>CAWUFW010007341.1:0-600000 GCA_963921515.1 Calotriton arnoldi
ACACGATTTGAAGCCCGAAGGCATCGCACACTGTTCCCGGACGCGAAAAGGCGTCAGTAAGGCCCAAAAACTTGGTCAGACTGGAAATAGATTTTGGTTTTGACAGGCAAGTTGTCTCCAGTGTCCACATCATGGGTACACCAGGGAGTCTGACCAGGGGTTAAGGAAAAGAGCTGTGCATACTGTTGCAGAACCTGTCTGCAATCAGCCTGCTGTTGGGCAGAGAGGGTGTCTGAATGGACAACTGCATCCACTGACCCATCTTGGGAGCTGTAAGAGAGGAGGTCAAGGAGAGGTTCACTCTCTGTCTCCTAATCCTCATCAGTAGCCATCAACATGGTCGCATCAGCCCTATCACAATAGAGGTTTAGGCGGTTCACAGTGCCCAGGTCTACCAAGTAAGTGACCTCACTCTTCTTTTCTAGGATAGGGTAAGGGCTACTCCATTTGTCGTGGAGGGCCCTTGGTGCCACAGGCTCCAAAACCCACACCTGCTGTCCTGGTTGGAAAAACACCAGTGCAGCTTTCTGGTCATACCAGAGCTTCTGGGGCTCCTGGTTGGCCTCAAGGTGTTTGAATGCTTTGTGCATGTACTCTGCCATCCTGGAACGAAGGCCTGGCACATAGTCCGCCACATCTTGCTTTGGTACATGATGGGGTTTCTCCCATCCTTCCCTCACAAGAGAGAGTGGTCCCCTTACAGTGTGGCCAAACAGAAGTTCAAAGGGTAAAAACCCTACTCCCTTCTGAAGCACCTCTCTGTAGGCAAAACGCAGGCAGGGTAACAGAACAGCCCATCTCCTTTTGAGTTTTTCAGGGAATCCCATTATCATGACTTTCAATGTGTTGTTGAATCTCTCAACAAGACCATTGGTTTGTGGGTGGTAAGTTATTGTGAACTTATAGATCACTCCACACTCATCCCACATGTGTTTTAAGTATGCAGACATGAAGTTGGAACCTCGGTCTGATACTACCTCCTTTTGAAACCCTAGCCTGGTGAAGACACCAATGACAGCCTTGGCTACAACAGGGGCTGTAGTAGACATAAGGGTAATGGCTTCATGATACCTGGTGGCACTATCCACTACCACCAGTATGAATGTTTCCTGAGGCGGTGGGACGCTCAAGTGGACCCACTATATCTACACCTACCCTTTCAAAGGGAACCCCAACCGCTGGTAGTGGAATTAAGGGGGCCTTTGGGTGTCCTCCTGTCTTGCAAATGGCTTGACAGGTGACACAGGAGCTTACAAACTCCTTCATTTTTTGGGGAAATCTGGGGCCAATAGAAGTGGGTGACAAGTCTTTCCCAAGTTTTTGTATGGCCCAGATGTCCAGCTAGGGGGATGTCATGGGCTAAAGTGAGTAGAAACTCTCTATACAACAGAGTTACTACCATTCTCCTAGTGGCACCAGGTTTGGGGTCTCTGTGCACAGGAGCGCTTCCTCCCAATAGACCCTGTGGAAGCCACTGACATCTCCCTGCTCCTGTGCAGCAGCTTGTTGCCTCAGGCCTTCAAGAGTGGGGCTGACCTGCTGGTCAAGGCACAGCTCTTCCCTGGAGGGTCCCTCTGGGCCCAAGAGCTCTACCTCGTATGTTTCAAACTCCATGGACTCAGTTCCCTCTGGGGTTGACAAGTCCTCTCCCTGAGGAGACGGGTCCTGATCCTTGTGCTGTGTGGAAGCTGTGTCACCAGTCTTCCTACCTTTCCTCTTGGGAGGTTGAACCATCATTTCAGGCTCCAACTCTACTTTTTCACCCTGTGCTAGGCACTGTGTTTTTGTTTTCACACACACTATCTCAGGGAGTTGCAGCATGGCTGCATGTGTCTTTCTTTCTACCTCAGCCCATGCTGAGGTCTCAGATCATTTCCAAGCAGACAGGCGGCTGTGAGTTTTGGAGAGTCCGCTACCTGTTTCAGGCCAGCAACCTCCCCCCCTGTCTAATGTCACCATAGCCATGGCATGGTCAGTAGTGACACTGTCAGCATTGGCAACTGGATAAGTCTTTCCAGTGAGGTATTGCTCTGAGGAAACCAGGGTGTCTCTCATCACGGTGACACTGGCACCTGATTCCCCCAGGGCTTCTTTCTTAGTCCCATTCACTAATGGGTGCTGCAGGTATTTCTTTAAATTAGGAGCCCAGACATCCAAAGTGGCTAACCCTCCCTCGCCTTCAGAGACTAAAACAGCCTCAGTGCGCACCCTGATTTGCTCTGGGAACACTATTGATCCCATGTGGAGATTTGCCACACCAGTAGAAACTGGAGGGGGACCAGGGGCATTCTTATTGGGACAGGCAGGATCTCCAGTTCGGTGTCCCCTCTTGTTACAGTCGAAACACCAGGCCTTAGCAGGATCAACATTTTCCCCTTATACCCACCAGTGGGCTGGGTTCTTGGGCCCACCCCCCTGGACAGGATTTTGGTGGCCTTTAGAAGACTCTTGTGTTTTATCTTTGGGCTTCTCATCCTCTTTCCCCTAAGGAGGCTTTGTAACCCCTTTCTTTTGGTTACCCCCAGTGGTTGTCTTAGTCACCCTTGTCTTGACCCAGTGGTCCACCTTCTTTGCCAATTCTAGGGGAGAAATTGGACCTAGGTCTATCAGATACTGATGCAAATTTTCATTGATGCAGTTACTCAAAATGTGTTCCTTCATAAACAAATAACGTTTTTCATAATTCTGCACTTTACTTCCAGTCAACCAGCCACCTAGTATTTTTACTGAGTAGTCTACAAATTCCACTCAGACTGACTCTGGGATTTTTTAACCCCTCTGAATTTAATTCTGTACTGCTCAGTAGTGATTCCAAATCCCTCAATCAGGGTACCCTTCATGAGTTCACAAGACTCTGCTTCTGCCACAGTAAGGGTCAAGAGTCTCTCTCTGCACTTACCAGAGAACAGTTCCCAAAGGAGTGCGCCCCAGTGAGTCTTCCTCACATTTCTGACTACACAAGTCCTCTCAAAGGCTGTGAACCACTCGGTGATATCATCACCATCCTCAAATATAGGGACAATCCCTTTGGGGATTTTAGGATCATAAGATCCTTCCTTCTCTTGATTTTTTAAATTGCTGCCACCATTGATGGGTCCTAGGCCCATCTCTGCTCTCTTTCTTTAGAGCTAGGAGCCTAGTCTCCAGCTCTAGTCTCTTGGTCAACCTTGCTAAAAGGTTGTCCTCCACAGTGAAGATGTCCTCACTGTCTTGTATAGAGTTAGCCCTACCTCTGTAGGATCTAGACCCTGTACTCCTTGGGTTTGGAGGGTAGGGCACAAAGTCCCCATCATACACACTACTTTCCCCATCCTCCTGAAGGCAGCAATGGGTGGTCCCTTGAACACCCTGCCAGGAACTTCTGGGGTTGTATTCTGGTAGGGTTGGACCCAGTTCTTATTTTTTTAGCTTTACAGAGATGCCTTAACTCTCTAACATCTAGGTTGGAGTAAGGGGTGAGATCGAGCTCCTCAGCCATCTTCTCTGGGTTGCTCATTGTTTTACTAAAGTGGGTTCTTTTTAGAAGACCTACAATAATTCTAAGTACTTCCCCCCTGACTTCAGTGACTTTTAGGTTTCTAAAAAAAAGTATACTACAGGGACTTAACACAAGGCCCTAACAAGACTTTTAGAAATTTGATAAATAGTCAATTCAAAAAATGAGTTGTACTAAAGTCAATTTTTGGATTCTTGTTGTGTGATCAGGGGTTGACTATGTTAGTCCAATAAATACAAGGCTTTTATATTCCACCACTGATCCACCAATGTAGGAAGCTGGCTCTGTATATAAGGTATAGTGCGCATAGAGTCCAGGGAGTCCCCAATGTTATAGCAGAGGCTAAATTAGTGTGGTAGTATGGGCGAGCAGTTAGGCTTATCAGGAGGGTGTGTTAAGCATTTATTGTTTGCACTCAATCACGGCTGATGGCACACACTCAGACACAGAATCCAGACCAATAAGGTAAGTATAAAAATGTATAGTTATAGTTTGGCACAGGCAAGTAAGAAATACTTTCAAATGCAAAGCTGTACACAGAAATGCAATTGTGGATTGTATTGGAATCATTTACAGGTTTGTATAACTTTAAAAACAGTTCAGAATACAGTAAGATTACTTGTGATTACTTTTGTGTTACTTTTAGATTACATCGACTACTCGGGGCGATATACCTAGATATTACACCGTGGATCCTACAATACAAGGTAAGTAGGACTTTTTCACTTTTAAGATACAGTTACTTTTTCTCTCATACAAAACACAGGTCAACACGTTTTTAGGAACAGAAAACTTGTAACATTGGTTACTACGGGAAAAAGAGTGTTAACAGTTCACAGGTAAGTGAACGACTTACGATTATGAGTTTTGGGGTTTAGGACCAAGGTTCCCCAAGGTCCAGGTAGGCACTCATACTGCACCACCAGCGGCACTGGGGCAGACGGGTGCAGGGGCCCAATGTTAGCCAATGGGGCTAAGGGGGCCTTCGGTCAGGGACTGCACACGAGCACGCCACTTCATTGTGGGAGCAAAGCTCCTGGGGTTAGTATCAGCACTGCAGGGGCCAACAATAAGCACAGGAGCTGCACCACCTGCGCACAGGGGCGGCCTGGTGCAGAGTTCCAAGGAGACGTCGGGGACCCTGTGGATTCCAATGGAGATCTCCGGTTCGGAAAAGATGCTGCAGGCTCGGTCACGGAGGTTTCATGAAGCCAAACACCGGATGTAGAGGTAAGCTGGGTTCTTGGGGCATGGCTGGACACCGTCGGTTGGGCCACCCAAGGCTGTGCGGCATCGGGTACAGGGGTGTCTTTTGGCATTGGGTCTTCTTACCATCTCCGGTCGCGGTCAGGTGGACCCTTCAGGTTGAGGATGCAGGCGGTGGCTTGAAGCTAGAGGGAGGTTGGGAATCACCAGATCCCAGGTCAGGATCACTGGGAAGACCTCCTTGTGGTGTGGGGCCACTCGAAATCGGGCCGTGGGCGTCGGGTGCAGAGTGGTACAGAACCATGGTGCCGCCTGGATCCGGGTTCTGGTCTTGGAGTCTTTGTTGTTAAAATCCGATACTCATGGGAAACAGTCTAAGTTGAGTGCAGGGCAGGTCCTCCGGGCTCTGGGGGGGGCTGCTGAACATGCCGGGGTTTTGGCTGTAGTCAGGTCGGAGTCGGGACAGTAAGGCTGGGGCCAAAGCAGTTGGTGTCCTCTTCTTCCTGGGTCAGCACGGCTCATCAGTCCTTCTTCTTTCTTCCTCGAATCTGAGGATGCAAGGTTCAGGGTCGCCCCTAAATACTAAATGTAGGGGCGTTTACAGGGGTGTGCAGGTCAGGACCAATGGGTCCCTTCCTTGGGGTGAGTACACCCCCTATTATACCACCCTTCAGTGGGAGGGGGCATGAGCCTCTTCCTATTGGCTGGGTCCCCTCATCTCCAAGATGGAGGGGACTGAGATGTGTGCTTCACCTCGCCTCCCCTACCTGAGGAGTGGGATTGGCAAAGGTGGGCACACCACTCCTCCTAGCTCAGTTTTACCACCGAAGTAGGGGTCAGAACCGGTGGGACCCAGTTGCTGGGGGTAGCAAAAGGCAGGGACAGCTTACAAAGGCAGCAGGCCTTTGAAGCTTCCCCTTCATAGACCCAGCTCATCCTGGGGGAGGAGGTGCGACACCTCTGCCGAGGATCGGCTTTGTTTCTGGACCCAAAGAGCGGAGGCTCTCTACCCAGGGGTCCATAAACCTGCCTGGTGGTGGCATATAGCAGGTAGCCATTCAGGAACCACACCTGGGCTGGTCGTTTTTCATGGGGCATCTTTAAGCTGCCCTCTGAGTGTACTTTATATTAAGTCCCACACTGCCATCAGTGTGGGTTTAATGTGCTGAGAAGTTTGCTACCAAACTTCCCATGTGTCAGTAAAGCCATTATGGAGCTGTGGAGTTTCCAATGACCAACTCCCAGACCATATACTCTTTATGGTTTTACTGCACTTACAATGTCTAAGTTTGGACTTAGTCACTGTAGGGGTACAGTGCTCATGCAACTGTACCCACACCTGTGGTCTAGTGACCCTGCTAGAGGGGTGGCTTACCTAGGCCACAGGCAGTGGAATGCAGGCATGGCACACAGGGATGTGTGCCATGTCGACTCTTCACCTTTCTCTGCACCAAAACACACAGCCTGCAATGGCAGGGTGTGGGTATTAAGGTGCAGGGTCCCTAAGGGTGGCACAATAAGTGCTGCAGCCCTTAGAGGCCTTCCCTGGTCACAGTGCCCTTGGTACCTTTTCCAAGGGGCTTACCTGTGGCCAGAGATGTGCCAATTGTGGATGCACAGGTACAGTTTTGGGAAAGAACACAGGCCATGGGAACCTGATTGGCAGGGACCCAGGGCACAGCAAGTCAAAGTGCATCATGTGTCAGGCAAAAAGTGGGGGGTAACCATGCAAAAAGGGGCACTTTACTACAAGTACCACTTGTGTTAGTGAGGGGACACCTACTGAGGCTGTCAGCTCTGGTGTTCAGAAAGCCCACCAGATAGTTAGCTACCAGCCAAATACTGTATTGGTGAGCTCAAGATCAGAATTTCAACGGTTCTTGACAGAGAAGGTGATATCACACTCCCTCTTGTTTGTTGATATACCACATTGCAGTCGTATTGTCTGTCAAAATCGGATCGGACTGACTGCAAACTCTGGGTAGAAATGCCTTGACGGCTGGCTGCATTCCCCTAAATTCCAGTAACTTGATATGAAGAATCTACCTTTCTGGAGAATGGAGACTTTTGATCGCCAGATCATCCAGATGAGCACTCCACTGTAGAGTGGAGGCCTCCGTCACTGTTGTGGGGCGATGGAAAGACAATCCTACAACCAGATTGTTTTCCACTTTCCACCAAATTAGATCTGCCACAGAATCCTGAGAAATGACTATAGTGTCTTCCTCTGTGCTTAGGAAGGCACCACTGGAGAGCCCTCATGTGCCAGCCTGCATGTTTGACTAGTAGGATGCAAGAGGCAAGCATACCTAGCAGGCGTAAGACCTTCAGAGCAGACATCTGAGCTTTGCTTCGAAACAACATAACCATGGACTGAATGTCTTGAATCCTCTCAACTGGTGGAAAAGCTCAGAGAGAAGTTGCAACCATTACTGCCCCTAAGAGCAGGAGATCCTGAGAAGGCTCTAGGTGAGACCTGGTGCTGTGGACTCCAAGTGCAATGACACCATCTCTAATGATCAAGCTTTTTGTAGCTGATCACCAACCTTCTGAGATGAGTTGCTATCATCACCTTTATAAAGACTCATGGTGCAGTAGTTAGAACAAAGGGAAGTACTGCAAATTGAGAATGAGTGGCGCACACTATGAAATGCATCTACTTCCTGTGCAACTGCAGTATGGCTAAGTGGAAATATGTGTCCTACAAGTAAAATTACATCATCCAGTCTCATTATTCCAGTGCTATAAACACCTGAGCCAGGAAGAGCATTTTGAACTTCTCCTGGATAGGAAACAAGTTCAAGATCCTGGTTCTAGGATTGGAAAGAGACAAGCTTCCTTTCTTGGGATAAGAAAGTACTCCTGTTGTAGCACCAGCTTCACTGCTCTTTTCTCTAAAATTAAAGCAATTTCCTACCCATAAATATGAAGACGTTGATCCACCTGACAAGCCCACCATGGAGAGATGTGGGGAAGGGACTGAAGGACAGGCAGAGTGTACATTTTTCCTACTATTTGTGGGACTCACCTGTCCAAAGTTATAGCCCTAATGGTATGGAGAGATAAGGATATTCCGACAACTCCGCCACAACCTCCTTCTCCTCCCCAACCCCTGCCCCGGTCATTCATAACCTAAAAAGAGCAGAGCTGCTTTTCACGCTGGGTTTGGGAGGTGGAGGAAGAGATATGCTGTTGTTTTGAACGGCTTCTAGATTTTCCATCAACCCTGTATTGCCTGAAGACTGGGTATTGAAGCTGCTATTAATGTTGAGAAGGTTGTCTGTGTTGTAACCCAAAACCTTCTGAGAATACTCTGAAATTTTGATGTAGTTAAAAATACCTTTGTGGACTTTGAAGGTCTAGTGAATGAGCTGTTGTACAGTTGGATTTAAGTTTTGAGAGAGATTAGTCTGCCTTATCTGCATAGAGCTTTGAAGCATCAAATGGAAAGTTTATTAATGTATTTTGGACACCAGCAGAGAATCCAGAAGTCTTTAGGCAAGCTGAGTCCACTAAAAACAGAGGTAACAATGAGGTACTCACATTTACCACCGAGCATGGGGCTCTAGTAAGATGCAAGAAGCATGCATCGCCAAAAGGTGCAGTACTGTCAGAAAAGTTCCCTTCTGAAACATCAAGATCATAGCCTAAATGTACTAAAGTCACCGGGGAGGCAGGAAGGCCTTCGGGAGACAGCATGCATCTCTATCCTAATAAAGAGGAGATGCTAAGTGACACTTGGTGAAGCTAATGGAACCCCTCAGGTTGAAGAGCAGAGAAGTAGAGGCTTTCAGTGTGGTCCGACATTGCTTATAGCAACTCCCCCCCCTTCAGCAGCCAGTCATCAAGGTATGGGAATAGAAAGATCCCTGACCTACGAAGATGTGCTTCAACCACCGACATCACATTTGTGAAGACCTGGGTTTTTGAAGTTAAACAAAAATGAAGAACCACAAATTGATGGTGGAAACCACCACATAATGCAGGTACCTCCTGGGACAGCAGAAGAAGGCATTCCGAAAGCGAAGGTCCAGAATGGAATAGAGCTTTCCAACTTTCTTGTGAACAAGAAAATAACTGAAGTAGCAACCCTGTACAATCTTGATCCCTGCAACCAAATCTATGACCACGACACTCAACAGAGCGAAACATCCTGCTGCAAAATGTGAGCATTATTGGTGACAGTAAGAATGGAATGATCAGGAGAAGGCAAGTCCAGCAAGAGAAGGGCATATCCTTGCTCAAGAATCTGGTGGACCCAAAGGTTAATGGTGATGCACTGCCTGTGTTGTAAATGAAAGGGCACTCCCCAACGTACAGGCCTTGTTAAAGTGGCTTTGCAAGAGAGAGCTGGAAGGAGACGGAAGAGGATTTTTGCCCCACCCGCTTGTAGCTGCAAAAGAACTTGTGGACCTGCTGCTTGGGCTGGTGTCATTGAAAAGGCAGGCCCTGGGAACATCCCTGAACATGAGGTACTGTTAGTAAAATTGCCACATGGGGACAGATAGAACCAAGGGCTTAGTTGGAGCCTGACCTTGTTGAAGCAGAAGGTCTCTAGTGCCAAGTCAGCTTTCTCACCATGGTGGTGAGTAGTATCACAGGGCTAGTCCATAAGGTTGGCTTGAACATCACCTGAAAAGAGCATGCCATGAATATAGGCATAGCAGTGTATAGCTACAGAAGGGCCCATGGATTGAGCCATCAAATCCAACTCTATTGTATCCAGACCAGAGTGGAAGATCTGTTTGGCCATTTCCATTGTGCAAGATCTCTGCAGGTCCACAGCAGATGCAGAAGCAGGTTTGCACCAGGTGACCAATAGCAGATATATCAACACCTCACTTAAGGGAAGCAATAGCTCTACGGAGGAAGATGCTGGCTAGAGGATTTCTGTGAGGAGGCTCCTTGCTCTCCGCCACCCGCAATGGCAATTCAAAGACCTTAGCATCAGGCCAAGGGCCACTCACCTGAATTCATCGGACATATGCAGAAGTGAAGTTCTTCCACTACTTCTCCCTGAGGTTAAACCTTAGTATCAGAAGAGATGAGTAGCCTTGGGGGAAGGAGGGCTGGTGAGGGGGGAGAGAGAGAGAGGGAGAAAGAGAGCACACATTGGTTCTGTTGTACATGGAGCTCCCATGGAAAGAATGGTAAGCGTGTGTTGATTCTTTTGAGCAGGGCCCTTCAAGTTCTAGTGCTAAGGTGCACTCCTTCTGCAGGAGGGGTTCTTTGAGGTCCATGTAATGGGCCGAAGTAGCTGAAGCATTGAGCAGTGGAGAAGGAATGATGGTGGTAGCAAAGGCAAGAGAGGTGCAGGGGAACTGGCTGAAATACAAGGTTCCAGTGTTCAAGGTGGTAGAAAGTCATCTTGAAGGGAAGGGATTCCAAGACGGGTTGCAAGCCCCCAGCTTCCAAGCTACAGTGTCAGTGCTGCTCTTGTCGCAGCCGGCGGGGCTCAGAACACATGGGCAATGCTGGCAGGAGACACAGCTCTCTCGTTTCAGTTGGATTGATAAAGCCAAGAGGGTGGCTACACTTTGAACATGGACGTTATAGCCAGTACTGCACATTGAGAGTGATGCTTGCCAATTCGAAGAACGTCTCTGGCAGGAAAAAGGGCCAGGAAACAGAGGCCCTTAATTAGTCAGCAGTCTTTGTACACACAAAAACAAATACCAGACGCTGGCATGGAACAAAGGCAGCAGGAAACAGAGGACTTTAATTGCACAGCAGTGCATAATTAGTCAGCAGCTATTGTACGAACAAAAATACCAGAGATTCCTGCAGCAAATATAGACAGCAGGAAATGGAGGCATTTAACTGAGCGCTCAGCTGTGCATGTTGTTTCAACAAAAATACCAGGCACTTGTATTTCATTAAACAGACTTGCTTACAGTGTACACAAACTGAAGTACATAGCATGCCTTTTAAATTAAACACTCAGCAGAGCATGCAAAATAAAGTACATAGCACAGTACATGGAATCTGCCTAACTGGAAAATAGAGATGACAACGGGGCACATACAGCACAGAAAGATTAGGATATGACAGTTCTCCCACCAAAGGCTGACTGTTGGACCTGGTCATTTCTGCAGGGTCACTCCAGAGTTTTGCCTTCCTTTGCTGAACCTGTTTTGGTGGACTTTTAGGACTCTGTGCACTTTACTCCTGCTAACCAGCGGTAAAGGTATTGTGTTCTCTCTTCTAACCATGGCAAAGCGTGTACAGTTGATTGGTTCATTCAATTTACTTATAAGTCCCTGGCATATGGTACTACATGTACCCAGGACCTGTAACCTAAATGCTATGAGTGGACTGCAGCACTCATTATGCCACCCATTAAAGTAGCACTGTAAAACATGCTGTTGTATTCCTCTTAGGGTGTCCGTACATGGGTTTTCCTGTATCATGTCCTTATATAGGCACAATTCGCCCTGCCCTTATATAGGCATAAAATCCCAGTCCTTATTTAGGCATTAAACCGTGCACTCCAAATACAGGCATGGTCTCCGACATCCGTCCACCCTAACGTCACAACGAGTTTTTGAAGAACAGACCCTTAGGCTTCGGGAGTTTCCCTAGCACAGGACTATTGATTCCTTCAAGGACTCATCTATTATGCATGAACCATTATACCTTAGGGGTTCATTCATGACGTCTTCCGCTGTCCGATTCACGTCAATGCTAACATTCTGAGGTACCTCTCAGGTATAAATATACCTTCCCTAGCCCTTGTAAATCAGAGGAGACCTCGACTTCAGAGGAGCCCGTTTCCCGGCCTGACGGACTGAGAAGACGCTGTCATCCCTGCATGCAGAGAGTCCAGCTTCCAGTGATCTGACTTCCCTCGCGGGGTGTTGGAGTTCGAGTCTGGCAAGAGAGTCCCACCTCTCTCATTCTTAAGGTATGGAGCTGACTAGAAACCTAGAGGGACTCTTGGCATACTAGGCATACTGGGCGTAATATACTCTTAGTATACCATAGTAAGGAATACTTCACCTACTTCATACCTCTCCCTACACCTAGGTTAGGTTAGGTACATTGGGGTAGAACTAGCTTAGAAACGCATCGTATGAGTACTCGCATTTTTAGTCTATGTTATTTATGTAAATGAATATCTACTAAAGATCATGCTAGCGCAGTATTATTTATTTCTACTGCTTACGCTGTACATTATTTATCTTGCATACTGTCTTGTGATCGTAGCAGCACATATTACTTACACGAGAAACAAGACTGTTCAATAAATCTTTTATTGAAACGCCCGTCTATTCTTTCTGTGTAACTTTGAGGAAAACTAAGTATGCACGAGTGAGCTGAGTGAAATAGTTATCTATTGTTTCCACGACTCTGGGACACGTTCTGATTCTAAAAGGGAAACAAAGTTGTCATGTTTTGAGGCTGCCAGAAACTACTCCCTTCTTGTTTATCAAGGAGTTTCTAGTGGCCTCTGAGCTAGCTGGCACAAGTAATTAAGTTTAATATACTCGATATGGACATACCGACCTTAGTCCTATGTCAAACCTATAGGGTATATTATTCCAATGCGCAGAGCCTATTAGGGAAATAGGAGCTACACTACATGGCGCCCAACGTTTAGTAAGGCGGTAATTTAACGCTAGATACTGAGTAACTCAGCTGTGCTTTTTCTCTCAGAGACCCCTACCCATATACTCCAAAAGACGTCTGGAGTGGGCAGGGTTAAGTATCCGCCACGGCTACATAGGGAAGCACCCTATATATTAGCTGTTTGGTTTGCTCAACGTTGAAGGATACAGTGTTCCAAAATATTGTGCACCTTATCTTTGTTTCCTTGAAACTTGTTCTACATTTTTCAAAAAACAAAATGCCTGACTCCGACAACGGCGAAGTTGCGGGTCACCCAGCTGTAACAGCTTATAACATCACAGGTTTCATTGAAACCGAGGAGGGTGTTATAGACATCCATCCAAACTTAAGAAGAGCCATCACTCTAAAACTTATAAAACATGGCCTACCACCAAGAGGCGGTAGAGCAGTTTTCGTGATAGAGGCACACGAATCATTTCAGACAGAGGTATTCTATTCATGGGTAATATTTCCTGAATCAAATTCAGTTACAAAACTGTTTCACTTCTACAAAGAAGATGATCCACCAGAGGAATATATTCCTTTCGAGGATATAGAAATTCCATTAACATACCAGGAGCATCAGCTCTGGTTTAAAGGCGCCCTAAAACATCACAGAAACATTACCAGGCTCGGTCCACTAGGTAGACCAGGAGCAACATGGCCGATTCTAGCCGGATACACACCTCATCCTGAACTGGATATAATGTCAGATGAGGAACTACATACTCAACTTACAGAGTTAATAAAAATCTACAGACAATTGGTCCAATATGTCATGCGGACTTTCACAGTCCATCCACCATTGACACTTCCAAATCAAACTCCTCAACCGGGGAATACACTAAAAATTACACCACAGACTCTATACGCAGTCATGGGTAAAATGCCCACAAAACGTGAGCAAATTCCATTCTGGATAGCTCAAAAAATTACTCAAATCGAAGCAGTATTTCCAAATACTAGCCCGTATGAGAAACACAGAATCCTAACCATCTGTTTACCAATGGGGATCACACCACAACTGGAAGACTGCACCACTTGGGGCTCAGTCTTTGCTGCCATCTATACTAAAACACATGGCATTCCGTCAATTGCGGTAATACCAGATGTCCTGAAACAAATTCAAAATGAATACGGGGCAGAGCCTGCTCTAAATTTGGGTATGAAATTACTGAAAAATTTCGACCAGGTCTCAACAATAATATTATCTAATATTAAAGGGGAGGCAGCAGCAGTGGCGATCCGCCAACGATTAAGGGAATTCAATGTTACGGAACATCAAACAGAGCTACCCAGAATAATTGAATAATCTTATGCAGAATTAGGCAGAGATAGTTTGGGTGGAAGACCAGTGAAGCCGAAACTATCTGAAAGTCCTGAGAAGGACTCTATTAAACAAACTCCTACATCTTCTAAAAAGAAGTGGGAGACTAGTAAACAAAATTCAAACGAGAAACGTTCTCAATCCCGAGGTAGGTCTCCTCAAAAGGAGCCCTCTGAAAGGAGGTATAACCTCAGGAATAGGGATAATTTGAGAAAGCCTGACAGGTATCAAGATACTGATACACGTTCCTCTCGTACCTTTCAGATCTCATCACAGACTTCGGAAAGAAGAGGACGGTCAGAACATAGAGAAGAACGCGTGAAATCCAAGGAAGAAAAACACGCTACAAAAAATAAAACAAAACCTCAATTCTCCAAAAAGAAGGTAGCAGGTCTGAAGATCAGACATGCCGAGAATACTGAGAACACAACTCAAGAACGGAGAATGGGCTCAGACAATGCTGGACAGTGCAGCAGAAGTCACAATAGATCGCCAGAACCTGAAGAAACTTCTGGAGATAGTGGACTTGAATGAGTACATTACAGTTGAGACTGTATACACCAGGGTTAGTACTCCACAAAAGTTATATGAAATAACACTCCGGATGGAGGGAGACATACCTAGACAGGTGAAAGCACTTTTTTGGGGAAAAACTTTCAAGGGGCTATGACATACTTCTAGCAGAAAAAGACGGGCCACCACAATTTGTCAGGGAGTGCCCACACGGCGAGGACATTATTATGCCCGCCTTCTCCAACCATATTCCAATTCACCTAAAATATACATATGCCAGGAAATGGGCAGTAGCCCAGGCCCCAGCATTATATAAAAATCATGTAGGATGGGATGAGGACTCACCTCACCATAAAATACATCTGAAACATGAACCAACTGCACAAAGGCAGTACCCAATAAAGCAAGAAGCTAAAAAACAGGTCAGGGAGATCTTAGATCAACTGGAATACCAAGGGGTGATTGAAACATGCACCTCCTCAATGAACAATCCTTTGTTTCCTGTCTCCAAACCAGACAAAACCTATCGTCTAGTTTTGGATTACAGACACTTAAACACTTGTTCTAAAACATTTGCAGTGCAAAATGCACATAGCACAGCATTAATGAATAACATTGTGCGTACAAAATATAAAACTACATTAGACATCTCAAATGGTTTCTTTTGTCAAAACATAGCACCTGAAAGCAGGTACTTAACAGCATTCTCCATAATGGGGACCCAGCATCAATTTTGTCGACTCCCACAAGGGTTCAAGAACAGCCCAGGTTTATTCTCAGCGAGGGTAACGGAGTTACTACAAATTTATGACAATGAGGCATTGTCCTATGTCGATGACATCTATCTGACAGACGATGACCTGGATAAACACTTGAACAGGGTGAGTACCATTATATTGGGCTTCGCCTCTGAGGGCTACAAATTCAACTTAAAAAAATCCAGAATTGCCCATCTCAATGTCCTATTTCTAGGATATGAGCTTTCAAGTGAAGGCAAGAGCTTGGCAGCTAACTTTCTGGAGAAATGTGCGCTGCTCCAACCTCCCAAAAACTTACAATCCATCCTGGGTTTCCTAAATTTTGGAAGAACATACATTTTAAATTACGCATAAAGGGTTAAACCTCTCTACGCATTAATCAAACCTGATTTTTCAATCAAAAATTGGACACAGGAACACACAGAAATCTTGCGTTCACTCCAGGCTAACATGTTAGCAACAGATCACTTACAAACACGTGTAAGTCAACGCAACCTGGTGATCCGAATAATTTCGGGTCAATGCGGATTCACCTACTTAACATTTAATGAGGGTGAAAAGTACCAATTGCATACAAATCTCATTTCTACACACAAGCGGAAATGCGCTTCAATTCAACTGAAAAAATTCTGACAGCAGTTCAAACCGCTGTAGCAAAAAAAAGAGCCTTAGCCCAAGGGATACGCATTATTGTCATAACCCCGGTACCAGCTTTAGAAGCGGTCACAAAAGCAAGCATTCCAAATGCTAAAGCATTACATCCAAGATGGATACAATGGGTTAATTCTCTTGCTGCAATAGATGTTGACTATGTTTTTGATCCTGATTTAAAAACACAAGCGTTCCTGCAATATGAACAAGAATGTCCTCTGCCCACTGAAATTCTGCCTCTCAATCAGTACGAATTCATAATTTACACTGACAGATCCACACAGCCCGCAACAGGGGGTAAGCAAGCTTACAGTGCAGCGTGTGCAATCGTTAAAGGTCGCATGCGAGATGGCATCTTCAGACCTATGGTCACAAAAACCCAGTCTCTAGGAGATTGTACAGCTCAGCGAGTTGAACTACAAGCATTCAAACTGGCACTTGAAAGTACAGATCGAGAATTCCCCACACTAATAGTGTGCGATTCCTTTTACTGTGTTCAGTCGTATAATGAAAATAAAAGATACACAATTGATGGACGGAATGCAGAACAAATCAAAACATTCACCCCCAGTCAAGAGATCTGGGTTAAATACATCATTCTTTTGCTCACTATGCCACCCCAGTTTAGACCTGGCCATATGCAAATCAGTCTTGACCCTGTGGCAGTTCGGGCTGGACTGTTCCCATGAGGCACAGGGTCAAGACTGATTTGCACATGGCTGGGTTCAAACTGGAATGGCATGGTGAGCAAAAAAACGATGGATTTAGGCCCAGATCTCTGTACTGGGGTGAATGTATGACATTGTTCTGCATTCTGTCCATCAACTGTTGTTTTTGCATTTGTCACCCCGAGTGGGACGGGTATGGCCAGACGTGGGTCCCGTGCTCTCCATGCCACTGGAATCAAGCTATCCTGGCTGAAGAGGGGTGAAACCCCGAAACCGGTCCTAGGATGCTGGTTTCCAGTCCAGGGAGGACCTGGCTTGGCAGTTCGGGCTGGACTGTTCCCATGAGGCACAGGGTCAAGACTGATTTGCACATAGCTGGGTTCAAACTGGAATGGCATGGTGAGCAAAAAAACGATGGATTTAGGCCCAGATCTCTGTACTGGGGTGAATGTATGACATTGTTCTGCATTCTGTCCATCAACTGTTGTTTTTGCATTTGTCACCCCGAGTGGGACGGGTATGCCCAGACGTGGGTCCCGTGCTCTCCATGCCACTGGAATCAAGCTATCCTGGCTGAAGAGGGGTGAAACCCCGAAACCGGTCCTAGGATGCTTGTTTCCAGTCCAGGGAGGACCTGGCTTGGCAGTTCGGGCTGGACTGTTCCCATGAGGCACAGGGTCAAGACTGATTTGCACATGGCTGGGTTCAAACTGGAATGGCATGGTGAGCAAAAACGATGGATTTAGGCCCAGATCTCTGTACTGGGGTGAATGTATGACATTGTTCTGCATTCTGTCCATCAACTGTTGTTTTTGCATTTGTCACCCCGAGTGGGACGGGTATGCCCAGACGTGGGTCCCGTGCTCTCCATGCCACTGGAATCAAGCTATCCTGGCTGAAGAGGGGTGAAACCCCGAAACCGGTACTAGGATGCTTGTTTCCAGTCCAGGGAGGACCTGGCTTGGCAGTTCGGGCTGGACTGTTCCCATGAGGCACAGGGTCAAGACTGATTTGCACATGGCTGGGTTCAAACTGGAATGGCATGGTGAGCAAAAAAACGATGGATTTAGGCCCAGATCTCTGTACTGGGGTGAATGTATGACATTGTTCTGCATTCTGTCCATCAACTGTTGTTTTTGCATTTGTCACCCCGAGTGGGACGGGTATGCCCAGACGTGGGTCCCGTGCTCTCCATGCCACTGGAATCAAGCTATCCTGGCTGAAGAGGGGTGAAACCCCGAAACCGGTCCTAGGATGCTTGTTTCCAGTCCAGGGAGGACCTGGCTTGGCAGTTCGGGCTGGACTGTTCCCATGAGGCACAGGGTCAAGACTGATTTGCACATGGCTGGGTTCAAACTGGAATGGCATGGTGAGCAAAAAACGATGGATTTAGGCCCAGATCTCTGTACTGGGGTGAATGTATGACATTGTTCTGCATTCTGTCCATCAACTGTTGTTTTTGCATTTGTCACCCCGAGTGGGACGGGTATGCCCAGACGTGGGTCCCGTGCTCTCCATGCCACTGGAATCAAGCTATCCTGGCTGAAGAGGGGTGAAACCCCGAAACCGGTCCTAGGATGCTTGTTTCCAGTCCAGGGAGGACCTGGCTTGGCAGTTCGGGCTGGACTGTTCCCATGAGGCACAGGGTCAAGACTGATTTGCACATGGCTGGGTTCAAACTGGAATGGCATGGTGAGCAAAAAAACGATGGATTTAGGCCCAGATCTCTGTACTGGGGTGAATGTATGACATTGTTCTGCATTCTGTCCATCAACTGTTGTTTTTGCATTTGTCACCCCGAGTGGGACGGGTATGCCCAGACGTGGGTCCTGTGCTCTCCATGCCACTGGAATCAAGCTATCCTGGCTGAAGAGGGGTGAAACCCCAAACCGGTCCTAGGATGCTTGTTTCCAGTCCAGGGAGGACCTGGCTTGGCAGTTCGGGCTGGACTGTTCCCATGAGGCACAGGGTCAAGACTGATTTGCACATGGCTGGGTTCAAACTGGAATGGCATGGTGAGCAAAAAAACGATGGATTTAGGCCCAGATCTCTGTACTGGGGTGAATGTATGACATTGTTCTGCATTCTGTCCATCAACTGTTGTTTTTGCATTTGTCACCCCGAGTGGGACGGATATGCCCAGACGTGGGTCCCGTGCTCTCCATGCCACTGGAATCAAGCTATCCTGGCTGAAGAGGGGTGAAACCCCGAAACCGGTCCTAGGATGCTTGTTTCCAGTCCAGGGAGGACCTGGCTTGGCAGTTCGGGCTGGACTGTTCCCATGAGGCACAGGGTCAAGACTGATTTGCACATGGCTGGGTTCAAACTGGAATGGCGAGCAAAAAAACAATGGATTTAGGCCCAGATCTCTGTACTGGGGTGAATGTATGACATTGTTCTGCATTCTGTCCATCAACTGTTGTTTTTGCATTTGTCACCCCGAGTGGGACGGGTATGCCCAGACGTGGGTCCCGTGCTCTCCATGCCACTGGAATCAAGCTATCCTGGCTGAAGAGGGGTGAAACCCCGAAACCGGACCTAGGATGCTTGTTTCCAGTCCAGGGAGGACCTAGCTTGGCAGTTCGGGCTGGACTGTTCCCATGAGGCACAGGTTCAAGACTGATTTGCACATGGCTGGGTTCAAACTGGAATGGCATGGTGAGCAAAAAAACGATGGATTTAGGCCCAGATCTCTGTACTGGGGTGAATGTATGACATTGTTCTGCATTCTGTCCATCAACTGTTGTTTTTGTATAATGAATATATACAAAACTGGCTTGAAAATGGGTTCAAAGATGCGAAAGGTGGCACAATTAAGCACAAAACGCTTTGGGAACAAGTAGTTCAGTTGAAAAGGCTCACGTGATCCACACACTGAGTCATCAACGTGATGGCGTTCACGTTGCAGGGAATTCATTGGCTGACGAAGCCGCAAAGGGAGCTGTTCAGACGGCTTCCGTAGCTGCGATCACTCGTTCAAAAACGAAAATACACAGTGAGATAATGTTGGCTGTCAATGCTACAAGCAAAAAGTTTCCACTCAAGTACTCTTATGTAATTGATGCGAACAGC
Source organism: Calotriton arnoldi (assembly GCA_963921515.1). Classification (NCBI taxonomy): domain Eukaryota; kingdom Metazoa; phylum Chordata; class Amphibia; order Caudata; family Salamandridae; genus Calotriton; species Calotriton arnoldi. Next base: position 19,300 of record CAWUFW010007341.1, read on the forward strand.
GTTCCTTTTGCTCGAATCCCTGGAGTGGGGGATAGAGTAATTCCAAACATGGAACGTAGAGCAGCTTTGATTTATGAGGCACATTTGGGGGAGGGTCTGTCACCTCAAGGGATCTCTAAAACAATTTTGACATTAAAAGAGATGTACTGGTGGCCTGGGATGAATACAGAAATCCACATCTTCATCAATAACTGCATAGACTGTAATGTACACCCTGATGCTGACCGCCACCAGACACCATGCTACGAATGTAGCTGCCCAGGACAGACACCACTGTTAGACAGCATTAGACTATCTACGCGCATGCGTCCTTCTGGACAAATGCAGTCCCACAAATACTGAATCAAGGTTCCTATGGATATGGACTCAGCGCTCGGCTGACGCTCGAACTGTTATAAAAGATTTGCGAGTCTTTATCGGCACATATGCAATAGGCACGCTACATTCTGACCAGGGCCCTGCGTTTAGCTCTCGGGCTTACAAAGAAGCCATGGCCAGTCTGGGCGTTGCATTGCGGTACTCCTCTCCATTCCATCCTGAGGGAAATTCGGTTGTGGATTGGAAAAACCGGGACATAAAGCAGTCTATAACAGCTAGGGTATTAGGTTCGGGTGATGGGTGGGTCAAACATCTTTATGGGGTCCAACGCTCATTAAATAACCTGCCAAGAAGTTCTCTAGGGGGGGTCACTCCATATGAGGTCCTATTTGGGACAAGAATGTGGGTACCAGACCTCGATCACGTAGGCACAGTGGTGGAAAATAAACCGTTTGATATCAAAGATCGTTTGGCTGTTTTACAGGAACTCAATGAACTAAGATCGAGACACAGCAACGTATTCCTGCAGCCAACCACCACTGGGGAAAAACCGGCGGTCCCAGCAAGGCCTGTCTGGATTCCAAAAGTTGGGGATCTAGTCAGAGAAAAGATTGCGGACAAGAAGGAATTTGGACCCTCTTACAGACAACCAGTACCTGTCCTAGCAGTTCAAGGAACAAGAACAGTACTTCTGCCGCCCCTTGCTGGAAGAAAGGAGAAAAGATTTGTGTCCATCGACCTCATCAAACCACAGTATGTGGCCAATACTAAATAGTAGACCACGTGGACTCCGACCTAGTAGCAGACGCACTCCTCTCGCTACTATCCAAGAGGTTCAGACTGAAAGACTGATAACAATCGAGAATTCAGCTGTAACAGATGAAGGACTAGGCAACAATGCAATGGAACTCATCCCTCTTGAAAATCAAGTAACAGTTTGTCCAAATACACCTGTCTACACCAATGTAGCAAGTGATCAACTGGTTCCAGCGATTTCTACAAATCCTGATGCAATTCCAACAATTGACAGAACTGCTTCTGGCTATTTCATTAACTTTGATACGTTCTCAGAAGATCCGAGTGAACCTGAAACGACGCCAGCATCATTAAAACTCAAGCAGCAAGTACAAGACTTTCTTCACTTTCTGAAAAAGACTTATCTGGCTTCTCCATGGATTGAGCTCTGCATTATTTCTGGAATATTTGTTTTCCTGCTTTGGCTAGCTTTGGTTACAACTATGAGCGTGCTTATAAGTGGCAGATACATCCATGTGAACACTGAAGGAAAAGATGTGAACGTACTTTTGAAACCTCATAAATCTTCCCATCGTGAAGCAAGAGACTTGTCAACAGTGAACATCACAGCCGTTCCTATACAGGATGGTATAGTGTGGGACAAAACAGAATTTGATATCTTTGGCCCGACGGAACAATTGAACATTCCACATTTGTTTAAAATTTCACTAAGTGATCTCATTTCGTCCAGTACCTATTCTGATGATTGGGACTTTGAGACTGTGAACGACATAATGTTTGACCTAGAAAAATCTGCTGCATTTTCTAAAAATGAATATTTAGAGGGTTCATCAGACTATGAACAGCTGTATTGCTATAACCACTATGGTCATCATTATTTGCATAAATCTGCATACCCTAGAAATGTGTTTATGTTTAACCAATGGGAGCATTGTCCTACACAACCACAAGGTAGTTCAAAAACATTTGCTAACATGTTTCCAAATTTTTCAGGTTACAATACCTCCGATCCAGAAACGTTTTACTATAAAAATGTAAACAAAACAGGACTGTAAATTATGTTAACTAATACAAAACAGATTTACTCTGCAAAATTTTCTGCCCAACTGTCTAGACAGGGTTTCGACTTATGGAAAGACGCAATAGACACAAAAACTGTCTGGGGTACTAAAGATTGGCAAGTGCAGGGGATAGAAGCTTTATTTAGAGCCTGTATCATCCCTGAACAAATAATGTTTTTGAATGAAACTGTCCAACAAACATCTTGTCTTGGACTAGCCAAGATCAAAGAGATGAAAACACCTTCTGTACCAACACCTGCAAGTGATAACAATACACAGGCAGCGGTGACAGTTGACCAAATACTACAACTCAACAGATCTAATCCTGATTGGGAAAAATGGTTGATCTGGCCCACAGACACAAACAACTGTCAGGAAAGATTCCTGAATAGAACTCAGGGATTTACTATTCATAGGCCAGACCCAAGATACGTCCAAAGACAGCATCCGGGGGTAGTAACAACATACAGTGTAGGGAAATTATGCCTCGATTGGCTGCAGAAATCTACACTACAGGATGTGAAACAACACTTATCCTTACTTAAAGAAGACGCAGACCGTAGGGAATTCTTGCTTGGACCAAGAAAACCGCGTCAAAAACGTTTCATATATGCCGGCATTTATGCTGCCTATAATGAAGCATGGAAAGTGTCACAGATGGACGCCGCAGCACGAATACGTGAACTTGATCGTATTAATTTAGAGAAAACACTCACTGTGGTCGACAATGGGTTAACAACTTTGTCCTCCAGAATATATTCATTGGACAGCATTGTATCCTCTGCTATCGACATACTAGAACAAGATTTGGCGATGTTACAGCAAGGCCAAAAGCAATTACGTTCTATTGTGTTATTAAGCTGGACGCTGCAATCTTTGCGTGCAGGCTATGTGCCTTGGCGTTTCATCAACACGTCGGCTCTGTTTGCAGAATACAATCTAACTGATAAACAGATCGAACTGGCACAAAGAGGAGCAAAGTATACAGTGCTGAGCATTGAAAAACTGGAAAAGTTACCATTCACAGTGGCAGAAAAACCAGCTACAGAATGGCTAATTCATGGCAAAATCACACTACCTGTGACTACTTTTCAGTTTCAGTATTGCCTCCAACAAATGCAAGCAGGCAAATATGAAAGGTTGGGTAAGGAATACATTAAGACATCTTGGAATTTACCGTATACATATAGATGTTGGAGTGGGTATCGTGAAGTGTTTTTGAGCGGTACACACTGTAAAAGTGCACTAAGCAGTTCACTTATATGTCAGGACATTTCTTTACACAGGGCTTGCAATGGTTCTGTGGCAAATTTGTCTTGCCATCAGCAGGGTACACCAGCTGCTGTGATTAATCCAATGTTTGGACAACTTTCTAATGGGAGTTACCTCATGTTGAATGATCAGAGTTGCTGCGGCATGTTGCCAGGCATCCCATATCTAGTAACGGTCAACTCCAGGGTCACTTGCCGTATGCAAGTATTGTTTGCCCCAATAGACACAGTCAGGGAGTCACCTTTGTGGCCTTCGCTGAACGTCTCTTTTATAAGATTTGATACTTTAAGCAGAATGAAAGCCATGCTTTTGCAACAAACCGTGCCTTTGACCTCGGCCAAAGAAACCTATGATCTACAAGTAGCAAGGACTTCGGCTGAGATACAGACTTTAATACGTACAAAGTGCCCTATACATTTCGTGGAAATGATAGGACGTATCTTTAACATGTCTGATACAAGCGGAATTGTACATGTATTTAAGAGCATCTGTTCCGGTCTGTTAGCACCTTTCCAGGCAATACTCGGAATCATCCCGAACTTTGCACATTCGGTGTTTGGTGGCATACCATTAATTCTAGCACTTGTTGCCGGAATTCTATTTCTCTTCCTGCTATTACACTATGGCCAGCCTATTCGCAGACATCACTCCGAGCGAAATGGAGAAAGCTCTCCTTGAACGAAAGTGCCGTGAGCGAATAGTACAGCTTTTGGGCATGACTCGTCTACGGGACCTTAATACCACGTGGTTCCTGTCATTCAGACCAATCTGGCAAGATTGAATCTTACCTGTTCTACGATGCCTGCTATGCGGTGAAGAATGCGTGTTAGACACCTGTCTAACATTTCCATGAGCAACGCCAACGGATATCGATACTCTGCTGGACCCGATAACGGCCCATGCTCTGTGTTGTCCCCAGAGGCTACCAATCCTGATGACGGCATTCATTGAGATCTCACAGACGCTTCCGGCTGCTGCTGAGGTACGAGATGGATCTACAGGCACACAGGTAACAACGGACGCGAACATTGCTGCGGCATCCTATGCTGAAAGCGATGCTTCACATCTCTGTGCAATTAATCTACTACACGAGGTGTTCCAACTGACACCAACTTCAGTGGACGATATTTTGTCTACGGAAATAGATGATCTCATGTTTACACCAGACCCGTACACTGACTCTGATTCCACCCACAGTGTACCAGAGACGCAGTAAAATTTGGCCTTCATATTTCAAAAACTTGGAACTCTTCCCAAATTGAACTCTTTTCCGTTTTTTCGAACTGAATGGCAATTCAATCTTCTTGAAGTAGAACTAGCCTTATAGTACAGACTTCGCGGTACTTCCTCGGACACTTTGTCATCTTATTTGTCTAAAAAGTTCATTATTTTTCATGACATGAAATGACTTTGATTTCTGAACAACTTAAAGATCATTTTCTGTCAAATGTAAATATTACTGCTTATTTTCATTCAAATTGCATTTTATTTCCAAATATATGCCTGTAATGAAAAGCAATGCTTGAAATGTACAGTACCTTTTGCATTTTAATAGGTTTTTAAATGCTTTTAAGAAATATTCTTAGCAATATGCGGTACTCCATTTTATGTTTAGCATATTAAATGTTTAGCATTTTATTATTATCATACACACGAAAGTGGAGTGGGTGTTGTATTCCTCTTAGGGTGTCCGTACATGGGTTTTCCTGTATCATGTCCTTATATAGGCACAATTCGCCCTGCCCTTATATAGGCATAAAATCCCAGTCCTTATTTAGGCATTAAACCGTGCACTCCAAATATAGGCATGGTCTCCGACATCCGTCCACCCTAACGTCACAACGAGTTCTTGAAGAACAGACCCTTAGGCTTCGGGAGTTTCCCTAGCACAGGACTATTGATTCCTTCAAGGACTCATCTATTATGCATGAACCATTATACCTTAGGGGTTCATTCATGACGTCTTCCGCTGTCCGTTTCACGTCAATGCTAACATTCTGAGGTACCTCTCAGGTATAAATATACCTTCCCTAGCCCTTGTAAATCAGAGGAGACCTCGACTTCAGAGGAGCCCGTTTCCCGGCCTGACGCACTGAGAAGACGCTGTCATCCCTGCACGCATAGAGTCCAGCTTCCAGTGATCTGACTTCCCTCGCGGGGTGTTGGAGTTCGAGTCTGGCAAGAGATTCCCACCTCTCTCATTCTTAAGGTATGGAGCTGACTAGAAACCTAGAGGGACTCTTGGCATACTAGGCATACTGGGCGTAACATACTCTTAGTATACCATAATAAGGAATACTTCACCTACTTCATACATCTCCCTACACTTAGGTTAGGTACATTGGGGTAGAACTAGCTTAGAAACGCATCGTATGAGTACTCGCATTTTTAGTCTATGTTATTTATGTAAATGAATATCTATTAAAGATCATGCTAGCGCAGTATTATTCATTTCTATTGCTTACGCTGTACATTATTTATCTTGCATACTGTCTTGTGATCGTGACAGCACATATTACTTACACGAGAAACAAGACTGTTCAATAAATCTTTGATTGAAATGCCCGTCTATTCTTTCTGTGTAACTTTGAGGAAAACTAAGTATGCACGAGTGAGCTGAGTGAAATAGTTATCTATTGTTTCCACGACTCTGGGACACGTTGATTCTAAAAGGGAAACAAAGTTGTCATGTCTTTGCGGCTGCCAGAAACTACTCCCTTCTTGTTTATCAAAAAGTTTCTAGTGGCCTCTGAGCTAGCTGGCACAAGTAATTAAGTTTAATATACTCGATAGGGACATACCGACCGTAGTCCTATGTCAAACCTATAGGGTATATTATTCCAATGCGCAGAGCCTATTAGGGAAATAGGAGCTACACTACAATGCCTCAGGCCTGCCACTGCAGCTTGTGGTGCAGTGATAAACTGCCATTTTGAACGGGCAAAATAAAACTTTGCCAGGTCTAAACCTTCCTTTTTAATGCATATAAGTATTACCTAAGGTAGGCCCTAAAGGTCCATGAAGTAGGCTGCATGGTAGTTAAAAAGTAGGACATACATATTTAAATTTTACATGTGTTGAAAGTGAACAACTCCTAAAGTCGTTTTTCACAGTAGCAAGGCTACCTCTCTCATAGACTAACACTGGATTACCTTATTGCACATAATAGCTTCAGTTTGAGAGCAGATAAAGAAATACTTCTGCCGCTCATTTGAATCATAATTTAAAATCCTGTTTTATGGTAAAGTCAGATTTTAAATTAATATTCTGAAAATGTCACTTTTATAAAGTTGGCATTTTCTGCCAAATCTAAATATCCCTTTTTATCAGTGTCTAGGGTCTCAAGACTGATAAAGTGGCTCTCCTGTCGTGTGATGTGTATTCCTTCCAAACAGGGGACAAAAGGGCCTTGGATGTTTGGAAGGGAGTTCCTCTCCTGAGCAGGATGACCATAGTGTTGTACTCAGCCCTTCCTGAGCTTCAAAGGGTAGCCTGAGGGTTGTGCCCACCCCCTTCCTGACTTATGACGCTGCCTGCTTTGTCACTAGCAAATGTGGGTCACACCTGGGCCTGTCTGCCTTTTGTTCTACTAGCTAGATTGGAGCCAAACGAGGTAAGAGGTAAGAGATTACCAGAGCCAGTTAGGGTTAGACAAAGAGAGTGACCCACACACAGGCCGGCACTAGGTGTAGAAATGGCACCCTCAGAACCCAGAATCAGGACCTGAGAAGATTCAGAAGGAGTGTATCCAATTACTGGTGTAGATAAAAAGCAAACATCGTTGAGATTGTTCCAAGGACTAATTAACCCTTTCAGTTTGCCTGTCCACTTTTGGGTGATATGAGGAGGACAAGCTGAGGTATCTGCCGAGTGATGAACACAACCCTCGCCAAAACTTGAAAATGAATTGGGGACCTTGATCCGAAATTATCACTAAGGGAATTCAGTGTATCCAGAGTACCTGTATGTTGGAAAAAAACGTTGGCCCACTCCGTAGCAGGGAGAAGTCTTTTCAAAGGAACAAAATGGTCATTTTTCTTAACAGATCCACCACCATCCAAATGGTACTGAATCCTTTGGTGAACAGGAGATCTGTCACAAAATCCATGCTGATGGTATGCCAGGGGCCGGTGGAATGGGCATTACTTGAAGGAGCCTCTAGGGAGGGTGTAAGTAAATGCCTCTTTTTGTATGGTCACCACCAAGTTTTTGGACTGATTCTGCTGGTTTTTTGGCTCTGAGTTCACTGAGGCCTGCTAACCAGACCTCAGTGCCTGTGCCCTTACCTTACACAGATGTCGAATTGGCTTCTACCAAATTGGCTGAGCTAGTTTACATGTAAGTCCTTAGCCAATGGTACACAGGGTACACGTGGCATGTAAGCTAGACGGTCCCCCCCAGGGAGTGCAGCACTGGAGTTGCTATCCTGGGTGAGACATGAGTAAAATGCCACTTTGTTGCCTTAAGTCCCCTATGCCCATACTGGTTGCACATGGGGTCCTGTAACAGAGATAGCTTTCGGTCTTCCTGGGGAGATGTGCCAACAACTCACAGAAAAGGTTACAATAGGGGCCTGCTCTAAAGGAGGGGTCACCTCCCTCCTGCAGGAAGCCACATGGGTGTTGTCCCAAAAGGCGACCTTCAAAGGAGAAGCCGCCTTTGAAGGACAAATGGATAACACTTGGGAGAGGGGTTGCTCCATTGTTCAGGCAGGAAGGCTGGCACTTGGGACAGTATAGGGGAAACCAGTTGCCAAACCTGTTTTTCAGGGGACTGTAGCCCCCTTGGTTGCCACACCTTCCTTTGGCAGCTAGGGCACTAGTAGTCAGAAGTGTTATTTTAAGCCGGTTGGACTACTGCAACGCCCTGCTCCTCGGTTCAGCCAACTTCCTTATTTTGAAACTACAAAGAATACAGATAAACGCCGCTAAGTTGGCTTTAAAGAGAACTCGAGGCGATTCTGCATCTGCGGCCCTTAGTGATCTTCACTGGCTCCCTCTAGCTCAGAGAATCCAGTTTAAATCACTATGTATTGTTTTTAAGGCCCTTCATGGATCTGGACCTCTGCCAAAGTTTGCCTGGCACGCTCCATCACGAAATCTTCGCTCTTCCACGGCTCACCTGGTTTGTACCGCCTAAATAAGAACCTCTAGGTTTGGGGGGAGAGCCTTCAGCTGGGCGGCTGCCCACCTGTGGAATAATCTCCCGCCCGATATCAGACAAATAGAAGACTACCTACAGTTTAGGAAAAAATTAAAACTCATCTTTTCCCTAGGAGGTAGTGTAGGTTTTTTCAGCTGGTGGGTAAATAAGTGCATGTAGAGGAATCACTGTCAGTCAGCGCCAAGATACCCGTGGGGTGATAGTGCGCTTTAGAAATTCTGTTTACATTACATTACATTACACACCTCTGGGTTAGTGCTAGGGATCTCCACACACAGGGAGAAGGGTCCTGCCAAACTGGGAGTGGGCAGAATGGTGCATCCTGGGATGCCCAGCTGAACAAGTTACTTACCTTCGGTAACGCCTTATCTGGTAGAGACTCTATGTAGTAGAGACTACGCTGGTCCTGACTGCCCTACCTAGGCAGTTAGTAGTATCCAGGCCCAGGCGAACAGATTACTTCGCTATGTCCTGACCATCCAAAAATCAAACATTGTAATGTTGGCTGGATTTTCTCTGGGACAGCTGGTAAGATGTATGCACTCTGTCCCACAAGGTGTGCAAATACCTGACCAGGAGGCAAGATATATTTACGGACCTGAGAGCAAGGCTGGCAAAAGAGAAAATTCATTTGGTGAATGTCATCATCCATTTAGATTCTCTGTCAGGGCAACTGTGGGGAATGAATTGGGCTTCAGGGGACTGGTGGACAGCTCTACCACTTAGCTCCCTGGAGTAAGGCGATAGAGAAGGAAACCTAGATCTCCATGAGTGGCTCTGTGCCACCTAGCTACTTGCTTATTAACTGAGGGGCACGATCATCCAGGTGCCCACCAGGACATCAGTCAAGGCCTTATTAAAGGATAATAGAGGTACTTGTCTGGTTTGCCCAAGATTGAGACCCTCAGTGAGTAGGTCCATTTTCATCTCATTGGTAGATAAGGTGAAGTCCAAAGCCTCCTCCACCCTTCTGTTCAATGATGCAAAGGAGGAGGATTCTTCCTGGGTCGGGGATGGAAAGCCAATATACTGGGTCATGGACGTAAGGATGAGAAGCCAATATCCATGGATGTATCCAGACCCCTGGCATCCTGAAAATCATATATATATACTGGTCTTGGTCATCATAATTTTCCCCATTAGTGGGGAACAAATGTGTCAGGTTTTGACTGGGGATATTGTCGAAGTCTGGGTGGTAGGGAATGTGTGTAAGAGTTTTAAAAGATGATCCGCTCAGCTTCTGACGGTGATGTCGGTGCTGGCATCAATGCACAAACAGTTAGTAAGGGCAGCATCAGACGTGGTACCATGGGTAGTGTCGGGCATGGCGCCAGGGCCTGAGTTGGCAGAGCGAGTTCGAGGAAGGCCTGGAATTGAGGTCAAAGGGCATAGTCGTTAATGGAGCTGCTGGCGGTAACCCAGCTGGAGTCCCCTTCGGATCCTTGCGGCCCAGAGAGACACAGTAGGGTGCCAAAAATGGCCCTTATGGCCTGTTTAAGTTGTGGTAGCTGTTGTGGCGTCGCTAATGGCCTGGGGAATTTGGGGCGCATTGGGACCAGCGCTGGAAAGGATTCTGAGATGAAGGGTCACACATCTCCGAGTGGTGTGAGTGGCAGGACAATGGAAACCATTGCCTGGACCTCTTATTTTTTGTAGCCTTTATTGATGATGATCATCACAGGAGTGGTCGCGGGAGCAAGAGTGCATCCATGCCCTCAAATTCAACCTCGACCAGGATCATTTCTTCAGCTTTGACTTGTAAAGTTCAGTGACGGTAAGTTCTGCAGATAGTCCTACAGTTCATTTTGCTGCAGCAGTCGCATGAAGCCACGTCGTGGTTTGAGCCGAGGTACCAGAGACACGTCATGGGTGTGAACCACCAACATTCGACAATGACAGCCATGACACAACTTAAAAACTTTGTATAAGACGGAGACATACTGTACACTGATTAGTTTTAGAAATAAACAATTCTGTCAGAATGACGGGACTCGAAGCGCCAGATCCACGTCGGAACGAGCGGAAAAAGAGGAACTGAAGTCAGCGTGCAAAGGTAGAACGAATCCGACGCTAGAATATTGCTAGCAAAATGTTTCCAGTTCTAGTCTGGTTCCTGGGTAAATTCACACGGTGAAGAATCTTAGGTTAGAAGTCTCTATCAGAAAAGCAATGGTGGATCATTAGAGAGGAACAACTCTCTAATCATATACCAATGCTGGGATACTATGTGTGCAGGAAACACACATTGCTTTAAAGGATTGGGCACTGCTATAGTAACTGGTGTATGTCCTTGTTGCATGTCCTATTCAACAAGTAGCAAAACAGGGAGTGACTGTCTTGGCAAAGGCAGCTAGCGTAGAAGCTGGTTAGGGTGTAGCAGATATGCATGGACAATTGTTGATCGCACAAATGACTTTTATCATACACTATATGAAGTTTACTCTATATATGGTCCTAAAGAACAAGTTACTTTCCTTCGGTAATTCTCTTTCTGGTAGATACACCCTCTAACAGCAGATTCCTCATCCTTAGAATATCCTTAGAATGTTCCCCTAGAGCCAGACTGGAACTGGAAACTTTTGATAGCAGTGCTCCAACGTGCTGCTAGGCATTGCCATGCGACTCTGTGTAGGTTGGTTTCATTCCGCTCCAGAAGTGGAGCCGCATATAAGTGCCACCCCTGTGTGCCAATGTCAGTTTCTTGCTTGACTCTGTCCACACCCTTGGATGTGGAGAACAAAACACATTTTGGTACCAATGTGCAGATCCGTAATTTGCAAACTTTTCACCTGGTAAAAAGAGGCTACTCCACAAAATGGGGAGGTGAGAGGATGGTGGGGAATCTGCAGTTAGATATAGTATCCACCAGAACGTGCATTATCGAACAAGTTACTTACCTTCGGTAATGATATATCTGTAAGAAACATTAGTTAGTTATAGATTGCTTACCTTAGAATTACCCCCAGGCGTCAGACTGGATCCGGAAAGTTTTTTCGTCAGCAGTACCTCTGCGCGTCGGAAGGTGGCGTCCGTCAGCTCCGCGTCCGTCGTTGGCGTCGTGGTCGCTGGGATGACGTCGCAGTAGCTACAAAGACGCCGCCCTCGCGCGCTGACGTCAGTTCTGTACACGACTTTCCGCGCCAGAAACGCAGAGCCATGCAAGACACTGACCACTGGTGCACAAAACTAGGGCCCTGAAAGGATGTCCTTAACCCTAGAAATCAGTTCGCAGAACGGGGAGGATGGGTGGGGCGGTAAGGAATCTATAACTAACTAATGTTTCTTACATATATATCGTTACCGAAGGTAAGTAACTTGTTCATCTGAAAGAAACACGTTAGTTATAGATTCCTTACCTTAGAATAGATACTCCAGCAATTCCAACCCCGGTGGTGGGTCTGCGAACCAAAATCACACCAGAAAATCCTGGAGAACAGAATGGCCAAAGAAGCAGTCTCTCCGGACTTGGCTGTCCAGGCAGTAGTGTTTCGTAAACGTCTGCAGCGATGCCCACGTGGCTGCCTGACAGATGTCGTTCAGAGGAACTCCTCTTCCCGCCGTCGCCCTGGTGGAATGGGCGCGCAGCCCCACTGGAGGCACCTTTTTAGCCAGAGAATAGCATGCTTTTATACACAACACGACCCATCCAGAAATGGTTCGCTTGTGTACGGCCCGACCTTTCTTGGCACCCACGTAGCCAACAAAGAGTTGGTCATCCACCCGGAACTGTTTTGTGCGATCCAGATAGAAAGAAAGCGCACGTTTTGGGTCCAGACGGTGGAGCCTCTCTTCCTCTTTCGAAGGATGCGGAGGGGGAAAGAAGGTGGGCAAAGTGATAGTCTGCCCGATGTGGAAGGCAGTGTCAATCTTGGGCAGGAAGGATGGACGAGTCCTAAGGACAACTTTGTCCGGATGGACAGAGAGAAAAGGAGGCTTAGAAGAAAGCGCCTGGAGCTCACTCACTCGTCTGGCAGATGTGATGGCCACGAGGAACGCAGTTTTGAGAGTCAAAAGCCGTAAGGGACAGTTGTGAAGCGGCTCAAAGGGAGCACACATTAAATAAGTTAAAACCAGATTCAAGTCCCACTGAGGCATAACGAAGGGAATAGGAGGAAAGAGATGAGTTATGCCTTTCAAGAAACGACTTACAACTGGGGACTTGAAAAGGGAAGGCTGATCTGGAAGCCGAAGGAAGGCAGAGATGGCCGAAAGATAGCCCTTGATAGTGCCCAGAGCAGAGCCCTGCTGGGCTAAAGAAAGAAGAAACAAGAGAACCTTAGAAAGAGGGGCAGAAAGGGGATTCACAGCCTTTGCTGTGCACCATGCCACAAATTTGTTCCACCGGCAGGCGTATACCGTCTTAGTGGAGGGATGCCTGGCTGCGAAGATCACATCACAGACTTCAGGAGGCAGGTCGAAAGACGTCAACTGCCGCCGCTCAATCTCCAAGCAAGGAGGTGGAGGCTGGACAGGTTCGGGTGGAGGACCGTTCCCTGCTGCTGCGACAGAAGATCCTCCCGAAGAGGCAGTCTGATCGGAGGATCGATGGCCATGTTGAGCAGCTCGGGATACCAGACTCTTCGTGCCCCATCCGGAGCCACAAGAATGACTTGGGCCCGGTTGCGTCTGATATTCTTCAGCACTCTGGGCAGAAGTGGTATAGGCGGAAAGGCGTACAACAGACCGCAACTCCACTCGCGACGAAAAGCGTCGCCCAGCGAGTGCCGCCTTGGAAATTCCAATGCGCAGAATTGCTGACATTGCTCGTTCTCGTCGGTGGCGAATAGATCTAACCAAGGATCTCCCCACTGTTGAAAGAGACCTTGCACCACCTCTGAGTGAAGACGCCATTCGTGATCCATTATGCATCTGCGGCGGAGTTCGTCCGCCCTGGCGTTCAGAGAACCTGCCAGGTGTTGAACCACCAGGGATATGCCCTGATGTTCCAGCCATGTCCAGAGGCGGAGAGCCTCTTGACATAGGGTCCACGACCCCACCCGCCCTGTTTGTTGCAGTACCGCATGGCGGTGGTGTTGTCCGTGAACACCTGCGCTACTCTTCCCCGGACAGAGGGAAGGAATACCTTCAGTGCAAGACGAATCGCCCGGAGCTCCAGAAAGTTGATGTGGAGCCCGGACTCCGCCAGAGGCCTCTGAACTCCGCCTCTCCCATGTGGCCGCCCCATCCCAGAAGGGATGCGTCCGTCACCACAGTGTGGTCTGGTTGGGGAAGGGAGAGGGATCTGCCATTGACCCAATCCTGGTTCGTGAGCCACCACTGCAGTTGTCGTGCAGTGCCCTCCGAGATCTGGACGCAATCGGACAGATTGCCCTGATGCTGCGCCCACTGGAACTTCAGGTCCCACTGCAGAGCCCGCATATGCCATCTGGCATGATCGACCAGCAGGATGCAGGAGGCCATGAGGCCCAGCAGCCTCAGAGTCATTCTGACCGAAACCCGGGATAGAGGCTGAAAGATCGGAATCATAGTCTGAATATCCCAGACTCGTTGTTCGGGAGGATAGACCCGAAACCGCGTCGTCTCCAGAACCGCTCCGATGAAGAGGAGCTTCTGAGAGGGAATCAGGTGTGACTTCGGCACATTGATGGAGAACCTCAGCGAATGCAGGAGGTCGGCCGCAGTCTGGAGGTGGGAAACGACTGCCTGGGACGAGCCCGCCTTCAACAGCCAGTCGTTGAGATAGGGGAAGACTGAAACCCCTGATCTGCGCAGATGAGCTGCGACCACCGCCATCACCTTCGTGAACACCCGAGGGGCGCTGGTAAGGCCAAAGGGGAGCACGGTAAACTGAAAATGCTCGTGGCCTACCGTGAACCGTAGGTAACGCCGGTGGGCCGGCAGGACGGGGATGTGGAAATAGGCATCCTGCAAGTCCAACGCTACCATCCAGTCTTCCTGGTCGAGGGCAGACAAGACCTGAGCAAGCGTCAACATCTTGAACTTCTCCTTCCGGAGGAAGCGGTTGACGTCCCTGAGATCCAAGATAGGACGCAGGCCCTTGTCCTTCTTGGGGACCAGAAAGTAGTGGGAGTAGCAACCACGACCTACTTCTGGGACAGGAACGCGCTTGATGGCTCCCTTGGCCAGGAGAGCCGTAACTTCCTGCTGGAGAAGGGCCTGAAGATCCTCTGACATGCGGTGGTATCTCGGTGGCATGGCTGGAGATGTAGTCTCGAAAGGGAGGGAGTAGTCCCTTCGGACTATTTGCAAAACCAACCTGTCCGATGTGATGGTGCGCCAGTGGGGGAGGTGATGGCGAATCCTGCCGCCCACTGGCGTTTGATGGGCGTGAAAGGTCGGACTAGGAGGGTTTGGAGGCTGCTGCAGAGGGGGGTTGGTGGACTGGCCCGCCCGCTGGCCCCCGGAACCACGACGGTTGTTCCCACGTCCCCGGACGTGCGAAGGTTGGGTAACTTGCTGCGGCCTGTGGCTCTGGGCGGGACGTAGCGGGGCACCCCTTCCGTAGCCACAAAAGGGGCGAAAAGCAGACTGCGCATGGCGGGTGGAGAGGCCCAAGGACTTGGCCGTAGCCCGTGAGTCCTTGAAACGCTCTAGAGCGTTGTCTGCTTTGTCGCCAAAAAGGCGACGGCCATCACAGGGCATGTCCATCAAGGTGTTCTGGACATCGCCTGAAAAACCTGTCGAACTCATCCGGGCGTAGCGACGAAGCGCTACTGACATTGAAATGGTCCTGCACAGAAAGTCGGCGGTGTCCAGCCCACAACGTATTGTAAACTTCGCTGCATCCCTCCCGGCGGCAACAGCCTGGGAGAGCACTGCCCGGGCGTCCTCCGGACACTGAGGCAGCACCTACGCCACTGTATCCCCCACCGAGTGGGAATAACAGCCGAAGAGACATACGGTGTTTACCGACCGCAGTCCTAAGCTGGAGGAAGAGAAAATTTTCTTTCCAAGATGGTCCAGCTTCTTGGATTCCCTTTCCTGTGGAGCGGTAGGGAATGCCCTTTTGGAAGCGGAGGCTTGGACTACCAAGCTCTCCGGGGTGGGGTGTTGGGAGAGGAAAGTGGGGTCGCCCGGAGCCGGGCGTTGGCCTCGGGCAATCATCCTGTCCACGGGAGCCCCCGTGTTGGGCCTGGAACACGTGCCCAAAATTACGTCGGTGAGGGCCTCATTAAACGGTAGCAAGGGCTCCGAAGAGCTCGCAGCCGGTTGAAGCACCTCTGTCAGGAAGTTAGTCCTGACCGCCACCGTATGAAGCTCGAGGTTGAGAGCCTCGGCCGCCCTACGCAACACCACTGCGTACGACGCTCCCTCCTCCGTAGCCACGGTAGGAGGAGACAACCTGCCAAGGTCAGGGGAGGTGTCCAAACCACTGGCATCCCCCAGTTCCTCTCTCCAGTCCTGTTCACTGTCCAAGAGGTCAGTCAGAGGGTCACCTGACCCCTCCCAGTCCTCCTCCTCATCCCCTGGGTGCCATTCTGGTTGAAAAGGGACCCCAGAAGTGAACAGGGGCATAAAAACCCCTCTCAGCGCCGGATCCGGCGTCGGACGACGCCGGTCCGGCTCCGGGTCCACGTCGGGATGGAGGCCGGGGTCGACGCCGGCCAGGGGGCCGACCGGCGTTGAACGCGGTAGTGGTGCCGTAGGAAGCGGCACCGGTGGAGGCGTAATCAGGTCAACCGGCGCCGATCCGGATCCAGGCCTGGATCCAAAGGGGGCTTGCGGCGCCGGAGCCGTCGGCGAAGAAGGCCCCCAACCGAGTCCGCGGGGCCCGAAGGTGCGCCGGCGGGGTCGGTCCACCCAAAGATGGCATGCATCGCCTCGTAGAACGTACGAAGCTGGGCGGGAGTCGCTCCGGGTCCTGGAAAGGGAGGGGAACGCGGAGTCGACTCGTCGGGCTCCGGATGCGGAGCCGCAGGAGGGGCACCACCCGCGTTCCTCGTCGAATCGGCCGACCGACGAGAAGTCGAAGAGCGACGATGCTTCTTCGACTTCTTCTTATGCTTCGACTTACCCGACCCCGAGTGCGAAGACTTCGAAGACTTGGACGAATGGTGGTGGCTCCGCGACCGGTCCCTCGACCTCCCTCGCGACCTCGAAAGGCGCGGAGCCGACTGCCTGTGCTCAAGCAGCTTTCGGGACCGCTCCCGCAAAGCCTTCGGCGCCATCGACCGGTAGTCGGAGCACGACTTGGGGTCGTGGTCGTGCTCCAGGCAAAAGAGACACACGCGGTGCGGATCCGTCACCGACATCATCCGATGACAGGAACAGCATGGCTTGAAGCCGGGCATCCCTCGTGCACCTTAGGAGTCGAAGACTCGAAAAAGAAGTCGACAAAAGTCTAGAAAAAGTCAGTCAAAAAATGACTGGAGGTACCGCTCTTCCTGGATCTGCGCTGGCTGGCGCGGAAAAAGAAAGAACTGACGTCAGCGCGCGAGGGCGGCGTCTAAGTAGCTACCGCGACGTCATCCCGGCGACCACAGCGTCAACGACGGACGCGGAGCCGACCGGCGCCACCTTCCGACGCGCAGAGGTACTGCTGACGAAAAAACTTTCCGTATCCAGTCTGAAGCCTGGGGGTAATTCTAAGGTAAGGAATCTATAACTAATGTGTTTCTTTCAGATGAAGGTAAGTAACTTGTTCTTCTGATGGATATTTCTAATCGCAGGTTCTTCACCTTTAGAATAAATACCAAAGCATTATCCCCCACAGTG
Source organism: Calotriton arnoldi (assembly GCA_963921515.1). Classification (NCBI taxonomy): domain Eukaryota; kingdom Metazoa; phylum Chordata; class Amphibia; order Caudata; family Salamandridae; genus Calotriton; species Calotriton arnoldi. The sequence goes on from CAWUFW010007341.1 coordinate 36,567, forward strand.
GAGGGCCTGTGAAGTGGATTCAAACAAAAAAGTCTTGCAAGGTGTGGAAATCTCCCCCCAACAGACCTGGCTGTCAAGGCAGTAGTGCTTTGTGAATGCATTGACCGACACCTACATTGCAGCCTAGTAGAGGTCAAGAAACATGCACTCTGCAAGCCAATACAGCCGTAGCAGCTGTACCCCAGCTAGAATGAGCTCTCAGATCTTCCGGGGGCTGCTTTTTAGCCACTGTGTATCAGATGTTAAGGCAGAGAACTCTCCACCTCTATAGATTACTTTTCTCCAAAGCCTTTCCTTTATTTGCCCCAGATAACCTTACAACAAGCTGGCTGTCTGCCTGATGGCCCTTGGTACAATCAATGTAAAAACGCAAAGGTATTTTGCGGTCCAACCGACGGTGCCTCTCCTTCTCTTTTGAGAGTAGAGAATGGGAAAATAATGTTGGGAGAGTGATGGATTACCCAACGTGAAACTGAGTCATGATTTTTGGCAAGAAGATCACCCGAGTCCTAAGCACCAATTTGTCTCGAAAAAAGCTGGTCTAGGAAGATTGTATAAATTGGGCCTGGAGTTCATTAACACGACGAGCTGAAGTGATCTCAATGAGAAGGACAGTCTTCAAAGTTAGAAGATGCAACAAGCAGCTGTGCATTGGCTCAAAATGAGTACATGAGAGAAATGTCAAGACCAAGGTAAGGTCCCACTGTGGCATCACAAACGGATTGAGAGGGGAAATGTGTTAGACATTTAACAAACTGCAGCGCAACAGGTTATTTATACTAGGCCGGTTGGTCAAGCAAACACAAAGGCCAAAAGGGTCGACAAATAATCTTTAAAAGTGATAGGCTTCATCTTGCATTTCCTGAGATTCGGGGACCGTGGAACCATGCAAGGTACCTGGGTCTCAGGTGCCCATGCGGCTGAGCTGCGGTTGCAACAGAGAGGCAATGGCTGGAAGACATACAGAGGCCCTGTGCTCCACCCCAGCAGGAATGCATCTCCTCAGGAGAGGTTTTGCGAGAACTCAGCGTAAAAAGGTTTGACACTGCACGTTCTCAATGGTAGCAAAAATATCTAGTCAGAGTTCCCCCACTGCCGAAAGATGCACTGTGCCGCCTCGAATGCAGATGATATTTGTGATTTGTAAGGCACCGCTGGAGTAGCTCGCCTGCCCTGGAGTTCAAGGATCCCGCCACTTGGTTCACAATCAGAGATATGCTCGCTTCATCCACCTCCAGAGGAGGACGAAGGAACCAACTCCGTCCTGCTTGTTGCAGTACTACATGGCAGTGGTGATGTCCATGAGAACCCCTATCAGCTTACCCTTGCAGGAATGCCTTCAGCACCAGATGAATGGCCCACAACACCAACAGACTGATATGGAGCTGGGTTTCCGCTGGAGACCAGAATGCTCAGATCTCTACCTCCCACAGATAACCTTCCTAACCGAGCTGTGATATATTTGTCACCATCGTCAACTCTGGTTGTGGAAGGGAGTGGGGTCAACTCCTAGTCCAATTGTGGTCAAGCAGCCACCAATGCAGACTTTGTGCAGTCACCTCCGAAACCTGGGTGGTATCTGACAAGTTGCCTTGGTGCTGGGCCCACTGGGACTTCAAATTCCACTGCAGAGACTGAATATGCCACCTGGCAATATGGATGCAGGAGTCTAGCAAGCCAGAACTGCCCTCACCAAGATCCAGGACCAAGGCTGAAACATCATAATCATAATTCAAAGGTCATGGACTCGTTGCAGCACAAGGAAGGCCTTGAATTCCACTGTGTCCTAGACAACTCTCATTAAAGGAATCCTCTGCGAAGGAGTCAGAGGCAACTTCTTGGCCCATTGATCATGAATCCCTATGATGTCAGAAGGTTAGCCTTCATCTGATGGTGGTCTACAATTGACAGTGGAGAGCCCACCTTCAACAGCCAGTCATCAGGGTAGGGGAAAACTGGTATCCTCGACCTCCAAAGACCACTGTCATCACTTTCGTGAATGCCCAAAGGGCACTTGTGAGGACAAAGGGGAGCAGGACAAACTAAAAATGCTCTTAGAAGACCTTGAACCACAGGTAACCTCTGTGGAACTGCAAGACAACTATATAAAAATACGCAAGTCTCATGTTCAAATCCACCATCCAGTCACATGGATACAGTGCAGACTGAACTATGTCCTTCCATAAGAAGGCATTCAGAGGGCAAATATCTAAGATGGGCTGAACCCCTTCAACCTTCTTCGACATGAAGAAACAACGAGGGTAACAACACGTCCCTATTTCCAAGTCTGGAACCCTCTAAAAGGCTCCTTTTGAGAATAAAAGTTATACCTTCTGCATTAGAATGGACTGATCCTCCTTCGAGAGCCGGTCTGGTGAGTGGGGCAGAAAGAAAGAGTAGGGCATAACCATGATGAATGATCTGGAGGGCCCATCTGTCGGGTGTGATGGATCGCCACCCTGAACAAAAGTACTGTATTCTGTAGGGTAGTTTTGCATGGCTAAGGGAAAGCTAAAGCAGCTTTGAGGCTGTCCCCTCAAAGGTGGGAGACTGGAAGGAGTGATGCCCCAGATGACCTGTGCTCTGCCTGCCAGATCCACTTCCTTGGCTACGAAAGGACTGGGTGATTCCAGCAGAGGTTGAGGAAACGGACGCTGCCTATATGCTGGCCCCCTAGAATAATCTCATAATTTCCATAACTGGTGAGGAAAATATTTGGCAGGGTGAAAAGAGCATACTATGGAGAGCATCCGCGCACGGTGGCGGAGCACCACGCTGGTGCAACTACCCTTCCCAAACAATGCAATATCAAGACCAGCACGAATCATGTATTTGGCTGCATCTTGACCATCCTAAATGGTTTGTGCCAGTTATGCCCTACTGTCATCAGTGACCGCTGGCAAGATCTCGCTGGCCATGTCCCGAGGGCGTAAATCTGCACAACAAACTGTGTTGAATGACTGCAATGCTAAGCTGGCTAAGAGAACATTTGTTTCCAAATGCCTCAATACTTTTAGACTCTCTATTTAAGGAGTTGTGAGGAATTAATTTGGGTTCACCTTGTTTGCTGAAGAAAGCACCATCAACTTTCAGGAGCAGGGTGTTTTGTGAGAAAATCTAGATCCCCAGGCTCTGGTCTTTGACGTCTGGCCAGCTCTCTATTCACGGACGGAGAAGAACAGGTCTTTGAACAGGTGAACATTTAAATATCAGTTAAGACCTCCTTGAACAGGATCAAGGGTTCTGATGTGACTGGCCCAGTGTGTAAGATTTCTGTAAGGATATTTGTCGTAACCTGAATGGAGGCTAGGTGTAGCTCCTAGACTTCAGCTGCACATCGAATTACCACTGCAAAGAAGGTGCTCCCTTCCAATGGAGGCCAAAGGACAAAGTCACCCATGTATCAGGGGAAGAATCAAGCCATTGGCCTCTTGTAAGTCCATGAATTAATTATCATTGTAATGCTTTGGGGTAAATCATCCCCATCTCCACCAATATCATCATCTCTGGGTGGTGGCAAAGTTTGATCAGAATCTGAGATGAAAAAATAATGGAGCCTCTGAGGGCGCTTCTATGCTAGAAGAGGAATAGGATTTGAATCAGGCTATATGGTGACCGGTTGTGCTTTCATGATTTTATAGCACAAGATCGAACCCTTGCTGATGCTCGGCGCCTGAAGGTGCACTAGAAGGAGCCAGAAGAGGGCCAAATATAACAACATGGCCTCCTTAGAGGCTTTGAACTGTGAGATGTCGCCGATATCCAAGGGAATTTGGGGCACACCAGGACCAATTAGAGAATCGGCATCGCAAATGGGGATCCAGAGGAAGATAATTAGGATTCTTTTATGCCTTCTCCTATATATCAGGAGAGCCGGATGGGGTCAAACCTTCACCTTCTTGAATTTATGTTTGGATTTTGACTTACCAGAGGACATCGACAACGAAGCTGCCCTCTCATGGAAATCACCTTGGGAACGAGAGCCAATCCACGCTGTCGACTTAGAGCGTGAATACGATTTACTTGAGGCTCACAATTTCTTCTTGTGTTTGGCAACATACAGCTTGGCTTCTTAGTCCCGGACTGCCTTCAACTGCATGAGGGTGCACTTGTCACACGACTTCAAGTCATGCCAGAAGCACAAGCACCAACAACCAAGACATACCTTGTATGGGTCCATCACCAACATCTGTTTCCAACAGGCACAGCCTTACCTAGCAGCGTGCAGGAGCACTGCCATGAAAAGTTTCCGGATGCAGTCTGTCACCTGGGAATATACTAAAGGTCAGGAATCTACGGTTAGAAGTATTCACCAGAAATAACTGATCCAAAGATACGTGATACTCTTGCCCTTGTGCTTAGTGAGTGGGAAGGACCAGCATTCAAATTGATATTAGATTACAAGATTGATAAAACAAACTCTAGACATTCTTATCACAAGAAGAATGTAAGTGGTGCCATATCAAAGGCAGAGCAAAGTTTTTGAGTTAGTGGATAATGGGAGGCTTTTCGGGGACAGTGAGCATCTGTGGACAAGTTACTTACCTTCGGTAACGCCTTATCTGGTAGTGACATGATCTAGCAGCAGATTCCTTACCTTTGAACTTCCAGGTGTCAGGCTGAATCCTGATGCCTGGAAGTTCTGATAGAGACATCTAGCCACAGATTCCTTACCTTTGAACAGATACCCAAGCAATACCATTCCTGGAGGAGGGACTGCGGAAAGACCAGAAGATCCTGCAAAACAGAGCGACCAAACAGGCCTTCTCTGCGAACCTGGGAATCCAGGCAGTAGTGTCTGGCAAACGTGTGCAGCGATGCCCACGTGGCTGCTTGGCAGATATCAGAAATGAGGACACCATGCTGGAGAGCCGTGGTGGCCTATTTTGCCCTGGTGGAATGGGCCCTAAGCCCTTTAGAGGGATTTTTCTTCGCTAAGGCATAGCAAATTTTGATACAGAGGATAACCCAGCGGGATATAGTCCTCTTTTGGACAGCACGCCCTTTCTTTGCACCCACGTAGCCTATAAAGAGTTGGTCATCCACGCAGAACTCTTTGGTTCGATCGAGATAGAACGAAAATGCTCTTTTTGGGTCCAGACAATGGGGATGCTCCTCTCCCTTGGAAGGGTGCGGTGGTGCATAGAAGGTGGGAAGAGTAACCGACTGTCCCATGTGAAAGGGTGTCACCACCTTAGGGAGGAAAGATGCCCTTGTGCGGAGCACCACTTTATACGGGAAGACTGTCAGGTAAGGAGGCAGTGATGGCAGTGCCTGCAGTTCGCTCACCCGCCTGGTTGATGTTATTGCCACTAAGAAGGCTGTTTTGATGGTGAGTAGCCGTAGAGGGCAGTTGTGAAGCTGCTCAAACGGTGCGCACATCAGAAAAGTGAGAACCAAATTAAGGTCCCACTGTGGCATAATAAAGGGTGAAGGGGGAAACAAGTGCGTTAACCCTTCAAGAATCTCTGCACCAGAGGTAATTTGAAAAGAGAAGGCTGATAAGGCAGCCGAAGAAAAGAGGAAAGGGCAAAAGATAGCCCTTCAAGGTGCCCAGAGCAGAGCCCTGCCGGGCCAAGGAAAGTATAACCAGGAGGACATCAGATAAAGATGCAGATAGAGGGTCAATAGACCGTTCTGTACACTATTTACAAAATTTGTTCCATCGGCAGGCATATATCGATTTGTTGGAGGGACACCTGGCTTCCAAAATAACCTCACAGACTTCGGGAGGGCTGTTGAAAGCTGTCAACTGTTGCCGCTCAATCTCTACGCAAGGAGGCGGAGAGTGGACAGGTTTGGGTGGAGGACCATCCCCTGCTGCTGCGACAGAAGATCCTCCCGAAGGGGCAAACTGACCGGAGGATTGATGCTCATGTCTGGAAGCTCGGGATACCAAACTCTCTGTGAGAAGCTGGCTTAGTATATGGTGTACACTTATGTAAGTGAGCACCCTGCACTAATCCAGACAAGTCTTATGGTGATTTTAGGGGTCTTAGACAACCTTAGAAAGCTCTCTAAGTGTTAGCTGTGGAGAGCAGCATTCAGGCTTAGTCCAGAAGGAGTGTAAAGCAGCTTGATTTACCAGAACATAATCTTATAGGTATAGATTAAGTGAAAAAGAAGCACATAGTGTATTTATAAAAATATGCATTTATTATAAGACACTCACTAACATACAGATATCTCCTACCCGGAGATATACACAATGCACACAATACTTTGTAATAAAAACAGGTAAGTAGCACGAATACACAGTGGTCGCCAGGGGGAGACCAAATCATATACTAAAATAGTGCTATACGAACCATGACTCAAGTCAAGACTATACCCAGAAGACGTAGAAGTGCCGGAGACCTAAGGAACCACCCGAGGTAAGTAACCAGGAACCCCATGGAGACCGTGTGCAGAGTGGAAACACAACCGCTGGCTCAATACAAGCCAATGGGTAAGTCACGGTTGCAATTTTAAAGAAGGACCCTTCCCAGTGGACCCTGAAGAAATCCCGTGGAAGACAGAAGGTTGAAGAGCCACCCCACCTGTGGATACCCTAGGAACCAGGATTCCTACACCAGGGAAGCCAGGTGCATAGGTGTGAAGTGGCGTCGGAAACTGTCGTTGAACCCAATGGAGGACTTCAGGAAGACGGCGTGAGGTCGTGTAGGTGCACAGGCCTCCAATACCTACGAGAAACTATCTCGAGGAAACCCTCTGCCGATTCTCATGGGGATTTCTTCCGGTTTCACTTGGAATACTACTTCCTCACCTTCAATGTGGCACTAGATTAATTGTTACAGGCCACGTATCTCTCCTATCTACCACCACACTCTTTCTGGTCCTGGGATCTCCTCCTGAGACCGATAAATTGCGCGAAACATGTCGACCTAAAAACATAACATACCCACTAGGGCTGTGTTGCAAGTTTAGCTACAGAGGGCAATTATCTCCCTCATAGCAGCACTACCTTTTGGTTTTTATCAATGACAGAGGGACTTTTTCTTTAATAAATGTTCTAGGCTCCCCTCCAGTCATTTTTTAACTGCACGTTAGGACACCACTGCCACTAGTACCCCCACGCACCCTTACGGCTTTATCCTGAAAAGATCTCTGAAAAAGTGACCCTTCGGGGGACCCGTAGGGCATTGCAGCGCCGGCCTGACGAGGAGCAACTGCCCAATGATGAAGCATGACATCCTTCGGGGTGTGTGAGGGCACCAAGAACAGGACACACTGTCCCCAGTAAACACAGTATTAGAACAACTACTGTTTCTTTCTCTACCTCTCTTTCATAGGAACAGTGACTCTCGTGGGATAAAGGACTTCAGGAAGATGCCAGTGCTGGAGAAGGCGAAAGTGTCCTGTGGAACCCAAAGGTGGATTCAAGATGAGAAGTACCTGCAAGAGTCTATGCCACTCAGGAGTGACCAGGAGGCACGGAAGACGAATGCCCACCGATGTCGGGTGTTGCAGGAGAGCTGACGGTGACCTTGGAGCGGCAAGTGTGTGGACTAGGCGACGCTGTGGAAGACCAGAAGCCGTTCACGAGCTGTCCTACGTCGGATAACGAGAGTTGAGGAGTCGGTGCCCGCCTGGAGCAACAACAAGCCTTCGCAACTGCAAATAACGTGGAAAGCGAAGAAGGTGCAGTGTCGGGACCAGCAAGGTCCAGGTGACTCACCACAAGCAGGGGAGTCAGGGCAGGCCCCGAGCAATCAGGGGAGCCTGCAGAAAGCAAAGAAGACCCTCAAGAGGACCCACAAGCCAGAGGCACTGGAGTCGCAAGAGAATCTCGAGCAGCTCACCAAAGATGCAAGTGATGCGGTGACGCCGAAGATCTTGGTCACAGGAGATGCTTGAGGTGGGGGCTACTTAGAGCCCGAAGATCTTGGAGGAAGGAAGCCAACAAGTCTTTGCAACGGCAAGTCGACACGGTGCACAGGGGTTTGGTTCCTGCGTCTCCGACGACGGATACTGGCCTCAAACTTGGTGAGAGGACAGGGCAGGCCTCGAGGGATGTGAAGCACCACCACCTGTGTTGCTGAGCCATTCGGAGTCCGTGGAGCTCAGGATCAGCAGACGGGTCAGCTTTGTTGCGGTGCCTGCAGATGCAGGGAAGTGACTCCTTCACTTCAAGGGAGATTCCTTCAGGTGTATTGAATGTCCACAGATCTTGGAAGGTTCCTGTATGGAGCACGGGCACAGACGTTGAGGCAGGCGTTGCAGGATGACGAGACCAGGAGCAGCAGGAGTTTTCCCAGTTGCAGTCTCAGAGCCCAGAGCAAGGTCCAGCGAAGTCCAGAGTGCCCATACGGTCAAAGAAGAAGTGGTGTCTTGAAATTAATCTTGTTCCACGACGAATCTAGGGACCCACCTACAGGTAAGCCCTTAAGTACCCTAAGGAAAGGGTTGGGATGATTCAGGGTTCCCTCCCAGGGGAGAGGTCGGACAGTGGGGAGGATACTCCCATGTCCTTTGTCCAGTTTCGCTCCAGAGCGGGAGCCAACAACTCCCTGCGCTGGTTTGAACTGGACTATGCAAGGAGGGCACCAAATGTGCCCCTCAAGCAGACTGAGTGGCGCTGGCAACCGCTCCCACCAGGCCCTAACACACTGAACCCAGTCTGGGACGTAGTCCCACCTCCCTGTGACAGGATACCTATTGTTCTGCCTCCCCTTGTTCAAGCTTAGATCAGCAGCAGGAGGGCAGAATCGTGTCTCTGGTCGGCAGCAGCCATGTTGTGCTGTCCGGGTCTAGAAGACTGGTACCAGGGGCACTGAGGGTCTCCTGGAGGAGCTTTACAGTGCATGGAATCATACCTCCCACACCGTTTATGGTGTGAGGGTATGATTCCAACATGTTTGATACCAAACATGACAGGGTTCGTTACAGCCAGTTTAGAGATGGTCATCGCGTAATGACGCATGGCCACTCTATGTATCGTAATGGCTGATGCACTTACAACCCGGGAGAAAGGACTCTGAAGGTTGTAGGGGTGTCCTGCTCATGCAGGGGCACCCTCGCGCGTAGAACTGTCATAAGGTTTCTGCACATACACAGAGCTATGCACAGGAAAATGGGACCCCGGAATACAGTGGTTTGCCACCATATACCGTAGCACCCAAAAACCCCAACCCAACTAGCTTAGCATCCCATTAGCACTCAAGTACTAATGTTTGGACAACCCAGAACACGGTATCTTTATCTCAGGACTCGCAGAAGCAAGAACACTCTTTCGTCACTCACTCGTACTTGTCCACAAGGTGCGTAGGAAGAGACACTGGATAGGTTAAAATGTTTATTCCAACTTACGTGCTCTAATGTACAGTACACGTGTCAGTACTAATAGCATAATGCATATGACTAATATAAGCAGCATGGTTACAATTCCATAGAATACAAACGGGGAAAGCATCTCAGAGCTCAGTGGATAAACGTATAAATAACATTACCACCCTCCCCTTGCAGTAAGATAGTTTATTATAATAATAGAAGACCTCTGGGCTTTGACTAGCGAACCCCATACCTCAGTCTCTAGATGCAGAATTACATCAGCAGGACATCATAGCTCTTCTCACTGAAAGGGATTTCTCCAAGTGTGTTAAGCGCTAGTAAACCACAGTATTAAAAGCATACCAAATTCTTCATGGCAATTGCACCTAATGTTATGTCTGGGTGCGCGAGACTGGCCATATCAGGAAGAACCAAAATACATTGTTATGCGACCTTGTACATGTTTGTGCAGACTGAGCCCAAAAGGTGAACAACAGAAAATGCAGACAGTGCAAAAGAACTTGGCACGAGCAAAGGGCGAGGGGGGCCCGGCTCAGTGTAACGTGCGCAAAGAAAAGCAGCGTGGCAGCCAGGCCTAGGCCAACATAACAATCAATCAATCAATCAATCACGGCATTTATAGAGCGCGCTACTCACCCGGGAGGGTCTCAAGGCGCTGGGGAGGGGTAAGTTACTGCTCGAACAGCCAGGTCTTGAGCTGCTTCCTGAAGGAGAGATGGTCCTGGGTTCGCCGAAGGTGAGTGGGGAGGGAGTTCCAGGTCTTGGCTGCCAGGTAGGAGAAGGATCTTCCTCCGGCGGTGGTTCTGCGGATGCGTGGTACGGTGGCGAGGGCGTGGCTGGTTGATCGTAGCTGGCGTGTGGGCGTGTAGAAGGTCACGCGGTCGTTGAGGTACTTTGGGCCCAGGTCGTGGAGGGCCTTGTGTGCGTGGGTGAGGAGTCTGAACGTGATTCTCTTGCTGACGGGGAGCCAGTGCAGGTCTTTCAGGTGTCCGGTGATGTGGCTGTGTCAGGGGATGTCCAGGATGAGTCGTGCGGAGGCGTTCTGGATGCGCTGGAGTCTTTTGAAGTTTGGCTGTGGTTCCGGCGTAGAGGGTGTTCCCATAGTCCAGTCGGCTGGTGACGAGTGCCTGGGTGACGGTCTTCCTGGTTTCAGTGGGGATCCATCTGAAGATCTTGCGGAGCATGCGCAGGGTGTTGAAGCACGAAGATGAGACGGCGTTGACTTGTCTGGTCATCGACAGGGAGGAGTCCAGGATGAAGCCCAGGTTGCGTGCGTGGTCCGTTGGCTTGGGTGCGGTGCCCAGGGCCGGGGGCCACCAGGAGTCGTCCCAGGCGGAGGGTGATGAGCCCAGGATGAGGACTTCCGTCTTGTCTGAGTTCAGTTTAAGGCGGCTGTTCCTCATCCAGTCGGCGACATCTCTCATCCCGTCGTGTAGGTTGGCTCTGGCGGTGGTGGGGTCGTTGGTGAGGGCGAGGATCAGCTGGGTGTCGTCGGCGTAGGAGATGATGTTGAGGTTGTGTTGGCGTGCGATGGCTGCGAGGGGGCTCGATGTAGACGTTGAAGAGGGTTGGGCTGAGTGAAGATCCTTGTGGAACGCCGCAGATGACTTCGGTGGCTTCGGAACTGAACGGGGGAGGCGGACTCTCTGGGTTCTACCGGCGAGGAGCGAGATGATCCATTCCAGTGCTTTCTCTCGGATTCCGATGTTGCTGAGGCGCTTCACTAGGGTGCGGTGGCAGACGGTGTCGAACGCCGCGGAGAGGTCCAAGAGGATGAGGGCAGCTGTTTCCCCGTTGTCGGTTAGGGTTCTGATGTCGTCGGTGGCTGCGATAAGGGCGGTCTCGGTGCTGTGGTTGGCCCGAAACCCGGACTGCGAGGGGTCGAGGGATCCATTCGTCTCGAGGAAGGCGGCAAGCTGTCTGTTGGCGGTCTTCTCGATGACTTTGGCCGGGAAACGGAAGGAGCGAGATGGGACGGTAGTTCTTGAGGTCGGTGGGGTCCGCCGTTGGTTTCTTCAGGAGGGCGGTAAGCTCGGCGTGCTTCCAGCTCTCCGGGAAGGTGGCGGTGTGGAAGGAGGAGTTGATGATGTCCCGGAGATGGGGTGCGATGGTGGCGTCGGCTTTGTTGAAGACGTGGTGTGGGCAGGGGTCGGTTGGTGATCCGGAGTGGATGGAGTTCATCGTGCGGGTGGTGTCTTCGGTGCTGATCGGGGTCCAGTTGCAGAGGGTGGTGGTGGCGGGCGTTGGTTCGGCGGTAGGGTGCGTGGTTTGTGCGTCGAAGCTGTTATGTATGTCGGTGATCTTGCGGTGGAAGAACGCGGAGAGTGAGTTGCAGAGGTCTTGCGAGGGGGTGATGTCGTTGTTTCCGGCGCTGGGGTTGGAGAACTCTTTGACGATGCTGAAAAGTTCCTTGCTGTCATGGGCGTTGTTGTCCAGTCGTTCTTTGAGTGCCGACTTCTTGGTGGCACGGATCAGCTGGTGGTGTTTGCGGGTGGCGTGTTTGAGGGCGGTCCTGTTGTCTGTGGTCTGGTCGAGTCGCCAGGTTCTCTCGAGAGTGCGGCAGTTCTTCTTGGATTCCTTGAGTTCGTTGGTGAACCAAGGGGTTTTCTTGCTTCCGGGTCTGCTGGGAGGGTTTTTAGTGGTGCGAGGTCGTCGGCGCAGGCGGTCAGCCACTTGGCGAGGTTGCTGGCTGCTTCGTTTGGGTCCGTTGTGTTGGTGGGTGTGTTCTGGCTGAGGAGGCGGTGAGCTGCTCGGCGGTGATCTTGCTCCAGCTCCGGCGGGGAACCTGTTGCGGGTGGTGGTGGGTCGCAGTCTTTCTGAAGCTGAAGTGGACGCAGCTGTGGTCGGTCCAGTGGAGTCCGGTGGCGTGGCTGAAGGAGATGTGCTTGCTGGACGAGAAGACGGGGTCAAGCGTGTGGCCGGCGTAGTGGGTGGGCGTGTTCACCAGTTGCTTGAGTCCGAGGTTGGCGAGGTTGTCCAGCAGGGCGGTGGTGTTTCTGTCGTTGTTGTTCTCCAGGTGGAAGTTGAGGTCCCCTAGGAGGATGTAGTCGGCGGAGGGCATGGCGTGCGGGCTGATGAAGTCTGCGATGTCTTCGCTGAATAGTGTGCGTGGTCCCGGGGGTCTGTAGATGAGGGTGCCTCGGAGGGTGGTCTTGGGGTCAGTGTGTATCTGGAAGTGTAGGTGTTCGGCGGCGGTGAAGGTCTCGTCGGAGTTAGTCGAGATGCGGATGGTGCTCTTGTGTACGATGGCGATGCCTCCTCCCGTCTGGTTGACGCGGTCCCTCCGGGTGATCTTGTATCCGTCCGGGATGGCTGTGGCGATGTCGGGCGCTGAGGAGGCGTTCATCCAGGTTTCGGTGAGGAAGGCGATGTCCGGTGCTGTTGCGTCGAGCAGGTCCCAGAGTTCCACGGCGTGCCTGTGGACGGAGCGGGTGTTCAGCAGGATGCATTTCAGGTGGTTGCTGCTGGTGCTCGACTTGGCGGAGGTGGTGCACGTCCGGGGGCAGGTGAATCGGCAGGTTTGGCAGGTGAAGGGTCCGTGGGTGCGTCTCGGTGAGGCTCGGTAGCAGGCAGGGTTCCGGCCGGCATTGAGTGCGGTGAGTGTGGCGGCGTCGTAGGTCCGTCGAGTGGTGTTGCATCGGTGGGATCCAGGGGTTCTGGCGCTGGGCGCGGTCCAGTCGCGGACGGGCGCAGACGGGCTTGCCTTAGGCGCGCCTTCGGCGCGCGCGAGCCGCGGCGGCCGCGCTGCCGCCATTTATGGGGAGGTGGGAGGGAGGAGCAGCTGGGAGGCGGGAGGCAGGGGCAGCCAATGGGCAGTCAGGGGGCGGGGCCGCAGGGATGCAGCGGCGGGAATGGCGAGAGGTAGCGGGGGCACAGAAAAGAAAAAGGGGAGACAAAATCACGGGCACAACGACAATGGGGCAGCGAGGGGCACAGAAGGAAAAAGGGAGACAAAATCACGGGCACAACGACAATGGGGCAGCGAGGGGCACAGAAGGAAAAAGGGAGACAAAATCACGGGCACAACGACAGTGGGGCAGCGAGGGCACAGAAGGAAAAAGGGAGACAAAATCACGGGCACAATGACAATGGGGCAGCGAGGGGCACAGAAGGAAAAGGGGAGACAAAATCACGGGCACAACGACAGTGGGGCAGCGAGGGGCACAGAAGGAAAAAGGGGAGACAAAATCACGGGCACAATGACAATGGGGCAGCGAGGGGCACAGAAGGAAAAAGGGGAGACAAAATCACGGGCACAACGACAATGGGGCAGCGAGGGGCACAGAAGGAAAAAGGGGAGACAAAATCACAAGCGGAGGGCGATCTTACCTGCAGGAGCAGCGGGCAGACAACACAGGCGGAGCTGTGTGGTGGGGGAGCGACCTACCTGGCAAGGCAGGTAACAATCCACAAGACACCCTCCCCTGGTCAGTCCAGCGGCCAGGACAGAGGCCCATCAGAGGAAAAACACAGCCGTTGGAGCACAGGGAGCGCCCAAACGGCGAAGGGCAGGTCAGTCCATGAAAGTGTAAGTGCAGAGAAAAGCCATACCCTCCAAGAGTTCATCATTGGAATTGTCAAAAAACATAGATGCCATCCAATCCATGAGATCAAAAGAGCAGGAATGCTCCTCAACAAAGGGAGCATCCAGAAGCAATGCGGGACAGCTTGCGTGATAATCGAAACAGCTTCGTTGTAGGAGATCCTGGGCAGCCGCCCAGATATCCCATTGCGCCAAAATCCCCAGTGCAGCCGCACGCGCCATACAGCCAGCAACGGAACAGTCCTGCTCATGGGCCTCTAAGGGACCCATCAACTGAACAAAATCCGGAACAGACAATGACGAATTGGAGAGGCAATAATCCAGAGTCCAGGTGAAAGGACAGCGGACACAAGTCATCACAGGTTGCACGCAAGTGAAATACGCAAAGCGAAATGAAAGAGTATATGACACACTCAGTGTCGCCAATGGCAAGACACCAAAACCGGCCAAAAGGCGCTCACGGAGCAGCTGGAGGCGTTCTGGATCGAGCAGGTCCCATCGGGGAGCAGCCATTGCGCAGAAAGCAAATTAAGAGCAAGACACCAGCCGCTAAAGCGAGGATCAATGGGAAACCGCCAAAGACACTGGAAAAAATAGAATGTATGAAAGCCGGGATGGCACCAAAAATAGTTTGGAAGGAGGACACCAAGCCCGACCCAACGACCTTAAAAAAGTGTACTAGGCCTTCAGTGTTAGATGCGTTAAAAATACGATGTATTAACTCCCCAAAATGTTGGGGGAGATTAGTGTTTAAAAGGGCCTGTATTTCACTGTGGGTACTCGCCACCTGGAGAATGAATGTCTCCCGGGCGGACGTGAGCATAACTTCCTCGTTTAATAATAGTGCCTTTATTCTGCTCAGTCTATTGAAATCTGCTTCCATGGTAGGGATGGAAGGCCAAATAGAGATATCAACCTTGCCATGAGGGGGAGGAAAAAGCACATTTTTGCAGCAGACAACCCTGTGCGAAACTGTTACAATGTAAGGAATGCCAGCTTGCAGGCCACAACAGTTTTCGTTATTTAAAAGTAAATAACTACCATTGGAAAGGAGAGTGAAAGTAGGTGAAATAACAGGAGCAGGAATACCTTTCAGCACACAAGCAAGATTAGGAGCGGAAACGCTACATGAGCCATGCAATTTAATGTGTTTACAAATAAGCGAATGACCCATAGTTGAGTCGCAGTACTCCCCCGTGAGAAAGACTTCCTTGCCGTCCCGAAGGCATTTATACATGAAAGGCAAGGACCAGAGTTCATGCAGGAAAGCACTGCCCAAGGGCCGGTAACGGCCCACAGGATAATGTTTCATGCACGAGTCAAATTCAAACAAGGAAAAAGGTAAAGCGATAACCCCATGAACTAACCACACAGCAGAATCGAGTTCTGCAACAGAGAACGGCAAAGGATCCATCTTTTCGATATGTAATAGAGTGTAAGTTGCATCTTTCATGGACATAAATTGCTGTTTGTCAGTTAAGTTAAAAGGTAGAAACAAGGCAGAGGTGTTCAAAAAATGCCAAGGAACTTTACCTAACTTGAGCGTTTGTAAAGTCCATGCAAACTGCATAACTGAACGCAATTGATTCTGACCATGATATAACACAGAAACATCATCTTGTACAATATCAACAACAGAGGACACAATATTCTCTAAAGTATAAATGCGAGAAGACAGGGTATTAATACTATTGTCAACAACAGCAAGCACCTTTTCCAAATTTGCTTGATCTATTTCCCGAAGACGGGAAGCAGCTTCCATTTGTGATAGCTTCCAGAGTTCATTATATGTTTCATAAATGAATCTCTTAGGTCGGGGACCACGAGGTCCCAAAACAAAGTCGGACAGATCAATATTGCCTGAAAGGAGGGACAAATGTTGTTTAACAGAATCAAGGGACGAATGTTGCAGCCATTGTTTGCATAATTTACCAACAGAATATGTAGTGACAGTACGGGAATCAGTAAATCTCGGATCAGGCCTATCCTGTGTGTAGCTAACACCAGAATCGTGAAAACGCATTTGACATGCATTAGATGATATAGGCCATACTAACCAGGGTGACTGAACCAGCTCAGAAACATTAAACGAATTATTCTGTAACATTGCCTGCAGGGACACGAGGGACAGATTGAATCGTGAGCTTTCATTAGGAAAACTCGACAGGGATGGTATTGATGGCGTATTCAATTGTTTAGTGGTTGCTAAGCCCCAACATGTAGTCTGATAGATGGAGACATTGAGGAACATAATTTGGGCAGGGATGAGGCAAGCACGATGTAATGCCTCGGTTCCCTGTACCTGCCATGGCTTGGAGCCCCAAATAGATTTTAAATCCACTGTATTATCCCAGTACTCATAACCACCCACAGCTAGGGCACTTAGAAAGGAACCTGAATAAAGCAATTTGGTGTGTGTTAACATAATTTTCTGAGTTGATGTGTTATTAAGTCTAAAATAATAGGATGCAGGGTTCGACCGATTAAAATCAGTAAAATAATTAAACTTATTTCGAAGAGTTTGAGAGCTACCTGGCAAGGGGTTTGGACAATGTTCCCATTGGGTATAGTTAACAGAACTACGCAGGGCACTGGGCTTATGGAGAAAATGATTACCCCAATGTTGGTAACAATACAAATCGGCATAATTAGCAGAATTCATATATAGATCTTCAGCATTAAAAGATGCATAATATTTTAAATCGGCAAACAATGCTTCAACGGCATGCACATCCCAATCATCAGAATGAATATTATTTTGTACTACATCACCCATTGAAACACGAAGGACATTAGGTACATTAATAATTTCCGTCGGACCATGGATTTGATAGTTCACTGCATCCCATACGATGCCATCAGCAACTGGGAAAGCTGAAATGTTCACAAATGTGTGGTCACGCTTCATGATGTGAGACGAGGAATGAGGAGCCAAAGTTCCAGAAACATAGTCTACAGCAGAGCGTTCAGGTAAATAGTGACCATTGATTAGTAGAAAAACACTGTGACAAAGCCAATGGACATGAACAAAAAAATCAAGAAAAGTACCAACCAGATGTATGTCCAGGGTGGAATCAAAAAATTGTCTCTAAACCAGGATATAAAAATACTGAACTTGGATGGAACTTTTGAAGATGTGGAATCCGAATCAAAAGGAATAACGAGTCAGGCCAAGTGGTGTTGTTGGTTGATGTGCCACCGATTCTGATGCAGGATAAGTATACTCGTCCTCGTCGATATTGGTGGAGAGTTGGGGATCAATCGTAGTTTCAGGCAAAGTAGAGGATTCAGGCAAATCAACCATCTCAATTACAGCATCAGCGATCGTTCGTGCAGATGGACTATGAACATATGTCCGATAAATGGCAGGACAAGAGACCGCTGGTGTGACACTATTCAGGATCGGCCAGGCGCTGTAGCTTGACATTTTCCACTGAGATGTATCTGTTCTCCTTGCGACCAGGAAGCGGTGGTAAAATGACTGTACGTGTTCCCTTCAAGCCCAGAACTGGAACCGGTGCACGAAAAGAGGGGCCGAATTCTTTTTGTTTTCAACCTTTTCTCGAACCAGTTCTCCAACCTTTGGAAGCCAGCCGGCTACCGGAATCTGCAACGCAGGATCTGTGGCTGAAGGCAAATGTGTAGTTGCAAGTTTGTCTCGGGCTTCTTGTAAGTCCTGTAACATAGCAGAATGGTTATCTACATCAAACTTGGCGGATTGCGCCGCGATGTCTGGACCCTCAAGGTCAGGCACAAACATTCTTATGCCAAAGAGCATTTCGTATGGGGTCCGCCCACCCAGAGGTCTTCTAGGGAGATTATTAAGTGCACGCTGAACGGTATACAAATGGGCCAGCCAGTTCCTGCCAGTACCTATAACCCTAGCTGTTAAGGATTGCTTTAAGTCACGGTTCATTCGTTCAACGATAGAGTTGCCCTCAGGCCTATACGGAGACGAAAATTTCACCCGCACCCCAAGCGAAGCCATTGCATCCTTGTAAGCCCTAGAGGCAAACGCTGGACCTTGGTCCGAATGGAAGGTGCCGCATGCGAAAATTCCCACAAAGACACGCAAATCCCTGATTACATTTCGGGCGTCAGCACTCCGTTGTGGCCAGACCCAGAGAAACCGTGTGCACGAGTCCACTGCCACTAAGATGTATTTATAGGCAGTGTCTGATGAGAATGGACCGCAGTGATCCAAGTAAACACACCCAAAGGGTCTGTTAGCAATGCAGAGCGGGGTTTGTGGTGGACGTGTTACCGTGGAAAGCTTAATCTGTTGACAAACATCGCAAGAAAGCACAAAAGCACGGGTGTCTTTATACAATCCACGCCACCAATAACGCTGCTGCAAGATGGAAACTGTAGCTGACACACCTGCATGAGCCGAAGCCATGCCTTCGTGTGCAGCTGATATCAAGGCACTCCTGCGGTCCGCGTTGGGGATCAGCCGATCTCCAACGTCAGGTATAGTTACATAAGGAACCTGATCGGGACTTAATGTGTAAGAATACTTGGAAGGGAAACCTGTAGGGTAATTATTACCTTCCTTGGTTGCAGCAATAGCTGCTAATATAACAGGGTCTATTTTAGACATGGACCTGGTAACCGCTGCTACTGAACACGTGACTACTGCTGAACGGGCAGCTTCATCTGCCAGATCGTTACCTATAGCGTGTGCGCCCACCCGCTGATGGCCTAAGGTGTGAACCACCTGTGTGAGGGGCAGACGTTGTTGCAATTCTGCCACTCGAACCCAAAGCATTTTATGCTTAATTGTGCTCCTTTTGCGTCCTTGTAGTCGTTTTACGACCAGAAAAACAGATTGTCATTGTAAGATTGTACACAGTAAAAAGAATCACATACAATAAGAGTGGTCTCATCCTGAGAAGCGAACTCAAGTGCAAGTAGCAATGCATGCAGCTCGGCCAATTGTGCGGTACTATCTTCAAGTGTGCGAGTATGCACTGCAGAGGATTTGAACTTTCCATCTACAAAGGAACCCGCAACAATAGCACATGCAGCTGAATAAGCGTGCTTGGACCCAGTGGCTGGCTGCGCCGAACCATCGGTGTAGATCACACATTTGTAATCCTCAAGCGGTAATAAAAACAAAGGAGGAGGATGAACGAATTCATACTGCAAAAACTCCTGAGTCTGCAGAGAAGAATCAAAAACAAAAGTGACGTCCGAAGACGTCAAGGATGTAGCCCATTGTATCCAACGGGGATGCATTGCTTTTGAGTTCGGTACACTTGCCTTTGTTACTGCCTCTAGGGCAGGACAGGGTGTTACCACCAGAATTCGCTTTCCCTGTGCCAGTGCGCGTTCCTTTAGAATCGCCATTTGCACTGCAGTTAGAACTTTTTCAACAGATGTAAAGCGCAATTCAGCGGAAGTGTACAGATGTGACTTGTATGCGATGGGTACTGTATCACCTTCATTAAAGGTTAAGTATGTGAATCCCACCGCCCCGGAATTATTCTAATCACCAGGTTTGTGTGGTTATCACGAGTCAAAAGATATTTAGACTCCAAAAGGTCTGTCTGCAAAGACTGCAGAATTGAGGTATGCTCAGGCAGCCAGCAAGACCTTGAATAAGTAGGTTGTATCAAAGCATACAAAGGCTTGATACGCTGGGCATATTCGGGAATGTAAGTACGCCCGAAATTCAAGAAACCCAGCAAAGACTGAAGTTTCTTCAGAGTATTTGGGGGCACAAATGTGCACATTTTTCCAAGAAATGGGGGCTAAGCCCTTACCTTCGTTGTTGAGCTCATAGCCCAAGAACAGAACTGTAAATTCAGCAATGTGTGATTTAGCAAAGTTAAAGTTGTAACCCTGCTCCGCAAATTCAAGAATAATGCGGTCCACACGGGACAAATGCTGAAATAATTCGTCGTCCGTCAGATAGATGTCATCTACGTACGAACATGCGTCTTGATCAATGTCATTTAACAAAGAAACAACACGGGCGGCGAATATACCCGGACTATTTTTGTAGCCCATGGGTAAACGCCGGAACTGGAATAATTTACCACCGGAAGTGAATGCGGTCCATTGACCACTCTCCGGGGCTAGGTTGTGCGTGTAGAAACCGTTTGAAAGGTCAAGTGTCGTTTTGTATTTTTACGAACAAGACTGTCTACAAGCGCAGAACTGTGTGTATTTTGCACCGCAAAGTTCCGACAATGAGTATTTAAATGCCGGTAATCCAAAACTAAGCGGTACGATCCATCGGGTTTAGAAACCACGAAAAGGGGATTGTTCATAGGTGATACGCACGGTTCAATTACTCCCTGATATTCCAACTGTGTCAGAATTTCGGAGACGGGGCCTTTTGCCTGCCGTTTGATGGGATATTGGGGTTGTGGCTGCGGTAGTGACCGCAAAGGTATTGCATGAGGAGGTGATTCTTCATCCCATCCCACATGGTTGCGGTATAACGCAGGTGCCAGGTACACAGCCCACTCAGCTGCAAGTGCTTCAGCTTTGTCTTTTGGGACATGCCGTGAGAAGCTTGGAAGGATTACCTCCTCTCCTTTATGTGCAGCTAAAACGAATGGGGGTGGCCAATCCACCTCTGCTAACAAAATGTCATATGAAGAGGTTAGATTTTCCCAAAAATCCCTTTTATTTCACGCGGTATGTCACCTTCAATTTGTATGACTATATTATATAGTCTGTCAGGGGGTGCCACTCTCGTGTCAGCTGTCTCTACAGTAACGAATGTTTCAGTTGCTGTCGCCTCCATATGAGGACGTAGCGCCTCCCGCACTATGGTAACTTCCGCGGCGCTGTCTAGGAGGGTCACTGCCCACGTCCAATTCTGGAGTCTCGTTCTCACGGTCTGAGGCATATTTCGCTGTGACAGCGGCAACTTTTTCTTCTGAAATTGCGGTCGAGGAAGATGAAAATCTTCTGCTTTCCCTCTGACTTGTTGTCGAGGTTGGTCTCGCTCCTGGGGAGCCTCTCGGCCCCTTCCTCTATCTTGCCGTCCTCCTCCACCAGCCTGTGACGACGTCTGGGCCTGTGAAGAACGAGGAGAACGCGTATCAGAGCTCTGAAACCTTTCTGGTGATTTAATCCTTGACCTATCACGTAAATCATAAGTACGTTCAGAAGAAACCGAAACTGGGGAAGCGCCTCTCGACCCCGGCTTCTTTTGTTGCTTACCCTGTTTTTTCTGTCTCCAACTCTTTTTAGTGAAGACCGGTTTATCATCTTTCTCAGATGCACTTTTTGTTTGTGTAACTTGTGTTTGCGATTGAGTTTGCATTTTTACAAAAGGCTTGTTGCCCAGGCTATTTCTTCCAATTGTTTTATAAGCCCGGGCAATAATTTTCGGTAATTCGCGGGGCCTGTCCAACTCTGGGACCAAAGCCAAAGCATTCGCTACTTGAAAGTTCATAGCATCGCCCTTGACATTTCCAAGGATCAGCTCAGCTACTACATCAAACACTCCCACTAGTCTCATCCCTAATTCCACAGCCGCTTCAGGGCCATGTCCATCCTGTACTTTTTTAATTACAGAGGGTAGAACCGTCATGGAAGGAGTTCCAAAACATTTTGAATAAACTGCTGCGAATACCTTACCCCAGTTTTCACATGATGTCAAATCGGGGATTATGTCTTTTGGCAAACTTATCGTGAGGATGCGGTGTTTATCTACTGGGGATGTATGGGGAAACACTGCTTCTATCTGATCGAACTTTTCTGCAAGCCAGTAAGGATAGTCGTCCTTATTTTGTGGACGTTTGCCCATCACAGAATTTACCATGACAGGACTTATGGTCACTCCAGCGGCTATAGCTGGTTGGCCTGCGACTACAGGAGCAGCTCCATGTAGACTACCTGTAACGTATGTCACTAGGGCTCGATGCACTCGTACCAATTCGGTATGCATAGTGCGCAGTTCCGCAAGCGGTAATGCCAGATAATTTGGATGCGGGGTATACCCGGCCAATACAGGCCAAGTGGCCCCCTGAATTGACAAGGGGCCTAAACGAACTGCGGTAGTTGGTTGTGGTAGGGCGCCATTAAACCAAACACGGTGCTGCCAAGCCGTGAGAGGTACTTCAAGAGTGGTATAGGGTCGATATGCAGCAGGAATAACGGTGGGTTTATATTCATGAAACAGCTTATCACCTGCATCCACCGCTTCAAAAGTGATCCAAGTGTAAAACACTTCAAAGTGATAAGCCGGATCGGCTTGAACCACAAAGACCAACTCGACCCCTGTATCGGGCACTCCATACACAGCTAAGTGGTCTCGGAGTGCTCTCGACTATGTGCAGCTATCGCCACACCAGCCATGACTAAACAATTATATTCGACAACCTAACAGGGAGCACAAAAATGGGTCTGTTAACTAACCTTTTTTAATAATATCAAGCTTGAAAGAACCTATAAAACATTCAATATAGGAGGTATCACCGTCACATACGCCTCCCACGTTGGGCGCCATGTCATAAGGTTTCTGCACATACACAGAGCTATGCACAGGAAAATGGGACCCCGGAATACAGTGGTTTGCCACCATATACCGTAGCACCCAAAAACCCCAACCCAACTAGCTTAGCATCCCATTAGCACTCAAGTACTAATGTTTGGACAACCCAGAACACGGTATCTTTATCTCAGGACTCGCAGAAGCAAGAACACTCTTTCGTCACTCACTCGTACTTGTCCACAAGGTGCGTAGGAAGAGACACTGGATAGGTTAAAATGTTTATTCCAACTTACGTGCTCTAATGTACAGTACACGTGTCAGTACTAATAGCATAATGCATATGACTAATATAAGCAGCATGGTTACAATTCCATAGAATACAAACGGGGAAAGCATCTCAGAGCTCAGTGGATAAACGTATAAATAACATTACCACCCTCCCCTTGCAGTAAGATAGTTTATTATAATAATAGAAGACCTCTGGGCTTTGACTAGCGAACCCCCATACCTCAGTCTCTAGATGCAGAATTACATCAGCAGGACATCATAGCTCTTCTCACTGAAAGGGATTTCTCCAAGTGTGTTAAGCGCTAGTAAACCACAGTATTAAAAGCATACCAAATTCTTCATGGCAATTGCACCTAATGTTATGTCTGGGTGCGCGAGACTGGCCATATCAGGAAGAACCAAAATACATTGTTATGCGACCTTGTACATGTTTGTGCAGACTGAGCCCAAAAAGGTGAACAACAGAAAATGCAGACAGTGCAAAAGAACTTGGCACGAGCAAAGGGCGAGGGGGGCCCGGCTCAGTGTAACGTGCGCAAAGAAAAGCAGCGTGGCAGCCAGGCCTAGGCCAACATAACAAGGCAGGTAACAATCCACAAGACAGAACCAAGCACCCTGCCTTCAGGATTGAAAGGCCTGCTTTAGGGGTGACTTATAGGTTTTAAGTGCAGTGACCCTAGATATAGGGAAACCTATATCTGTCGTAAGTGGTGCAAGCACCAGCTTACACAGGCTGCAATGACAAGCCTGTAGTTACAGTTTGAGTGATCTCCCATGGGTGGCATAATGAATGCTTCAGCCCATGGGGGACCCCTGGTGTACCTATGCCCGGGGTACCTCAGTACCGTATACTAGGGACATATAAGGGTACACCAGTATCTAATCTGGGATGTACCCAAGTGCTTACCATAACCAATTTAGGGGAGAAAGCACAGAGACTGGGGTCCTGATTAGCAGGATCCCAGTCAGACTAGTCAGAAACAGCATAGCACCAGGCAAAAAGTGGGGGTAACCATAAAAGCAGATCCTACTTTCCTACACTCTCCGTGCCCAGTCTGGAGCCACAAGAATAACTTGTGCCTGGTCGCTCCTGATCTTCTTGAGCACTCTGGGCAGGAGTGTTGTGGGCGGAATGGCGTATAGAATGCCTGAGCTCCACTTGCGTCGAAAAGCGTCGCCGAGCGAGAGCCGCCTAGGAAACTCCAACACGCAAAACTGCTGACATTGCGCGTTTTCTTCGGAAGCGAACAGATCTAACCAAGGCTCTCCTCACCGCTGAAAGAGACCTTGTGCCACCTATGAATGGAGATGCCACTCGTGATCCGCAAGGGACCTTCGGCTGAGCTCATCCGCCCTGGTGTTCAGAGAACCGGTCAGGTGTTGAACCACCAGGAAAATGCCCTGTTGTTCCAGCCAAGTCTAGAGACGCAGGGCCTCTTGACAGAGAGTCCACGACCCCACTTTGCCCTGTTTGTTGCAGTAGCACATGGCAGTAGTTTTGTCCGTGAACACCTGTACAAGCCTTCCCTTTATCAATGGCAAAAAGGCTTTCAGTGCCAGTCGGATTGCCCAAGCTCCAACAGATTGATATGGAGCTTGGCTTCCGCCGGAGACCAGAGTCCTTTGATCTCCACCTCCCCCAGATGGCCACCCCATCCCAGAAGGGACGCATCCGTCACTACTGTGAAATCTGGGTGGGGAAGGGAGAGGGGTCTGCCCTTGAACCAATCACGGTCTGTTAGCCACCACTGCAGGTCTCTCGCAGTGCCCTCTGAAATCTGAACCAGGTCAGTGAGATTTCCTCAATGCTGTGCCCATTGGAACTTCAGGTCCCACTGAAGAGCCCGCATGTACCACCTTGCATGGGTCACTAGCAGGATGCAGGAGGCCATGAGGCCCAACAGCCTCAGAGTCATTCTCACCGAAATCCAGGATAGAGGCCGAAACATCGGTATCATAGCCTGAATATCCTGGACTCGCATTTCGGGAGGATAGGCCAGAAACTGCACCGTGTCCAGAACCACTCCAATGAAAGGGAGCGTCTGAGAGGGTGTCGGGTGTGACTTCGGCATGTTGATAGTGAACCCCAGCGAATGCAGGAGGCTCGCCATAGTCTGGAGGTGGGACACAACTGTTTGGGACGAGCCTGCCTTCAACAACCAGTCATTGAGACAGGGGAAGACTGGAACCCCTGATCTCCGCAGATGGGTTGCGACCACCACCATCACCTTTGTGAACACCCGAGGGGTGCTGGTGAGGCCAAAGGAGAGCACTACAAATAGAAAGTGCTCGTGTCCCACCGTAAACCGCAGGTAGCAACGATGGGCAGACAGGGCGAGGATATGAAAATAGGCATCCTGCAAGTCCAACGCAACCATCCGGTCTTCCGGGTCCAGGGCAGACAGGACCAGAGCTAGCGTGAGCATCTTGAACTTCTCCTTTCTGAGGAAGTAGTTGAGGGCTCTGAGGTCTAGGATAGGACGAAGGCCTCAATCCTTATTCGGGACCAGAAAATAGCGGCGAGAATAGCAACCACAGCCTATTTCTGTCCCAGGAACCCTCTCTATAGCTCCCTTGGCCAAGAGAGTCTTGACTTCCTCGCGGAGCAGGGCAAGGTGATCCTCCGTCAGACAATCGTAGACTGGAGGCATTGATGGAGGGGTAGCCTCGAAAGGGAGGGAATAGCCCCTTAGCACTATTTGCAACACCCACTTGTCCGATTTGATGTTCTGCCAGTGGTGGAGTTGATGGCGTACTCTGCCACAGACTGGCTGAGAATGATCCTGGGGGATCAGACTAGGAAGGTTTTGCGGTGGAGGAGGGGATCGTGTCTTGGCTCGACTTCTGGCCTCCCGAACCACGGGGTCAGGGTGAACCGCGTCCACGGCCCCGCAGAAGGTGCTGAACTTGCGGGGCCCGCTGGCCGGAATAGGGTTGGCAAGGTTGATAGCCCCTTCCGTAGCCACAAAAGGAATGAAAAGCAGATGCAGCCCAGGGAGTTGTGGTGAGGCCCAAGGACTTGGCCGTGGCCCGCGAGTCCTTGAAGCGCTCAAGGCAAGTATCTGCTTTGCCTCCGAAGAGACGGGAGCTATCAAAGGGCATGTCTATGAGGTTAGCTTGGACATCCCCCGAAAAACCAGATGTTCTCAGCCAGGCATGGCAACGTACGGCCACTGTCGTGGAAATCACTCTCCCCAGCGAGTCTGTTGTGTCTAAGCCTCATCTGATAGCGAACTTCGCTGCATCTCTCCCGTCTGAAATAGCTTGGGAGAGTAGAGCCCGGTCCTCCTCCAAGACTCTGGGCAGCACCTGCGCAACCGTGACCCATATCGAATGGGAATAACGGCCGAAAAGGCATGAGGTGTTCACCGACCGCAAGGCCAGACTGGCGGAAGAAAAACATTTCTTCCCGAAACTCTCCAGCCTCTTGGATTCCCTGCCCGAGGGTGCGGAAGGGAATGCGCCACGGGAAGTGGAAGCCTGGACCACCAACCTTTGTGGGGTGGGGTGAGCGGTGAGGAAAACTGGGTCGCCGGGTGCAGGGCAGTGGGGGAGGGCAATTGTCCTATTCACATGAGCCCCTGTGCTGGGTTTGGACCAGGTGCCCAGAAGGACGTCCGTTAAGGCCTCATTAAAAGGCAGTAAGGGTTCCAAGCTGGAGAACCCAGGTTGCAGCACCTCTGTCAAGACGTTAGTCTTGACTGTCACTGTTGGGAGCTGCAGGTCCAGGACCTCTGCAGCCTTACGCACCACCATAGCAAATGATGCTCCCTCCTCCATAGCCAGGTTAAGGGAAGATAGCATACCAGAGTCTGGGGAGGTGTCCAAACCACTGGCATCACCCAGTTCCTCGTACCAGTCCATATCTTGTGGGTGCGGGATTTCTAAGGGATCCTGCTCCACCTACCAATCCTCTTCCTCCAACCCTAACTCTTCGGAATAGGGCAGGTTGAATGGCATGGAGCCATATGGCTCAGTCGGCGCCGCTCTCTGCGTCGGAGGCGCCCGACTGGCTCCGTGTCGTCAGAAATGAGGTTCGGGGAGGCGCCGCAGGTGGGCGCCGGCGACGCCGAGGAGTTTGGCGTCAGACACAGCACCGGGGAAGGTCGCTGTGGAGGTGCGACCACCGTCGGTCCAGACCAGGGAATGGGTCCCACCGGAGGCCGTGGCACCGGGTCTGGAGCCGCAGCCAAGGGAACCACAGGGACCCTCCATCCTCTGAGCCTACGGGGCCCAAAGGCGCGCCGGCAGGGTCAGACTGCCCAAATATGGCGCACATGGCATCACAGAACTCCTTCAGCTGGGCGGGGGTCGCTCCTGGACCAGGAAAGGCAGGGAAATGTGGAGCCGACACTGGCACCCGCTCTGCGGAGCGGGGCCTCGAACGCTGAGGTTCCTCCACTGCGTTGCGATACGGGCAGTGGGGTGAAGTCGAAGCACGCTTCGACTTCTTGTTTTTTGTGTGGTGCCTCTTACCTGACTTTGACAAAGAGGACTTTGATTCACCGGAGCAGCGCTCGGACCTTCCTCTCGACGAGACCTGGACCGGGATCGAGACCGACGAGGCGACCTCCGCGGTGCCGGACGCAGGGCCACGAGCAGCTTTAGGGACCGCTCCCTCAAACGCTTCGGCGCCATGCCCCGGCAGTCGGAGCACGACTTCGAGTCATGGTCGCGCTCCAGGCACCAGAGACACACTAAGTGGGGGTCCATGACTGGCATGGTGCGGTGATAGGCACCACGCGTTTGAACCCCGAAGTCTTTTTACTTGACAAAAGGTCGAAAAAAGTCTGTCAAAAATTGACAGGGTGTAGCTCTCTTCAACGGATCGGCGCTAACTGGTGCGGAAAGAAGGAACTTACGTTAGCGTGCCAGAGTGGCGGTTATACTGATGACGCAGACGGCACGATGACAACGAACACGCCGCCGCCAACGTCACACGGAGTCGACTGACGCAACCTACCGGCGCGCAGGGGTACTGCAAAGAAAAAATCTTCCGGATCCAGCTTGATGCCTGGAAGTTCTAAGGTAAGGAATCTGCGGCTAGATGTCTCTATCAGATATACTTTTTAATGTTGCCTTCATAAAAAACACTTATATGATCTTTTAAATTTGCCCGATGGACATGATCTCTAGCTTCTGCTCTTAACTTGCAGGGTACGCTTATTGAAAAGTATTAGGGAAAGGGCGACAGTGACATATCAGTCACAACTGGAAACATGGTATGAATATAGTTAACCCAATACGATGCATGCTAGCTCGTAGTTGAGGGCATCCTTGACCCCCATGGGGTGGACAGATGTTATACTATGCTGTTGTTGCCCATGAGACCCTCCCAAGTCACGACCCTTGAGAGTGTGCATCTACTTCCCTCTCTCCCCTCTTGCCTTTTCCATATAAAACAAGTTACTTACCTGTACACTGTGGTTCTCCAGTATTGATATCTTTTATAGATTCACATGCTTGAATCTTCCCCGTCGTCATGGTGGGAGTCCCACGGTAACATTAAAAATAGCAGTATTACAACATTACCATAGACCTCCATAGAGCAGAAAAACTCACTCAAGTAACTTTTCAGCCTCAATGTAGAACATCCAAACTTCAGCCAATCACAGCTGAGACCTCAGAGTTCCCCTTCCCCACAGAGCCACCATACCTCAGATTTCGAGCACAAGTGTAAAGGTATATAAACTCTGAGGTAATTGGTGAGCCTAATCGGGGAGGAGGGAGGGTCGCATATGAATCTATAAAAGATATCAATACTGGAGAACCACAGTGTACAGGTAAGTAACTTGTTTTTTCTCCAGTATTGAATCTTTTATAGATTCACATGCTTGAATCTGACTAGTAAGCAGTAAAAAACACAATAAGCAAAAAGACAATGGTGGCGGGAAGCGAACCATCCCACCATGACATAAACTTGTAGCATCAGAAAAAACAAGAAGAGAATTATAAGCATACAAATTTACATACATTTTATAAAGAACATAGCGGGCTAAAAGCTGCCTACCTTAAGCAAGGAGGCGTCAGAGTGTAGCTTGTCTGACAGCGATATCTGCCTTTTTCCAACCATCAAGGCAGTAATGCTTCATGAATGTGTGAGCATTCGCCGACGTTGCTGCCCTGCAAATGTCCGGGAGAGATGCTCCCGCAATCAGGGCTGAGGTAGTCGCCACTTTCCTGGTAGAGTGAGCTTGTGCTTTTGCAAGAAGCGGACAACCAGCTTTTTCATGGCAGAACGAAATTGTGGAGGTGACCCAACGAGCAATACTGGCCCTTGTCAAGGCCTGTCCTTTCCTGGGTGCCGAGAAAGAGATCATTAGCTGAGAGGATTTACGGAATGACTCCGTTCTTTTCAGATAAAACTTTAACCATTGCTTGATGTTCAGAGAATGCAACGCCCTTTCCACTACTGAGGATGGATTAGCAAAGAATGTTGGTAAAACAATCGGCTCATTGAGGTGGTAAGTTGAAGGCACCTTAGGTATAAAAGAAGGGTTAGTGCACAAGATAACCCTGTCCGGCAAAAACTGCAGATACGGTTCCTTTCTAGTGAGAGCTTGGAGTTCACTAATATGTCTGGCTGATGTAATGGCCAAGAGAAAGGCTACTTTCCAGGAGAAGAACTTTAATTCGCATTTGTGTATTGGCTCAAAGGGCGGACGCATCAGTTGAGACAGAATAGTGTTTAATTGCCACAAAACTGTAGGAGGCTTAACAGGTGGAAAAACTCTAAAAAGCCCTTTCATGAATTCTTTGACGAGTCGGTTAGACCACAGAGAAGTTTGATTTGAACGTCTTCTATATCTAGAAATTGCAGCCAGATAAACTCTTATAGAAGAGTGAGAAAGTCCTGATTTCGCTAAGTGCAATAGATAAGGCAGCACTTGCTCCGGTGAAGAAGAGAATGGATGCAATGCTTGCGAGATTTCCATTTGGCTGTGTAACATTTCAATGTAGATGAAGCTCGAGATTTCTGAAGTATCTTAGTTCACTCCTCTGAAAGCCTCAAATCCCCAAATTCAGCGTGGTGAGGAGCCAAGCTGACAAATGAAGAGATGGAATTTGTGGATGAACCACTTGGCCCTGGTTCATGTAGAGAAGATCCTCCTTTGGAAGGAAGAGAATTGGGGCGCACTCTGATAGGCGATGCAGCTCTGTGTGCCAGAACTGTCTCGCCCACCCCGGAGCGATGAGAATGATCCGGCAAGGCTCTTGCTTCATTTTTTGAAGTATTCGAGGAATGAGTGGAAACGGGGGAAATGCATATGCGAACATCCCCGTCCAAGGAAACATGAAGGCGTCTCCCCATGAATTTTGATGAGAATATCTGCTTGCAAAAAGAGGACACTTTTTGTTGAGGAACGTAGCGAACAGATCTAATGTTGGGTAGCCCCAGGACTGAAACACCTCCTTCAAGTGTTGGTCATTGAGCTCCCATTCGTGGCACTGTTTGGAGGCCCTGCTGAGAGATTCGGCCTTCTCGTTGTGAATCCCTGGCACATGCTCCACTCGCAAGGAGATGTGATTGGCTAGGAGCCATTCCCATATAGCTGCTGAGCAAGAAGGGAAAGTGCCCGAGATCTCGTTCCGCCTTGCTTTCGGAGATAAAACATTGTCGTAGTGTTGTCCGTTCTGACGAGCACTGACGCACCTTTGATCCGAGGTGGAAAGGCCTTCAGACCTAGAAACACTGCTTTGAGTTCCAGAATGTTTATATGAGACTCCGCTTCCTGCTTGGACCACTTGCCGTGAACCTGTAGTTCTTAAAGGTGAGCCCCCCATCCATCCATCGACACATCCGAGGTCATCACCAACTGCGGTGCCAAGTGAATGAAAGAAAGGCCTTGCAACAGGTTGTCCTTGATCATCCACAAGGCCATGGCGGCCGTCATTGATGCAGAAACCTGAACCTTGCCGTTGAATGAGCCTTGAGACTGAACCCACTGCACATCGAGCTGTTCCTGCAACAGTCGCATGCGAAGTCGGCAATTGGGAATGAGCGGAATGCAAGAGGACATCATCCCCAGCATAGACTTGTACTGCCTCACAGAAGCGTACCTTCTTGATGAGATAATTTTTGTTGTATCCAAAATGCGCATTATTCTTTCCTGGGTGGGAAAGGCTTTGCCCAGATCTGTGTCGAGACATACCCAAAAAGACCAACTATTTGGCAGGGATAATGGACAATTTTTCTAGATTGACGCGAAGACCTAGAGACTGGAAGAGAATTCGACAGGCTCTCGCTCAAACCTCTGCCGCTTGAAAAGACGGAGCCTTTATAAGTCAATCATCCAGGTATGAGAACACCTGGTGACCTGAACGTCTTAAGAAGGCTGCTATCGGTTCCATGAACTTCGTGAACACCCTAGGCGCTGACTTTAACCAAAAAGGAGCATTCTGAATTGGTAACGGTTCCCTGCCACTCGGAATCGGAGAAAGTTTCGATGTTGAGGATGAATAGGGATATGAAAATAGGCGTCAAGCCGATCGAGAGACGTTAGAAAATCCCCTTTTTCCATTAGAAGAAGAATCTCCTGAAGGGAGAGCATCCAGAAAGATTGACTCTTTATAAACTTGGTCAGCATTCTTAGGTCCATGACCTGCCTCCATTTCCCATTTTTCTTTTTGATGAGAAAGAAGTGGGAATAACACCCCCGGTTTTGCTGTTTGAGGGGTACTTCCTCTATGGCCTGCTTGAGGAGAAGTAAATCTATTTCCTTCAAGAGATCTGGAAGGTGATGGAGCAGAACTTTGCACGTGGAACATTTGGAGGATGCTGAATGAATTCTAGCATGTGGCCATGTTGGAAAATGTCTAGAACCCATCTGTCTGAAGTAATGGAGTTCCATTTTTGAAAGGATGCGGAGAAGAAGGGATCGTGGTGTGGGACTATAGCAGCAGGGGCCTGATGATCTTCATTGCCTTTTATTTGAGTCTTGAGACTTTCCAGGAGATTGCTGCCTCTTGCGTCCTGCCGGTCTCGAATAAGTTTGAGCGGTGTTGGACTGAAAAGACCGGTTGTATGGCTGGTAGGTAGTCCGCGGATATGGCTGGTACCGCTGCTGAAATTGTGGACGGGATAAGAATTGCCCCCGACCTCTGGCCCGAAAGGACTGAAAGCGGCGCTGTTGGATATTGCCTAAGGCTTTGACCATATCCGTGTCCTTCTTGATAGATTGTAACTCCTCGTCTATGTGCTTACCAAACAAGCACTCCCCATCAAAGGGCATATCTAAAACTTTGGCTTGCACCTCAGGTCGAAAAGTGGTTGCTTTTAACCATCCCTGGCGACGTAGGACCGCCGCTCCTGCCATTTGCCGAAATGCAGTGGATGAAACGTCCATAGCTATTTCAATGAGTTCTGAAGATGCTCTTTCTCCTTCCACAAGAATATCTCTTGCTTCTTTCTTTTTGTCTTCAGGTAGATATTCCAGCAGAGTAGAGATGTCTGACCACATCTGCCGGTCATATCTCCCTAAAATAGCCATAGCATTAGAAGCTCTGATGGAGGTAGCCGCCAAAGCCGAGAACCTCTTCCCAATATTGTCAAGGCGACGGCCCTCCTTGTCCGGTGGGGCAGTGCAGGGAGATTCTGGATTCTTGGCTCTTCTCTGTGCTGCCTGCATGATGACAGAGTTCGGCCTCGGGTGACCAGTGAGGCACGCAGGCGCGTCATCTGGAGCCTTATATTTTTTTATCCAGTTTCGGAATAACCGCTGGAACTGAGGCAGGTGTCTTGATCAATTTTGGCCCTTCTTGCCATAGAAAGTCAATTATAGGAATTGCTCTCACTGAACGTTGAGTGCCTGGTTTAAAATCATATAGTAAACACTCAGTCTGTTTTGCTGGCATTGGTAAGTCGAAACGTTTGGAAGCCTGCTCCAAAAGGTCATGGAATCCCCCAATATCTGCTGGAGGTGAATCCGCAGCAGGAGGGTTAGGAGACGGTGGCATAGGGGCTATGTAGTAATCCCATTCATCATGGGCATCTGTGTCTGTATGAATCTCTTCTTCTTCTGGCTCAGCATCCTGAATGTCCTCCGTGATGAATATAGGAGGAGGAGGAAGGGTCTTCTCCCTTGTGGATTTGGGAGTAGTTTGGACTGGAAGAATAGTGGGTACCTCTTGGGGAGGTAAAGGTCTCTGAGGAGCGTTTGCGTCTGGAAAAGGCTTGTAGTAATTGTAGGAGAGTAGGATGGATTAGTTACTTACCTGTAATCCTAGTTCTCTTCCAGGGGTATACTCATCAAAGTCATAAGCACTGAATTATCCCCGCCCACCTACGGGATCCCGGAGCATATAGAAATATACATATATATATATATGTGTATGTTGGGGATCACAAGTGCATAGCACTTCCGCGACATACATATATACATGTATATAAATACAAAATATATGCAGCCTAACATAATTCCAATAAGGCAAAATGCCAACATTACAAAGGTTGTCCCTGTACAGACAATCTCCTATATACACTCTGTAATAGAGAACATACACTGTAATAGTGTCATACAAGAAAACCTTTATTTTCAGAAAAGGAAAAAACATGTAATAGCAGGCAGTTGGCCCATAGGCTGCATAGCTGAATAAATATCACCGTACAGTAAAACACTGGCACCTTGCCTTTAAGGCTTCCAAGAACTTGGACACTTTGCCTTTAAGGCCTCCAGGAGACCCTCTGCTCCCATCATGCACCACAGGTGACAGTTAGGTCAGTTCTTTTTGCACGGTGTACTAACGTGTAGCAATCTGATTATAAAATGCAATCACTACCGAAATATATACTAAAAATGCTCGTCCGGGGAGGAGGGAGGGTTGCTTATGACTTTGATGAGTATACCCCTGGAAAAGAACTAGGATTACAGGTAAGTAACTAATCCTTCTCTTCCAGGGGATACTCATCAATAGTCATAAGCACTGAATAGAGTAGCAAGCCCATACCCACTACCTCGCGGACGAGCAAATAGTATTGAAAAACAGATCATCTTAACATGACATTAAGCGAATAAATTCCTCAGTGAGGCTTGCCCCACTTGGGCAACCTCCTGAGCATCTGGACCTAAGCAGTAATGGCGAGAGAAAGTATGAACAGACCGCCATGTAGCTGCTTTGCAGATTTCTGCTATAGGGACGTTCCTGAGGAGGGCCGTAGTAGAGGCCTTTCCTCTGGTTGAGTGCGCTTTAGGCTTTCCCTGAAGAGACTTATTAGCTAATTGATAGGCTAGAGATATGCAGGAGACTATCCATCTTGAAATAGACCTTTTAGAAGCTGCCAATCCTGTATTAATGGGACCGTAGTTGACAAACAATTGGTCCGTCTTTCTTATTACCTTGGTCTTATCCAGATAAAACTTCAACACCCTCTTAAGGTCTAACGAGTGTAAGGCCCTTTCAGGAGGTGTAGAAGGATTAGAGAAGAAGGTAGGCAAAGTGATAACCTGATTAATGTGGAAATCTGAAACCACTTTCGGCAGAAAACTTGGATGAGGTCTGAGAACTACCCTATTTGAGTGAAAAACAGTGTAGGGTTCCTTACAACATAATGCTTGTATCTCGCTGACTCTACGAGCCGACGTGATAGCAACCAAAAACGCCACTTTCCAGGACAAGTGCTCCAGGGAGGACTTGTGTATTGGTTCAAAAGGTGCGCCCATCAGTTTGGTAAGGACCACGTTGAGCTCCCAAGGAGGAGAAGGGGCTCGTACTGGTGGGTATACCTTTTTTAACCCTTCAAGAAAATCTTTCACCACTGGCATTTTGAAAAAAGAACCCTGTGAAGGTGATTTTCTATATGCCGTTATTGCTGCTAAGTGTACCTTGATAGATGTAAACTGCAGGCCCGACTTAGCCAGGTGTAAGAGATACGGCAAAATGACCTGTTCCTGTCCTCTAACTGGGTCACGACCATTATTCAAACACCATAGGTAAAAACGTTTCCACTTGAAAGCGTAGGAAGCCCTGGTAGAAGGTCTTTTGGCTTCCTTAAGGATGTTCATACAGTCCGCTGGCAAGTCTAAGTGTCCATACTGCAAGACTTCAGGAGCCATGCTGTCAGCCTGAGGGAAGGAAGGTTGGGGTGAAACACTCTCCCCTGGCTCTTGGATAGAAGGTCCAGACAGCAAGGCAATCTCTGTTGCGGAACTCGGAAAGTTGTAGAAGATCCGGGTACCACCACTGGAGTGGCCACTCCGGAGCGATCAGAATCATCCTGGAGTTGGTCTTGTAGAACTTCGTGATCACTGCTGGAATGAGAGGCAGTGGAGGAAAAGCGTAGAGTAAGCTCTGAGACCATCTTATCAACAGAGCATTCCCGCTTGAACCTGGTTGGTGATACCTGGACGCGTAGACGGGGCATTTGGCGTTTGTTGCATCTGCGAACAAGTCTATGTCCAGCACACCCCATCTTTGAAAGATATCCTGAGCCACTTCGGTGTTTAGCACCCAGTCGTGCGCTTCTACGAACTCTCTGCTTAGGAAGTCCGCCTGTACATTTAGGACGCCCGGCACATGGACAGCCGTGATGGTGAGATGCCGTGCCAGAAGCCACTTCCAAATGGCTCGTGCCTCCTGGGACAGAATTCTGGACCTGGTGCCTCCCTGCTTGTTCAGAAAGAACATCGTGGTGGTGTTGTCTGTCTGAATCAAGAGGGAGTTGGACTGAAGAGATGGAAAGAAAGATTTGAGGGCTAGTTGGACGGCCCTCAACTCCAGAAAATTGATATGGTATCCCCTCTCTGTGTCCGACCACAGCCCTTGCACTTGAAGGTGATTCATATGAGCCCCCCAACCTTGCAGGGAGGCGTCTGTCACTATAGTTTGAGTCGGAGTCTCTTGATGGAAGGGAACACCTTTCATTAGATGTGACCGCTTTGTCCACCACATGATGGAGTCCCTGGCAGACTGGGACAGAGTGATCCGATCCTCCCAGCTGCCTGACGCTTGCACCCACTGGTCTTCCAGAGCTTGCTGCAGGGGACGCATGTGCAATCTGGCATTGGGAACTATGAAGATGCAGGAAGCCATGGACCCCAGGAGAGAGGACACTTGTCGGACTGTTGGGTGGTGAGTCTGCAGGAGTTCTCGGCATTTGATCCCGATTGATGAAAACCTCTCCACCGAAGGACACACGCTTGCCTCCGCGGTGTCCAGCGACGACCCTAGGTAGTGAATGTTCTGGGTCGGATTGAGAATCAATTTTTTGAAATTGACTCGTAGACCCAACTTGTTCAGTAACTGGAGACTGTAGGAAAGATGAGACTGAAGCAGAGATGGAGTTGAACTCTTCAGGAGCCAGTCGTCCAGATACGGGTAAACGAATATTTTGCGTCTGCGGAGAAAAGCCGCCACCACTGCCATGCACTTTGAAAATGTCCGTGCGGCTGACTTCAGTCCGAAAGGTAGGACTCGGAACTGAAAATGACGTAGAGCAACTTGAAAACAGAGAAATTTTCGATGTTTCCTGGACACTGGAATGTGGAAATAAGCGTCCTGCAGATCTATGGAGCACATCCAGTCTCCTTGATGTAGATGGGGGAAGATCTGGTGCAGGGCAAGCATCCGAAATTTCTCTTTGCTGATGTATTTGTTCAAGATGCGCAAGTCCAGAATTGGTCTGTATTCTACTGTCGGACCTCTTTTTTCGACCAGGAAATATCGAGAGTATATCCCCTGGCGCCTCTGATGAACAGGGACGTATACTATGGCTTTTTTCTGTAGAAGACTGTTTACTTCCTCGTGTAAAATGTGATGACACAAGCGGACTCCTCCGTCCGGAGGAACCGATGGAGGTGGGATTTTGAACCGTAGCAAGTATCCATTTTGTACAATATTCAACACCCATTTGTCGTTGGTTATGTTTCTCCACTCCTCCAGACGATATGCGATACTTCCTCCTACCGGAGTGGCACACGTGTTTAGAGGAAGCACTCCTCATTGCTTTGATGGCTGCTTTGAGGTAGAGGCCTGCTGTCTATTGGTCCCTCTTCCTCTTCCTGGTCTCCGTTGGTGGAAGTGAGACCTCTGCTGCTGCTGCTGACCCTGAGCCGACCACTGAGGGGTTTGAACCCTCTGTTGGAACGGGCGTTTATCGTAGGGGCGGAAGCGCCTACGAAACTCCTTCCGTTTCTCGAGACCCACAGCTTTCACCGTGTCCAGCTCTGCTTTCATCTTCGCCATTTCTTTGTCCGCATGCGGCCCGAAGAGAAAAGACCCATTGAAAGGCAGGTTGGTTATCTTCCGCTGGACGTCGGGTTTGAGGCAAGTCAAGCGTAACCAGGCAGAACGCATCAAACAGATACCATGGGAGTATCCGTGGGCAGCCAGATCGGATGAGTCAGCGGAACCACTAATCACCTGATTAGCCACCAGACCTCCCTCTTGCAGTATTTCTTGGAAGTCTTGCTGGTCCTCTTTTGGGAGTTTGTCCGCAAAACGTGCCATTGAATCCCACAAGGATCTTTCATACCTCCCCAGCAGAGCGGAGGCACTGGCGACCTTCATGATAGAAGCTGAAGTGTTGCACATCCTTCTACCTAAAGAGTCCATCAGTTTACTATCCTTATCCGGAGGCGCTGAGGAGGAAGACATAGATGAGTGCGTCTTTCTAGCAGCCGCCACAATGATGGAATCCGGAGGAGGATCCGATCGAAGGAACAAAGGATCTTGGTCCGGAGCCTTGTACTTCTTAGCTATTCGGGAAGGAACAGCTCCCACCGTTGCCGGTGTCAAAAAGGTCTGCATAGCAGATTCGAGAAGGCCTGGGACAAGAGGAAGTAAAGGCCGAGCCGAGGAGCGATGATGAAGAGTCTCGAAAATCACTGAGGAGGAAACAGCCGGGACAGACATAGAGATGTTCAACTTATTCGCTCCTCTACAGAGAACCTCATTAAAGGTGCTGAGGTCATCAATTGGAGAAACTCTTGATGGAGGTGTAGCCGTCAATGTTGGAGAATAGTCTCTGATAGAGGACCTGGTGGGAGAAGACCAGGTGGGAGATCTATGCCGTCTTCTCTTCGGAGAAGAATGATAAGAGCGAGATTTGTCCCTTGAACGAGCATGGCGGGCATGTGGAGATCGTGATCTGCTTGGACTCCTCCTTCTGGAAGAAACCACAGTCGGTGACCTTGATCTTCGAGGTGTTTTAGGGGATGGAGAATCCCTGGACAAACATGAAGGAGAATAGGTACGGGAAAAGTCCGACCCCGGGCTACTGAGGGCCCTAGACTTCCTGCGCCGTGCATCTTCACCAACCACTGGAGAGCCCTCCGGGGAGATCTGGACAATACGCAGTCCTGGAGAAGATCCAGATTTTGAGGACGATAGAGATGCAGCTCTAACCTCATCCGAGGCAACAGCAGGCTCTTTAGCTCTCGACGTCGACCTGTGCTTTTCCCTCGACGTCGACCTCTCCCTTGACGTGGGATGATGGGTAGGAGTTAAGGACTTCGCTGTCCTCGACGGGGACCTCACCTCCCTCAAAGATGTCCTCGACGTCGACCGTCTACTCAGTGACTTCGACGTCGAACGCACTCGTCTCCTCGACGTCAATGGCCTCGAAGTCTTCGACGTCGACTGGTCTCGAGGCACCTTTGCCGTCGGCAAACTCCTCGACGTCGACCTACGGGGAGGCGACGGAGAGTGCCTTGACGTCGATGGATGTCTCGACGTCGATGGGTGTTTTGACGTCGATCGACCTTCGCCATGAACATACCTCGAGCCCGAGGCAGTATGCTTCGACGTCAAAGCCTTTCTCGACGACGGAGACTCACGCCGTCTCGACGTCGGAGATTGTGTTGGTCGCTTCTTCGACGGCGGCAACGACGTCGACGGCGAACAGTCCGGAATCTGTCGTTTCCTCGATGTTGAAGAGGCAGAATGATGATGACGTCGGTGTTCCTGAAGAGAGGAGGGCTCTTGACACGCAAGGCCACTTTCCAGCCGGGCTTTTCCTCTCTCGAGCACAGCTTGAAGGCGAATCCTCTCCCTGTCGCGAAGAATCCTCGCAGAAAACCTCTGACAATGATAACAAGTGTCAGGCTTGTGACTGGAAGGAAGACAGGCGATACACACGGAGTGTGGATCTGAGATGGCCATCTTCTTTCCACAGGATGGACATTTGCGGAAAAGAGCCGGCATTCTAACAGAAAAAGAGTGAAATTTTTGTCAGAGAATGGTAATAAACCACTGCCAGCACAGGAAAACCGCAAAAAACCAAAGAAGAAAACAATTCCTGACAGGAAAGTCAGAAAAACTGTCGAGCTCAAGCTCCAGGATCCTCATAGAAGGAGCCGGAAAAAAGAACTGACCTAACTGTATGAACATCCTTAAAGAAGCCAAAAGACCTTCTACCAGGGCTTCCTACGCTTTCAAGTGGAAACGTTTTTACCTATGGTGTTTGAATAATGGTCATGACCCAGTTAGAGGACAGGAACAGGTCATTTTGCCGTATCTCTTACACCTGGCTAAGTCGGGCCTGCAGTTTACATCTATCAAGGTACACTTAGCAGCAATAACGGCATATAGAAAATCACCTTCACAGGGTTCTTTTTCAAAATGCCAGTGGTGAAAGATTTTCTTGAAGGGTTAAAAAGGTATACCCACCAGTACGAGCCCCTTCTCCTCCTTGGGAGCTCAACGTGGTCCTTACCAAACTGATGGGCGCACCTTTTGAACCAATGCACAAGTCCTCCCTGGAGCACTTGTCCTGGAAAGTGGCGTTTTTGGTTGCTATCACGTCGGCTCGTAGAGTCAGCGAGATACAAGCATTATGTTGTAAGGAACCCTACACTGTTTTTCACTCAAATAGGGTAGTTCTCAGACCTCATCCAAGTTTTCTGCCGAAAGTGGTTTCAGATTTCCACATTAATCAGGTTATCACTTTGCCTACCTTCTTCTCTAATCCTTCTACACCTCCTGAAAGGGCCTTACACTCGTTAGACCTTAAGAGGGTGTTGAAGTTTTATCTGGATAAGACCAAGGTAATAAGAAAGACGGACCGATTGTTTGTCAACTACGGTCCCATTAATACAGGATTGGCAGCTTCTAAAAGGTCTATTTCAAGATGGATAGTCTCCTGCATATCTCTAGCCTATCAATTAGCTAATAAGTCTCTTCAGGGAAAGCCTAAAGCGCACTCAACCAGAGGAAAGGCCTCTACTACTGCCCTCCTCAGGAACGTCCCTATAGCAGAAATCTGCAAAGCAGCTACATGGCGGTCTGTTCATACTTTCTCTCGCCATTACTGCTTAGATTCAGATGCTCAGGAGGTTGCCCAAGTGGGGCAAGCCTCACTGAGGAATTTATTCGCTTAATGTCATGTTAAGATGATCTGTTTTTCAATACTATTTGCTCGTCCGCGAGGTAGTGGGTATGGGCTTGCTACTCTATTCAGTGCTTATGACTATTGATGAGTATCCCCTGGAAGAGAAGGATTAGTTACTTACCTGTAATCCTAGTTCTTTTCCAGGGGTATACTCATCAAAGTCATAAGCAACCCTCCCTCCTCCCCGGACGAGCATTTTTAGTATATATTTCGGTAGTGATTGCATTTTATAATCAGATTGCTACAAGTTAGTACACCGTGCAAAAAGAACTGACCTAACTGTCACCTGTGGTGCATGATGGGAGCAGAGGGTCTCCTGGAGGCCTTAAAGGCAAAGTGTCCAAGTTCTTGGAAGCCTTAAAGGCAAGGTGCCAGTGTTTTACTGTACGGTGATATTTATTCAGCTATGCAGCCTATGGGCCAACTGCCTGCTATTACATGTTTTTTCCTTTTCTGAAAATAAAGGTTTTCTTG
Source organism: Calotriton arnoldi (assembly GCA_963921515.1). NCBI lineage: Eukaryota > Metazoa > Chordata > Amphibia > Caudata > Salamandridae > Calotriton > Calotriton arnoldi. The sequence goes on from CAWUFW010007341.1 coordinate 76,944, forward strand.
TATGACACTATTACAGTGTATGTTCTCTATTACAGAGTGTATATAGGAGATTGTCTGTACAGGGAAAACCTTTGTAATTTTGGCATTTTGCCTTATTGGAATTATGTTAGGCTGCATATATTTTGTATTTATATACATGTATATATGTATGTCGCGGAAGTGCTATGCACTTGTGATCCCCAACATACACATATATATATGTATATTTCTATATGCTCCGGGATCCCGCAGGTGGGCGGGGATAATTCAGTGCTTATGACTATTGATGAGTATCCCCTGGAAGAGAACTGTCTCTTATGTTGCCCCCACTTTTTTTCTGATGTTTACACTGGTTTCTGGCTATAGTCAGGCTGGGACCCTGCCAATCAGGGCCCCAGCCTCTCTGTTCTCTCTAAACGACTTGGAGTGCACTCTAGGTGCACTAGTGATTGGATACTGTGGTACCTTATGAGTCCCTAGTATATGGTGCCTTAGGTGCCAAGGGCATAGGTACTTCACAGGCCTACCAGGGGCTGAAGCATGTATTATGCCACCCCTGGGAAGCAGACTAAATCTGACACCACAGGTCTGCTACTGCAGCCTGGGTAAGGTGGTGCATGCACCCCTGACTGTGGTATAGGCTACCTATATCACTACATAGATACACACATATAAACCTATAAGTCACTCCTATGGCAGGCCTTATCAATCCTGAAGGCAGAGTGCTTGGTTCCTATGTGAGAGGGTGCCCCTGCATGAGCAGAGCCCCTCTGCAGCCTTCGGAGACCCTTCTCTGATGCTGTTTGTAGTGCAGCCTGACCATATACTCTTAAGCGCATTATAACCTCGCGTTAAATGCTAACTTTGGGATGGCTGCACGGAAACATGTCGTGTTTGGTGTCAAACATCTTGGAATACTATCCCCCGCCAGTTCTGGCGGCGGGGGTAGCATTCCACCCTTCTAGAGGGATAGACATGTACCTACTGTGGAAACGCGGTAGAATCCTGAAGAGCCCTGGCATCACAAAATGGATGCCACCAGTCACAGACACTGGGCTGTCCTCCTGCTGATGACCGAAACTCGCAGTGGAGGAAGCCCAACAATAGGTATCCTGTCACAAGGAGGTGTGACCACCTCCCAGACAGGGTTTAGTGTATTGGGGCTGGGTGGGTGCACTCCTAGAGTGCTTTGAAGTCCTGCACTGGGGGAGCAGAAGGCTCCTCTGTGCATACCCTAGTTCAAACCGGCTCAGGGGCGACCTGCCCCTGCTCTGGCGCTAAACTGGACAAAGGGAAGTGGGTGTAGCCACCCACTCCCCTGACCCTCCCATAGGTGGGGTCTTAGAGCTAGTCCCTCCCTTCCTTTTGAGTATAAGGTAGGGAACCCTTGCCATTGCAAACTAGATACCCCTGGACGACGCTCTGAAGAAGAATCCTGGACCTTCGACGTTCCACTACCTCTGGAAGACTGAAGAATCTCCCTTGGAGTCAAGGAGTGACTCCCCTGCTTGGCAGGCACCAAAAACTGAAACGACGGTCGCAAACTACGCCGCTCCGGCCGGAGCCCGAGGTCCCTGCAGCCCAAGACGAAGATTTCTTGACTTCTCCAAGGCCATCGTGAGTCCCCAGCGGAGCAGAGGTAAGTGGACCCCACGAGTGACGAGGAACCGCAGTCCCTGGGTACCGTGCACTATTGTCGAGTGCAACCCCTTCACGACGTTCTACGAACCTGTGCTTTGGACCACGTGTGGTCCCAGCCTCTAGCAGGAATCCCTCCGAAGATCAGAGGCCTACCCCGTCCCGAGTGACCGTGGGCCCCTGTTGAAGGAATCCTCCTGAGGCGTCTTCGCGATCCCTTGCCAGCCGGTTTGTGGGTCCCCTGAAGACATTTCTACCGAACCAAAGGGCTCCCCTGGTTGCTCCAGGCCTGCCCTGACTTACCCTCGCTGGGTGAGTTCCCCAGACCTTGCTGGTCTGCACCATTGACTTTTTACGCTTTCCACGAGACTTGCTGCTACCAAGGCTTGTTGGCTCCAATTGGGTCGCCGACACCGCAGTCAGCTGCAGACTTCGTGGGACACGCTGAATCCAGCTCCTGGTCGTCCTCGACGCCTCCTGGACCTCGTGGCCGAAGAGTCAAGACACCCGTGAACGACCTGAATCTGTCGACGACGGTGGGCATTCATCTTCCTTGCCCCGGGTCACTGCCCAGTGACTTTGAACACTGTCCCCTCTGCAATCAGGTCTTCCTTCTTCCGAATCCAGGCTTGGATTCCACCGGACACTTCTTCTGGCTTCACAAGCAGCAAGTCTTCATTGGGTCCCACTGAAAACGACGCCGCGACGCGACACCAAAGGACACCTATGCACCCGGCTTCCCTGGGTGAGGTAACTCCAGCACTACGGTGCTCCTGTGGGTGTTGGCCCTAGAACTACTTACCCTGTAAGTGACTTGCTTGTAACTACTCCCGAAGTGCCCTTAAACTCTTAATTTCCAACCGCGACTTGCCCCATTGAAGTCTACGGCGATCCGCGCCTGTGTTCACGCACTGCACGCGTCCCCCGTGGGTCCTTTACTTACCTGCCTTGGGTGGTCTTGTGAGGCCCCAACACTTCTGAAGGCCCTAGGCCTTGTCCCTTTGCAAGTCGTTGTTCTTAAGTCTCTTTTTTAGTATATGGTCTGGTACGCCCCTAGGGCCCCAGCCATATTGTGCTTAATTTATTGTGAAACATTAATTTATGCATATGTTCCTGTCTTCTAATCTCACAAGAGATTAGTAGAGAGTTGTTTAGTAATAAATACATATATATTTGATATATATACCTGTGTGGTGTCTTTTCATTTGGTGATTCAAGAGATTGTGGGGTAAAACAAGCTGCTTTACATTCCTCCAAGACTTAGCCTGAAGGCTGCTCTCCACAGCTACCACTAGGATAGCTTTCTATAAAGGTTGTCTTAAACCTACCTACCATAAGAGTTGAATTGTACTGGTACAAGGTGTCCACTTTAACAAGTGAACAGCATATACCAGGCCAACTTCTCACAGTAATCATTAAGCATGTGACAGAGATCCAACACTAGAGACATTGGAACGTTCACTGATGGTTCCCTGAAGCGATGACGCTCCTCCTCTATGTCATCAAAAGGATAGCGTTCCTGGAAGGATTCCTACCTCTGCATGGCGGATGTATCCCTTTCCTCAAATGAAAATTCTCCTGCCAAATAAGAAGATGGAAGATTTTATTCTGTAGTCACAACGATTACCACAGATGTACTTCCTTACACATTAGAAATGCAAAGTTTTACATTATAAGCACATCAGAGTGATTTGTGAGCCCCAGTGAAGTGACCATAACCTAACGTGGTGAGTACTAAGTAAAAAAGTGACAAGTGGGAGAACAGATTATTGGTAAAAGTCAAAAGGACGAGTTGTACATATTGGGTAATGTATTAATCAGACTCTCTCTTTTGTTAGTGTCGACGACGTTTCGACCCTCTCTCGATACGGGGTCTCTTCAGGACAGCGTTTCTGGGGACGGTGTCAGCTCAGGCGTCTATTTCTTGAGTGTATCCTGACAGTAAGGAGGAGTACCGGATAATATTATGTCTGTTGAAGGAGGAAACAGACGAGCAGGAACAATGAATACGAATCCACAATTTCAGTAATTCAGGCTTAATAGCAAGGATAGCATCGAGGGTTTAAGTTTTGAAACCCATGCAGGTACCGATGCTGGTCGTCCGTATGATACTGGGACGAATTCTGTGAGAACCACTTTGACTAATTGTTGTTTTGGGCTTTCTGAGGAATTTCTCCTACAATACTGTGTAATGTATATATTTTTCAGGTATTTCTACTGTGACCTAATTAGGAAGGTTGGAATTAGAATCATATGTCTTTAATTAATCTGAGCAAGTTATTTCAGCTTGCATATTCTGTATATATTTTTTATAAATGAGTTCCTTGTGAACAGTGTATTTTTGCTCAAATGCAACACCCAGCTCACAAGGACGTATGGGTCGCTCTTGTTTTTTGAAATATAAATAAGAAGATGGATCATTGCCCTCAATCTCCTCCTCATCAGAATCTTGGCACTTGACCCTTAACTGCGATGGACTGTATGCAGGGCCAAACATACCTTCATCTTCTGACTCTTGGAAGTCCAGAAGGCAAGCAGGAGGTAAGGGAGAAATCTTTGAATAGTCCTGAATTTGCCTGTGCTGAAGGAGACTAATTCTTCCCTCCGTCGACAGGCTCGTCGACGGTGCAACCGTCGATGTGGTCATCTGTGGTACCGTCGAAGGTGCGTGGACAGCTTGCATCTGCGGGGACGTCATCTCCGGAACTGTCGACGAACAGGTCGTGGACGGCCTCGTCGTCGGTGAAGGCTTCGTCGACAGTGACGGCCTCGTCGACAACGTTGTTACCGTAGTCGACGGTCCCGTTGTCGTTGTCGACGTCTTCTCCATCGTCGTTGTAGACGATGAAGCTGTTGACGGTGCAGGAACCTCGGGTTTTCATGAGGAAAGTGAAATCTTTGACAATGACGCCGTCGAAGGTCCCGAAGATTGGTCTCTGACAGGAGTCAGAGAGGCAGACGCAGGAGCTGAAGATGGTTTTGAAGCCTCTGACTGGGATTTCCTGTGCTTATGTTCAGCTTTGTCCTGAGATTTTGATCTCTTAGAGTCCCCATGATGTGAAGAGGGACTGTCATCCTTTCTTTTCTTTGAGGAAGAATGGGCCTTTTCCTCAGGTTCAGACTCTGAATCTGAAGCAGCCTTTTTCTTTTGCAGCCAGAGTAACAGCCTTCCCTCCCTATCTTTGAGGGTTTTTGCTGAAAAAGTGCGGCAATATTTGCATTCCCTGGGTTTGTGGTCAGGGTAGAGGCAATATCTCATATATAATTCCGTCAACCTGGGTCTCCGTTTTAGCCATATAAGGCTGGCTCTTTTTTGTGACCGACCAATTAGTCACAGAGAGTAATATATCATTTTGTATCTCTTATTTTATTTTACTTTTATTTTTCCTTCTCACTTTACAATGTCTTCCCTCATCATATAGAGGTAGAGGCAATACAAACACTGTTTGTGAGGGTCTTCAGAAAATAGCCTACACTTTCCACAGGTCCTACACAGCCTTTTTTTAGGCTCTGGCATTTCAAAGGCAAAAGGGTCAAAAGTATAAAGTCCAAAAAATACCTTGATAGTAGCTAACACTGAAACTGGAGGTCAAAAGTTGAGAAGAAAATACTGTAACTGAGCAGAGATCAGGGAGACTCCCTATCACACGATGTGCAGTAAGAAAACTGAGGTATGGTGGCTCTGTGGGGAAGGGGAACTCTGAGGTCTCAGCTGTGATTGGCTGAAATTTGGATGTTCTAAAATGAGGCTGAAAAGCTACTTAAGTGAGTTTTTCTGCTCTATGGAGGTCTATGGTAATGTTGTAATACTGCTATTTCTTATGTTACTGTGGGACTCCCACCATGACAATGGGTAAGATTCAAGCATGTGAATCTATAAAAGATTCAATACTGTAGAACTACTTTCTCCTTTATCTCTTATTTACTTGCTGGCTCCCCTCTTTTTCCCTGTCTTCCCACCCATTCCCCTCTCCCCCTCAGGCGTGCATGTGGGTATGGGCTTCCTGTATGCTTTTTCCTTTTTTCGTTTCTTGCCACATTCAGTCCTTTTATTTTTTTTGTCCCATTACAACGCTGACCATCCTGTGTACATTTGTGGGCCCATGTATAGTCCTTGGTACTATCCTCACTTGGCCTCCGAGGGCCCCTGCTCTGCGGGACCACCACATGCTATGTCTCTGTAGTGCTAATATTTAATTTTGCACTCTGCATTCTGTACTGAATGATTGTTTCATGTACAGTGAGTTATGTTCCCAGCCCCCTTCCCTTATGCTTTTATTTGTTTTGATCTTTCAATAAAAAAATTGTGAAACAAGCCAATAGTTTAATACTCCCGAATCAAATTATGGAGGACAGAAAAATCTGTTAAAACCAAATACAGTAGTTTTTATCTGGGATGTTAGGAATTTGATCCTACTGACACGGTGACAAAGTTTCAATTATTTTATCAGAAAGTTTTTTGGAGGACATCAACTGTACAACTTTAGAGCTGGAGTAATATCTTAAACAGACTCAAAGAGATGTTTTGACTCCAGAGACGTCTATAAAGTCAGATCAGCCCCTTACTTTGGATGACATCTTGCAGGTTATAAGTGCCCTTCCTGATGGAAAAGCAACTGGGGAAGATTTTTTACGCCTATAGTTTTTCATAAACGTTTTCATCAATTGTGGCTCCAAAATCTTTAGAAGTCAAAGCTGGTATAGTAAGGGGGGGGTGGTTGAAGAGAGCCATCTTGCCCCAACAGAATGGTTTTAAACACAGATGTGACAACAGTATGTCATTAAGGCCATTGCTTCATTTAATGCAGTCAACATTTTTCATACAGAGGTTAGTATGATCATCCTAGATGCTGAGAAGTCCTTTCAGAGAGTTGGTTGGTACTACCTCTGGTTGGATGTGAAGATGATGGGCTTTGGGCAAGCATTTATATAGTAGGTGCAAGTGTTGTACATTGCCCCAAGTACAAGGTCTGTCACAATGGGGATGGTTTCTGAACCAGTGCGAATCACCAAGGGTACACACATCAGGGGTAGCTTGTGTCTCTCTCTTGTTTGACATCTATCAGGAGCAAGTACAAATGAGAGAGGATATCAAGAAGACTGGTAGTTGAAATCAAAGCTTAAATCCAACAAAAATCATGTTGTTCTAAAGGTTTGAAGTGTATGTGGGTTATCCTCTTAAGAAATGGAGTGGGTGTGCATGGGCCACCTATCCCCGAACCGATGATCCGGGGCCAGATCTTAGTAGTGGCCCGGGGACCCCATCCCTGGGACACTTCTTTTTTCTGTCCAGGAGAATGCAGGCACACCCTGACTGCACTCTCAGGGCAGAAAACAGAACTTTGCTCCTGCTTGACAGGAGAAGTAAAAAATGCTGCTCTCACCTGGGTGGGAGTAAAGGAATTTTCGCAGTCTCCAGCAAAGCAAGGACTGTGGTTGTACCATGAGGGCACCCCCCCAAAAATTGAAGTGGCCAGGTCCTGCATGGGAAACTGGTTTGGGCTGCCGCAGGTCCTGGGGTTCCCCCATGGCCCCCTACAAAATTGGAGCTCTGGGTGACCTGGGTGGGCACCAGGCGGGAAACCCATTTATTTAAAAAATGCTGGCTCCCACCGGCACACAAGATGAGGGCTGGCAGGGGAAACGCTGGAGCCGCGGGGCCCTTAGGGCTCCCCACACAGCACCCAAGGAGAATTAAAGGTGTGGGAGTCCCAAGTGGGCGTCGGGACACCCCAAATTTAATTTAAACAAAAAATGAGAATAATAAATGTGCCAAAGGCGCCCCTCATTTATCATTCACTGCTCCTGCAAAGAGAGTCACATATTCTCATTAGGCAATTTTTTATTATTTATTTTGCTGCTGGTGGTGTCCCTAAAAGGGGCAGCTTCCCCCCAACAAAGTTAAAAAAAAATTTAAAAACAATATTCAGTCTATTCCTATTTTAGTAGCTTAGACAGAGAGCAAGAGATATAGAATACATAATGGTTAACTGTGTAATATGGTACAATATATATTTAGGGGCTCTGGTATATTTCCAGTATGAAACAAAATAGCATATTATGCTACGCATCTGTATATATGGTTTATGCCATGGTGTTTTTTTGTGTGTACTTGTCTTAACAAAAGGTATTTAACCATAATCGCAATCTCAGAGGTTAAATATGTGCAAGGTAATATGAAATATTTGCAAAATGGTAAAATCGTGCTGAAGCGACTTCGTAATTATTAGGAGAACTGTTTCCCTGTGTAAGGTAAGTGTTACATGAAATTTATGAGGCAGTAAATAGTTTTTTATCACATAAATTTTCCTGAACTGTAGTAATAAATTAAAATATGACAATTGCACTGAATTAAAAAATCTGTAAATGTTAGTGTATTAGTACAGTGGAGCTAAATAGTGTGTGTTATTGGGCCACATTTTTTCCACTGCCATGGCGCATATGAACCAGTTACTTAGATTCGGTAATGCCTTATCTGGTAGACTCTACCTGGCTGCAGATTGCTTACCTTACAATATTCGCCAGGCGTCAGACTAGGAGCCAGAAATGTGTTGAGCCTGTAGGTGGCGTTGGTAGGCTCCGCGTGGCATTATCCATGCCAGAAGTGACGTACACCGTGCCTATATATATATATATATATATATATATATATATATATAAATCAAACACAAGGAGATGATGGACAGAGCGCTGAAACTTTCAGACACTTACCCCCAGTCACAGATCTGGGTTGAATCCATCATCGTTCTTTAGCTCACTTCGCCACCCCAGTTCAGACACAGCTATATGCAAATCAGTCTTGACCCTGTGCCTCATGGGAACAGTCCAGACCGAACTGCCATGCCAAGTCTTCCCTGGACCGGAAATAAGCATCCTGGGACCGGTTTTGGGCTAACAGCCCTCATCAGCCAGGCTAGCTTGAATCCAGTGGCAAAGTGGGGTGAATGTATGACATTGTCCTGCATTCTGTCCATCAATTGTTCTTTTTGTGTGTATGTATGTGTATATATATATATATATATATATATATATACACATATATACATACATATATACATATACATGCGCGACCACAGCACGCTGAATTCAGTTATGGATTGTTTTTCTGCACCAGAAGCATGGAGCGAATTTGAAAAGTGACTACTGTGCCAAAGTGAGGTCATAAAGGATCTCTTCATATAAGAATAGAGTTCGCAGAACAGGGAGGATGGGAATGTCGGTAAGGAATCTACGTCTAGATAGAGTGTCTACCAGATAAGGCGTTACCGAAGGTATGTAAAATTTTCATCTAGCCAACGCAGTGGTCGCAGCTGCAGTTCTGTTGGAGTGATCTCTTAAGTCCTCAGGGGGCTGTTTATTGGCCATTGGTTAGAAGATCTTAATGATAATTCATCAAGAGATAGTTCTCTTCTGAATTAGCTTCCCTTTCTTTGCCCTTTCAAATCCAGCAAAGAGTTGAATGGTTGTAGGAGGCAGCCTCTAACCTGCTCTTCATGGTCCTGGCCACTCCCATCCAGTGCTTTCCATTCCCTCTCTTCAATTCATAAGTTCTCCTGATGGTTTGCCTCTCCTAGCCAAGCTCTGCCTTTCACCTTTCATCTTTCCCTCCAGCCTCAACGTTTTTCTCTGGTTCTGCCCCCTTTACCCTCAACCTCCATGCTCTACTCTTCATGTATCAGATCGCTCTCTCACCTCTACCCTCCTTTCGCTGGTTCTGCCCCTCTAACATCGACCTCTTCCCTACATGTGCTGTGTAGGAGGCTGGCTTAGTATATGGTGCACACATATGTAAGTGTAGCACCCTGCACTAATCCAGACAACCCTTATGGTGATTTTAGTGGTCTTAGACAACCTTAGAAAGCTTTCTAAGTGGTAGCTGTGGAGAGCAGCCTTCAGGCTTAGTCCAGAAGGAGTGTAAAGCAGCTTGTTTTACCAGATCTTAATCTTATTGGTTTAGGTTAAGTGAAAAAGAACCACATAGTGTATTTATAAAAATTGGTATTCATTATAAGACACTCACTAACACACAATGATATCTCCTACCCGGAGATATAACACAATGCACGTAATACTTTGCAATAAGAACAGGTAAGTAGCACTAATGCACAGTGGTCGCCTGGGGGAGACCAAACCATATACTAAAATAGAGGGATGTGAATCGCGACTCGAGTCAAGACTGTACCCAGAAGACGTAGAAGTGTTGAGGACCCAAGGAACCACCCGAGGTAAGTAGCCAGGAACCCACGGAGGCCGTGTGCAGTGTGGGAACACGACTGCGTACTCAATTCAAGTCAATAGATAAGTCACGGTTGCAATTTTAAAGAAGGACCCTTCCTAGTGGACCCTGAAGAAACACCGTGGAAGACAGAAGGTTGGAGAGCCACCCCACCCGTAGATACCCTAGGGATCCAGGATACCTACACCAGGGAAGCCGGGTGCAAAGGTGTGCAGGAGCGTTGGAAACCACCGTCAAGCTCAATGGAGGACTTCAGGAAGATGCCGCTGTGGAAGGAGAAAGTTTCCGGTGGATTCAAGTTGAGAAGTACCTGCAAGCAGAGGGGGCAGAGTCTTTGCCACTCAGGAGTGACCAGGAGGCACTGGAGATGAATGCCCACCGATGTCGGGTGATGCAGGAGAGTCGTCGACGACCTTGGAGCGGCAGCTGTGTGGACCAGGTGACGTAGTGGAAGACCAGGAGCCGTTCACGAGCTGTCCAAAGCCGGATGACGCGAGCTGAAGGGTCGGTGTCCGTCGGGAGCACCAACAAGCCTTGGCAACCGCAAACAACGTGGCAAGCGAAAAAGGTGCAGAATTACGACCAGCAAGGTCCAAGTGACTCAGGAAACAGCGTTTACAACGCTGTCCCTTTACAATGCGGTCGTTACAACGACCGCGTTGTTACCACGCGTACCATTACATTGCAAGTCGTTTCAATGACTTGCTGTAGGGGGCGCGCTGGTGTTGGGTTTACAATCCAACACCTTCCCTGCTGTTGCACAAACTGGAATAGGAATAGTAAATAATACTATTCCTAAGTCCAGCGCGCCCCCTACAGCAAGTCGTTGAAACGACTTGCGATGTAATGGTTCGCGTTGAAACAACGCGGTCGTTGTAACTACAACGATGTAATGGAATGCGTGAACAATGCATTAGTTGTAAAGAGCCATATTCAAGTGACTCACCACAACCAGGGGAGTCGGTGTAGGCCCGAGCAATCAAGGGAGCCACTGGAGTCAAAGAATCTCTCAAGAGGACCCACAGGCCGGAGTCACAGGAGTCGCAAGAGGACCTTGAGCAGCTCACCAAAGATGCAGGTCCACGGGGCAAGAGACGCAGTGAGGACGAAGATCTTGATAGTAGGAGATGCTTGAGGCTGGAGCTTCTTGGAGCCTGAAGATCTCTGGTTAAGAGAGCCAACAAGCCTTGGCAACGGCAAGTCAACGCAGTGCACAGGGGTTTGGTTCCTGCGGTTCCGACGAGGGATACTGGCCTCAAACTCGGTGAGAAGACAGTGCAGGCATCAAGGGAGTTGTAGAGCCATCACCTGTGTTGCTGAGCCTTTCGGAGTCCGTGGTAGCCCAGGAGCAGCAGACCAGTCAGCTTGGTTGAGGTGCTTGCAGATGCAGGGTAGTGACTCCTTCACTTCAAGGGTGATTCCTTCAGGTGTCTTGGATGTCCACAGGCCTTGGAAGGATCCTGTATGGAGCACAGGCACGGACGTTGCAGAAGACCAGCATGACGATGAGACCAGGAGCAGCAGGAGTCTTCCCAGTTGCAGTCTCGGTGCCCAGAGCAAAGTCCAGCGAAGTCCAGAGTGCCTAGACGGTAGAAGGTGAAGTGGTGTCTTGACCTGAATCTTGTCCCACGACGAATCTAGGGACCCACCCAGAGGTAAGCCCTTAAGTACCCTAAGGAAAGGGTTGGGACGATTCAGGGGTCCCTCCCAAGGGAGGGGTCGAACAGTGGGGAGGATACTCCCATGTCCTTTGTCCAGTTTCGTGCTAGAGCGGGAGCCAACGGCTCCCTGAACTGGTTTGAACTGGAGTATGCAAGGAGGGCACCAAATGTGCCCTTCAAGCAGTCTCAGTGGTGCTGGCAAGCGTCCACACCCTGCCTCAAAACACTAAACCCTGTCTGGGAGGTGGTCACACCTCCCTGTGACAGGATATTTATTGTTCTGCCTGTCCCTGCTCGAGCTTGGCTCAGCAGCAGGAGGGCAGAAACATGTCTTTGGTCATCAGCAGCCCTAGCTTGCTGTCCGGTGCTGGTAGACTGGTACCGGAAGCACTGAAAGCCTCCCGGAGGGGCTTTAGAATGCATGGAATCATACCTCCCACACCGTTCACGGTGTGGGGGTATGATTCCAACATGGTGTGGGGGTATGATTCCAACATTTTTGATACCAAACATGACAGAGTTAGTTACAGCCAGTTTAGAGATGGTCATCGCGTTATGATGCATGGCCACTCTATGTAGCTTAATGGCTGATGCACTTACAACCCGGGAGAATGGACTCCGAAGGTTGTAGGGGGGCCCAGGACATCGGTACACCAGAGGTCTCCCATGGGCTGAAGCATGTATTATACCACCCATGAAAGACCACTCAAATTGTGACTCCAGGCCTGCCCTTGCAGCCTGTGTAAGCTGGTGCTAGCACCACTTACAACAGAGGTCACTGCACTTAAAACCTATAAGTCACCCCTAAGGCAGGCCTTTCGATCCCGAAGGCAGGGTGCTCGGTTCTAAGTGTGACAGTGTCCCTGCATGAGCAGGACACCCCTACAACCTTCGGAGTCCATTCTCCCGGGTTGTAAGTGCATCAGCCATTAAGCTACATAGAGTGGCCATGCATCATAACGCGATGACCATCTCTAAACTGGCTGTTACGAACCCTGTCGTGTTTGGTATCAAACGGTATGATTCCGTACACTGTAAAGCTCCTCCGGGAAGCCCCCAGTGCACCCGGTACCAGTATTCTAGACCCGGACAGCAAACTATAGCTGCTGACGATCAGAGACACGATTCTGCCCTCCTGCTGCTGAGTCAAGCTCGAGCAGGGTAAGGCAGGACAATAGGTTTCACTCAGTCTGCTTGAAGGGCACTTTTGGTGCCCTCCTTGCATACTCCACTTCAAAGCAGTTCAGGGAGCCGTTGGTTCCTACTCTGTCGCGAAACTGGACAAAGGACATGGGAGTATTCTCCCCACTGTCCAGCCCCTCCTCTGGGAGGGACCCCTGAATCGTACCAACCCTTTCCTAACGGTACTTAAGGGCTTACCTGTGGGTGGGTCTTTAGATTCGTTGTGGGACAAGATTCAGATCACATACCACTTCAACTTCGACCGTCTGGATACTGTGAACTAAGCTGGACTTTGCTTTGGGAACCGAGACTGCAACGGGGAAGATTCCTGCTGCTCCTGGTCTTGTCACCCTGCTGGTCTTCTGCAACGTCTGTGCCCGTGCTCCCTACAGGTTCTTCATCAGGCCTGTGAACATCCAAGACACCTGAAAGAATCTCCCTTGGAGTGAAGGAGTCACTCCCCTGCATCTGCAGGCACCGCAACGCAGCTGACCGGTCTGCTGATCCTGGGCTCCCACGGACTCCGAAAGGCTCAGCAACACAGGTGGTGGTTCTGCAACTCTCTCGAGGCCTGCACTATCTTCATACCGAGTTTGAGGTGAGTATCCCTCGTCAGAACTGATGCAACCGAACACCTGTGCACAGCACCGACTTGCCGTTGCCAAGGCTTGTTGGCTCTCTCCTCCAGAGATCTTGGGGCCCCAAGAAGCTCCAACATCAAGCAACTCCTGCAGTCAAGATCTTCGCCCTCACCGCTTCCTCTGCACCATGGGCCTTCTTCATTGGTGAGCTGCTCAAGGTCCTCTTGCGACTCGTGTGCCATCAGCCTGCGGGTCCTTTTGAGGGTCTTCTTTGGTTTCATGGTACTCAGCTGCTTACTCGGTGCCTGCTCTGACTTACCTGCTTGTGGTGAGTCACTTGGACCTTGCTGGTCCCGACATTGCACCTTTTTCGTCGACTACGTGGTTTGCTGCTGCCAAGGCTTGTTGGTGCCCCTGCCGGACACCGACCCCTTGGCTCTCGACATCTGACGTGGGACAGCGCGTGAATGGCTCCTGTTCTTCCACAGCATCGCCTGGTCCGCACAGCTGCAGCTTCAAGGGCACCCTCAACTCCACTGCATCTACCGACATCGGAGGGCATTCATCTTCTGTGCCTCCTGATCACTCCTGAGTGGCATAGGCTCTGTCGCCTCTGCTTGCAGATTCTTCTCACCTTGAATCCACCTTTGGCTTCCACCGGACTCCTTTGTCTTCTTCTCCAGCAGCATCTTTCCTGAAGTCCTCCATTGTGGTCTACGTCGCTTTCCGACGTCACTTGACACCTATGCACTCGGTTTCCCTGGTGTAGGCATCCTGGTTCCTGGGGTATCCACGGGTGGGGTGACTCTCCAACCTTCCATCTTCCACTGGGTTTCTTCAGGGTCTGCTGAGAAGGGTCCTTTTTCCTTAAACCTGCAACCACGACTTACCCATTGACTTGTGTTGATCACGTGGTCGTGTTCAAGCTCTGCACACGGCCTCCGTGGTGTTTCTGGGTACTTACCTTGGGTGGTTCCTTGGGTTCCCAACACTTCTACGGCTTCTGGGTCCACTCTCGACTTAGGTTGTGGTTTGTGCTACTACAAATTTCATATTGTGTGTATTGTGTTTGTATCTCCGGGTAGGAGATACTACAATGTGTTAGTGAGTGTTTGTAATAAAATACCCATTTTTATAACTACACTGTGTGATGCTTTTTCACTTAACCTATACCATAAGATTAAGCACTGGTAAAACAAGCTGTTTTACACTTCTTCTGGACCAAGCCTGAAGGCTGCTCTCCACAGCTACCACTTCGAGAGCTTTCCAAGGTTGTCTAAGACCACTAAAATCACCATAAGGGTTGTATGGATTAGTGCAGGGTGCTACACTTACATAAGTGAGAACCATATACTAAGCCAGCCTCTCACACTCCTGCACATAAACACAGATTGACATGAATGTTTGCTGAAAGTAATGTGTTACTTATTACCACTGTGGAGGTATGGGAGTGGCATAATGACTCACTCTATGCTTCCCTTCAGGCAAGTCAATCCCCCTACACTCAACAATGGTAGTAAACAGCATTTAGCACAATGCCCATGTGTGTTTATATATTATTGATATTCATAGGGGAGTGAAGAACTTAATCAAAAGCTCAGCAGTCAGTGTTTTTTCCTCTGTAGCCCATCCGATCATATGTTTAACAGACGTGTTCCTAGTTGCAATCCAATATTCACCAAGCAGGTTTTTATGTTGATAATCCTGAGATTTGAACATGTGGTCTGCAAGCACCAGCAGAAGTCAGCGACAAGCATTTAACTCTGAGCCATTGTGGCAGAAACATCGATTTACAACACAATGTAGCTTTTTTTCTTATCTATGTAAAGACGTTAACTATAGAATCTTACTTCAAGAAGCCCTATCCATTTGGCTGATCTGCAAACCCATATGGCGTCCTCAGACTATATCTTGGCCACTTTCCAAGTGTTAAATACTAGATATATTTTTCCTCAAACAATAAACCGTACTAACCTTTCAATAAAAGTCGTATTCATGTCCAAGCTGTAAATCTTGAAGGTCCTCAAAGGAGTTTCCCGCAAAAGCACATCCCCTACAAGACCTGGAATATAAAGCGGTAGTTAGAATATAGAATAGTAGAGTAGCCCTTACATGAAACCCACAGACAGATATCCTTAACACTGATCAACCCTTATCCCTTTCAAACAACTGTCTGCACAGCTGGCAGTATCAGACTGTTTGAGAAATCCCAACACCACACTAGACAAAAGTGACCTAATGAACAAGTTACTTACCTTCGGTAACGATATATTTGTAAGAAACATTAGTTAGTTATAGATTCCTTACCTTAGAATTACCCCCAGGCGTCAGACTGGATCCGGAAAGTTTTTTCGTCAGCAGTACCTCTGCGTGTCGGAAGGTGGCGTCAGTCAGCTCCGCGTCCGTCGTTGTCGCCAGAATGACGTCGCGGTAGCTACTTAGACGCCGCCCTCGCGTGCTGACGTCAGTTCTGTACACAACTTTCCGCGCCAGAAACGCAGAGCCATGCAAGATACTGACCACTGGTGCACAAAACTAGGGCCCTGAAAGGATGTCCTTAACCCTAGAAATCAGTTCGCAGAACGGGGAGGATGGGTGGGGCGGTAAGGAATCTGTAACTAACTAATGTTTCTTACAGATGAACAAGTTACTTACCTTCGGTAACGCTTTTTCTGGTGGATACAGTATCTGCCTGTGGATTCCTCACCTAATGAATATCCCCTGCGCCAGCATTCCGCGGAAATTTTTCGTAGCTCTCCGCGCCGACGAGGTCGTCCTGGCATCATGGCTCCGCACGCGGCTCCGCATGACGTCACCGGAGCCATAAGAAGATCACGTCGGCGTGATGACGTCAGTTCCACCCATTTTTTCTGTGCCACCGAGGCAAAACGGGCGAACCGACCATAGAGACAATGCATACCAAGTATACAGAATCCACACAAATACACTTAGTGTATAATAAAATGAGAAAGCTTGAAGTTCAAACAAGACAACAATAAAACAATAGCGGTAACAAGGTCTTGAGTACATGAAAATACATCAAATAACTAATACCTCAGCTTTTATGGTATAAAAGGGTGGACAACGGGGAGGTGGGTGGGTCAGTGAGGAATCCACAGGCAGATACTGTATCCACCAGAAAAGCGTTACCGAAGGTAAGTAACTTGTTCTTCTGATGGATACATCTGCCTGTGGATTCCTCACCTAATGAATAGAATCCCACAGCAGTACCTCACCCGGAGGAGGGAGTCCACCCTTCTATACCAAAAAGTCCTGTAAAACAGAGCGAGCAAAATGGCCATCCCTCCTCACTTCGGAATCTAAGCAGTAGTGTTTCGCGAAAGTGTGGAGGGAGGCCCAAGTTGCCGCCTTACATATGTCCAACACAGGAACACCTCTAGACAAGGCAGAAGTAGATGATTTAGCCCTGGTAGAATGAGCTCTAATGCCTACAGGAGGCTCCTTACCAGCCAGGGAGTAGCATAACTTGATGCACAAGATGATCCACCTGGATAAAGTGCGCTTGTGCACCGCCTTGCCCTTCATGCAACCAGCATATCCAACAAAGAGCTGGTCATCTTGGCGAAAGTCCCTTGTTCTGTCCAAATAAAAGCTAATCGCTCTCTTTGGATCCAAACGATGAAGCCTCTCTTCCTCCTTGGATGGATGAGGGGGAGGATAGAAAGTAGGAAGGGTAATAGACTGACCTAGGTGGAAAGGAGTCACCACCTTAGGCAGAAAAGCAGCCCTGGTCCTAAGTACCAACCTTTCAGCATGTATGGTCAGAAAAGGAGGTTTACAGGAAAGAGCTTGGAGCTCACTCACCCTCCTAGCCGAAGTGATAGCCACCAGAAAGATCGTTTTAAAAGTCAAAAGTCTCAACGGACAACTATGCATAGGTTCGAACGTTGAACCCATTAAAAAGACAACACCAGATTCAAATCCCACTGGGGCATAATAAAAGGAGTGGGAGGAAACATGTTTGTCAGCCCCTTAATAAATCTTAAGACTATAGGAGACTTAAATAAAGAAGGCTGATCAGGTAAACACAAAAATGCCGACAATGCCGACAGATATCCCTTAACAGTGGCCACAGCACAACCCTGCTGGGCCAAATGAAGGGAAAAACAAAGAACATCAGAAAGATGGGCTTTTAAGGGATCAATAGATTTCTCTCCGCACCACTTAACAAATTTAGACCACCTGTAAGAATAGACAGACTTGGTGGAGTGTCGCCTGGCCGATAGTATAACGTCCACCACGTCAGGCGGGAGAGAAAAGAGTTCAAGTTGCCCCGTTCAATCTCCAGGCATGAAGGTGCAGGCTCTGGAGGTGGGGGTGTAGAACTTGCCCCTCCATCTGAGAGAGAAGGTCTACCCTGAGAGGGAGACGGAGCGGAGGGTACAACGAGAGGTGAAGAAGGTCTGTGAACCACACCCTTCTCGGCCAATCCGGGGCGATCAATATGACTTGGGCCCGGTCTTGGCGAATCTTCCTCAGAACCCGAGGAATCAAGGGTATGGGAGGAAACGCGTAAAGGAGTTGTGAACTCCAACTCAACTGAAACGCGTCCCCCAACGCTCCCTGCCTTGGAAACTGGAGACTGCAGAATGACGGGCAGTGCGCGTTCTCTAGAGTGGCAAACAGGTCCACCTGAGGAGTTCCCCACGTCCGGAAGATGTGTCGAACAACTTCTGGATGAAGCCTCCACTCGTGGTCGGCGGAGAACTGCCGACTGAGACTGTCCGCACGCACATTCAGCACCCCGGCCAGATGATTTGCCATCAAGCAAATACGATGGTCCTGAGCCCAGGACCAAAGCCGCAACGCCTCTCTGCAGAGACGGTACGACCCCACTCCTCCCTGCTTGTTGACACACCACATCGCGGCAGTGTTGTCCGTCAGGACCTGAACCGACTGACCGCGAAGGGAAGGGAGAAAGGCCTTGAGCGCCAAACGTATCGCCCGCAATTCCAGGAGGTTGATGTGAAACAACCTTTCCTCTGGAGACCACAGACCCTTGATCTCCAAATCCCCCAGATGTGCACCCCACCCTTGGGTAGAGGCATCCGTTACCACTGTGGTCACTGATGGAGGAAAGTGGAAAGGCTTTCCTTGAGACAGATTGCCCTCCACTCTCCACCAAGACAGATCCGCTGCAGCTTCTCTGGAGATCCTCACAGACTCCCTGAGATCTCCGTTGTGCTGATACCACTGCCTGCGGAGACACCACTGGAGTGCCCTCATGTGCCAGCGTGCATTTGTGACCAGCAGGATGCAGGAAGCGAACAGACCGAGCAGGCGAAGGACCTTCAGAACTGGAACAACCGCTCCATTGTGAAACAAAGGGATCATTTCCTGAATGTCGAGAATCCTTTGCGGAGGTGGAAAAGCACGACACACAGTGGTGTCCAGTACTGCCCCTATAAACAGGTTGCGCTGAGAGGGCACCAGGTGAGACTTGGGTACATTTATTGAAAAACCCAATTTGTATAACAGCTGGGCTGTAACCTGCAAATGATGACTCACCATCTCCGGAGACTTTGCCTTTAACAGCCAGTCGTCCAGGTAGGGGAAAACTGGAATCCCCAACCTTCTGAGATGAGCTGCCACCACTGCCATCACCTTGGTGAAGACTTGAGGTGCGGCAGTAAGACCAAACGGAAGGACCGCAAACTGGTAGTGTTGCGACCCAACCGTGAAACGGAGATACTTCCTGTGTGACTTCAGGATGGGAATGTGGAAATACCCATCCTGCAAGTCGATGGACACCATCCAGTCCTCTTGTTGCAGCGCCTGAAGAACCTGCGCTAGAGTTAGCATCTTGAACCTCTCCTGTTTGAGAAACAGATTCAAGATTCTGAGGTCCAGGATGGGACGTAACCTGCCATCCTTCTTGGGGATCAGGAAATACCGGGAGTAACACCCCTGAACCCTCTCCTGCTCCGGAACCACCTCTATTGCACCTTTTTGTAGCAGGGTAAGAACCTCCTTCTGAAGGAGTAGTAAATGATCCTCTGTGCAAAACCCCTGACAAGGAGGGTAAGGCGGGGGAAATTCCCTGAAAGGAAGAGCGTACCCATTTTCTACAAGATCTAGAACCCAAAGGTCCGAAGTTATTAGATTCCAATCTTGTAGAAAATGAGTAAGCCGACCTCCCACAGGACCCACATGATCCAGGATGGCGGATCTAGGGCTGCTTTGCTGCATTACCGGGAGGGGTTGGGGAGGTAGAAGAGGAGGAGGAAGAGGGATGTCGTCCAGCTCCACGAAAGCGACCTCTGCCTTTACCTCTGTAGGATTTATACAGAGGGTTTTGCTGTTGCTGTTGCTGCTGAGGCTGACGGGAACGAAAGGAAGATTTCCCAAACCCACGGTACCTTTTGTATCCATAGCCCCTTGACTGAGGCTGTAAACCCAAGGATTTCGCCGTGGCCTTGCAGTCCTTAAATCTCTGTAACGCAGAGTCAGCTTTTTCCCCAAAAAGCTTGGAGCCGTCAAAGGGAAGATCCAAAAGAGCAGCTTGGACATCCGGTGAAAAACCCGAAGACCTCAACCATGCATGTCTCCTAGTAGCAACAGATGAGCCCATCACCCTTGCCACTGAATCTGCAGTGTCCAGTCCTGACTGTATTACCTGGCGAGCAGCCGCTTGAGAGTCCGCCAAGACTTCATTCAAATTACCCCGATCCTCCTCAGATAATTTAGGGAGAATCCGCTTGGCATAGTCCATGAGGGCGTGAATGTATCTGCCCAACAGACAAGTCGCGCTGGTGGATTTTAACGTCATACTAGCTGACGAAAAACTTTCTTTGCAGACTGCTCAAGTTTTTTTGAATCTGTGTCAGCTGGAGCTTGAGGAAATGAACCCACAGACTGCTTTGAGCATGAAGCTTGAACAACCAAACTGTGAGGCGACGGGTGAGAAGAAAGAAATTCAGGGTCCCCTGGTGCTGGTCTATATCTTCTAGAGACAGATCTAGAAACTGCCGGAGCAGTAAGGGGAGTACTCCACACCTCCAGAATTGGCTCCGTCAGGGCATCATTGAAAGGCAAGAGGGGCTCAACTACAGAGGAAGGAGAATGAAGAACCTCTGTGAGAAGATTTGGCTTGTATTCAGCCATTGGAAGCTGTAAATCCAACAGTTCAGCAGCCTTCCTAATCACGACATGATAAGGAGCAACATCCTTTGAAGAAGAAGCCTTCTGTGAAGCAAAAACCACTTCTGGTGACACATCCAAACCACTTGCCTCACACAAGTCTTCAAACAAGTCCTCAGACACATGTAATTCACCTTCTTCCATGTCACCAGCCTGATACTGCTCCTCCTCAATTAACCTTTGAGCCTCTCTTCTAGACCGCATCCTCGGCTGCGGCGTCGACGGCGTCAACAGCGGCGTCGACGGCTCCGGCAGCGGCGTCGAAGGCGGATCCGTGACAGCAACCCGCGCCGAACGAACTCGAGAAGAAAGGATGCCAGATGGAGCCGGGGACTGACCATACGGCGTCGACATCTTCGGCGCCGGAAACTGCCAAGACGGCGCCATCGGCAAATAAGGCATAAAGGGGGCCGGAGGGTAATGCTGCGGCACACCCAAATTAAATGCCAATGGGCCCATGGGACCCGAAGGTGCTCCAGAGGGGCAAGTGGCTCTGGCAAAAACGCCATACATCGCGTTCAAGAACTGCGATGGATCCGAACCTGGCGCCGGGAACGAAGGATACTGCGCCGGTTCCACCTCCGAAAGAGGAACCTCCGGAGCCGGAGCCACTGGAGCCACAGGTGGAGCCACAGGAACAGCAGGAGTCACCTCATCCACTGGATTCGATGCACCATCCGGAGCCGGAGAATCCATCGACGCAGGAGACTGCGCCGGCGTGCCCACATAAGGAGACCGGACCGGAGACATCCGTGGAGACTCGGAAGGAGAAGGAGAAACAAAGTCTTTGACACGACGTCGAGGAGCCGGAGAAGGCGACTTCGAAGCTTGAGACTTCGACGAACGACGTCGAGACCCATGCCTCTTCTTCTTCTTGTGCCTTCTCTTCGATCCATGCGAAGTCGACGACTCCGACTTCGATCGTTTACGACCCCTTTTCTCCTTCCTCACCTTGGACATGTAGAGTTTAGCCTCTCTTTCCTTCAACGCCTTCGGGTTCATCTTCCTGCAAGAAGAGCAACCCTCGACGTCGTGATCACTCGAAAGACACCAAAGGCAGTCATCATGCGGGTCAGTGATCGACATGTGACCTCCACATTCCTTACAAGGCTTGAAGCCTGACTTCCTTTGAGCAAACATGTCGAAAAGAGAAACAAATAGAGCCTCGAAACAAAGTAACAGTAGAAAGATAGGAAAGTCCCAGAAAATCCGTTAGCGTCGACAGCGCGGAAAAAAGGGAACTGACGTCATCACGCCGACGTGGTCTTCTTATGGCTCCGGTGACGTCATGCGGAGCCGCGTGCGGAGCCATGATGCCATGACGACCTCGTCGGCGCGGAGAGCTACGAAAAATTTCCACGGAATGCTGGCGCAGGGGATATTCATTAGGTGAGGAATCCACAGGCAGATGTATCCATCAGAAATATCGTTACCGAAGGTAAGTAACTTGTTCATCTGAAAGAAACACGTTAGTTATAGATTCCTTACCTTAGAATAGATACCCCAGCAATACCAACCCCGGTGGTGGGTCTGCGAACCAAAATCACACCAGAAAATCTTGGAGAACAGAACGGCCAAAGAAGCCGTCTCTCCGGACTTGGCTGTCCAGGCAGTAGTGTTTCGTAAACGTCTGCAGCGATGCCCACGTGGCTGCCTGACAGATGTCGTTCAGAGGAACTCCTCTTCCCAAGGCAGTAGTGGCTGCCGTCGCCCTGGTGGAATGGGCGCGCAGCCCCACCGGAGGCTCCTTTTTAGCCAGAGAATAGCATGCTTTTATACACAACACGACCCATCGAGAAATGGTTCGCTTGTGTACGGCTCGACCTTTCTTGGCACCCACGTAGCCAACAAAGAGTTGGTCATCCACCCGGAACTGTTGTGTGCGATCCAGATAGAAAGAAGCCCACGTTTTGGGTCCAGACGGTGGAGCCTCTCTTCCTCTTTTGAAGGATGTGGAGGCAGAAAGAAGGTGGGCAAAGTGATGGTCTGCCTGATGTGGAAGTCAGTGACAACCTTGGGCAGGAAGGATGGACGAGTCCTAAGGACAACTTTGTCCGGATGGACAGAGAGAAAAGGAGGCTTAGAAGAAAGCGCCTGGAGCTCACTCACTCGTCTGGCAGATGTGATGGCCACCAGGAACGCAGAGTCAAAAGCCGTAAGGGACAGTTATGAAGCGGCTCAAAGGGAGCACACATTAAATAAGTTAAAACCAGGTTCAAGTCCCACTGAGGCATAACAAAAGGAATAGGAGGAAAGAGATGAGTTATGCCTTTCAGGAAGCGACTTACAACAGGGGACTTAAAAAGGGAAGGCTGATCTGGAAGCCGAAGGAAGGCAGAGATGGCTGAAAGATAGCCCTTGAGAGTGCCCAGAGCAGAGCCCTGCTGGGCTAGAGAAAGAAGAAACAAGAGAACCTCAGAAAGAGGGGCAGAAAGGGGATCCATAGCCTTTGCTGTGCACAATGCCACAAACTTGTTCCACCGGCAGGCGTATACCGTCTTAGGGGAGGGACGCCTGGCTGCCAAGATAACATCACAGACTTCAGGAGGCAGGTCGAAAGACGTAAACTGCCGCCGCTCAATCTCCACGCAAGGAGGTGGAGGCAGTCTGATCAGAGGGTCGATGGCCATGTTGATCAGCTCGGGATACCAGACTCTTCGTGCCAAATCCGGAGCCACAAGAATGACTTGGGCCCGGTCGCGCCTGATCTTCTTCAGCACTCTGGGCAGAAGTGGTATAGGCGGAAAGGCGTACAACAGACCGCAACTCCACTCGCGACGAGTGCCGCCTTGGAAATTCCAACGCGCAGAATTGCTGATATTGCGCGCTCTTTTCGGAGGCGAATAGATCTAACCAAGGCTCTCCCCAATGTAGAAAGAGACCTTGCACAACCTACGAGTGAAGACGCCATTCATGATCCATCATGCACCTGCGGCTGAGTTTGTCCGCCCTGGCGTTAAGAGAACATGCCAAGTGTTGAACCACCAGGGATATGCCCTGATGTTCCAGCCATGTCCAGAGGGGGAGGGCCTCCTGACATAGGTTCCACGACCCCACCCCGCCCTGTTTGTTGCAGTACCACATGGCGGTGGTGTTGTCCGTGAATACCTGCACTACTCTCCCCCGGACAGAGGGAAGGAATGCCTTCAGTGCAAGACGAATCGCCCGGAGCTCCAGAAGGTTGATGTGAAGGCCGGACTCCGCCTGATGCTGCGCCCACTGGAGCTTCAGGTCCCACTGCAGAGCCCGGATATGCCACCTGGCATGATCGACCAGCAGGATGCAGAAGGTCATGAGGCCCAGCAGCCTCAGAGTCATTCTGACAAAAACCCGGGATAGAGGCTGAAAGATCGGAATCATAGCCTAAATATCCCGGAGTCGCTGTTCGGGGGGATAGACCAGAAACCTCGTCGTGTCCAGAACCGCTCCGATGAAGAGGAGCTTCTGAGAGGGAACCAGGTGTGACTTCAGCGAATGCAGGAGGTCGGCCGTAGTCTGGAGGTGGGAAACGACTGCCTGGGGCGAGCCCGCCTTCAACAGCCAGTCGTCGAGATAGGGGAAGACTGAAACCCCTGATCTGCGCAGATGAGCTGCGACCACCGCGACCACAGCCATCACTTTCGTGAACACCCGAGGGGCGCTGGTAAGGCCAAAGGGGAGCACGGTAAATTGAAAATGCTCGTGGCCTACCATGAACCGTAGGTAACGCCGGAGGGCCGGCATAACGGGGATGTGGAAATAAGTGTCCTGCAAGTCCAACGCTACCATCCAGTCTTCCGGGTCGAGGGCAGACAAGACCTGAGCAAGCGTCAACATCTTGAACTTCTCCTTCCGGAGGAAGCGGTTGACGTCCCTGAGATCCAAGATAGGACGCAGGCCCTTGTCCTTGTTGGGGACCAGAAAGTAGTGGGAGTAGCAACCACGACCTACTTCTGGGACAGGAACGCGCTCGATGGCTCCCTTGGCCAGGAGAGCCGTAACTTCCTGCTGGAGAAGGGCCAGGTGATCCTCCGACATGCAGTGGTATCTCGGTGGCATGGCTGGAGGGGTAGTCTCGAAGGGGAGGGAGTAGCCCCTTCGGACTATTTGCAAAACCCACCTGTCCGACGTGATGGTGCACCAGTGGGGGAGGTGATGGCGAATCCTGTCGCCCACTGTCGATTGATGGACCTGAAAGGTCGGACTAGGAGGGTTTGGAGGCTGCTGCAGAGGGGGGGTTGGTGGACTGGCCCGCCCGCTGGCCCCCGGAACCACGACGGTTGTTCCCACGTCACCGGCCGCGCGAAGGTTGGGTAACTTGCTGCGGCCTGTGGCTCTGAGCGGGACGTAGCGGGGCACCCCTTCCGTAGCCACGAAAGGGGCAAAAAGCAGACTGCGCAGGGCGGGTGGAAAGGCCCAAGGACTTGGCCGTAGCCCGTGAGTCCTAGAAACGCTCTAGAGCGTGGTCTGCTTTGTCGCCAAAAAGGCGACGGCCATCACAGGGCATGTCTATCAGGGTGTTCTGGACATCCCCTGAAAAGCCAGTCGACCTCATCCAGGAGTAGCGACGAAGCGCTACTGACGTTGAAATGGTCCTGCCCAGAGAGTCGGTGGTGTCCAGCCCACAACGTATCGTAAACTTCGCTGCATCCCTCCCGGCGGCAACAGCCTGGGAGAGCACTGCCCGGGCCTCCGCGGGACACTGAGGCAGCACCTGCGCCACCGTATCCCACACCGAGTGGGAATAACGGCCCAAGAGACATGCGATGTTTACGGACCGCAGTCCTAAGCTGGCGGAAGAGAAAATCTTCTTTCCAAGATGGTCCAGCTTTTTGGATTCCCTTTCCGGTGGAGCGGTAGGGAATGCGCTCTTGGAAGTGGAGGCTTGGACTACCAAGCCCTCCGGGGTGGGGTGTTGGGAGAGAAAAGTGGGGTCGCCCGGAGCCGGGCGGTGGCGTCGGGCAATCATTCTGTCCACGGGAGCCCCCGTGTTGGGCCTGGACCACGTGCCCAAAAGGACGTCGGTGAGGGCCTCATTAAACGGTAGCAAGGGCTCCGAAGAGCTCGCAGCCGGTTGAAGCACCTCTGTCAGGAGGTTAGTCCTGACCGCCGCCGTAGGAAGCTCGAGGTTGAGAGCCTCGGCCACCCTACGCAACACCACTGCGTACGACGCTCCCTCCTCCATGGCCACGGTAGGAGGAGACAACATGCCAAGGTCAGGGGAGGTGTCCAAACCACTGGCATCCCCCAGTCCCTCTCTCCAGTCCTGTTCACTGTCCAACTGGTCAGTCAGAGGGTCACCTGACCCCTCTCAGTCCTCCTCCTCATTCTCTGGGTGCCACTCAGCTTGAAAAGGGACCCCAGGAGTGAACAGGGCACAAAAACGCCTCTCGGTGCCGGATCCGTGTCCACGTCGGGATGGAGGCCGGGGTCGACGCCGGCGGGGGGGGGGGTGGAGGGGGTGTGGGGGGCGACCGGCATCGAACGCGGTAGTGGTGCCGTCGGATGCGGCGCCGGTGGAGGCGTAACGAGGTCAACCGGCACCGATCCGGATCCAGGCCTGGATCCAAGGGGGGCCTGCAGCGCCGGGGCCGGAGCCGCCGGCAGAGAAGGCCTAGGCCCCCCATAAGAGTCCGCGGGCCCGAAGGGATGCCGGCGGGGTCGGTCCGCCCAAAGATGGCATGCATCGCCTCGTAGAACGTACGAAGCTGGGTGGAAGTTGCTCCGGGACCCGGAAAGGGAGGGAAACGCAGAGTCGATCTTCGGGCTCCGCGCGCGGAGCCGCGGGAGGGGCACCACCAGCGTTCCCCGTCGGATCGAGGAGAAGTCGAAGAGCGACGATGCTTCTTCGACTTTTTCTTATGCTTCGACTTACCCGACCCCGAGTGCAAAGACTTCGAAGACTTGGAAGAATGGTGGTGGCTCCGCGACCGGTCCCTCACGACGAGGACCTCGAACGGCGCGGAGCCAACTGCCGGTGCTCAAGCAGCTTTCGGGACCGCTCCCGCAAAGCCTTCGGCGCCATCGACCGGCAGTCGGAGCACGACTTGGGGTCGTGGTCGCGCTCCAGGCAAAAGAGACACACGCGGTGCGGATCCGTCACCGACATCATCCGATGACAGGAACCGCAGGCCTTGAAACCGGGCATCCCTCGTGCACCGTCGTGCAAGACTAGAAAAAAGAAGCCGACAAAAGTCGAGAAAAAGTCAGTCAAAAAATGACGAGGTACCGCTCTTCCCGGATCTGCACTGGCTGGCGCAGAAAAAGAAAGAACTGACGTCAGCGCGCGAGGGCGGCGTCTAAGTAGCTACCGTGACGTCATTCCGGCGACCACGACGCCAACGACGGACGCGGAGCCGACCGATGCCACCTTCCGACGCGCAGAGGTACTGCTGACGAAAAAACTTTCTGGATCCAGTCTGACGCCTGGGGGTAATGCTAAGGTAAGGAATCTATAACTAACGTGTTTCTTTCAGATTTAGAGTTTGACTGAGCAGCGGCTTACCAGACTCATGGTTCTGCTGCTCCATTTAGAACCAGGGAAAGAGCTAGGTTTACACTGGCTTCGCCATTGTAAAACTCAGATCTGGTGGCCCATCAGGTCACAATGATGGCCATCCCGTTCTACTTCAGGCGGCGATCATTTATAATTTCTCCTCACCGTGTACAGCATTCGAGGCATGGCGGAGCGGGGCAGGAGATAGGGAAAATGGCTACCAGACACGAAAAGAAAACTCCCTTCATGTTGGGAACTTGAGAAATAAACTTATGCTTGGGGAGTTTATTTTCTCCATACAAAAACGTTTTTCAAGTGGCATCAGTGCTTAATTTGAGCCCGTGGTTGCCAGTGGGGGGCACCGGCACTCATTTTTGGGGACAGGCACTTATTTTTATACATTAGATATAGAGCAAGAGAGAGATAAATTCACACAACCAAGGGATAGGTAGGAACATGCAGGAGTGAAATAAAGGGGCATGGAGTGTCTGGAAGTGGATTAAAGACTACACAGCCCTGGTATTCAGCATGTAGACGTTTAATAGCGCCAGCCGCGGGCTTCTGAGCAGAGCTTTGGGTACCGGCACTTATTCTTTTACTAATTAAGCACTGAGTGGCATCTTTAAACATTGAACCTGCTCAGTAAACCTTCAAGATGTGAAGGGAGCCAGTCAAGCAGAAATCTTTAAATAGGGCAGATAGTCCTCCGCTACGGTCTAAATGATGCTGAGTGTTTGCAAAGTTCTCAGTGTAGTAGATCTCTGACAACTAATGAAAAACTATGAGAAAAAAATATTCATGGATCAATGCCTTTAGGAAGCCAGCTCTAGCATCCCTACTCAGAATGCTAAAATTCCTCTAATATACTTAAAGGATAAAGTAATTGAAGGAACAAGCTTTTATGCCCTTGTATCACCAAGGTGATCCTTGAAAATGCACCCATGTGAAATCAGCCCTAAAACAAAGCCATTGGGAGGAAGCTCCTTGGAACATATTCCTACCCTTAAAATGATGTCTCACGGGCGGTGAGGCCACAGATCAGGGCAGCGGCATTAGAAGGTCACTGAGCGTGACTTTCGTCATTAATGGAGCTAAAATTCAGGACAGAAAATACGTACTCATCGGTATGCGGCAGTGAAACTTCTTTCTATGCTTTTCGGCTGCATTATTGATTTGCATGCACTGTCGTTTTACTTCATAATAGCCGCCATTTTGAAACTGCGTATGGAGCTTCCTCACAAGTAACAAACACTGGCAGGAAAATTCTTTAAAGTAACCTGCTTGTCTCAACTGTTATTTAATTCAACATGTGCCCTACATATCATTTAACTTCCCATCATAACTTCAAAGATGTGCTGCAGTTTCTTGTAAATAGGGGGGAATAACTGGAACATTTCATTTTACTTTTGCCTTTGGGCCAGTATATCTTTCTTCAATGTAAAAGCACCTCCTCTGTCACCTATAGGATTTTTTTCATTTCATTGACATTGGCTTGTGTGCAAATGATTCCAGGCTTCCTGAGTAGGTATGTCTTGACTATAGGTGTTTGAAGGATAGCATGGACTTTATAACTTACTTGAGAACAATCCTTTTGATGTCTCCACCTCCTTGTTGGTAACTTTAGATAGAGACACTATACACAAATAACCCTCAGGAAGATGGTATAGAGGTCATCCTGATGAGATCCGGATCACATCAGGATCTGATCTCATTTATCATTTCACTTTTGTAGTAATCCCTTACCAAGAACACATTTTATTTTTCTTACAAAGAAAAGGCACTTCAATGGGAGCTGCTTTTGTCCCCAACTTTGCTGTCCTGTTCATGGATGACCTTGAATCTCAAATTATTGTGGCTCCGTCTAATCCATTAAAAGACCACATTCTATTGGGGAACCGTTACACTGATGATATTTTTATGATTTGGCAGGGACCTCAAACACTGTTGCAGTTTCCACAATTGGCTTAATCCGAATTCCTATGGCCTCAGGTATACCATACAATACAGTGACAGTGTATTTGCATTCTTCAAACTCACAGTAAAGGTCGAAGTTGGGGAACTTTACATTTCTATTTTCCCTGAAGCTACAGAGAGAAACACACTGTTAGAATATTCAAGTGATCATCCAAGATCCTTAAAAGATTCAATGACCTACAGTCATTTTTTAAGAATCCGGCATAAACGTAAAGGCAAAAATGAATTATTCAAGGAAACACAAATACTGTGGAATAGACAGGAGCCTGGTACTGCCCTAGTGAAACTGTATTGGCAACCAATTTGAAAGAAAAACCCAAAAGAATGGTACGCATTACAACATTCTCCTCAGTTTCCAACTATATCACAAATTCCTCAAAAGACTTCCATATCTTAGGATCGGGGGTCTTCCTCCATTGCTAAGGCACTGTGAATATAGCCAATATAGTATCTGTCTGTGAGAAAGTCATCCTTTTTGCCCTGATCACCCCCATTTTTTGACTGATACTGGTGGTTACTGACTTTGATTGAGCCCTGGGATTTGCAAACCAGACCCAGGGCCAATGCTCTGTGTAAAACGAATATAGCAATTAGGTGTAATTACAATTGGTATGACAACTTACCTGTAAGACCCTAGTATATGGTAGGGCATGTAGGTTTAGAGACCCAGTAGATTTAATGCCCTTAAGTGTGCACTGCTGTGTTGGCTGCTGTCATTTTAAAGGCAGCCCGGCTTTGCAGGCTTCTTTTAAAATAAAAGTATATGCAAATTTGTGTTAAATCACCTTACTTTTACATATAAGTCACCCCTAAGGTCTCCCCTAGGTGTCCCAGGGATAGGGTACCTTGTAACTATAAGCAGACCACCTTCCAACATTGTCCCTTTACCATTGAGGGTAAGGAGTTTTCTTATGGAAACACGAGGATCGTCCTGAAGAATTGTTCAAATTGCAATACTAACAATGCAGTTTATGCCATTCTTTGCCTGTATGGACTCGCTTGCATAGATCAGATGACACACAAAATAAAGATCAGAATCTGTCAACATCACAGTAAACTCCGATGCAATGTCCTTTCTGCTATGCTTGTTGAGCACTTCTCTGCAATAAACCATAGATGTGCTGCAGTGGCAGGTGATATCCGTCCTCCCAACACCCCACAGAGGTGGCAACATCAACCAGATTCTGAACAAGGAGGAATTGAAGTGGATACTCCAACTGAACACAATAAGTTTGGGGCTCAACTGCATGGAGGATTGTATATTACTTTAGTTCCTGTATGCCTTACTTAATTCAAAACTGCATAATTCATTATTGATCTATGACTGGATTACCAATTGACAGTCTGCATCGGGCATGCCAATTTTTTTTACCATGTGTTCATTATGTAACTAATTGATATGTCATTACTGTTCACTATACATACAAATGTTTGCAGTCTCCTGTGGGAATTGGCATTTCCCATTCAGTTCCAATATGGCTGCCCTCCCGTAGAAACATTTTGAGGTCTATGTTTAGTTCCCTTATTTTGTTTATTGTCCATCATGGCCACCGCCATCAAAAACAGCCCTGATGCTGAACAGCCCTTTGGCTGAGACGCCTCATGGCCCAACATAGGTCTCCTCCTCCTCCCAGTGAAACTATTGTCCACTGCAACTGCAAGCCAGGCTCCCGCTTTTCCTGATTGCTGCTTATGTGCAGCAGTATATAAGGGCCATTCGCTTTCTGTCATCCTGTGTCTCGCTACACCTCCAACTGATTTGGCCCAACAGTCTTACTTTCAATTCCTTCAGGTATGGCACCACAATTATTTTTCAGGTAATTTACAGCACAGGATCTCAACCCCTCTTTCTAATACAGGGAATTTCTCCCTTTCAGCCTCTTTTCTGGTTTTTGTTATGTTATGTTTATTATTTTTCTAAAGCGCTCGATTGCCAGAAAGGCGTCTTGGCTCTGGTGAGGTTAACACAGAAGAGGACCAGAAAATGTGCAGCCTATTCAGGGGTAAACAGCCATGTCTTCAAGGCTTTCCTGAAAGCCAAGAGGTTGGGAATGTCTTTAATATATAGGGGAAGAGCATTCTAAGCTTTCATTACTTCCAACACAAAGCTTCTGCCTCCCCAGGCCGCACGTTTGAACTTGGTATAGGAAACAATGGTCCTAGACTTCTTTGAAGTTACAATTCAGTTATGAAAGACATTTCATTAGTCAAAGGGCATCAGGTACATATAGAGTTGGCATTTGTATCATTAATGTACCACCATTTTCTTTATAATACAAACAAGTATATCCTCGAAAAACACAAAGGCACAAAATATCACTCCAAAGGTGACCGTTTATTATTTAGTTACTTTTATAACAGATCACCATATTCAATGCTCCAAATACAGAAAGAGGTTGCTCCAAGGGGAGTGTGAAAAAGAAAAGTGCTCGTGTGGTAGGATAGATATAAAGGAGGGGAATCCAACAGGTAAATTACATAACCAATCAATTATACATTCAGGTATCCTTGGTACAACTGGTCGTGGTTCATAGTGGCACCAGTTTTACAGATAGGCCTGTCCCTTATGGATTTACACATGTTCATTTCATGATTTTCTGATGGCGCACAGAGAACATTCATCTGTGAAAAGGCAGGGCTGGGATGATGTCACGTACAGGCCCACTGGGGGAGAGTGTCGACGTTTCGACCCTGGTGCAATGAGGGTAAATTATATCCTCTGCAGGCGGGTCTTCCTCAGGACGGGGGTAGGTGGGGAGGCAACCTAGGGTAAGGTACAGTCCGGATACAGCCCCTCAAATGGCGGTCCGCAATGGATTTGCGGTGTGGTAAAGGTTAATTCCTGAAAGTAAAGGCTGCAGTGTTGAAGAAATCAATCACGGGTGAAAAATCGCCCACAGCATCTCATGAAGAAGTTTTCACGCAACTTGGGCACTGCCACCAAGTTGGCAGAGGCAGACCGTAATGACCTAGCTGGAGTGTACCAAGTAATACTCTTCTTCAAAAAATCGGTTGATCATGCAGTGCTTTGTATACAATACAGAGTGCCTTAAAAGTGACCCTCTGTCTAACGGGGAGCCTGTGAAATTTCCTCACAGACTTGGAGACAGACTGATATTTAAGGACTTTCAGAAGCACGCGGGCTGCCACGTTTTTGCATGGTTTGCAGCTTGTTGAGTACATGATGATGGGCGTTGGGATATAGTCGATTGCAGTGTCAATCCTGGACAACACCAAAGATGTGACTACCGTTTTCTTAAGATTAAGTGGAATGAAAGGTAAAACCATCTTAATCAGCCAGAGAGTATAGAAGGCGGCAGAGGTTACAGCATTTACCTGATCTGAATGTCAGTTTATCATTGATAAGAATTCCCACATTCCTAGACCTGACTGGTGTAGAAAGAATGCCTAAATCTGGAGGCCACCATGCCGGAGATCAAAAGGAAGTCTGGGCACCAAAGAGCAAGACCCCAGTCTTTTCTGAATTAAGTTTCAGGCAGATCCTGGACATTCATAAACTGACCTCCTGCATGCAGTCACAGAATCTCGCCCCAATCCCTGTGTCCTAAGTGGCTAAAGAGACGACAATTTGTGTGTCATCTGCATAGGACATCAGGGAAGAACTGAAAGATTTTATTAGTTTGGCCAATGGAGTAACATAGACATTGAAAAAGTGTCGGGCTAAGCGAGGACCCCTGGAGGTCCCGCAAGATAAAGAGTAGGAATATGAAGTAATATCGCCCAGACAAACAGACTGTTCTCGGCCGCTGAGAAAGGAATTAAGCAAATCCCAAGCTTTCTCCTGTAACCCCATTCTTGCCCAGCCACTCCATCAGGAGCCCATGATTAACAAAAGCAAAAGCTGCTGATAGATCGAGTAGGATGAGGGCAGATTGAGTAGGATGAGGGCAGCTCTTCTACCCCGGCCCTTGTCTATTGGCCACACGACCAGGCCACACTACTCCACTATTTCAAGTATTTTGTAGGGGTTGGCGGTAAACTCCACTCAGCTGGCAGAGTTTAAGAAGTTTTGCACACTCCGCTTGGAGCGTGGAGTTTGGCAAAAACTCTGCCACCTGCCGCATGGCGGAGCTTTCTGGCGCGAGGCTCACCAACGTTAAGTTGGCGAGCGAGAAAAAATGAGTGCAGGACTGCCTCCCGGTGAGATTTCTCAATGCAGGTGGTCGCGGCAGGTTGCGACCACTCGCATTGAGAAAGTTGCCGCTCGTGTTGGGAAAGCTGCTGCTCGAGTAGACAATCTAAGTCTGAAAGAGGACTGCCCCCTGGCCACCGCGTGGTGCCTTTCGCACTGATTTTACAGCATGGGACAAGCTCTTGACGCTAAAAATCAGCATGGGCAGCACACTGGCCCAGAATTCCACCGCTCGGGGACCTCTGCGGAATCTCAAGGAGGTTTTAGGGAACTGCGCGGAATTCAGAGGAGTAAAACTCTGCAGGTTCCACCCACCCCTAATATTTTGCGGCATGTGCTTGCTATACTGCCATACTCAGTAGCATTATCCAAGCAGCCTTACTGATTATGCATCCATGCCATAGACTACAGAAATTTCACTCTGGCGTCTCCTGCACAAATGTGCACATTCTACACCTACATGACCTCAAGTAAGTGTCTGTAAGGCATTGTTAATGACTACATATAATGTATCTGCATATATTGCTTTTATTCATGTTTCTCCCTCCTTCTTCTTACTTTTCCGTCCTTACCTATTTACACATGTAGGGAAATCTCCGGCTTGCATATATACGGAGACCTGAAGATGATCCAATCATTTACAGGGATCAAAACGCCGTCAACTCATTAGGCGGACCCATTTAATTGTGGTTTCCGGGTCACCTACTTATAGAGTTCTGTGATACACAATTATTTTTTACTATCTCACAAGGGTGTCACTTTTTCAAGCATCAAGGACATACACTTTTGCACCTCACCGAACAATGTTATTTATTTATTGTCAACTGAAGATTTTGTAAATACATATGATTCTTAAATCAAAAATATGATTCTATTAATTCTATGACATTCTTTTGCCCATTGGAAACCACTGGTTCTTCTTACTTGACTATACGTGTTACCATAGTATATTATGCACTGACTGTGTACTTCTTTGTATGGGAAGAATAAGGAACATTTTTTCACATAAGCCTAGTGTTTAAAGCAGTGAGTTAAAATGCTTTGATAATGGGATTCATTTCCATTCTCCTTTAAATATGAAATATCCTGTATCTGATACCAATAAGATGAATACCTATGTACCTGGCATGATAAAACCTAGTCTACCCACATTTTGTGTTGTTCTCACAAAGAAGGACTCTGCTAATGAAACATCATCCATTAAAAGAGCAAAAAGTGATTGTGTTATGTTTCATATAGGTACCCCAATATAGGCTCAGGGAGCAACCTAATCTTTCACCTGTATTCTCCCCTACCATTACACTACATAACGGTTCTTGGGACTGACCTTTTACCTAGTTACGGTACTGCTTACAGGACGTGGGGTATTCCCTGAAAACTAGCTTCATCCATTATGTATGAGGATTCTTGGAAACTCAGCAGGACTACCATCTCCTGCATAATAACTATGTATAAGGGTCATTCCTTCCGTCATCCTAAGTCCGACATGACACAGCAAGGTAGAACCCCTGAGGGTACCACTTTGGGTATATATACACCATAACTTTACTGAAGCAGGGAGAGGAGAAAAAGGACTTCTATGCTGACACACTGACGCTGAGGTTCCTGCACGCAGACACTCCAGCTCGCAGTGGTCTGACATCCCTCGCGGGGTGTCCATCTCGAGACCAAGACGGGGGCCCACAGTCTCTCACTTCAGGTAATGGGGTTGACTTTATCCTAGAGGGATTCTTGGCTACACACCTACATGCATGCTAGGTACACTTAGTTACATCCATTTAGGGTCGCATCGTAGGAGTACGCATATTACTGTCATGTATTTCTATACCTGCCTGTATTAATTGTTTTAGCACTATGGTAGAAATCTACCATCCTTTTACTCTGTTGGTGCTTATAATCATTTATATCTGTTTCTGTTTAATGGTTGTTTCAGCACACCTATTTTACACTAGAATGACGCTTGGTCAATAAATGCTTATTGAAAACGTCCCCAACATTTATTCTGTGTATCTCTCTGAGACACAGTGAGCACGAGTGACTGAGCGAAAAGTATCGCACTGTTTCCACGATCCCTGATGGGACAGTTGTCATGTTCGATAGTTGCCAAGAACTATTCTCTCCTTAGTAAGAGGGTTTTCTAGTGGCACTGTGAGCTAGCTGGTATACAGGCGAACATACTCGGTGGGGGTGTCTGGAATCAGTCTGAACACAAATCCCACTGTCTATGTTGTCTAAACGCGCAGATCCTATATAGGTTTATAGGAACTACACGACATGGCGCCGCCAATGTTGGTTTGGTACTTATTTAACGGTCAAATCTGAGTAGTTCAGTGGTGCTATTCTCAGAGACCCGTACTCACATTTCCCCAGAGACGTCTGGAGTGGGAAGGGAACAATCCGCCACAGCTGAGTAGGCATATCCTATGTATTGGCTGTAGGTTTATCAAGCTTGATGGACAAATAGTTCCTATTGTGCATAAAACCTTATCTCAGTTTCCTTGAAACTTTTTCCTTCTTCAAAATAATGGCTGACGAGGACGCCAATGCGCCTGCACAACGTGCGGTTGCAGCAAGGGAGGAAGAAGAAGAAGAAATAAACATTTCAGAAAATGTCAGAACTGCGCTTACTTTAATACTAGCAGACTATGGAGTCACAGCTAGGGTTGGGATGGTCACGTTCGTGATTGAGGCACACGAATCATATAGAACAGAGGTATTCTATTCATGGGTTAAATTCCCACAAGCAGATGCACAATCACATACATTTCATTTTTATACTGAAGATGAAACACCAAATTAATACTGTCCGTATGAGGACATTGAAGTTCCGCTCACCTACCAGGAGCACATAAACTGGTTTAAAGGTGCCCTCCCACATACAAAAGAAAAAGTGAGACTCAGTCCGCTCGGAAGAGATGGAACGACTTGACCGGTCCTAGCGGCCTACACACCACATCCAGACATTGACACAATGCCAGTAGCAGACTTACGTCCACTTCATAAAGAAATAATAAAACTTAACAAAAACCTGACACAGTTTGTGATGAGAACACTCACACTTCAGCCAGCAAGGGCTACACAAGCAGGACAAATTCAGGGATCTACAACTAAAATAACACTACAAACGCTACAAGCAGTTATGGGTAAAATGCCCACTAAACGTGAGCAAATGCCATTCTGGATAGCTCAGAAAATAACACAGCTAGAGGCAGTATTTCCACACACAAGCCCTCAAGAAAAACATAGAAAGCTAACAATCTGCTTGCCAATGGGGATAGCTCCCCAGATAGAGGATTGTACAACATGGGGTACAGTTTTCGCTGCCATATATAACAGAACTCATGGTATCCCTTAATTAGCAGTAATACCAGATGTATTAAGACAAATACAGAATGAGTATGGAGCAGAACCTGCTCTGAACTTAGGGATGAAATTATTAGGTAATTTAGCCCAGGTGTCAGCTATTAAATTAGCAAATATAAAAGGGGAGGCAGCAGCAGTGGCAATACGCCAACGCCTGAGGGACTTCACTCCTTTACAACAGGAACGTAAATTACATAACATTATCGAAGACACCTATGCAGAATTAGAGATAGTTTGGGAGCTAGAGCAACAAAACCTTAACTCATGGGTGGTCCTGAGAAAGAGAACACCAAGCAAGCACCCGATTCTTCCAAGAAGAAATGGGATTACATTAAAAAACCTGACAGGTATCAGGATACTGATACACGTTCCTCTCGTTCCTTTCAAGGTTCATCAAAAAACTCAGAGAGGGAAGGACTGTCAGAACACAGACAAGAAGAGTGTACAAAGTCCAGAGTCACGCAACGCGCATCAGACTATACTTCCAAAAAAGAAGAAAAGCAAAAATCTAAACCTCAATTTAAAAAGAAGAAAGTAGCAGGTCTTAAAGTTAGACATGCCCAGAATTCTGAGGACTCAACTTCTGAACGGGGAATGGGCTCTGATGATGCTAGACAGTGCAGCAGAAGTAACAATAGCTCGCCAGAACCCGATGGAATTTCTGGTGACAGCGGAGTTGAATGAGCATATCACGGTGGAAACACCTGATATAAGGGTAAGTGTCCCACATAGCTTACATGAAATAACACTCCAAATGGAGGGGGACAAAACCTTACAAATTAAAGGTCTCTTTGGGAGAACCTGACTTATGGCTATGACATCCTTTTAGCTGAGAAAGATTGGCCGCCTGAAATTGTTAAGGACTGCCGAAAGGGGGAAACAGTAATTTTACCGGCTTTTTCCGACCTCGTTCCAATATACTTAAAACATACATACGCGCAGGAGTGGGCGGTAGCACTTGCTCCAGAATTATATCGCAACCATGCTGGGTGGGATGCTGAGTCACCTCACCATGGAATCCCAGTACAAACTACTCCTACTCCACAGAGGCAGTACCCAATAAAACAAGAAGCGAAAAAACAGGTCAGAGAGATCTTAGATCAACTTGAATACCAGGGTGTAATTGAAACTTGCACCTCCTCCATGAATAATCCTTTGTTTCCCGTAATGACACCCGATAATTCATACCGTCTAGTTTTAGACTACAGACATCTGAACACATTTGCAGTACAGAATGCACACAGTGCTGCATTAATGAATAACATTGTGCGGAAAAAATACAAAACATTAGATATCTCAAATGGATTTTTTTGCCAAAATTTAGCGCCTGAGAGCAGGTATTTGACAGCATTCTTAGCGATCAGTTCTCAGCGTCAATCTTGTCGACTCCCCCCAGGGTATAAGAATAGCCCTAGGTTGTTCTCCGCTAGGGTAACAGAGTTACTTCAGAATTTGGATGAAGAGGCATTGTCCTATGTAGATGATATTTATCTGACGGAAGATGATGATTTGAAGGATCACTTGACCAGAGTGAGCAACATCATTTTGGGGTTCACCTCTGAGGGCTACAAATTTTACTTTATAAAATCAAAAATAGCCCACCTCAATGTCCTATTTTTGGGATAAGAGCTTTCAAGTGAAGGGAAAAGCCTGGCAGCTAACTTTTTAGAAAAGTGTGCGCTGCTCCAACCTCCTAAATGTTTGAAAAATTTACAATCCATATTGGGATTCCTAAATATTGGCAGAACATACATTTTAGATTACGCCGAAAAAGTAAAACCTTTCTATGACCTAATAAGACCTGATTCCTTAGTTAGGCATTGGACACAGGAGCAGACAGATATCCTTCGTTCCCTACAAGCTGACATGATAGCGTCCAAACACTTACACACACGTGTAAACACCACAAGTTTGGTGATCCGTGTTATAGCGGGTCAATCTGGGTACACTTACCTAACCTTCAATGAAGGCGAAACAGTACTCATAGCATACAAACCACACTTGTACACAAACGCTGAAATGTGTTTTGCTTCTACAGAAAAAAGTCTCACAGCAGTACAGACTGCTGTAGTGAGAGAAAGAGCACTGGCTCAGGGGAAACGAATATATGTCGTAACTCCAGTACCGGCCTTAGAGGCTGTTACAAAAGCAAGCGTTCCAAATGCTAAGGCTTTACACCAAGATGGATACAATGGGCTAATTCTCTCACTGCAACAGATGCAGATTACAAATTTGACTCTACACTTAAAACATAAGCATTTCTACAATATGAACAAAAATATCCTCTCCCGAATGAGATAATGCCTCTAGATCAGTATGAACACATTATTTACACTGACAGATCTGCACAGCTGGCCGTAGGAAGTAAACAGCAATACAGCGCCGCGTGTGCAATTGTGAAGAGTCGTATGCAGGAAGGCAAGTTCCATCCTAGCAGTACGAAGACACAATCTCTAGGAGACTGCATGGCACAGCTGGCAGAACTAAAAGCTCTGTTACTGGCACTAATAAATAGGGATCGAGAATTCCCCACACTGATAGTGTGCGATTCTTTTTACTGTGTCCAGTCATACAATGAATATCTACACTACTGGGGTCAGAATGGGTTTAAAGACTCAAAAGGTGGCACAATTAAGCATAAAATGCTATGGGAACAGGTAGCTGAGTTGAAAAACGAACTACAGAGAGCTCACGTGATACACACGCTGAGTCATCAACGTGATGGCGTTCACGTTGAAATGAATTCATTGGCTGATGAAGCCGCAAAGGGGGCAGTACTGACTGCTGCCATAGCTGCAATCACTCGCTCAAAAACGAGAATAGACGGACAGATAATGGTAGCTGTCATTGCTTCACGCAAAAACAGCAGAGCCTTATCGAAAGGTTTTCCACTCAAGTACTCCTACAAGTTAGATGCAAAAAATATTCCGTATGCTCTAATTTCAGGAGTGGGGGATAGAGTAATACCAAACATGGATCGC
This sequence comes from Calotriton arnoldi, assembly GCA_963921515.1. NCBI lineage: Eukaryota > Metazoa > Chordata > Amphibia > Caudata > Salamandridae > Calotriton > Calotriton arnoldi. The sequence goes on from CAWUFW010007341.1 coordinate 116,328, forward strand.
AGATTAGGCTTAATACAAGCTGCACACAAGGGTCTAGGTTCTGCACACGCAGGAGTTACAGCAACAGTTTCTTTACTGAAGCAACGCTATTGGTGGCCAGGATTAACTAAACAGACAAAGAATTTTGTCCTAAATTGCGACATCTGTCAGAAGATGAAGGGTTCCACCGTGGCACGTCCAGCGCAGACACCATTACTTATATCAGACAGACCACTCGCTTGTGTCTATTTGGATCACTGCGGCCCCCTACAATCGGATGGGGCTTACAAGTATATCTTGGTGGCAGTGGATTCATGCTCCAGATTCCTGTGGGATTGGCCTCAGCGCTCGGTTGACGCTCGAACTGTTATAAAAGATTTGCGAGACTTTATAGGGACATACGCAGTTGGCACATTACATTCAGACCGTGGCCCCACGTTTAGCTCTAGGGCTTACAAGGAAGCCATGGGAAGGTTGGGTGTTGCATTGCGGTACTCCTCTCTGTACCATCCTGAGGTAAATTCGGTCATGGAGAGGAAAAACCGAGACTTTAAGCAATCTTTAACAGCAAGAGTATTAGGTTTGAGTGGTTGTTGGGTCAATCACTTATACGGGGTCCAAAGAGCCCTTAACAATATGCCAAGAAGTTCCCTAGGAGGTGTCACTCCTTACGAGGTCCTATTTGGGACGAGAATGTGGGTACCTGATCTCGATTGTGAAAGTACAGTGGCGGATGAAAAACCATTTGACATCAATAAACGTTTGGCTGTTGTACAGGATCTCAATGAATTCCGGGCACTACAATGAATTCCGGGCACTACAAAGCAACGTGCAAGTAAAACGCACTGCCACTAGGGAAGTCAAATCAGTCACGGCAAGACCTGCCTGGATCCCAAAAGTCAGGGATCTGGTCAAAGAAAAGATTGTGGACAAGAAAGAATTTGGGCCATCATAAAGAAAGCCTGTACCTGGCCTGGCTGTCGAAGGAACAAGAGCAGTACTTCTTCCGCCTCTTGACGGCAAAAAAAAAAAAAGAGATTTGTCTCCATCGATCTGATCAAACCACACTATGTGGCCGATACTGAATAGTAGGCCTGTGGGCTCCTGGGTAGCCGACGCTCTCCTCTCGCTACCATACAGGAAATTCAGACAGAAAGACTCATAACATTTGAAGAGTCGCCAATACAAAGTAATGGAATATCCAACAATGAAATGGAACTCGTTCCTCTTGAAACAGAACTTCAAAACACAAATGAAAGACAAATATCAATTCGGCCTTCCACCGAGGTCTACATCAATATGCCTCAACAAGAGACGTCTGCCAGTTCAACAAAACCTGCTGAGCTACCAAAAATAGATCGAACTGCATCTGGCTACTTCATCGATTTTGATACCTTCTCTCTGGACCCCAGTGAACCTGAAACAACGCCAGCTCCAGTTTCCCGTAAACAACAAATTTGTGACTTCTACATTTTTTCTGAAAAAGACTTACCTAGTATCAATCAATCAAATAACTTTATTTCGATCACTATAGATCATAAAAGTTCACCATAAAACAAGACACTTACAAACACAGATACAAATAAGACATAACATTATAAATAATCATTCGCAATCTATTTACAATAGCAGCACAATAAAGCGATAAGAATGCATCATTATTTGTACCAGGAAAGTTCATTACAGTAGCAGCTTGGTGGAGCAATAAAAATTACATAATTATTTGTACTTGAAGACTTCATCATAGGATACTCTAAAAAACAGGGATAAAATATATTAAAAAACTTGAAGAATGTAAAAGAACAATATTCACTTAAAATAGCACAAGGCCCACGATACGTCTTTAGCAGGTGCCATACAGTATGGTACAGCCCAGGAACTATCAGGGGCGTACTTGGAACGCCTGATCCACATAGCCATTAAGAACTTGGCTGTACAGAATACGATCATACGCTTTGTATTTGTCTGCAGTATTGTATATGCCTCCTTGTACTTTCTTACTCCCAGATTTCTGCATGGTGGGGCTATCCATTTGCATCGAGATTGGTAGTAAAAGGGGCAGAAAAATAAAGCGTGCTCAAGTGACTCAGGAACCCCTTGGCACCGGGGACAATTTCCTTCAACCCTGTCTCCTACTTTGCCCCATTTTCCTATAAAATTATTTACAGGTAGGCAGCCATACCTAAATCTGCAGGTATAGTTTCCTTGCTAGCGGGGGTTCAATTTCATCTATCGTAGCCTCAAATGATGGTGTCTGTTTATAATTCATAAAAGCAACCGAAAATGATCCCTTACAGTTCATTATCAAATCAGTCTCAGCAGTGCCCCAGTATAAAGCTTTGAGACTGAGTTTACTAATCTGACCAAGGGTTTCTGGTTGGCTCCAATATGAATCTAATCCTAGTTTTTGTAACAAATTCTTAGCTGTGTGCAACCAGGGAATCTTGTCCACACAGATTGGTGTCATTAATTCATGGAGACACAGCCTGTAGGACGCAAGTGCTGTAGTGGACTATAGCCGATACCAAAACATAAGTATTCTAAGAGCAATTTTGTGGGCAATTCCTTTCTGGCCTAGGTCTAAATAGAGTGGAATCAGCAGGATGGATACCGGAAGGTTCAGCAGGGATCTAAGAAATTTTTGTTAAATTACTGAGATCGCTACAATTTGAACAGCCCCACAACTCTGCACCATATAAGGCTGCACCTAGGGCTTTGACGTTATAGATCTCTAACGCTGGTGCCATCTTTCTGGATACGGTTTTCCTATGAATTTTCGCTATATTCACCGATTGATGAATCATGGATAGCTGCACTCTTTCCAGTTGTGGGACCCAACTCATGTTCTGGGTGAGTTTGATACCAAGATAATCGAACTCTGTCACTAGTTCTAGGGGGGCGCCACCCACACGCAGACGCTTCTTGCATTTGGTCTTAAGGCTTGCTGAAAAAAGCATACATTTTGTTTTGGAGCTATTTAGCTCCAACCCCCGTTCCAGGCAAAATGCCTGAAAATCATTTAGCAGCTGTTGGAGCCCCTGCGGCGACTTCGATATGAGTAGAGTGTCATCCACAAAAAGGAGAGCAGGGACACGTTGTCCTCTTATTTTTGGAGCGTCACATCCATCCCTGCTCAGAAAACTAATTACTCCATTGATGAACAGGGTGGGCGCTAGTACACACCCCTGTCTAACTCCTTTATCAATGTGAATCACCTCCGTTAGAGCCCCATTATCACTCCACCTCACTTGTGCCAGGGTGTTCACATGAAGTCTTTTTAAGATGTTCAGGAGGGGAGCCGGCACACCCATGTCTTCAAGGACTTTCCATAATTTCACTCTCTGTACCATATCAAAAGCGGCTCGCAGATCAACAAAGGCAACATATAATTTGCCATTGTGGATGGTCACTTCCCTCCAGAAAATACACATAAAGCAGAAGATTTGGTCTAGGGTACTCACTTGTGCCCTAAAACCAGCCTGCCACTCTGAAATAATATTCCCCTCGCTGATCCAATCTTGGAGATGGACAAGGACCTGTTTGCAGAATTTTTTTTGTAGGGAATCTATGAGGCTAAAGGGCCTATAGTTCACTGGAAGTGCACGGTCCCCCTTCTTAAAAATGGTAACTATTTTTGCCAACTTCCATGATTGGGGAATTTCCATACCTGAGAGGATACTATTAGAGAGTAAGTTAATAAATGCACCCCAAGTTTCTAGGTTTTCTTTGTATAAGTCATTAGGTATTCTGTTGGGTCCAGGAGCACGTCCAGAAACACAAGAACTAATTGATTTTTCCGTCTCACTGAGCGAAAATTGCAGATCGTTAGGTTCAAATGCAGCCGCACTCACATCTAGGATGTCTCTGTCATTATCCATCCTAAGCTTATCTGTGTACAGTTGGCTAAAATGTGCAACCCACTCTTCTAATTGGATACAGAAGTCAAGCGCAGATGTGTTCCCCATGGAAGCCACAGTTGCAGTTTTCCAAAAATACTTACCTAGTATCACCATGGCTACAGCTCTGGATAATAACTGGAATCTTGTTTTTTCTATTCTGGATTGGCCTAGTGACTGTCTTTTGCTTACTCATGAATGGAAACTTTCTCCCAGAACGCTCTGCAGTTTCAAACGTGAACTTGGTCCTGAAACCTCATACGTCATCTCATCGTGACCAAAGAGACCTGTCCTTCGTGAACATTACAGCTGTTCCAATTCCTGATGGTATAGTTTGGGACAAGGTTAATTATGATGTATTTGGTCCCACTGAACTTTTAAAAATACCTCATGCATTTAAAATTTCTCTAAACAATATCATTACCTCCAGTACATTTTCTGACGATTGGGATTTTGAAACTGTAAATAATATGTTTTCTGATTTAGAACAATACGCTGCATTTTCAAGCATTGAAATGTTAGAAGACACATCAGACTATAACACTATGTACTGTTACCAACATTATGGTCATCACTTTTTACACAAATCCAGTATCCCACGAAATGTTTTTACATACCACCAATGGGAACATTGCCCAACACCACCAAAAGGTAGTTCGAAAACGTTTGCACAGAAAATTTCGTATTTTTCAGGGTTTAACACTTCTGACCCGACCTCATTACTATAAGGTTGCATCTACAACTGCACAGAAAAATATGCTAACTAACACCAAACAGATTTATTCTGCATCCTTTATTTCCCAACTTTCTGAACAGGATTTCGACTTATGGAAGGACACTATAGACATAAAATCAGTCTGGAGTTCAAAGGAATGGCAAGTCCAGGGAACAGTAGCACTATTTAGAGTGTGCCTCATTCCACAGCAAATAATGCACAAGTTACTTACCTTCGGTAACAATATATCTGTAAGAAACATTAGCTAGTGATAGATTCCTTACCTTAGACTACCCCCAGGCGTCAGACTGGATCCGGAAAGTTTTCGTCAGCAGTACCCCTGCGCGTCGTGCGGCTCTGCGTCCGTCGTTGGCGTTGTGGTTGCCGAGATGACGTCACGGCAGCTACTTAGACGCCGCCCTCGCGCGCTGACGTCAGTTCTGTACACGACTTTCCGCGCCAGGAACGCAGAGCCATGCAAGATACAGACCACTGGTGCATTGAAATTAGGGCCCTGAAAGGGATGACCTTAACCCTAGAAATCAGTTCGCAGAACGGGGAGGATGGGTGGGGCAGTAAGGAATCTATCACTAACTGTTTCTTACAGATATATCGTTACCGAAGGTAAGTAACTTATGCATCTGAAAGAAACACATTAGTGATAGATTCCTTACCTTAGAATAGATACCCCAGCAAAACCAATCCCGGTGGTGGGTCTGCGAACCAAGATCACACCAGGAAGTCCCAGAGAACAGAACGGCCAAAGAAGCCGTCTCTCTGGACTTGGCTGTCCAGGCAATAGTGCTTAGTAAAAGTGTGCAGCGAGGCCCACGTAGCTGCCTGACAGATGTCTTGTAAGGGGACACCACGTCCCAACGCCGTAGTGGCAGCCGTCGCCCTGGTAGAAAGGGCGCGCAGCCCCAACGGAGGCTCCTTCTTTGCCAGAGAATAACAGGCTTTAATACACAAGACGACCCATCTGGAAATAGTCCGCTTGTGTACGGCCCGACCTTTCTTGGCGCCAACGTAGCCAACAAAGAGCTGGTCATACACCCGGAACTGTTGTGTGCGACTCAGGTAAAATGAGAGTGCACGTTTTGGGTCCAGACGGTGGAGCCTTTCTTCCTCTCTGGAAGGATGCGGAGGCGGAAAGAAGGTGGGCAAAGTGATGGTCTGCCCAATGTGAAAGGCAGAAACAACCTTCGGCAGAAAGGATGGACATGTCCTGAGGACAACCTTGTCCGGATGTACAGACAGAAAAGGAGGTTTACAAGAAAGGGCCTGGAGCTCACTCACTCTCCTAGCAGAGGTGATGGCCACCAGGAAAGCAGTCTTCAGAGTTAACAAGCGAAGAGGACAGTTGTGAAGAGGCTCAAAGGGAGCGCACATTAAGTATGTGAGGACCAGGTTCAAGTCCCACTGTGACATCACAAAGGGAACAGGAGGAAAAAGGTGAGTAATGCCTTTGAGGAACCTGTTAACAACAGGGGACTTGAAAAGAGAGGGCTGATCAGGGAGCCTGAGAAAGGCCGAAATAGCAGAAAGGTAGCCCTTGATAGTGCCCAGAGCAGAGCCCTGCTGGGCCATAGAAAGAAGGAACAGTAGGACCTCAGAAAGAGGGGTAGAAAGGGGATCCACAGGCTTTGCTGTGCACCATGCCACAAACTTGTTCCACCTGCAGGCGTATACCAACTTAGTGGAGGGACGCCTGGCTGCCAGAAGAACAAGTTACTTACTTTCGGTAACGATATATCTGTAAGAAACATTAGTTAGTTATAGATTCCTTACCTTAGAATTACCCCCAGGTGTCAGACTGGATCCGGAAAGTTTTCGTTAGCAGTACCTCTGCGCGTCGGAAGGTGGCGTCGGTCGGCTCCGCGTCCATCGTCGGCGTCGCCGGGATAACGTCGCGGCAGCTACTTAGATGCCGCCCTTGCGCGCTGACGTCAGTTCTGTCCACGACTTTCCGCGCCAGAAACGCAGAGCCATGCAAGATACTGAGCACTGGTGCACAAAACTAGGGCCCTGAAACGATGTCCTTAACCCTAGAAATCAGTTCGCAGAACGGGGAGGATGGGTGAGGCGGTAAGGAATCTATAACTAACTAATGTTTCTTACAGATATATCGTTACCGAAGGTAAGTAACTTCTTCATCTGAAAGAAACACGTTAGTTATAGATTCCTTACCTTAGAATAGATACCCCAGCAATATCAACCCCGGTGGTGGGTCTGCGAACCAAGATCACACCAGAAAGTCCTGGAGAACAGAACAGCCAAAGAAGCCATCTCTCCGGACTTGGCTATCCAGGCAGTAGTGCTTGGTGAATGTGTGCAGCGATGCCCACGTAGCTGCCTGACAGATGTGCCTTAGAGGAACTCCCCGTCCCAAAGCAGTGGTGGCTGCCGTCGCCCTGGTGGAATGGGCACGCAACCTGACTGGAGGCTCCTTTTTAGCCAAAGAGTAACAGGCCTTGATACACAAGACGACCTACCTGGAGATGGTCCGCTTGTGTACAACCCGACCTTTCTTGGCGCCCACGTAACCAACAAAGAGTTGGTCATCCACCCGGAACTGTTTCGTGCGGTCTAGGTAAAAGGAGAGCACACGTTTTGGGTCCAGACGGTGGAGCCTCTCTTCCTCTCTCGAAGGATGCAGAGGTGGAAATAAGGTGGGCAAAGTGATGGTTTGGCCAATATGAAAAGATGTAACCACCTTTGGAAGAAAGGATGGACGAGTGCGTAGGACAACTTTGTCCGGATGCATAGCCAGAAATGGAGGCTTAGAAGAAAGAGCCGGGAGCTCACTCACTCTTCTAGCAGAAGTGAGGGCCACCAGGAAAGCAGTCTTAAGCGTCAAGAGACGAAGAGGACAGTTATGAAGTGGCTCAAAGGGAGCACACATTAAAAAGGTTAAGACCAGGTTCAAGTCCCACTGAGGCATAACGAAAGGAACAGGAGGAAAGAGATGAGTTATGCCTTTCAGGAAACGATTAACAACAGGGGACTTGAAAAGAGAAGGCTGATCAGGAAGCCTGAGAAATGGCCGAAAGATAGCCCTTGAGAGTGCCCAGAGCAGAGCCCTGCTGGGCCAAAGAAAGAAGGTACAAGAGAACCTCAGAAAGAGGGGCAGAAAGGGGATCCACAGCCTTTACTGTGCACCATGCCACAAATTTGTTCCATCGGCAGGCTTATACCGCCTTAGTGGAGGGACGCCTGGCTGCCAAGATGACATCACAGACTTCGGGAGGCAGGTCAAATAATGTCAGCTGCCGCCGCTCAATCTCCACGCAAGGAGGTGGAGGCTGGACAGGTTCGGGTGGAGGACCGTCCCCTGCTGCTGCGACAGAAGATCCTCCCGAAGAGGCAGACGGATCGGAGGCCATACTGAGTAGCTCGGGATACCAAAGCCTTCGAGCCCAGTCCAGAGCCACAAGAATGACTTGGGCCTGGTCGCGCCTGATCTTCTTCAGTATTCTCGGGGCAGAAGTGGTATAGGCGGAAAGGCGTACAACAGACCGCAACTCCACTCACGACGAAAAGCGTCGCCGAGTGAGTGCCGCCTTGGAAATTCCAACGCGCAGAATTGCTGACATTGCGCGTTCTCTTCGGTGGCGAATAGATCTAACCAAGGCTCTCCCCACTGTTGAAAGAGACCTTGCACCACGTCCGAGTGAAGACGCCATTCGTGATCCATCATGCACCTGCGGCTGAGTTCGTCCACCCTGGCGTTCAGTGATCCTGCCAGGTGTTGAACCACCAGGGAAATGCCCTGATGTTCCAGCCATGTCCAGAGGCGCAGAGCCTCCTGACATAGGGTCCACGACCCCACCCCGCCTTGTTTGTTGCAGTACCACATGGCGGTGGTGTTGTCTGTGAACACCTGCACTACTCTCCCCTTGACAGAGGGAAGGAATGCCTTCAGTGCAAGTCGAATCGCCCGAAGCTCCAGAAGGTTGATATGGAGCCTGGACTCCGCCGGAGACCAGAGACCTCTGATCTCCGCCTCTCCCATGTGGCCGCCCCATCCCAGGAGGGACGCATCCGTCACCACTGTGTGCTCTGGTTGGGGAAGGGACAGGGATCTGCCATTGACCCAATGCCGGTTTGAGAGCCACCACTGCAGCTGGTGTGCAGTGCCTCTGTGATCTGGACGTAATCGGACAGGTTCCCCTGATGCTGCGCCCATTGGAACTTCAGGTCCCACTGCAGAGCCTGCATATGCCATCTGGCATGAGTGACCAGCAGGATGCAGGAGGCCATGAGGCCCTGCAACCTCAGGGTCATCCTGACCGAAACCCAGGATAGAGGGTGAAAGATCGGAATCAGAGCCTGAATATCTTGGATTCGCCGATCGGGAGGATAGACCCGAAAGTGCGTCGTATCCAGAACCGCTCCGATGAAGAGGAGCTTCTGAGAGGGAATCAGGTGCGACTTCGGCACATTGATGGAGAACCCCAACAAATGCAGGAGGTCGGCCGTAGTCTGGAGGTGGGAGCCGACTGTCCGGGGCGAGCCCGTCTTCAACAGCCAGTCGTCGAGATAGGGGAAGACTGGAACCCCTGATCTGCGCAGATGAGCTGCAACTACCGCCATCACTTTCGTGAACACCCGAGGGGCGCTGGTAAGGCCAAAGGGGAGCACGGTAAACTGAAAGTGCTTGTGGCCTACCGTAAACCGCAGGTAACGACGGTGGGCCGGCAGGACGGGAATGTGGAAATATGCGTCCTGCAGATCCAACGCTACCATCCAGTCTCCAGGGTCGAGGGCAGACAAGACCTGAGCCAGAGTTAACATCTTGAACTTCTCCTTCCGGAGGAAGCGATTGACGTCCCTGAGGTCCAAGATAGGACGCAGGCCCTTGTCCTTCTTGGGCACCAGAAAGTAGTGGGAATAACAACCACGTCCTACTTCTGGCGCAGGAATGCGCTCGATGGCCCACTTGGCCAAGAGGGCCGCGACTTCCTGTTGAAGAAGTGCCAAGTGATCCCCCGACATGCGGTGGTACTGGGGTGGCATGGCTGGAGGGGTAGTCTCGAAGGGGAGGGAGTAGCCCCTTCGGACTACTTGTAAAACCCACCTGTCCGAAGTGATGGTGCGCCAGTGGGGGAGGTGATGGCGAATCCTGCCTCCCACTGGTGTTTGATGGGCCTGAAAAACCGGACTAGGAAGGTTTGGAGGCAGTGGTGGCCGGGGTGGAGGTGGACTGACCCGCCCGCTGGCCCCCTGACCCACCTCTGCGGGTCCCACGTCCGCGCTGAGACTGTTGCTGCGCAGGCCTGTGGCTCTGAAACTAACGTATCAGGGCGCCCCTTCCGTGGCCACGAAAGGAGCGAAAAGCAGAAGGCGGAGGAGGGCGCGTGGCGGAAAGGCCCAGGGACTTGGCCGTAGCCCGCGAGTCCTTAAAGCGCTCCAACGCACTATCTGCCTTGTTGCCAAAAATGCGAATGCCATCAAAGGGCATGTCCATCAGGGTGTTCTGGACATCACCAGAGAAACCAGTAGTCCTCAGCCAGGCGTGGCGAAGGAGCTCCACTGTCGTGGAAATCGCCCTGCCCAGCAAGTCGGCGGTGTCAAGGCCATATCGAATTGTGAACTTTGCTGCATCTCTCCATTGAGCAATAGCCTGAGAGAGCACTGTCCGGGCCTCCTCCGGACACTGAGGCAGCAAGTGCGCCACCGTATCCCACAGAGAGTGGGAATAACAGCCCAAGAGGCATGCGGTGTTCACAGACCGCAGCCCTGAACTGGCGGAAGAAAAAATCTTCTTCCCAAATTGTTCCAGTTTCTTGGATTCCCTATCCGGAGGTGCGGTAGGGAATGCGCTCGGGGACGCAGAGGCTTGGACAACCAAGCTCTCAGGGGTGGGGTGTTGGGAGAGGAAAAGGGGGTCGTCTGGGGCCGGGCGATGGCGCCGGGCCACGTTACTATCCACAGGAGCCCCTGTGGTGGGCCTGGATCAGGTGCCCAAAAGTACGTCAGAAAGTGCATCATTAAAAGGCAGCAGTAGCTCCGCAGAGGTAGCTGCCGGCTGAAGCACTTCTGTCAGGAGGTTACTCTTGACGGCCACTGTAGGGAGCTCGAGGTGGAGGGCCTCGGCCGCCCTACGCAACACCACGGCGTAACTTGCACCCTCCTCCGTAGCCACGGTAGGAGGAGTGAGCATGCCAAGGTCAGGAGAGGTATCAAGACCACTGGCATCCCCCACTTCCTCTGCTCAGTCCGGGTCTAACGCACACTGTGCTGTGAGAGGGTCCTCAGACCCCTCCCAGTCCTCCCCTTCCTCCGAAGGCTGATGAACAGGCCGAAAATAAGGAGGATGGACATAAGGATAGAAAGGTCCCATTTGCGTCGGAATCGGCGTCGAGTGACGCCGTTCTGGCGCCGTGTCCACTTCGGGGCTGAAGCACAAGTTACTAACTTGTGTAACGATATATCTGTAAGAGACAGTAGTTAGTGACAGATTCCTTACCTTAGAATATCCCCAGGCGTCAGGCTGGATCCGGAAAGTTTTTGCGTAGCAGTACCCTTGCGCGTCGGTAGGCGGCGTCGTGCGGCTCCGCGTCCGTCGTCGGCGTCGTGATCGCCGGAATGACGTCGCGGGCAGTACTTAGGCGCCGCCCCTGCGCGCTGACGTCAGTTCTGTACACGACTTTCCGCGCCAGGAACGCAGAGCCATGCAAGAAGCTGACATAGGTGTCTGAAAAATACTAGGGCCCTGAAAGGGATGTCCTTAACCCTAGAAATCAGTTCGCAGAACGGGGAGGATGGGTGGGCGGTAAGGAATCTGTCACTAACTACTGTCTCTTACAGATATATCGTTACACAAGTTAGTAACTTGTGCATCTGAAAGAGACACGTTAGTGACAGATTCCTTACCTTAGAATAGATACCCCAGCAATACCAACCCCGGTGGTGGGTCTGCGAAAAAGATCAGACAAGGAAGTCCTGGAGAACAGAACGGCCAAAAAGCCGTCCCTCCGGACCTGACTGTCAAGGCAGTAATGCTTTGTAAACGTGTGCAGCGAGGCCCACGTAGCTGCCTGACAGATAACCGGCAGCGGAACACCGCGGCCCAAGGCCGTGGTAGCAGCCGTTGCCCTGGTGGAATGGGCACGCAGCCCAACAGGAGGCTCCTTCTTAGCCAAAGAATAGCAGGTCTTGATGCACAAGGTAACCCAGCGGGAGATGGTCCTCTTGTGCACCGCCCGACCTTTTTGGCGCCCACGTAGCCAACAAAGAGCTGGTCATCCACCCGGAAGTGTATTGTGCGGTCAATATAGAAGGAGAGCGCACGTTTTGGGTCCAGACGGTGGAGCCTCTCTTCCTCTCTGGAAGGATGCGGAGGCGGAAAGAAGGTGGGCAAAGTGATGGTCTGCCCAATGTGGAAAGCAGTAACCACCTTTGGCAAGAAGGACGGACGAGTCCGAAGAACAACCTTGTCTGGATGAACAGACAAAGGGAGGTTTGCAAGATAGAGCCTGGAGCTCACTCACCCGCCAAGCGGAGGTGATGGGCACCAGAAAGGCTGTCTTCAGAGTCAGAAGACGAAGAGGACAGTTATGTAGAGGCTCAAAGGGAGCGCACATTAAAAAGGTAAGAACCAAGTTCAAGTCCCACTGAGGCATCACAAACGGAACAGGAGGGAAGAGGTGAGTAATGCCTTTTAAGAACCTGTTAACAACAGGGGACTTGAAAAGGGAGGGCTGATCAGGGAGCCTGAGGAAGGCCGAGATAGCACAAAGATAACCCTTGATGGTACCCAGGGCAGAACCCTGTTGGGCCAGAGAGAGAAGGAACAGAAGGACCTCAGAAAGAGGGGCAGAAAGGGGATTCACAGCCTTTGCTGTGCACCATGCCACAAATTTGTTCCACCTGCAGGCGTATACCACCTTAGTGGAGGGACGCCTGGCTGCCAGAATCACATCACAAACTTCGGGAGGCAAGTCGAAAGGAATCAACTGCCGCCGCTCAATCTCCACGCAAGCAGGTGTAGACTGGACAGGTTCGGGTGGAGGACCGTCCCCTGCTGCTGCGACAGAAGATCCTCCCGAAGAGGCAGACGGATCGGGGGATCTACGCTCATATTGAGTAGCTCGGGATACCAAACTCTTCGAGCCCAGTCCGGAGCCACAAGAATGACTTGGGCCCGGTCGTGCCGAATCTTCTTCAACACTCTGGGTAGAAGTGGTATAGGCGGAAAGGCGTACAATAGACCGCATCTCCACTCGCGACGAAAAGCGTCGCCGAGCGAGTGCCGCCTTGGAAATTCCAACGCGCAGAACTGATGACATTGCGCGTTCTCTTCGGTGGCGAATAGATCTAACCAAGGCTCTCCCCACTGTAGAAAGAGTCCTTGCGCCACTTCCGAGTGAAGACGCCATTCGTGATCCATCATGCACCTGCGGCTGAGTTCGTCCGCCCTGGCATTCAGGGAACCTGCCAGGTGTTGAACCATCAGGAACATGCCCTGATGTTCCAGCCATGTCCAGAGGCGCAGAGCCTCCTGACAAAGGGTCCAAGACCCCACCCCGCCCTGTTTGTTGCAGTACCACATGGCGGTGGTGTTGTCTGTGAACACCTGCACTACCTTCCCTTTGACAGAGGGAAGGAATGCCTTGAGTGCAAGTCGGATCGCCCGGAGCTCCAGAAGGTTGATATGGAGCCGGGACTCCGCCGGAGACCAGAGGCCTCTGATCTCCGCCTCTCCCATGTGACCGCCCCATCGCAGAAGGGACGCGTCCGTCACAACTGTATGCTCTGGCTGGGGAAGGGAGAGGGATCTGCCCATGACCCATTGCCGGTTCGAGAGCCACCACTGCAACTGTTTTGCAGTTCCCTCCGAGATCTGGACGTGATCGGACAGGTTGCCCTGGTGCTGCGCCCACTGGAACTTCAGGTCCCACTGCAGAGCCCGCATATGCCACCTGGCATGATTGACCAGCAGGATGCAGGAGGCCATGAGGCCCAGCAGCCTCAGGGTCATCCGTACCGAAACCCAGGATAAAGGCTGAAAGATCGGAATCATAGCCTGAATATCCCGGACTCGCCGTTCGGGAGGATAGGCCCGAAACTGCGTCGTGTCCAGAACTGCTCCGATGAAAAGGAGCTGTGGAGAAGGAATCAGATGCGACTTCGGCACATTGATGGAGCACCCCAGCGAGTGCAGGAGTTCGGCCGTAGTCTGGAGGTGGGAGACGACTGCCTGGGACGAGCCCGCCTTCAGCAGCCAGTCGTCGAGGTAGGGGAAGACTGAAACCCCTGCCCGGCGCAGATGAGCTGCGACCACCGCCATCACTTTCGTGAACACCCGAGGGGCACTGGTAAGGCCAAAGGGGAGCACGGTGAACTGAAAATGCTCGGGGCCTACCGTGAACCGAAGGTAACGCCGGTGGGCCGGCAGGACGGGGATGTGGAAATATGCGTCCTGCAAGTCCAACGCTACCAACCAGTCTCCAGGGTCGAGGGCAGTCAAGACCTGAGCTAGGGTGAGCATCTTGAACTTCTCCTTCCGGAGGAAGCGATTGACGTTCCGGAGGTCCAAGATAGGACGCATGTCCTCCTTGTCCTTTTTGGGCACCAGGAAGTAGTGGGAGTAGCAACCACGCCCTACTTCTGGGGTCGGAACATGCTCGATGGCCCGCTTGGCCAAGAGGGCCGTGACTTCCTTCTGCAGAAGTACCAAGTGATCCCCTGACATGCGGTGGAATTGAGGTGGCATGGCTGGGGGTGGACTCGAAGGGGAGGGAGTAGCCCCTTCGGACAATGTCCAAGACCCACCTGTCCGAGGTGATGGTACGCCAGTGGGGAAGGTGATGGCGGACCCTGCCCCCTACTGGCGTGCTGTGCACCTGAAAGGAGGGACTAGGAGGGTTTGGAGGCCGCGGACGGGTTGGAGGTGGTGGCCTGACCCGCACGCTGGTTGCCCGATCCGCCACGGCGGAATCCACGTCCTTGGCCACGCGAAGACGCCTGCTGCGCGGGCCGGTGGCTGGGCTGCTGACGTGAAGGGCGCCCCTACCGTGGCCACGATAGGGGCGAAAAGCAGAAGTCAGCGGAGGGCGTGTAGCAGAAAGGCCCAGGGACTTTGCAGTAGCCCGTGAGTCCTTAAAGCGCTCCAACGCATGGTCTCCTTTGGACCCAAAAAGACCGACTCCATCAAAGGGCATGTCCATGAGAGTATTCTGGACATCCCCTGAAAAACCAGTGGTTCTCAGCCAGGCGTGGCGTCGTAGCGCCACCGTCGTTGCAATAGACCTGCCCAGCGAGTCGGCGGTATCAAGGCCACATCGTATTGTGTATTTGGCCGCATCCCTTCCTTCCGCAATGGCGCGGGAAAGCAGTGTCTGGACCTCCTCAGAACACTGGGGCAAAACAGTCGCCACCGAATCCCACAAGGAGTGGGTATATCGGCCCAAAAGGCAAGCGGTGTTGATGGACCGCAAGCCAGCACTGGAGGAAGAAAAACCCTTCTTCCCAAATTGATCCAGGCGTTTGGATTCCCTATCCGGAGGGCGGTAGGGAAGGCGGTTTGGGAAGCGGAGGCTTGGACAACCAAGCTCTCAGGGGTGGGGTGGACAGAGAGAAACAGGGGTCGCCCGGAGCTGGGCGATGGCGTCGGGACACGTTCCTATCCACAGGAGGCCCTGTGTTGGGCTTGGAACAGGCGCCCAAAGAACGTCAGTGAGGGCGTCGTTAAACGGCAGCACAGTCTCCGTAGAGGAGGCTGCCGGCTGAAGCACCTCTGTCAAGAGATTAGTCTTGACCGCCACAGTAGGGAGTTGGAGATGTAAGGCTCCAGCCGCCCTACGCAACACCGTTGCAAAATTGGCTCCCTCCTCCGTAGCCACGGGAGGAGACAGCATGCCAGTGTCAGGGGAAGTATCTAGACCACTGGCATCCCCTAGACCCTCTGTCCAGTCCTCATCGTACTGACACTGTTGTGCCAGAGGGTCATCAGACCCCTCCCAGTCCTCCTGGTCCTCCTCTGGTTCAAAATAAGGGGGAGGAGGGACATTTGGGACCCAAGGTCTCATCGGCGCCGGAACCGGCGTCGAGCGGCGTCGGTCCGGGTCCATGTCCGGAGCCGGAAGGAACTGGGGGCGACGCCGCCCGGAGCCCCAGGCGGCGTCGAGAACGGCACCGGAGACATCGGCGCCGGCGGAGGTGTCGTTAGGTCGACCGGCGTCGATGGGGGTTGTGGAGCCGGGATCGAGGCCGGGGCCGGAATCGAGGCTGGAGGCACGGGCGACACCGGGGCCGGAGCCGTCGGCGACGCCGGAGCAACCCCATCAGGGCCCGCGGGGCCCGAAGGCGCACAGGAGGGACCTTGAGGCCCGAAGAGGCGGGCCATGGCCGACAGGAATTCCTGTATTTGGGCCGGATCCGCCCCCGAACCCGGGAAGGACGGGTATTGCGGGGGCGACTCCACAGGCATGTCCGGGGCCGCGGGGGCGGGGACGGTGCCGGGAGGGGCCTCAGCCGAGTCGCGAGACCGGCGAGGCAAAGTCCTAGAGCGACGATGCTTTTTGGACTTTTTGTGTTTGGACTTACCGGACGAAGAAGACTTCAATGCCGACGACCGGTGTGGACTCCGCGATCGACCCCTGGACCTCTCACGCGACCGGGGCTTCCGCGGAGCCGAATGCCGGGCCTCGAGGAGCTTTCGAGACCGCTCTCGCAAAGCTTTCGGGTTGAGGGCCCGGCAGTCGGAACAAGACTCCGTGTCGTGGCCTCGGCCGAGGCAGAAGAGACACTCCCAATTCGGGTCTGTGATGGACATCATCCGAGCACAGGCGCCGCAACGTTTAAACCCGGGCATCCCTACGACACCTTGAAGTCAATTGAAGAAAAACAGTGAAAAATTCACCAAAAAGTTTGGTCAAAAAATGACCAGGGCACTGCTCTTCCCGGATCTGCGCTTGCTGGCGCGGAAAAGAAGAACTGACGTCAGCGCGCAGGGGCGGCGCCTAAGTACTGCCCGCGACGTCATCCCGGCGATCACGACGCCGACGACGGACGCGGAGCCGCACGACGCCGCCTACCGACGCGCAAGGGTACTGCTACGCAAAAACTTTCCGGATCCAGCCTGACGCCTGGGGATATTCTAAGGTAAGGAATCTGTCACTAACGTGTCTCTTTCAGATACCGGGGGCGACGTCGTCTGGTGGGACAGGCGTCGTCGGAAGTGGTGCCGGAGGGGTCGACGTCGGTGGAGATGTTACGAGGTCAACCAGCGTCGACCGGGATCCAGGCCTGGATCCATGGGGGCCCTACGGCGCCGGAGCTGACAGCGATGCCGGAGCCGTCGGCAGTAAAGGGCATGGACCCCCAGTTGGACCCGCGGGGCCCGAAGGCGCACCGGTGGGTCCCGACAACCCAAAGAGGCGAGCCATGGCTGACAGAAATTCCTGCAGCTGGGCCGGAGTCCCCGACGGACCCGGGAAGGGCGGGTAGGCCGGCGGCGACTGCGTAGTCTCCGCCGCGGGGGTGGCACCACCCGCACCCTCAGCAGCGACGGGCGAGGGGAAGTCAGAGAGCGACGACGCTTCTTCGACTTCTTAGAGTGCTTCACCTTACCTGACCCCGAGTGCGAAGACTTCGATCCCGACGAACGATGGTGGTGGCTCCGTGACCGGTCGCTCGACCTCCCACGGGACCTTGAGCGGCGCGGAGCCGACTGCCGAACTTCAAGGAACTTTTGGGACCGCTCCCGCAAAGTCTTCGGCGCCATGGCCCGGCAGTCGGGGCACGACTTGGGGTCGTGGTCGCGCCCCAGGCAGTAGAGACACACGCGGTGCGGGTCCGTCACTGACATCATGCGATGACATTTCTCGCGGGACTTGAAGCCGGGCATCCCTACGGCACCAGGAGTTGATAGACTCGAAAAAAGAGACAAAAAGGCCTCGAAAAACTCAGTAAAAAAATGACTGGGGGTACCGCTCTCTCCGGATCTGCGCTTGCTGGCGCTGAAAAAGAAAAAACTGACGTCAGCGCGCGAGGGCGGCGTCTAAGTAGCTGCCGCGACGTCATCTCGGCGACCACGACGGACGCGGAGCCGCACGACGCCAATGACGGACGCGCAGGGGTACTCCTGACGAAAACTTTCCGGATCCAGTCTGAAGTCTGGGGGTATTCTAAGGTAAGGAATCTATCACTAACGGGTTTCTTCCAGATATTTCTGAATAACACTGTGCAACAAACTTTCTGTCTTGGAGTAGCCAAGAACAAGGATTTGAACCCACCTCGGATTCCCACACCATCACACTTTGAGGGGTGGCAAACGTTTACATTACGTGGAGGGGATACAATAGATGACATCATACAGTACATTCATCAGACCCCAACTGGAAGGGATGGTTAGTTTGGCCCACAGACACAAACAGATGTCAAACAAGATTCAGGAGTACCACCGAAGGGTTTAGTATCCATAGGCCGGACCAACGCTATGTACAAAGAGAACATCCGTGGGTGGTGACATCATACAGTGTTGGGAAGTTATGCCTCGATTGGCTAAAAACCTCAACACTGTCCTAGGTGAAACAGCACTTATACTTACTCTCAGATGAGGTGGATCTAAGGGATTTTTTATTAGGTCCCCGAAAGCCACGTCAGAAACGTTTCTTATACGCTGTTTATAATGAAATCTGGAAAATCTCTTAACAAGAAGCCGCGGAGAGACTCCAAGAAATTGATAGAATTAACCTAGAAAAGGCGTTAGCTGTAGTCGACAATGGTATGACTACATTAACATCCAGGATTTATTCACTGGGCAACATTGTATCTTCTGCTATAGATATACTAGAACAGGATTTGTCCATCTACAGCACGGGCAATCTCAGCTATGTTCTATTGTGTTGTTAAGCTGGACGCTACAATCATTGCGAGCTGGTTATGTGCCTTGGCGATTTATCAACACTAAGTCCCTATTTTCTGCGTATAATCTAACTAAGAAAGACGCAAATGGCACAAAGGGAGCAAAATATACAATGCTGCGTATTGAAAAACTGGACCAATTACCTTTTACTGTGGCAGAGTCACCATCCACAGAATGGTTAATCCATGGCCATATAACATTACTGGTCACAACTTTCCAGTTTCAGTATTGCCTAGAACAACAACAGGCAGGCAGATATGAAGCGATGGGTAGGGAATTCATCATGGAATCTTGGGAATTACCATACAGATTTTGATGCAGGAGTGGGGACATGGAAGTGTTTCTAAGCGGTACAAACTGCGAGAAATCTTTAAGTGGATCTCTCATATGCCAGGATATCATGCTTCACGGGGACTGTAACGGTTCAGTTGCAAACTTATCCTGTCATTTGAAAGGGTCCCTAGCTGCCGAATGAGAGTTACTTGATGCTGAATGATCAAGGTTGTTGTGGGATGCTTCCGGGCATCGCATATCTTGTCACTGTAGACTTCAGGGTTACTTGTTGTAGGCAAGTATTGTTTCCACCGACCCACACAGTCAGGGAGTCGCGGTTAAGGCCTTCGTTGAATGTTTCCTTTATACGGTTTGATACTCTGAGCCGAATGAAAGCCATGCTTTTCCAGAAGACCGTGCCCTTACCCACCGCCCGAGAAACTTATGATCTTCAGGTCGCAAGGTCCTCAGCTGAGATACAGGCCCTAGAACGAACAAACTGTCCTTTCCATTTCACAGAAATGGTACAAAGTATCTTTAACATGTCTGATACGATGGATATATTACACCTATTTAAGAACATAGGTTCTGGACTGTTAAGCACCTTTCAGACAGTCTTCAGAGTTATTCCCAACTTCATACATTCCGTATTCGGAAGCAATTTTGGAGGGCTTACTCTGATCCTGTTCCTAATAGCAGGTATCCTGATTGTCATTTTTCTGCTACGCAATGGATGTCCCAGTCACCAAGGAGATGGAAAAAAGGCTCTTGGAGCGCTGACACCGTGATCGCATGGTAATCCATCTGGGCACACCTCGCCTCCGCGAACTGAGCGAGTCTTGGTTCCTGTCATTTAGACCAGTCTGGATTGACTGTGTTCTGCCTGTCCTCCGATGCCTGTTCTGCGGACAAGAATGTGTGTTGGATCGCTGTCTAACACTTCCATCGGTTGCGCCACCGGACGTTGATGCTTTACTGGACCCGATAACGGCCCATGTTCTGCTGTGTCCTCAGCGTATTCCCATGTTGATGTCTGCATTCTTAGAGCCACCACAGGATGCTTCAGCTCCTGCTGGAACGGATACCGGCTCTTCAACAAATACTCAGGCCTTGAATGTCACACAGGCTTCCCCAGCATCGGCTGTGGATAATACAGAAGATCATCTGTGCTCAATTGACCTAATCTGTGAGGTGTTGCAGATATCGTTGTCTGCAATGGCAAGCAACAGTGATGTTGTGTCTCCCAGCCAGGACACAAACATTTGACTTATCGTGTGCTGGGAAAAATTTGGCCTTTTTTCAAAACAACCAAAATCTGGAATTTTAAACAACTATTCTTTTTACTGAACAGCAGGGCTTTCAGACACTCATAGTTGTTCGAACTATATATACAAACATATTTAGTAAGACTTCTTTTGGTTAAGACACAATTTTAGCATTTTTTAAAGTTTTAAAATTTTTTATGCTCTATTTATGGACTAATTAGTTGTTTGCGTACAATACCTAGAAGTACATTAATAATATAGTATGTCGTCCAGTTGGGTGAGGAGTGGGTGTTATGTTTCATATAGGTACCCCAATATAGGCTCAGGTAGCAACCTAACCTTTCACCTATATTCTCCCTAGCATTACACTACATAACGGTTCTTGGGACTAACCTTTTACCTAGTTACGGTACTGCTTACAGGACGTGGGGTTTTCCCTGAAAACTAGCTTTATCCATTATGTATGAGGATTCTTGGAAACTCAGCAGGACTACCATCTCCTGCATAATAACTACGTATAAGGGTCATTCCTTCCGTCATCCTAAGTCCGACATGACACAGCAAGGTCGAACCCCTGAGGGTACCACTTTGGGTATATATACACCATATCTTTGCTGAAGCAGGCAGAGGAGAAAAAGGACTTCCATGCTGACACACTGACGCGAGACGCTGAGGTTCCTGTACGCAGACACTCCAGCTCGCAGTGGTCTGACATCCCTTGCGGGGTGTATCTCGAGACCAAGACGGGGTCCCACAGTCTCTCACTTCAGGTAATGGGGTTGACTTTATCCTAGAGGGATTCTTGGCTACACACCTACATACATGCTAGGTACACTTAGTTACATCTAGTTAGGGTCGCATCGTATGAGTACGCATTTTACTGTCATGTATTTCTATACCTGCCTGTATTCATTGTTTTAGCACTATGGTAGAAATCTTCCATCCTTTTACTCCGTTGGTGCTTATAATCATTTATATCTGTTTCTGTCTAATGGTTGTTCTATCCAACGTGCCCATGAGAGTGCACCCAACACAGGCTTACTGCTCATCCATTAACCATATTCCCACTGCTGATCAAATTCTCCCTCATGAGCCAATCATAGCACAAACCCTGGACATAACTCGCCCCTCCCAGCTAAAAATCATCTCCTGGAATGTCGCAGGTCTCAGTAACAAACTATCCCTCCCACATTGGAACGATCTAGTGGAGGACTACGACATCTGCGCCTTCCAGGAAACCTGGAGCTTGGCTCCTTTGCACAAATCAGGCTATAGCTGCTATCATATTCCTGCAACCACCATAGGGAAGGGTCGCCCCTCGAGAGGACTTATTGTATGGGTCAAAATTGCCCTTAATTGCAGAGTATCTATTCGTTATGTTTCGAGCCCAGATATTATGAGGCTCACAATCAAGGGCCCAAATGGGGGGATAATGCTGGATCTGTTAACGTCTATATAAGGGGCACAGTCGGGGGTAAAGCTTCCCCATTTATTACACTACTTGAACAAGGCTTGACTGATTGCTTGTCCCAATCTAGAGTATTAGTTGTAGGTGATTTTAATAGTACATTCGAGCCTCTTACCACAGACGACTTAATAGGTTGCGAGGAGGAAGATAGTCAAGGGAGCGTTCCCCCACTAACTATACCCGCGGTAAAAAGATGGACAAAACTGGCCATCCAACTAAACGCACTTACTGTGGAATATGGCTTAAGGGCAGTAAACGGTAGGACTAAGTCAGACCCTCAGGGAGCCCCCACTTACAATAGAGTAACTTGCCCATATCGTATTGATTACATCTTAGTAGATGTTAGGTTTTAGGGGCACGTTTTAGACATGGTGGTGGGGAATACACTGGTTAGCGATCATAACCCTTTGTGTATGTCATTAAGGTCCCCTTGGGCTCCTCCTTGCCCCATAGTGCCATCTCAGATACAGTTTGTGACCAAAGAGGTGATCCCCTCCAACTCTAGAAGAGCCCTAAAATGGCCCAAGGAAGTCTCACAGGTTGAAAAACTAGATGCCATTAAACAGGTATTGCACAAAAGCATTAACGAGCTACGGAAAGGATCAGAAGCGGATCCTACCAAGGCTTTTTTTATTCACACTTGTACTATTGAACAGATCAGTACTTACTTTCTAGTCCCTAATAGGCCCACCAAGTCTGCAGTCCATTCAAGGAGAGTGCATTCTTGGCACAATAAAGATTGCAGACTTAAGAAGAGGGGCTTGGCAGTGGCCATTAGGACCAAGAACAGCGCAGCCATAAAACTCACAAGGAGAGAATATAAAGACGCTCAGAGTCAAGCAAAGTTAGATTGGGATGAGATCAGATGGCAAGATCTCAAAAATGCTAGTTTAGCAAGGGACTCTAATCTTTTCTGGACCTTGGTTAGACGGACAAACAAGGGGGAAATAGACCAGATTGCTACCCACATTTCGTCGAAGACTTGGTATGATCATTTCAGTACATTGTATTCTGGGCCCTGCGATGCAGGTGTAGATGGGCAACATGGCCTCCTCACAATCCATTCTGGGGACATTGATAGTGACCCGTTTACTCAGAAGGAAGTCTCATCAGCCATAAACAGGATAGTGCCCGCAAAGGCCCCGGGTCCAGACGGCCTCCCTGGAGACCTACTTCTGGCTGATCAGGAAAGATGGGCCGAATACGTCCTCCTCCTTATCAACTCTATCGCAAGAGGATGTCCAGTCCCAGAGTCATGGAAGGGTGCGGAGGTTGTCCCAATCTTTAAGAAGGGGGCAAGAGAGGATCCTTCGAACTATAGACCGATTAGTCTTATTGACAGTATGCAGAAGATAGTTGGTAGGGTCATCTTACAGAGAATTCAATTCTGGGTTGAAGAGGAGGACATTCTCTCCCATTACCAGGCGGGATTCCGGTCTAACACGGGCACGATGGACCAGGTCTTTAGACTACTTATCATATATTGGAAAGTGGTAGTCTTAGGCAAAGGCAACCTTTATCTCGCTTTTATCGACCTAAAGACTGCCTTTGACCTGGTCCCCAGGAACAGGTTGTGGGAAACATTGCAATGCATGGGCATGCCCCCACTGATTCTTAACCTTTTAGTAAGGATTCACGAGGGTAATTATGCCCAGGTAAGATGGGGGTCCCAAGGGCAACTCACTGATAAGATCGCAGTAAACAGGGGAGTTCGCCAGGGCTGTGTGATGGCACCCACCCTGTTTTCCTTATACATGAATGGGGTGGTTAGCTTTTTACAAGAAATACCAACTGATGCCCCGGCCCTGGCCGGCAGCAAGGTGCCTACTCTCCTCTTTGCTGACGACACGCTGCTGATCTCCAAGACCCCGATAGGTTTGCAAAAACTCCTGAACAGGTATCAAATTTTTTGTAACACACGAGGGCTTGTAATTAACACATCCAAAACAAAATTCATGTCATTCAAGCCCCATAAATCGTTCAGGAACAATATTACACTAGACGAGAGAGAGTCACCACGTTTGATTACTTGGGGATACGGCTCTCAGAAAAAATGCTTTGGAGACCCCATCTCGATAAAATGCTCCTGAATCACAAACGCGCAGCCGGGACACTGAGCAGAGAACACCGCTCTTCATTTACTAGACCTGTTGCCCCGGCGCTTATTGTGTATGGAGCAAAGGCTGTTAGCTCGGCCATGTACGGTGCCGAGCTATGGGGTTTCGACAATTTGGATGAAATCAGCAGGTCAGAACACAAGTTCTTTAGGGAACTGATTATGTTGCCCCAGGGTACTCCTTTAACCCCACTGATATATGACCTGGGTAGGCGCCACTTTAAGGACTTGGCCAAACTTCGCCCGTTGCTTTATTGGGCCCGCCTCAGGAATACCCCGGAACTTTCTAATTATGCAGAAGCTTTCGCAGAAGTACTGCGTATGGACGCAAATAAGGGCATTAAATGGATCTCGGGCCTTAATGACAACACTTGGCCTCAAGGAATCTTGGGATGCCCAAACCCCACTGTGCAAGTCTGAACTCAAACGGATCTACTGGGACTGGGTAGATGCTAGAGACCTCAGCAACCCTAATATGGGTAGACTCACGGAAGAATTCCTCCAGTTCAAACACTCTAGAGGCCTTGAACCTTACCTGGACATAGTTCAGGTCCCTAGAGAGAGGGCACTATACATGCAATTTAGGTTTGGCACACTTCCAGTCCGTGCATTTACCGCAAAATGGTGCCCTCCACACCGAACAACTGAAGAATGTCCTTCTTGTGGGTCTTTAAAAGAGAGTGTCGCACATTTTATGGTGCCCTCCACACCGAACAACTGAAGAATGTCCTTCTTGTGGGTCTTTAAAAGAGAGTGTCGCACATTTTATGTTTGCTTGCCCGGGGTATGCTATAGCAAGGTCGAGGTGGCTTGTGCCCATCTGTAAACAACTAGGTACCATGGACAACCAAGTGGCTTTGCGCATACTAAAATCTGATCCAAGAACCCTCTTTGTCTGTGGAATTGCAAAATTCCTGGGTTGTGCCTGGAAGATTAGATACAAGGCTATACAAACAACAGCCTGACTTGGACCCAGAATTCCTCCAGGCATGCACAGTGGTATGAATGGCTAAGTTACTGGTGCCTCAAAGCGTTATATTTATGATTGATATGAAGCTCCTGTTTTTATGTTTTAACCATCCTTTTAGCTTATTATTTTATTCCGCAATGAAATGTTTTTAGGAGTAAATAGCTATGATTCGATTGTCGGGGAAATTTGTATTGTGTTTTTATCATTTTTAGCCTACATCTCTTTGGTATTAATGCAGTGTCTGATGCTTTTATGATATTTATATCGAAATAAAGCTATTTGACTTGACTTGACATTTATATCTGTTTCTGTCTAATGGTTGTTTCAGCACACCTATTTTACACTAGAATGATGCTGGTTCAATAAATGCTTATTGAAAACGTCCCCACCGTTTATTCTGTGTATCTCTATGAGACAAAGTGAGCACGAGTGACTGAGCGAAAAGTATCGCACTGTTTCCACGATCCCTGATGGGACAGAGTTGTCATGTTCGATAGTTGCCAAGAACTATTCTCTCCTTGGTAAGAGGGGTTTCTAGTGGCACTGTGAGCTAATTGGTATACAGGTGAACATACTCGGTGGGGGTGTCTGGAATCAGTCTGAACACCAATCCCACAGTGTATGTTGTCTAAACACGCAGATCCTATATAGGTTTATAGGAACTACACGACAATTTGTCCTCTTCTATTACACCTTTTCCCAGTCCTAATGTGGATACTCTTTTAAAGGAAATTAGAGCTCTTAAGCCCAATATGGACAGAATAAATAAAAGATTAGACAGAATTGATGATAGTCACTTTTGGAGACTTGATTTTCTATTGTGGAAATAGGGTGAGTGATGTCAAAGATGTGTCACATAAGATCTCCAAGTCGGAGATGAAAGTCAGAGATCTTAAAAAACATACAGAAGACATCGAAGATAGGAACCTCCAAAATAACATCAATATTTAGTTCACAAGAATGCAGAGGGAGACAATATGATAGCTTTTTTAAAAAAAATGTTCATGAATCTTTAGTGAATTTGATTTCTCCAGTCTCAATATTCAAAATGGCTCATAGACTCATAGTGGAGAATGCTGCAATAACATCTAAATCAAGAGGTACTACAGTTCTTTTTTGGACTTTACAGATGTTTTAAAAGTCATATCAGCAGCAAAGAAAGAGAACAACTTACATGGAAAAAACACAAAGGACCTGATTCATAAAGGGCTTCCGCACTCGTGGCTGAGGCCTCACAGTAGTGGGGGAGTCTCCGCCCTCAGGGCAGAATCTCCGCAATAAGAAATCTCATTGCTGAGATTCTGCCCAGAGTACGCAGACGCCCCCATGACTGCAGGGCCTCCGCCACGAGTGCAGAGGCCCTATGTGAATCAGGTCCAAAATCTTTATCTCACTAGATGTGACTAAGTCAACAGCAGCAGAAAGATTTTTTTTTTTTTAAACTTTAGGCCAGCATTAAAATAATTAAATTGATCCTTGTTCTTTTAAAATTACACACAAAGGCAAAACTATTATTTATACTAATGATTCAAATTTGAAGACATATGTTTGTAATTTAAAAGAAGAGAATATGAACACATTAAAATATAACTTCAAATGACTCTTGTTTTACCCTGACATGCAGAGTTGCTTTATTCACTTTTACTGCAGTATTGCTTTAATCATTTATGATTTTATAGGTAACAGTTCATACATCTTAATATTTAAACATATTTTGTGTTTTGTGATGTTGTAATCTCTTACTATATATTTTTGATGGCCACATGGAAGTTGTTTTGTTGTAGCCGTCTTGCCATGGTGTTCACCATTCTATACCCTCATGTTTTCTTGTAGGTATGGTTATTCATCGCTTACCTTTTGGTTGTTTACTGTCCTCTTTTTGTTACTATCTGTATTTCTTCTCATGTTGCCTTTTCTTTTTCTACTCTTTCTTTCGGGTGACATTGTACTCTAGAACATATTGGTGTCTGTCTTTATTGAGCTATTGATTGATTTTATAAACCTAGTTATCTTACTTACATGTTCATATTGCTTTACTCTGTGAAATGCATTTGTCTGAGATTGAAGTTGGGAAACTGAGAAGGTTATAGGTGGGTAAGGTTGCTTTTTCATCTGCCTAGAGTTATTATCTATTTCACAAATTTCTAAGAAATGATATAAAGTATCAAAAAAATGATTTAAAGGGTAGGTGGATTCTTCTTCATTTATTACTTAATGATATTCCTGTAGAAAGTATTTACATCTATTTCCAAATACAGTCAGTTTTAATGTCTGGGCTACTATTAGTCTATAATAATAATGAGAAGTTCATGCAAGTTTGGAATGATAATACCATTATTGGGGGAGAGTTGAATTAGGTATTAGACCCATTTATAGACAGAGATTGTTCTTCCAGGTATAACACATATATAATGCTAAAGCTTTTTAAAAATATGATTGAGATGTTAATTCTTTAAGACTATGTAACCCTAATAATAGAAAATTAAAAGATTTTCATTGGTTCATTCTCCTCAATCGAGAACAGACTACATTATTTCAAGTAAGACTTTGAATGCAGAGATTGGCTCGATTTAAATTTCAGATATGCATAATAATGGCCATGACAGATGTTTTGTGAGCATCCTGGATATTGTGGTGTCCAGCCTTGACACAGTGGTGCTTCTGATATAACAGTGAACTGTAATGGCACACTATAGGCTTCCTTGGCACTATGCTGAGCATTAGTGGCATGTAATCGTAAAGGTTGTGCATTTGAAGTAGATTTCAAACATGTGACGCAATCATACATGTGAATATCTGATAAAAATGGCACACTGATGTTTGGAGACTGCATATTTACTACAAATGAAAACTGGTATTTTGAAGGCAAAAAAATGCTTATTACAGAACAGAAAGTTGGAAAATATAGTTTCTTTACCCAAAGTGAAAATGGTATATGATAGATTTTTTTTTCAGACACTGATATACTGATTAATATATAATGGCTGCATTTCGAAAACATATTTAAAGCGGAGTTGTAGAGACTTTTTACTTTGGTTATGTCCTTTGTGCTAGAGGGCACGTGCTGCTTCGGGTGTAATTTTATTAGTCATGGGGGGGCAATGTATACTGATAATGCTTTTCCTTGCATTTCTGCTGCTAACCTTGCCTAAATACTTGGTGTATTGTTAATGGATGTGGTCAACATTGTGCAATGATAAAATCTGTTAGTAGCTTGTGATGATTTTTCTTGACCAGAAATAGCTCTCATATATAAAGCCGGAGACCCCCTGGTCTACACTAGTTACTACAGACAATAAGAATTTGTGATATATAATACATTGTGTTTTTCTAACATTCATGCTGAAATAATAATGATAATTCTTATCATTAATATATACAAGGTTTGCGTGCTGATTGTACATAATAAATAACTAATCATTATAAACACCAATTGTTGTGTGTATCTACTGCTTTCAGAGGTAAGGGTGTGTGCAACTACAAATAAACCCTACAAATATTAGTATCTCTGACAGGGTTGTCTTATTTACAACACTCTAAGGGCCTAATTACGGGGTTGCAGCGGTGGTGGTCCAGCCACCGCTGGACCGGCGGTCGGTCTGCCTGCTCAATTACAACTTAGGCAGTCCGACCGCCATTGCACCGCTGCAACCACCAGGGAACCGCCGTTCCCTGGCAATCAGGGGTTCAGCAATATGCTGTTGGTGCCGCTGCGGCACCGCCATGTATATTACGAGTTTCAGGACCGCCAGCAGTATCATGGAGGTCTTTACTCCATGAAAATGCTGGTGGTCCTAAAACAAAAGTGGCCCTACATAGCCCCCTGTTGCCCATGTGGATGGGGATGCATACAGGCGGGCACAACATGTGACCTCCTGTGTGCATGCATCCCATTTCCTGCACAGCATGGACTTTACAGTCCATGGTGTGAAGAAATGTTTTTGGCGTTCCCATTGCGGTGCCCATTTTCAGAGGCACCGGCTAAAAAAGCTTGCCAGACACGAGGAAACTCATAATCTGGCGGGCGGAGCACTGTAGAGCTAAATGCACTCATATGTATTGGGATCATGTGATGACCTTTGACCACAGGTGTTTTAATTGACTATGTGTTTTAACTTACTCCATCTTGAATGTATGACATTATTTTGTGGTCTTGCATTTTGACTTGTGATTACATTTTGTGTCTCCTTGCACCTTCAGAGTGGATTGTTGACTTTCTTCTCAGCACAGAGCAAAACAGACTTGCTTGAAACTGAGCGTGTGGGATGTGCGTTTGAAAGCATGAGAGAGAAATGTACGGAATGTACTTCTCTGTCTCGGAGTCAAAACACGGAGGTTCGACCGGCTTCTGTCTTCACCTTGGAACAGACCAGTATGGTCAGCTTTGGTTTTGCAATAGATGAAGGGAGGGGGAACTTCTAGAAGTCTCTGTCCGTGTTAGTAAAGAGTATTAAAAACGGGAAGTTTTGGCGGACATACTGAAACTCATTTGTGAGATGGGCACATCGTCACAAGAAAGTTTTACTCCCATTGAGACTTCTGGATGACTGAAAGGGCTTCCCAGTCAAGCTGACCAGAATTATCTGCTCTCAAAGGTGATGTGTGAGCTATGAGTTTCATTGCTCTGTGATGTTTTCATGTTATGCTCTTTATAATTGAGTCTTTCATTTGATAGTGTTTATCTCTGACATTGGACAGTGCTCGTTTCTTTCATCGGACGTCCATTATTATTTGATTTGCTCTCTTGCATTTGATTTATGAGTATTCCATTATTATAATCTGCTTATGTTATGCTCAATTAATATTTGACTTGTGAGTGTTTCATTATTATTATTCTTCGCTTGTGTTCTATTTTCTTCCATTTTATTTCTGAATGTTCCATTATTATAATCTTCTTATGTTTTGCTCCATTATTATTTGACTTGTGAATGTTTCATTATTACTATTATTTGCTTGTGTTTTACCATTATTATCTGCTCATGTTTTGCTCTCTTATTATTTGACTTGTGAGTGTTCCATTATTATCTGCTTGTGTTTTACTCCATGCATTTGATTACTTGTAAGTGTGTTACTATTACTTGCATGCATACACATTTATATATATATATTTGCATGTTGTTTTACCTGTTTCATTTGACATCTGTGAAAGTCTTTCTGTTAGAGAGTGTTGCATTGATAAAACCCCACGCTTTATTTTGAAACTGTTTTTTGATGTGCCTCATTTATGAGTGTTGAGCCTCCTTTCCAGGTGCTTTCTTCTTGTTTTACAGAGTAACTCTCCATGGGAGTGCTGAATTTCTTTTATTTGGGAGTGTAAAGCAAGACTTTTTGGTACCAGGAGTGGGATATGGTTTTAAACGGGAAAGGGGAAATTTTTTTCTCAAAAGACAATGTTTTCAGTTGCAGATTCTAGATGCTAACTGAGCTTTTGAGGTGGGAAGATGCCTCTTATGCAGGTTTAACAGACGAGGGGCAAGCACAGATATTTAAATGTTTGCAGAACGTTTCCTCTGAAGGGGAAAGGGAGCTTAGCACTTCAGGGAGAAAAGGTTGGATACTTTTGAATGCTTTTCGTAGCATGTATGAAAAATGTGCGCAGTTAGAAAACGTAACAACAGCAGTTGGATGAATTTAAAAAGAATTCTGATATATTGTGTGAAAACAAATCGTTAAAAGATAAACTGCAGATATACCAGACAGCAAAAGAGTGAGATGTTGTGTGTGTGACGCAGTATAAATTACCAGAGTTTTCAGATAGCCAGAGTGAGTCGCAAGACAGGAATTCTGTTCACATACAGCTAGGGCTCCAACAAGAGTCGCAGGTTAATTCACAATACTCATAGGAAGTTTCAATGAGTTCTCAGGAGGACTTTACTCCGCAAAAGATTAATGGCATTTTGGACAGATACGGACAAAAACCAGGGGAGGCTTTGCTAACATGGATTGTGCGTGTGTTTTATTTAGGAGCCTCTGATGTTATATTAAACCGAGAAATAGCTGCACATTTTTTTGCACTTAGCGTTAACTCCGCTGTACAGGAACATTTTAGGAATTACAGAGAAGATAAACAAATCAGCCTGTTACAATTAGCGGTTGTGGGGTGCAGTCACGAGTCAGACCGGTCAGTGAATGATAAACTTTGGTTTACATTGAGAGATGCTCTGCAGAGACTTAAAGAAGAAATGATGAAAAAGGATATTTTTAAAGAATATACCGAGTGGGGAGAGCAATTGCAATAAGCTTTTGAATCAGCAAAAGAGGCTATACAATATGCTTTAGATGTGTGGCCAATACAGAAAGGAGACATTGAGTTACATGTGACAGCTCAGGGGCAGTAAGCCAATTAGAGTATGTGGGAAAACAAGGAAAGAAGAGGGTTCTCCTGGGCTTTTGGACTAACACATTGCCAGATGCTGGAGAGTGGTTTACTCGCTTTGAAAAATAGTTGCTGGTGTTTCACTACACTCTGATAGACACTGGGCAGATGCAGTTGTTTGTGTGCTGTTGTGCTCTGATAGACACTGGGCAGATAGTGGCTGTTATTCACAGTGCTTTCGTTTGAATGCATCCTCGTGCCAATAATTGACATGATGAAGCATTTCACGATAAAATATAATGTGAAATTGTGCATTTTGTGTAATTATGTGCCATTTTGTCAAAACTTTGCATATTTACGTGAAGACCAAGTACACAAATTTCACACACCCCTAATTTAACACTCTTTATTGCTTTTGTAAAGTACTGGAGATTTCCAGCATGAGTTCTCTAATTGAGTGAGCTGTTCCGTGAATGTATCAACACATCATTGGTGTTGATGCTACATGTCTGACATTGAAGGCATCCTTTTTAGGATGCACAGGCCCTCACCCACCATGGTACCATGCTTCAACATCGGGCTGTGCTTCTCGCTGAGTGGGCGCTGCAATGTCCAGCGAATCCCTCTTTGCTGGAGATCAGCGCCCAGATACCTCTAGGGGTGAAAGTGCTGCGCTATACAAATGCTGATCGATTGATTAATTGATCATTTTCCTCAAGCTGTTTCAGGAATTAAACAGTTGAGTTTCGCCCTATGCTTAGCTCTGAAAGGGTATGGTAGATTGGGATAAAGGATTAAATATAGCTATGAGTTAACAAAAGCTGTTATTTATTATTTCAAGAAAACTTTTACCAAGGTTAAAAACAAAGGTAAGCACCACTAAGGAGTAAAATGCACCTCAGTTTCTAAAAAGGGTCAACATGTTTCATGCCTTAAATGCTTCTGCGAGTCGATGGCAATTCATTAGGACCTTATGTAGGTGTCCTAATCTACTTTAGGAATAAGCTATTGTGTGTTAAGTCCATTATTTCTATGTACTACCCTCACAACTCTGGTGGTCATGTGAAAAAATTATTTACACGAAATGTCAGTATAAATGTTGGTGATACATTCACGGAACAGCTCACTTATTTACAGAATTAAGTAAGGAAGGGGGATGTGTGCTGGACCGTTTAACTCCTCTTACAACACCTCATTGTCTTTGGATTTCCAGCATGACCATGGGCTATGTGGACCTGGTAGCAGAAGGCATAACAGTGACTAGAATGCAGGACTCTTTTTGGGACAGCAGGGTTCTAATGATCAACCAACTACTTTTAAATTATTCTAGAAGTCTGGATCTGTGTTGCTTTTCAATTGCTATTTACATTGTCTCTTTCTAGGTGTTAGCGTCCATTACAAAGTACTTTCCTGGCCACCTTTAAAGTCTGCAACACTTAAAGAGAGTTATTCGGTACTCCAACTTCCCAAGGTTTACTGTTTTGCCCTGGGCTCCCATTTATCGTAAGACATAGAAAACCCACCTTTGCGTTGATCATCCAGCTTGAGGCCGTAGTTCACTCTGCCACAATTTTCAACCAAAATTTTCATTCGCCTGTAACCCTTAAAAGAGGATTTTGAGGTAAATATTCAAAGCAATCGAATATGTGATAAAAAAAACAAGCAATTAAGAGAACGAATGTGTGCATAAAGAGAGTGAAAGTAGCTCAGAATTTACTTTAATGCACTAATACAAAAGAATTAGCAACCGACGTTTCATTCGCAACTTCACAGAATGGACAGAAGGAGCTTCGGAAAGACACACACACACACAGACGTGCATGCTTAACACGCTCTTTTAACAGATGCTTGTTCCCACAGATCCTTACATGTACCACTCCCCACAGAACCCAATCCTGGAAAAAGGTGAGGATAAATAACAGAAATTTAGAACAGAAAACACTGAACTTTTGCCTGAAAAATTGGTCATGTACTCTTTCGTCCATTTCCAAACAATAATGTTTGGTAAAAGAATATACGGAGGGCCATAAGCCTACTGGAGTGGAACATCTGTTAATATGGCTGAAGTAGCTAGCCAAATGAACACAAAAACCCTCTGTGGGGACATGTCTGTTCATAACAATATTTTACTGGTAGAGAAATATGACGTGATATGGTTTACTTCCTGACGCTTGTTCCCTTCGTGTTTCTTTGGAAATCAACAAACATGTTATGATCAATCCGGGAGATTTGAGTTCCAGCGTCTTATTTATGCAACCTCTTTATGTCCATTGACAGCTGAGCAGTAGGAAATTAAGATTGGAGAGAAATCACCTGGTTAATATGTAATGTGATTGACACCTTACTACTGGTGATACCCATGGCGTTGTACCCTTGGATCTTTCAATGATGTCCACCTCTAATAGTTCTTGCAGTTCGTCCTCCACTGCTCTCTGAGGGTGGAAAGGCACTTTTCTGTGGTACTACGCTAATGGTTTCACCTGCTCATCGATGTGCAATTGGACTTGGAAGTTTGCCATTTTTCCGAGGTCGCTGTATAGCTTTGAATACTTGTGCACGATCAGTGGCTTGTCTTCCACCTTGTATAGGAAAGCCACCAGAATCAGACACTCTGCAGTATGTAGACCTAGGAGCCAGTCCGCTGCTGCGGGCCATCAATAAAGTGAATGTCAGCCTTGATTGATCAGTCTTGGTGCGTGAGGTTTGTTCTAAACCGCCCTACACACGGCAGGGGATTTTTGGCCATCAACGTGTATACTCTTACATCAGCTCGTCTTAGTTTCAGGCAAGGGTTGATGGCTTATTCTGCAGCACAGATGTAGTTAAGTGACGCTCCAATGTCAAGGACAAACTGAACATGATGACCCCAATTCGAATGTACATTCAGGGAAATTTAACCTTTCTTTCGTGGTCTGCCACCATGAATACATAATCATCACTGTCTTGCGAGAGAGATCTCACTTGTGACGATGATTTGTGTGTTCTGGATGTGGGTCGCAATGTTGCTTGAGACCTTGGCGAGCTTGTGGATCGGTCACTCTTGTCTCGAACCGCTCTGGCATGATGTAGAAATCACTGATTTTTTCTTCTCTTCATGATACCTTGTGGTGACACCGTGCACATTTTTGCATAATGATTCTGTTTGTCCACATCTATAGCACTCCCATTTGTATTCTCTATATCTCTCCGGATGTCCCTTGTTTCCCTGATGATCTCAGGAGATTATCCTTCTCCGCTGGTCTTGACGACTGTAAGAAATTGGGTAAGGGGTTGAAACACTCCTCAAGCAAGAACCCCCAATCCTTGTCAGGGTGAGGCATAAGCAAACCCTAACTCAACATGTGCTCAACCCTCTGGTAGCTTGGTGCAAAAGGTTAAGATTGAGGAAATGTGTAAAGTATTTATTGAGCACTTCACACAGTAATAAAGTGAAAACACAACCCAAGAAAAATCCCACACCAATTTAGAAGAATAAAGTTAATTTTAATAAATAAAACAAGACCAAAATGACATAAATCCAATCAGTAGAACTGAAGCTATGCAATTTTTAAGATTTCAGTGAAAATAGCGCCAAAAAGCACAAGCGTCAACTGTAGTTATCTAGCTGCGCTGGACCGGGACAAAGTCACTTTTGTCTCTCACCGCTCTGGCATGGTGTTGAGGTCTCTGATTTCTTTTCTTCTCATGATATTTTGTGGTGATGCCTTGCACATTTTCTTAGAGTGATTTCAGTGAAAATAGAGCCAAAAAGCACAAAGCGCCAACTGTGGTTATCTTGTTGCACTGAACTAGAACAAAGTCACAAGTTCAGGCCGACCGCAATGGAGCACGGGCCAGCTACAGGGATCCAGTCAGGCCCGGTGAACAAGATTACCTTAAATCCTGGTTGAAAAGAATTGCAGAGTCCTGCATCGAGGATGTGTCGGGCAGCTGAGGTGATGCTGGTTGAAGATGCGTCAGGCACAGCCCCCTACCGGTGGGCAGTCAAGGGTAATGGCTAGTGTAGTTTTTGGGAAGGAGTTGGTCCCAGGAAGGTGTGGGGACCCAGCTGAGATGACTCTTTTCTCACTAGGGGACAGGGAGATGGTCCAGATAAACCTAATGCCTGATAACACTAAGAGCTACAGGCAGTGGGTGATCATCGATGGACAAAGGTTAGAGGCTCTAAGAGACACACGAACCAGTGTGACTTCATTCAGGTATCACCTGGTGTCTGAAGAGCAAGTAGTCCCTGATGTACTTCACCAAGTTGTGGCAGTAGACTACAGTGAGCGCTTCTGTAAAGTGGCTCAGGTTTCCTTTGAGTGGGGGGGGGGGTCTCAGGTTCTTTGAGGGTAGCTGTGAGCCCAGTCCATGCTTTTGGACTGCCTGCTGGAGAACGACCTGGAGCACACCGCCTGGAAGGAGGTGGAGGTCAGGTCATGCTTGGAGATGTTGAGGTTGCCTGAGTGGGCTTGCTGGACCAAACGGTCCATGGCAGCCTAGCGTAATCAAGAGAACCTGGAGCCTGAAACAGTGGCCCAGGTGTCTGCCAAGAGGAGAAGGGGCAGGGGACGCAGGAAACCCGCTCCTGACATTCCCATGGTCCGGGAGGAGGCTGAACCTGAGGGGGGCGCCCTGGAACCTACAGGGGAAGAGGTGGCTGAACTGGGAGACTCGCCTGAGCTGACCCATTTGCAGCAAGAAGGGGGTTCTACCAGGAGAGACTTCTGCACGGAGCAGAAGACATGCCATACTCTTATAAGTCTTAAGCAGGAGGCTGAAGACCAAGCAGCCGGCAAAGAGGCCAGGTCACATTTGATTTACTGGGAGAATGGTCTCCTTTATAGCAAGCCTAAGGTTGCTGAGCCTTGGGAAGCCAGTGTGCTGGTTGTACCCCTTTGTTTCAGAACCTTCCTACTAGGGTTGGCTCATGATGTGCCTTTGGCAGGACATTTGGGGTAGGGCAAGACCTTCGATAGGCTTGTCACCTACTTTTACTGGTCCCAAATGCAAAGGCAGTCAGATGCATTTTGCAGGTCTTGTCAAACTTGCCAGGCAAGTGGCAAGAGTGGGGAGAAGTGTAATGCTCCCCTCCAACCATTCACTGTCATGAGCACCCCTTTCTAGTAGGTGGGCATCGACATTGTGGAGCCTCTGGATCCCAAGACAACCATGGACAACAGGTTCATCCTGTTCTTAGTGGACCATGCTACCGGGTACCCGGAGGCTATCCCTCTCAGGACAGTGACAGCCCCCGTCATGGCCCGGGCACTGAAGGGGATCTCTACCTGTGTGGGTTTCCCAACGAGGTGGTATCTGACCGGGGTAGCAACTTCATGATGCTGTACATGAAGGCCATGTGGAAGGAGTGTGGGGTGAACTATAAATTCACCACTCCTTACCACCCTCAGAGTAATGGGTTCGTTGAGAGATTCACCCGTACCCTGAAAGGCATGATTTGGGGTCTGTCAGAACCCATGAGGCATAAGTGGGAAATCTTCTTGCCATGCCTGCTCTTCATCTACAGGAGGTACCACAGAATGGGGTTAGCTTTAGCCCCTTTGAGATGTTGTATGGGCACCCTGTGGGAGGACCTCTCTGTTTGGTCAAGGAGGGCTGGGAAGAAGCACCGAGGAAGCAACCCCAGGATGTATTTAACAACATGCTGGCCTTTGGAAACCAGACAGCCCGCTTTAGGAAACTCACTCAGGCAAAACTGGAAGCAAGCCAAGAGGACATGAAGCGTTTGTATGACCAGAATACCGCATTGGTTGAGTTTCAGTCTGGTCAGAATGTGTGGGTGATGGAGCCAGTAGAGCCCTGTGGTCTACAAGAAATGTGGTCTAGCCCATAAGAGGTAAAGGAGCACAAGAGTGGAATCACCTACCTAGTGGACTTGTGGTCTCCTAGGAACCCCTTGAGGGTCCTGCCCGTGCACCGCCTGAAACTCCACTTTGAGAGGTCTGAGTTGATCATGTTCTTGGCCACTTGATGATGAGGTGGAAGAGGAGAGTGAACATCTCCCCGACCTCCTGTCTGCCAAGGAGCAGGATGGGTCAGTGGAAGGCGTGGTCCTCTCCCCTACACTGACCCTGGAGCAGCAGAGTGACTGTCGCCAGTTGCTGGGGCAGTTTGCCACTCTGTTTTTACTAACCCTAGGTGTCACCCATTGGTGCACTCACAATATTGACAGTCCACCTGTGAAGCACAAGATTTACAGGTTGACAGATAGAGTGAAGGCTAGCATCGAGGAGGAGGTGTCTAAGGATGATTGAGCCCTCCAGCAGTCCTTGGTCCAGCCCAGTAGTATTGGGTCCCAAAGTGGCTACACCCGGTGCCACCCAAGAACTGCGGTTCTGTGTGGACTACCGTGGGCGCAATGTTGTCAATAAGACTGACAGCCAATAAAAATCTTGAGATGAAAGAGAATCCCCACGTCCAATATCACTGGATTCTCCTGATCGTCTTTTCTCTCTTTTAAATTATTTTTTTTTTTTTTTACAAAAGATGAAGACAAAACAATTGAAACCAATCAGGACCCAGTTCACAGAGCGGGGAGAATGGGAGGGTTGTTAAGGAATCTGTGGCTAGATCCTGTCTCTACCAGGTAATGCGTTACCGAAGGTAAGTAACTTGTTCATCTGATAGAGACATCTAGCCGTAGATTCCTTACTTTAGAATCAAATGCCAAAGCCATAACATCCCTGGAGGAGGGTCTGCGAACTGTAACCATAAAAGGTCTCTAACCCAGTCCAGAAGAAGAGAATAGATCAGACATTTATGATACTGTAGGTGGCCAGAAGCACAAGTTACTAACTTGTGTAACGATATATCTGTAAGAGACAGTAGTTAGTGACAGATTCCTTACCTTATAATATCCCCAGGCGTCAGGCTCGATCCGGAAAGTTTTTGCGTAGCAGTACCCTTGCGCGTCGGTAGGCGGCGTCGTGCGGCTCCGCGTCTGTCGTCGGCGTCGTGATCGCCGGGATGACGTCGCGGGCAGTACTTAGACGCCGCCCCTGCGCGCTGACGTCAGTTCTGTACCCGACTTTCCGCGCCAGGAACGCAGAGCCATGCAAGAAGCTGACATAGGTGTCTGAAAAATACTAGGGCCCTGAAAGGGATGTCCTTAACCCTAGAAATCAGTTCGCAGAACGGGGAGGATGGGTGGGCGGTAGGGAATCTGTCACTAACTACTGTCTCTTACAGATATATCGTTACACAAGTTAGTAACTTGTGCATCTGAAAGAGACACGTTAGTGACAGATTCCTTACCTTAGAATAGATACCCCAGCAATACCAACCCCGGTGGTGGGTCTGCGAACAAAGATCAGACAAGGAAGTCCCGGAGGACAGAACGGCCAAAGAAGCCGTCCCTCCGGACCTGACTGTCAAGGCAGTAATGCTTTGTAAAGGTGTGCAGCGAGGCCCACGTAGCTGCCTGACAGATATCCTGCAGCGGAACACCGCGGCCCAAAGCCGTGGTAGCAGCCGTTGCCGGGGTGGAATGGGCACGCAGCCCAACAGGAGGCTCCTTCTTAGCCAAAGAATAGCAGGCTTTGATACACAAGGTTACCCAGCGGGAGATGGTTCTCTTGTGCACAGCCCGACCTTTTTTGGCGCCCACGTAGCCAACAAAGAGCTGGTCATCCACCCGGAAGTGTTGTGTGCGGTTGATATAAAAGGAAAGCGCACGTTTTGGGTCCAGACGGTGGAGCCTCTCTTCCTCTCTGGAAGGATGCGGAGGCGGAAAGAAGGTGGGCAAAGTGATGGTCTGCCCAATGTGGATGGCAGTAACCACCTTTGGCAAGAAGGACGGACGCGTCCGAAGAACAACCTTGTTTGGATGTACAGACAGAAAGGGAGGTTTGCATGATAGAGCCTGGAGCTCACTCACCCGCCGAGCGGAGGTGATGGCCACCAGAAAGGCCGTCTTCAGAGTCAGAAGACGAAGAGGACAGTTATGTAGAGGCTCAAAGGGAGCGCACATGAGAAAGGTAAGAACCAAGTTCAAGTCCCACTGAGGCATCACAAACGGAACAGGAGGGAAGAGGTGTGTAATGCCTTTAAGGAATCTGTTAACAACAGGGGACTTGAAAAGGGAGGGCTGATCAGGAAGCCTGAGGAAGGCCGAAATGGCACAAAGATAGCCCTTGATGGTACCCAGGGCAGAACCCTGTTGGGCCAGTGAAAATGGGAACAGAAGAACCTCAGAAAGAGGGGCAGAGAGGGGATTCACAGCCTTTGCTGTGCACCATGCCATAAACTTGTTCCACCTGCAGGCGTATACCACCTTAGTGGAGGGACGCCTGGCTGCCAGAATCACATCACAAACTTCGGGAGGCAAGTCGAAAGGAATCAACTGCCGCCGCTCAATCTCCACGCAAGCAGGTGGAGGCTGGACAGGTTCGGGTGGAGGACCGTCCCCTGCTGCTGCGACAGAAGATCCTCCCGAAGAGGCAGACGGATCGGGGGATCGACGCTCATACTGAGTAGCTCGGGATACCAAACTCTTCGAGCCCAGTCCGGAGCCACAAGGATGACTTGGGCCCGGTCGCGCCGAATCTTCTTCAACACTCTGGGTAGAAGTGGTATAGGCGGAAAGGCGTACAACAGACCGCAACTCCACTCGCGAGAAAAGCGTCGCCGAGCGAGTGCCGCCTTGGAAATTCCAACGCGCAGAACTGATGACATTGCGCGTTCTCTTCGGTGGCGAATAGATCTAACCAAGGCTCTCCCCACTGCAGAAAGAGACCTTGCGCCACTTCTGAGTGAAGACGCCATTCGTGATCCATCATGCACCTGCGGCTGAGGTTCGTCCGCCCTGGCGTTCAGGGAACCTGCCAGGTGTTGAACCATCAGGAACATGCCCTGATGTTCCAGCCATGTCCAGAGGCGCAGAGCCTCCTGACAGAGGGTCCACGACCCCACCCCGCCTTGTTTGTTGCAGTACCACATGGCGGTGGTGTTGTCTGTGAACACCTGCACTACCTTCCCTTTGACAGAGGGAAGGAATGCCTTGAGTGCAAGTCGGATCGCCCGGAGCTCCAGAAGGTTGATATGGAGCCCGGACTCCGCCGGAGACCAGAGGCCTCTGATCTCCGCCTCTCCCATGTGACCGCCCCATCCCAGAAGGGATGCGTCCATCACAACTGTGTGCTCTGGCTGGGGAAGGGAGAGGGATCTGCCCATGACCCATTGCCGGTTCGAGAGCCACCACTGCAACTGTTTTGCAGCCCCTCCGAGATCTGGACGTGATCGGACAGGTTGCCCTGGTGCTGCGCCCACTGGAACTTCCGGTCCCACTGCAGAGCCCGCATATGCCATCTGGCATGATCGACCAGCAGGATGCAGGAGGCCATGAGGCCCAGCAGCCTCAGGGTCATCCGTACCGAAACCCAGGATAAAGGCTGAAAGATCGGAATCATAGCCTGAATATCCCGGACTCGCCGTTCGGGAGAATAGGCCCGAAACTGCGTCGTGTCCAGAACTGCTCCGATGAAAAGGAGTTGTGGAGAAGGAATCAGATGCGACTTCGGCACATTGATGGAGAACCCCAGCGAGTGCAGGAGTTCGGCCGTAGTCTGGAGGTGGGAGACGACTGCCTGGGACGAGCCCGCCTTCAGCAGCCAGTCGTCGAGGTAGGGGAAGACTGGAACCCCTGCCCGGCGCAGATGAGGTGCGACCACCGCCATCACTTTCGTGAACACCCGAGGGGCACTTGTAAGGCCAAAGGGGAGCACGGTGAACTGAAAATGCTCGAGGCCTACCGTGAACCGAAGGTAACGCCGGTGGGCCGGCAGGACGGGAATGTGGAAATAAGCGTCCTGCAAGTCCAACGCTACCAACCAGTCTCCAGGGTCGAGGGCAGTCAAGACCTGAGCTAGGGTGAGCATCTTGAACTTCTCCTTCCGGAGGAAGCGATTGACGTTCCGGAGGTCTAAGATAGGACGCATGTCCTCCTTGTCCTTTTTGGGCACCAGAAAGTAGTGGGAGTAGCAACCACGTCCTACTTCTGGGGTCGGAACATGCCCGATGGCCCTCTTGGCCAAGAGGGCCGTGACTTCCTTCTGCAGAAGCACCAAGTGATCCCCTGACATGCGGTGGAATTGAGGTGGCATGGCTGGGGGGTGGTCTCGAAGGGGAGGGAGTAGCCCCTTCGGACAATGTCCAAGACCCACCTGTCCGAGGTGATGGGACGCCAGTGGTGAAGGTGATGGCGGACCCTGCCCCCTACTGGCGTGCTGTGCACCTGAAAAGAAGGACTAGGAGGGCTTGGAGGCCGCGGACGGGTTGGAGGTAGTGGCCTGACCCGCACGCTGGTTGCCCGAACCGCCACGGCAGTATCCACGTCCTCGGCCACGCGAAGACGCTTGCTGTGCGGGCCGGTGGCTGGGCAGCTGACGTGACTGGGCGGAGGGCGTACAACAGAAAGGCCCAGGGACTTGGCAGTAGCCCGTGAGTCCTTAAAACGCTCCAGCGCATGGTCTGCCTTTGAACCAAAAAGACCGACTCCATCAAAGGGCATGTCCATGAGTGTATTCTGGACATCACCCGAGAAACCAGTTGTTCTCAGCCAGGCGTGGCGACGTAGCGCCACCGTCGTCGCAAGCGAGTCGGCGGTATCAAGGCCACAACGTATGGTGTATTTAGCCGCATCTCGCCCTTCCGCAATGGCGCGGGTAAGCAGTGTCTGGACCTCCTCAGAACACTGCGGCAAAACAGCCGCCACCGAATCCCACAGGGAGTGGGTATATCGGCCCAAAAGGCAAGCGGTGTTGACGGACCGCAAGCCAGCACTGGAGGAAGAAAAAGCCTTCTTCCCAAATTGGTCCAGGCGTTTGGATTCCCTATCCGGAGGGGCGGTAGGGAAGGCGGTTTGGGAGGCAGAGGCTTGGACAACCAAGCTCTCGGGGTGGGATGTTGGGAGAGAAACAAGGGGTCGCCCGGAGCAGGGCGATGGCGCGGGCCACGTTCCTATCCACAGGAGCCCCTGTGGTGGGTTTGGACCAGGCACCCAAAAGAACGTCAGTGAGTGCATCATTAAACGGCAGCACAGTCTCCGAGGAGGAAGCTGCCGGCTGAAGCACTTCCGTCAGGAGATTAGTCCTGACAGCCACAGTAGGCAATTGGAGATGTAAGGCTCCAGCTGCTCTACGCAACACCGTTGCAAAATTAGCTCCCTCCTCCGTAGCCACGGGAGGAGACAGCATGCCAGTGTCAGGGGAGGTGTCTAGACCACTGGCATCCCCAAGTTCCTCAGCCCAGTCCTGATCATACTCACACTGTTGTGTGAGAGGGTCTTCGGACCCCTCCCAGCTCTCTTGGTCCTCCTCAGGTTCAAAATATGGAGGAGGAGGGACATTTGGGATCCAAGGTCTCATCGGCGCCGGAGCCGGCGTCGGCGGCGTCGGTCCGGCTCCATGTCCGGAGCCGGAGAGAGCCGGGGACCGACGCCGTCCGGAGCCCTTGACGGCGTCAGGAACGGCACCGGGGACATCGGCGGAGGCGTGGTTAGGTCAACCGGCGTCGATGGGGGTTGCAGTACCACCGGAGCCGGGATCGAGGCCGGGGCCGGGATGAAGGCTGGTGGGACAGGCGGCGCCGGGACCGGAGTCGACGGCGACGCCGGAGGAACCCCATCAGGGCCCGCGGGGCCCGAAGGCGCACCGGAGGGACCTTGAGGCCTGAAGAGGCGGGCCATGGCCGACAGGAATTCCTGTATTTTGGCCGGAGTCGCCCCCGAACCCGGAAAGGACGGGTAATGCGGGGGCGGCTCCATAGGCATGTCCGGGGCCGCGGGGACGGTGCCGACTGGGACCTCAGCCGAGTCGCGAGACCGGCGAGGCGAAGTCTTAGAGCGATGACGCTTCTTAGACTTTTTGTGCTTCGACTTACCCGAGGAGCGCGAAGACTTGGACTCCGACGACCGTCGGGGACTCCGCGACCGGCCCCTCGACCTCTCCCGGGACCGGGGCTTGGTGCGGCGCGGAGCCGATTGCCGGACCTCGAGTAGCTTTCGAGACCGCTCTCGCAAAGCCTTCGGGTGAAGTTTCCGGCAGTCAGGGCACGACTTCGTGTCGTGGTCTCGGCCGAGACAGAAGAGACACTCCAGATGCGGGTCTGTGATCGACATCATTCGACCACAGGCGTCGCATGGCTTGAAGCCGGGCATCCCTACGACACCTAGGAGTCGATGAAGACTCGAAAAGAAACAGTGAAAAAATTCTCAAAAAAGTTAGTCAAAAATTGACTAGGGCACTGCTCTTCCCGGATCTGCGCTTACTGGCGCGGAAAAAGAAGAACTGACGTCAGCGCGCAGGGGCGGCGCCTAAGTACTGCCCGCGACGTCATCCCGGCGATCACGACGCCGACGACGGACGCGGAGCCGCACGACGCCGCCTACCGACGCGCAAGGGTACTGCTACGCAAAAACTTTCCGGATCCAGCCTGACGCCTGGGGATATTCTAAGGTAAGGAATCTGTCACTAACGTGTCTCTTTCAGATACATAAATAACCATATAAAGTCCCCAGAAGGGGCCACTGATAAATAGTCGCAAGACATTTAAACCATGGGAACAATCTACCCATGTCAGTAACACCAAAAAGCTTTAGAAGCTCTCACCTCACAATAACTGTGGACATAACCACAGTAACAAAAATTATAAGACAATAAAATCATGGGGAAGGTACTAC
The DNA here is from genome assembly GCA_963921515.1 of Calotriton arnoldi. Taxonomy (NCBI): domain Eukaryota; kingdom Metazoa; phylum Chordata; class Amphibia; order Caudata; family Salamandridae; genus Calotriton; species Calotriton arnoldi. Next base: position 159,878 of record CAWUFW010007341.1, read on the forward strand.
CCATGGCAATAAAACTTTAACCATTTGGTTATATATTCAAGTCCAAACAGCATGTCCAAACCTGTGAACCCAGAACAGCTGGCCGAGCCACTGAACGACACCTGTAAACCATAGGTCAGGACCGCTCTGTAAACCACACACGAAAATCCATCCTCCATGGAGAAAACAAATGCTTATATAAAAATCAAAGGTGACATCAGCCCCGATTGACATAGAAGCAGTCCTTCCATAGAAAAAAGAACTAGAACTGTATAAGGACCTTCAGAACATAGAAAAAAGAACTAGAGATATACAAGGACCTCTAGAATATCCCACATACACAAAAGTACATATACATATATGAAGACGTAGGAGTAACATGATCTACGCCCATGTATCCACAAGAAAATTTATATATTAAAAGATAGTAAATAGAGACAATAATCCACAGGTAACAGTGACATAACAGTATTTGACTCTATGCAGAGAAAAACAAGGGCATCCAACCCATGAGGGTAATGCAAGTTGCCTAAAAGTCCACCATTAAACAATGGTAGCATAACATTGAATAAGATATCAAGAATAAAAAGAAATCTCGATAAGCTAACTAAAACAAAGGTCTGAACAAGACCATGATTTATGAATAGAGACCGTCTACCAACGATCTGGTAAAAGACCAAAATCTAAAACTTTAAAAAGGAATTCTAAAATAAAAGAATCCAACCACAGAGAAAGTCGGACATTAATCTGTCTAACTCTCTAGGAACCACAGTTTACGTGTTAACCCAACTTACAGACCCTAGAGGTAGGACATAAGGAATAGAGTTGCTTACCAGCAACTATAGACAGATACATAATAAAAGGAATTGACCCTTAAGAGAGCAAAGATCCTGAAGTCATGAATAAGAATCTTCTACAAAGGGTAGAAACCTTGAGGCCCATGCCTCTCCCCCTTAAAGATCAACCCTATATTACTTATTCGCGGAGAAGAAGTAGTACAGCATTAGAGGGAAATGTTCTTCAAGAACAAAGAAACAATGTTTAGTAATAACGCACATCGTTAGGACAATCCTGAAAAGAACGAAATATTAAATAACCTTTTCCAATAGAATGAATAGAATCACTTAAGATAATATATCTGCCTGAAGATCTAAAATAGCATGATATAATACCAGGAAAGCCAGCAATCACTAATGGCGAGAAAACATGCCCAATATCTCTGGCCATAAGACAGAACCTGAATAGCAATATAATATCATAAAGGTTCACAAGACAAGCAATTGGCTAATAATGTTCTACATCAGCAGACATAGAGAACATCATCTATCATGTAAACAGAAGGTAAGTACCAGACTAAAACCGAAGCCACATCAATATTAATGTAGGCTACCAGATACCTTCTGTGAAAAGGCATTTTAGGACAGACACCTTAGTGCCATACCCCACAAAACCATAATAGACACTTAACATGCCTATTAAGAGGTCTTTGCACCTAAGCCTCTCATTAAAGGGCAAATAATGTACCCCAAGGTTCTAATAGGGTACAAATTCAAAAGTACCACAGAGAACTAATCCTACACATAGAGTAGAACTCGATCCACTTAAACGTGAGACAAATAATGCATAAGCTGAGTAAACTCCTCCCGAATATATATAGATGCACATTGAAAAGTGCTCAAAACAGCATACCAACAAGACCCCATATCGAGTATACTATATACCATAGTGGGGTCACTCTTGAGCCTAAACTCTTCTCCAGAGCAAATCAAATTGTGAGCTCTTTATAACAGGGCTCAGATAAGAAACATAGCACAAATTAAACACTGAGAAACTGTCATCAATAGAGTCCAGTACTTTTGCAGTTAGCAGATTAACCAAGAAATCCACTTATCGTAGAACACAACTTCTGTAATCCCAACTGTCTGGGAATAAAAACACTAGGTATCAATAAATCTTTGCATCAAGCAAAACACTATCTTGTATGTACCAGATGAAAAATATCATAACTCAGACGTGTAGATACTTCTCTACACCAGCTCGAACACCAAACTCAAGCTTACAAAATAACTCAAGTGGACTTATCAGATCGACCACCTCGGGCCTGATTCACAGAACTAACTTACGTCAAAAGCGTAAACGTAAAGTTAGTACTTTTTAGGTATTCACAGAATACACTTACTCATTTTGGTATTCACAGACTGAACTTACTCATTTCGGTATTCACAGAAGTTAGTAGTCCTAACTTTAGGACTATTAACTTCTGTGAATACCGAAATGAGTACGTTCATTCTGGCAGGAACCGCAGTCCCCGGAGTCGTGATGTTCTCGCAGGCACCACAAACAGACAGTATGGGTATCGGTGATCGACATTTGTTAATCACAAGTTCCGCAGGGTTTAAACCCAGACGACATCACTTGAAAAAGCACACTGTTCTCTCGACAAGAAGTCCAGAGGGGCCTGTAAAAACGGCCCTTAACCGCTCGGGATCCGCGTTGCAAGTGCGGAAAAGAAGGAACTGTTGTCAGCGAGTCAGCAAGGGAGTTTTACATATTCCGTTGACGTCACATCCGGTGGACGACGTCAATACGGAGTCGTGCAGCGCCCTCTGCCGGTGGGCAGAGATGCTATGGAAAAATTTCCAGCCAGTCTCACGCCTGGGGAGGATTCTAAAGTAAGGAATCTGCAGCTAGATGTCTCTATCAGATGGAGGCCCGTGCTCAAGGCTCATCACTTCTACAAGGAGTTGGTTGTTCAGACTTCTGGCTCCACCCACCTGTATTGTGTCTGGAGCCAGGACAAGGCAAGAATTTCCTTTGAAGTTGGTCCACTTCAAAGGCAGAAACTGATATAATGACTGGAGCTGTGACACCATAACTTCAGAACACTTCTGGACTAAGAGGAAATTCTGCCAAGAAGAAGAGCTGGAGAAGCAGAAGGAGGGGAACTGCCACTCTGCTTGTTGCTATGTTGAGCTGGCCTGCTGCGTGTTACTTCTGTCTTGGAGAGTGAAAGGACTGGACTTTGCTTTTTTCATCCTGCTTGCCAAGGTTCTCCAAGGGCTTGTGTGTCCTTGCCTCCTGTTAAGAAGTCTAAGAGCCATCAAAGAATTCACCTGTAGCCCTTGAACTCCTCTGCTGGGAGTTCTGACCTGCCAAGTGGTGCCAATTCCAGTTCTGGGCCCTTGGAGAAAGTTTTGCTGCAAAGAAGCCTGAAAATCCAGGCATCGACCTTCATCGCCCGTTTTTCCTGCTGCAGTCTTGCCATTGAACCTTGCGGTTGAAAAACCGACGCATCGCCGCAGTGCGGTCAAAGAATCGATGCAGTGCCTGCCATGTGGCTGAAAAGATCGGCGCAGCCCGAGTCCTGAACACCATGTCTCTGACGTCCGAGGCTCCCGCTCCGACTCCGACGCAGGCCCTGCTGTGCGGCTGAAGAAATAGATGCATCACCTGCTCACATCTGGAAAATCGACGCAGCGCCTGTTTCGCCGCATCGAGCCAGCACGTCCGGATTTTTGACGCATTGCACCTGTGCAGCAAGTTCTGCAACCGACATACGTGGGGGGAGGGTGGGGAGGGAGTTACCTAGTTTATTAGTAACCAACGCATCACCTTCCTTGACAGTAAGGAACCAACGCATCATCTCCCCTGACAGTAAGGAACCAACGCATCACCTCCCCTGCGCTACTGTAAGGAACAAACGCATCACCTCCCCTGGGAGTGAGAAACCGATGCATCGCTTTGCTTTTCCAGCGCCTCACCTCCCCTGCGCCTGTTTAGTCTTTGATTTTGACGCATACCAGGTACTTTGTGATAAAAGTGACGCATCCATAGTTTCTTATGGACTGAACTATTTTGAACCTTTTAAAAGTGATATCTTTGCTTGCGTATGTTGGATTTTTGTCGTTTTGGTCTAGTTTATTAAGATAAATATTGGTTATTTTTCTAAACTGGTGTGGTGTAATTTTGAAGTGTTTTCAGTTTGTTACTGTGTGCTTATGTACAAATGCTTTACACTTTGCCTCTGAGATAAGCCTGACTGCTCGTGCCAACCTACCAAGGGGGCGAGCAGAGGTTATCTTAGGTGTAATCCCCTCATCCTGATTAGAATAAGGGTCCCTACTTGGACAGGGTGAAAACCACTGCCAACTAGAGACCCCATTTCTAACACAAATGCTATGCGAACTGGACCTGGCATTACTAATATAACAACACAGGATTTTGTTGAAAAGGTGCACGAAAATTTAGAATTTAACTTAATCAACGTTATGGCTTGTCAATGAGGAACAAGTGAATATTGGTTTCGAAGACAAAGAGAATTGAAATGTATGCCCAGAAATTAAGACCACCTAATTGGTTTATTACTTTAAGCTGTGTTGAGTATGGATGGGAGTATTTGTATCAATTTATCTCAAAGCTAATTTTATTATTTCGGACATTAACAGCAAAATACCTGCAGAAATATGTTCTTTGGACTCTGCCAATCTTGGCAGGTATTTCAACAACAAATTTCAAACTATGCTTCACTACTAACCAACAAAATGAAAAATCCAGTTGGAGAAGTTCTTGATTATCTTTGGAGAAAAGAGTATCAAGCAAGAGGTGCACCACACTTTCATATGCTTCTCAGGATCAAAGATGCACCGAAGTTTGGATGCAAGTCTGATTACTCAGTTCTAAATTTTATTGAACGTTATGTGACTTGTCACATCCCCCAAAAAAAGAGAACAACAAGAAACTATCTGAGCAAGTTTTACACTTTCAATCACATAAGTGTGGTAAATAATGCTTAAGAAAATATTGGAGCAAATATAAATATTACTCAAAATGCTGCTTTGGATTACTAAGGGGCCGATTCCGATCTCGGCCGGTAGGGCTCCGAATCGGATTTACCGGATCCGATTCGGAGCCCTATTTCCCGACCGAATCATACGTGCGTCCGGGCGAGCAAGTACGATGCGTGCGCTCGCGAAATCTCCGACCGACTCGTTCGCAGGACCCGACCGCCCCGACCGACTCGCACGGGGACGACTCGCACCGCGCAATGGAGACGTTCCCCGGCCGGGTAAGTACGATGCGCATCGCGACCGCTCCGACCGACTCGCGCAGTCCGGCTCCAAGGAGCTGTCGGAGCCGCACTTTGGGGGTCCGTGTCGGACCCCCCTGGAAGCGTAGGCACGCGAGTCGCACACAGGGGGGACCCATGGGTCCCCCTTACACGTGCATGTACGGCGCGATCTGCACCGACGCGAACACGCTGTAGGGGGCGCCCTTGTTCGCGTCGTGCCCATTGAGTCAATGGGAGCCCGTGTACGCGTCGTACGACTGGCTCCCATTGACTTCAATGGGAGTCCGACCGAATCGAGTCCGATGGCATACGTGCGCATCGTACTCATTCGGTCGGACTGCTAGAGTCCGATTCGGTCGGAAATCTCTCCGGGTCCGGCTCGGTCGGAGAGATTTCCGGCCCGAATCGGAATCGGCCCCTAAGACTAGGTATACAGAAAGGAAAAGTCAAAATTTTAATGTCATCTGTAAAAGATGAGATTACCAGCAAATCGTTGAAAAACATGTACAATTTTAGAAGACCACAAGCATCACAATAGATCAATGACTACAAACCTTTAACTCTACATAATGGGATGCTAACGTGGATATACTTTTTGTTGCAGATAACTCAATAGCAGTTCAAAGTCATGTTACTTCATAAATTACAAAGGCAGAAAAAAAGATATGAAGGAAGCATGGGAAGAAATATCTGCCTAGCAATCCTTAAGTAAAAGATTATGCAGATTTAACCTACAAATGTTATCTCACTGCGAGGCTGGTAGCTAAGACGCATGTGACCGCTAAGTTTCTCAAGCTTATATGGTAAATCAAGGGCATCATGTGGCTTAGTTTAGGCTTGTACTCATCACGTCAAATAGTTTTGAAAAGCCTACCCAAAATTGAATATCTTGCACATTTTGATCACACAAACAAAGACATTTTGAAAACAAATATGTGCATACTACCCAAAGAGAAGTCAATTACTGGAAACTATGCCTCCATGAAGTTGCTTAGTTCTACACATATAGAAACAATGTGACAGAAGATATGAACACTGGAAAATTTGGGGTAAAATGTACCAATGGTTGTTTAATATGTCTTACTATACCTACTCGTATTAATTATTGTAAACTAAGTTATGACAGAAGAAAATAAATAATTTTTCTTTTAATGTTAATAAAAATGCCTGAATTTCAGACTTACAAATGCTCAATCGGGAAATAAAAGAAGAGAAAAATATGAATGCAGAAATTCAATCCAATACTCCATCTATTATTGAACTTTCTACTTCCAAGACTGCTGACTCACTTGGACAACCAATTACTGATACTGAAGCTGTGGTTGCCAAGGGCGTGATCAATTAGATAACTTAGGATGCTTAGATAACTTAGTATCTCAATTAAATAGTGAACAACTAGAAATGTACAAATACATAAAAGAATCAGTAGATCATGGACTTCAACATGAAAATGGAATATTTGAATGTGCTACTTATGAACCTACATTACAATATGTGAGTGGAAAAGCAGCCACAGGGAAAAGCATTCTTATTAAAGTAATTACTGCTTATGTCCATAAAGTTACTGGCTCTAATTTATCTTGTATAGTTACTGCTCCTACTGCCTTAGAAGCACATATCATCAAAGGAATTACCTTACCTCATCGCCTCTTACTGCCTGTGGAACATGAACAAAATGGAATGCTTAAGATTAAATACTGATAAATGTCAAGACCTTGGTAGACACCTTACAAAATTAAGAGGTTTGATTGTAGATGAAGTTAGTATGGTTCTTACTTAATGTTGGAGTTTGTTTATCTTCGTATGCAGGAGGTATTCAAAAAGTCTTATGATGTGCTTTTTGGAAACGAACATGTCATTGTGTTATTACAACTAACACCTGTAATAGGTCAACTGACTATCAATATATTTTTGCAATGCCAAACTTGAGATTGTTTGGGAAGTGTAGGCAATGTCAACATTTGATTGTATTTCACATATACAGAATTAACACAAAATATGAGCCACGCTAACGATAAAGAATATGCCAAGAAGAATGAAAGACATTTGCCTTGGAATTGTAACAAATGAAGTAAAAATTATGGTACAGACACAAAATACAAGAAGTTTTTCCCTAAACTTCTTTCAAAATCACAATCAGTTGTTTGTTTAATGCCCCATGAAAAAGTATGTGCACAATTAAACAATGACATGCTACATTTGGAAAAAGAAACCATTGTACATCTTCCTTCTAAGGATAAAGTGGTCAATCACAGACTAAACATTCCTATAAGCAACACTTTAGCTAAACAATTACAAAAGATGGAAAAATCAGTTTCACAAACAGTAGAATTAGAGAAAGATTTACAGCTATGTAAAAATTGTCATAAAATTTTACGTTGAAATTAAAATATAGAAGGACTAGTAAATGAAGCCATAGGATTTGTAGCAGTTGTTATGTCTGGAAAAAATGGAGACATTGAATATACTGTGGTAAAATTTAACCACCTTAAACAGCAAAAAACATATCTCCCAAAGTGCTGTAAGATTCCTACTTCTGAAAGATTTATATATTCAGTAGAGTACAGTTTTCTCTTTATTTGGCTTATGTGCAGTAAAAATACACAAATCGGAAGGACTAACCTTAAATTATGCACTCATTAACAAAGGGTCCACGGTATTCAAAGAGGACATGGCATATGTTTCTCTATCGTGAGTAAAAAAAACGTACAGGACTGTATATAAACAATTTCGATGAGACAAGAATTAATGTAGACAGTCGCTGTGTAACTGAATATAAATGTTTGCGAAACAGATGAGCTTATCATCTTTGTCAATATACCATTTTGTAAAACCTAAAACATCTTTTAATAGAAAAATTGAAACAAACTACAGTGGCAAAGAAAGATTGGAAGTACCTAAAAAACAAAACACACGGAAATGACAGGACATCAGTTTCAAAATCAGAATGATATAAATTGCTGCAACAATGTAAATGTTAATCTTCTTTTTGACCTACCATCAGTCAAATAAATTATCCACCAGCATGTAGATCAATGTTTCTGTAAATCGCTGATATATCTTCATGAAAACATTCTCTCAAACAACCACATATGCCATTCTACAACAGCCATAATAGATATGGTAGAGATATTGTAGACATGTGTAGAGGTGCTATTCAATTTTCAATCAATGAACAACAAGATGCTCAGGAATTCTGTATGGCTGTTCTAGGAATAACAGCTATCAAAACTCACCCGAGTTGTGACTTGTTCAGTATAAACTAATCTTGGGAACATGAATGCTTAAATTGACTACATCCAAGCACAACTGTTACAAACTTTGAAAGATTTATATATCTACCAATACCTGATTGCAAAAGCATTGCATTTAATAATTTAATATCTAAAGCTTCGCAAAACAACTTATGTCCAAACTGTAATTCAGAACTTGTCTCCACACATAGGGCCTTATTAAGAGTGCGGTGGTCCTGGGACCGTCGTACCCATGGATGGCGGTCTGACCGCCACCATTACGCCTGGCCTCCCGCCCGATTACGATGGTGACCGCCGCCGAGATCTAGGATCCAGCAGCGGTGGTGGTGAGAGGGGCTGAAAAGGCTGCCGGTGCCGATGCCAGCACCTACGAGCAGATTATGACCTGCATTTCCACCACCCCTTTCATGGCAGGGACCCAACATGAAAAGGGTGGCAGAAAAGCAGGAAAGGGCCCCAGGTTGAATCTGCCCATGGGGGTCCATGCAGGGGCACATGTTGTGTCCCCCTAGATTTGCACCGTAGCGCGTGCAGGCTGTCGCATAAACAACATGGTGCATGCCACACAGTGCACCTGACGTGGTTGCGGTCCCACGGCTGCGGGATGACTGCACACTGTAATTCTCAGTCAAAGCATGCTGCCACCGTGGGACCGCAGCTGCGTCCCCGCCACATCAGCTACACGATCGTAATTGGGTGGGCGGGAATACCGACGACCTGGTGGTCTTCCTGGGACCGCCACAGAGGCGGTCCTACAGGAAGACCGCCAAAGTCATAATAAGGCCCTTAATTTAACAATGGTAACCAAATTTGCCATTTTTATGATTCATGTCGTTAACGCAAAACTGGTACTTATGAATTGTAGTTAGATATTTTAGGAGATATGTCATTATCTGGCCTGGCATGGGTGATGACATTTGCAAAAATCTCTTCCAAGTTTTGTTGTCTTCTATGCTTTTACAAATATCAAATTTCCAAGATAAATTAACAGTTGGACATGCAGGGCATCTATGGGTTGTTTCACAATCTAATTGAATCATTTTCCCCCAGTGTTTCATGATGACTAGTATATGATCATCTTGAACGGTAAATGTTTTAAATGATGCCATATTAGTTTAATAGGGGAGAGGATGTGGCCTAATGGCTAGGGCGGTCGACCTCAAATCTGAGGAACTGGGTTCGAGTCTCGGCAACGACGCTCAACATCCTGTGATTCTGGGCAAATCACTTAATCTCCCCGTGCCTAACAAAAAAAATGAATGTGTCCGTCTGTAATGAAACTGGTGCTCATGTAAAGCGCTCTGATACCCGATACCTTCGAGTCAAGTTTGCGCTATATAAAACTTCGGGGAAAAAACCCAGAAATAGTAGTAAACAGCAGAGGGATTTAGTTTTTTCTTATTCAGCCTCAGGAACTGGGGAAGAGCTTCCCAGCTGCCCGTGGCATTTTTTTTTTTTGCGTAATGACGATCGGTGCATATCGGCGATCGGCTCGTTTCACTTTCATGCCTATGGGCTCGCCGGGCTATCTCAGCCCCCAAGCACCTAGGCAGACGGAAGAGGTAACATTGGAAAGGGGGAATCTCCTCTTTTCAATTGTACCTTGCCCTAGTGGATCCCTGCTTGGGATCGCTGCAGGAGGGCGATCCCCAAGCAGGGATACACCACTCACCCCAACTATTTTGGGCACTTTCAGTCTTTCTGCCCCCCCGGGGGGGCAGATGGGGGCAATAGACCCCGATCTGCCCTCCGGGGTGGAGGGCAGAAAGCCTACTAGGCACCAGAGATATGCTTATGGGCATGTCAGGGAGCGGCCCCTTAGGCAAGGGTCGTTCCCCTTTTTTTCTTCACACATTTTGGCAGTTTCTGCCGACCTTGGGGGCAGATCAGCGATAGTTTTAGGCTCGGGGGCAGAAAACCACTAGACACTAGTAAACGTTTCTGTGTGTGTGTGTGTGAACTGGAGTTCGGCTGATGGCCTGAGTGAACTGGCTGGCTGTGTGTGAACCTGCATTTTGTTGGCGGTGTGTGTGGACGTGCGCTTAACTGGCAGTGTGCGTAGACTAGTGCTTGGCTAGCGATGTGCTTGGATGGCGCTTAGCTGGCAGTGTGGCTTGCGTGGATCCTCCAGCGTTTTATTACCCAGAATCTCCTGCATACCTCAAATTTAGCTAACAAGTCACACTTTCCTCACATTTCTGTGTGGAAAAGTTGTTGGATCAACGTGCCGGCACACTTTTCCTACCACCCAGCGTTCCCCTCAGTCTCCTGAGTCAAATGATACCTCACTTCTTTGGGTGGGCCACAGGCCTGCGACTGGGAAAGGCCAAAAACAGATTTTATATATGTTTTTAGGTTGACTCTGCATTGGACACCCACACAAGTGAGGTATAATTTTTATCGGGAGACCTGGGGGAACGCAGGGTGGTAGGAAATTAGTGTCTGCCGGGTGATCCCACAACTTTCCCACACAGAAATGTGAGAAAAATTTGATTTTTTACGCTAAATTTGAGGTTTGCAAGCATTATGGGTAAGAAAACATTGGGGGATCCAAGCAAACTACACCTTCCTGGACTCCCCTGGGTGTCTAGTTTTCAGAAATGTCTTGGTTTGGTAGTTTTTCCTAGACGTCCATCAAGCCCAGGACCAAAAACGCAGTTGACTCCCTTGCAAAACCGAGTCGCTTTGTGATAAATAATATTGATGTCTACACAATAAGTTTTGGCCCATTTCCTGTTACAGGCACTAGGCCTACCCACACAAGTGAGGTACCATTTTTATCGGCAGACTTGGGGAAATGCTCGGTGGGTGGAAGATTGTGGCTCCCCACGGATTACAGAGCTTTTCATCACAGAAACGTGAGGAAAATGTGTTTTCTTTTTACAAAGTTTGAGGTTTGCAAGGGATTCTGGGCAACAGAAGCTTGTGAGAGCCACACATGTCACCCCATCCTGGATTCCCCTGGGTGTCTAGTTTTAAAAAATGTACAGGTTTGCTAGGTTTCCCTAGGTGCCGGCTGAGCTAGGGCCCGAAACCCACAGCTAGGCACACTGCAAACAAAGGGTCAGTTTTCACTGGAAAAATGTGATGTGTCCACGTTGCATTTTGGGCCGTTTCCTGCCGTGGACACTAGGCCTACCCACACAAGTGAGGTATCATTTGTATCGGGAGACTTGGGTGAATGCTTTGTGGGTGGAACTTTGTGGCTCTCCACAGACTCCAGACCTTTCCCACACAGAAATGTGAGGAAAATGTGGGGGGTTTTGACAAATTTTGTGGTTTGCAAGGGATTCTGGGTAACATCATCCCATCTTGAATCCTCTGGGTGTCTAGTTTTCAAAAATCTACAGGTTTGCTAGGTTTCCTTAGGTGCCAACTGAGCTAGGGCCCAAAATCCACAGTAGGCACATTGAAAAAAAGGGTCAGTTTTCGTTAGAAAAATATATGTGTCCACATTGCGTTGTGGGTCGTTTCCTGTCGCAGGAACTAGGCCTACCCACACAAGTGAGGTACCATTTTTATTGGGAGACTTTGGGAATTGCTGAGTGGGTGGAATTTTGTGGCTCCCCGCAGATTCCAGAACTTTCCGTAACAGAAATGTGATTTCTTTTTTTTTTTTCTTTTTACAAAGTTTGAGGTGTGCAAGGGATTCTGGGTAACAGAACCTGGTGAGAGCAACACAAGTCACCCCATCCTGGATTTCCATGGGTGTCTAGTTTTCAAAAATGTACAGGTTTGCTAGGTTTCCTTAGGTGTCCACTGAGTTAGGGCCCAAAATCCACAGCTAGGCACATTGCAAAAAAATGGTCAATTTTCTGTGGAAAAATGTGATGTGTCCACGTTGCTTTTTGGGCTGTTTCCCCCTGCAGGCACTAGGCCTACCTACACAAGTAAGGTACCATTTTTATTGGAACACTTGGGAGAATGCAGGGTGGAAGGAAGTTTGTGGCTCGCCTCAGATTCCAGAGCTTTCCATCACAGAAATGTGATAAAAATGTGTTTTTCTGACAAATCTTGAGGTTTGCAAGGGATTCTGGGTAACATAACCTGATGAGAGCCACACAAGTCACCCCATCCTGGATTCTCCTGGATGTCTAGTTTTCGAAAATGTGCAGGTTTGCTAGGTTTCACTAGGTGCCAGCTGAGCTAGAGTCCAACATCCACAGCTAGGCACATTGCAAAAAAAAGGGTCAGTTTTCAGTGAAACAATGTGGTCTCCATCAATCAATCAATCAATCATGTCACTTATAAAGCGCACTACATACCCGCGAGGGTCTCAAGGCGCTGGGGGAAGAGGGGGGTGGTGCTGCTACTGATCGAAGAGCCAGGTCTTGAGGAGTCTTCTGAAGGCCAGTAGGTCTTGGGTCTGTCGGAGGTTGGTGGGGAGGGTGTTCCAGGTCTTGGTGGCGAGGTGGGAGAAGGATCTGCCGCCGGCGGTCGTTTTCCGGATGCGGGGGACTGTGGCGAGGGCGAGGCTGGTCGAGCGGAGCTGGCGGGTGGGGGTGTAGAAGCTGAGTCGTCTGTTGAGGTAGGCTGGTCCGGAGTTGTGGAGTGCTTTGTGTGCGTGGGTGAGGAGCTTGAAGGTTATCCTCTTGTTGACAGGGAGCCAGTGCAGGTCTCTCAGGTGGGGTGTGATGTGGCTGCGTCACAGTAGATGGTGCTACTGGAGGGATAGTAGGTGAAGCGGATGGTGGTGGAGGAGCGGTGATGCAGAAGAAGTGGAAGGGCCGAAGAAGTAGCCACTGCCGATCTTCCTGCTTCGGCCTCTTCTATCTCCTCCTGACGACAAGTTTCCGCATGCGCCAACGTGGTTGAATGAATTGCTTATAGGTGGTTTCTCATTCCCATGGTACCGAATCAGCACAATATTTTCAGAAAGGTTCAAAATTGATTATGATCGCCAGCATCTTCCGCGTCACTGTTTTACATTCACTTGACTTTCCTCCAATGTACTCCAGTACCCCCGTAAAATTTTAAAATCGTATTTGGAACAAAGATTTCATTTTTTTTTCAAATATGGATTCAGGTTTTCATGGCTAGTTAAGTATTTTAATGGTATATGTGTCAGTATTGTTACTGGAGGTTGTGTTTGTGAACTATGCGGGTACCTCAATAGTATCAAGATACTACAACGGTATTTTCGCTTTTGCAAAACAACATTTCATTGACTTAGAACTTTGTCAATTGTTGGAAACAGGAAGTGTATACCCCTTATCCCCATTCAATTAGATTTCTTCCAAGGAGAAGGTTGTGCTGATTCAAAGAGTAAATATATTTTCCTGAAAAGCCACTTTGCAACTTTTGAAGACCTGCAATGGTTGAAGAAGATGATCCTGTGCTGTTGGAACAGGAGGAACAAGAGGTGGAACAGAATAGATTATGTGGGATTTTTTATCATTGCCACAAGGAGGGAAAAATGTAAACTCAAAACTGGTAACCTGCAACCTATGAAACAAAATAATTTCAAGTGGAAATGTGAAACCACTCTCATTCGGTAACACAGGAATGAAAAAACACCTGCTGGCAATTCATTTCACCAGGTTGGCGTATGCGGAAAGAAGGCATCAGAAGTATATAGAAGAGTCCGAAGCAGGAAGATCAGCAGTATCCACTTCTTCGGCTACTGCAACCCCTTCAATCTCTTCTGTTTAATCAGCACCTCCACCACCATGCGCTGCATCTGTCTCTCCAGTAGCCCTTTCTACTACTTCTGCTCCACTAGCACTTCCACCCCCTCCCGGTGCATCTGTTCTTCCATCAGAACCTGCTCCTGGTACTGTTGGTGCTCATACATCTGTTGAGACAGAATATAGAAATTATAGAGCAGTATGGCAGTACTGCAACATACTGTCTCCTCTGCCATACTGTCATTGTTGGGAGAGAGCGAGAGATATGACCATCCACCGTGAGCTTGTCATGGGTCACTAGTGTCCTCCCTAACAGCCTTAGTTTTTTTGTTTACTTTGTTGTCCTCCCGTTTCCTGTTAAAACTACTATTTGGTTGGTAATGTTTATCTCCTGAATTATCTAACTACAACTCATTAGTACAAGTTTTGCATTATAACAATGGTAACATTGCAACTTAGAACTTTTGGGGTAAAATAAGATGGTAATTGTTTTGTAAATATCTGGTAGAGACTATCTAGCCGCAGATTCCTTACCTTAGAATTATCCACAGGCGTTAGACTGGATCTGGAAATTTTCAAGCAGTACCCCTGCCTGCCGGTAGGTGATGTCGTTTGGCTCCACATCTGCATTGTCTGAGCCGGAAATGATGTACACAGTACCTATATAGGTGCCACTTTGGCGCGCCGACGTCCGTTAATTTTTGGGACTTTCCATGCCAGGTGCGGGGTGCCAGGATGAAGACTCACCACTGGTATGAGCTGCTAGGGCCCTTCATAAGGGGAAGTCCTTATTTGTAAATGAGGTCACAGAGCAGGGTGGGTGCGAGGGTCGTAAGGAATCTGTGGCTGAGACAGTCTCTATCAGATACAGCGTTACCGAAGGAAAATAATTTGTTCATCTGATAGTGATTTCTAGCTGCAGATTCCTTACCTTACAATAGATATCCAAGCAATACCTCCCAGGAGGCGGATCTGCATACCCAACTTAGACCAGAACGGGCAAAAATGCCCATCCCGAAGAACCTGACTGTCCAGGCAGTAATGCCTTGTGAACATGCGCAGTGAAGCTCACGCTGCAGCCTGAAAGATGTCCAGGACTTGAGCTCCGCGGGCTAACACAGTAGTGGCAGCTTTGACTCTGGTACAATGAGCGAGCAAGCCCTTAGGTGGATGCTGTTTGGCCGGTGCATAGTAGATTTTTATGCAGAGCACAATCCATCCGGAGACGGCTCATTTCTGCATAGCCTTTCCTTGCTTGACCCCAACGTACCCTACAAAGAGTTGGTCATCCACCCGGAATTCTTTTGTGCGGTCAAGGTAGAATGACAAGGCTCTTTTTGGATCCAGACGGTGGAGTCCCTCCTCTTCCTTAGAAGGATGAGAAGGAGCAAAAAAGGTAGGCAGGGTGATCATCAGGCCTATGTGGAAAAGGGTGACTACCTTCAGGCGGAAGGAGGCACGTGTCCAGAGCACCAGTTTGTCAGGATAAAAAGTAGTGTAAGACGGGTGCATCATAAGAGCTTGCTACTGGCTGACCCTCCAGGCCAATGTAACGGCCACTAGAAAGGCAGTTTCGATGGTTAATAACCGAAAAGGGAAGTTGTGTAATGGCTCAGTGGGGTGCACATCAGCAAAGTAAGAACCAGGTTCAAGTCCCACTGGGGCATTATGAATAGCCAGGGTGGGACATGTGTTGGAAACCCTTGAGGAATCTCATCACAACGAGTGACTTAAATAAGGAAGGTTGGTCCGGCAACTGCAAAAACGGCTGTAAGATAGCCCTTAACTGTGCCCAGAGTAGAACTCTGCTGGGCCAAAGAGAGAAAAAATAATAAGACTTGAAAAGAGAAGCAGGTAAGGGGGTTCAATGCTTTTTGATACACACCATGCAACAAATTTGTCCCATGGGCAAGTGCAAACTGATTTCGTGGAGAGATGTCTGGCTGCCAGAATAAAATCACAGACTTCAGGAGGAAGGTTGAAGGCTCTGTAAACTGTCACCACTCAATCACCAAGCATGAAGGCGGAGAGTGTGCAGGTTCGGGTGCAGAACTCTCCACTGTCGCTGCAACAGAAGATCCTCTCAAAGAGGTAGCTTGACTGGAGGACCAATGCTCATGCTCAACTGTTCAGGATACCAGACTCTTAATGCCCAGTCCAGAGCCACAAGAATGACTTGGGTCCAGTCATTCCTGATTTTCTTGACAACTCTGGCAGGAGTGGTATTGGCAAAAAGGTGTATAGGAGGCTGGAGCTCAACTCGAGATGAAAAGCGTCCAGAGAGAGAGCCACCTTGGAAACTCCAGCGCACAGAACTGCTGACAGTGCACGTTCTCAGTGGTGGCTAATAGAGCTAACCAAGGCGTTCCCCACTCTTGGAAGAGGCCTTGCACCACCTCCAGATGGAGACGCCATTTGTGATCCATTAGGCATTGATGGCTGAGTTTGTCGTCCCTGGAGTTCAGAGAGCTTGCCAGAGAAATGCCCTGGTGTTCCATCCATGTCTAGAGATGCAGAGTGTCTGCCACTGACCCAATCACGCTTCGTTAGCCTCCAATGCAGGTCTTTTGCAGTTCCCTCTGGGATTCCCCTGATGCTGAGCACACTGGAACTTCCCACTGCATAGCCCGCATATGCTAATTGGCATGTGTTACCAGCACGATGAAGGAGGCTATGAGGCCAAGCAGCCTCAGAGTCTGTCTCACTGAAAGCCAGGATAGAGGTCGGAAACATTGGTATCATAACCTGAATATCCTGGACTTGCCGTTCAGGAAGATAAGCCCGAAACTGCCCAGAATGTGTCCAGAAAAGCTCTGATGAAAGGGAGCATCTGAGAGGGGGTCAGGTGTGACTTCAGTACATTGATAGTGAACCCCAGCAAGTGCAGTAGGTTCGCCGTAGTCTGAAGGTGGGAGACAGTCACCTGGAGTGAGCCCGCCTTCATCAGCCCATCATCGAGGTAGGGAAATACGGGAACTCCATACCCCTGCTGGTTTGCTGCAACCACCGCCATCACCTTGGTGAACACCCGAAGGCCGCTGGTAAGGCTGAAGGGACACACGGCAAACTGAAAGTGCTCGTGGCCCACCGTGAACTGCAGGTAATGTCTCTGGGGGGACGGATATGTGAAAATATGCGTCCTCCAAATCCACCACTACCAGCCAGTCTCCTGGGTCTACGTCAGGCAGAACCTGAGCGATTGTGAGCATTTTTAATTACTCCTGTCTGAGGAAGAGATTCAGAAGGCGCAGGTCTAGTATAGGACGAAGACCTCCGTCCTTCTTGGGCACCGGAAAGTAGCGGGAATACCAACCAGACCTACTTCTGATACCGGCCCCCTCTCTATATCTCCCTTGGCCAAAAGAGACAGCACTTCCTGGCAGAGTAAAGAGAGCTGGTCCTCCGTCAACCAGTTGTAAGTGGGTGGCATGGGTGGAGGGACAGTCACAAAGGGGAAGGAGTAGTCCCTTTGTACAATCTGTAGTACCCAACGGTCTGATGTTACTGATCTCCGTGGGGCAGGTGGTGGCGTATCCTGCCCCCCACTGGATGGCCATGATGATAGGTGGGCAAACTAGAGACTTAAAGGCTGTGGATACCGGGAGAGTGGTGTACTCGGCCGACCTCTGGCTACCTGTCCCACTTGGTCTGTTGGAACTGAGTCCTCTGCCACGAAGAAGTGTGAATGCTTGCTAGCCATATTGAAGCAGTTGGAAGCCCCTTCCATGGCCGCAAAAGGCAGATTGGGGGTGGCCAGGGGCCACAGAGAGGCCCAAGGATCTGGCCATAGCCCTGGAGTCCCTAAAACGCTCTAGCGCCAAGTCTGCCTTCTCTCCTAAGAGACTGGATTAATCAAAGGGCATGTCCATAAGCGATGCTTGGACTTCCTTGGAAAAACTAGTAGTTCTTGGTTAGGCATGGCGCTAAAGGGATACCGATGAAGAAATCGCTCTGCCCAGCGAGTCGGTCATGTCCAGACCACAACAAATGGTGAACTTTGTTGCATCTCCCCCGTCTGCAATAGCCGGAGAGAGTATGGCTCAGGCCTCCTTCAAGACCACTGGCAGCACTTGCCCAACAAGTCCCAGATTGTGTGGGAATAACTGCACAAAAGGTGTTCGCCGACTGCAGTGCTAGGCTAGAGGAAGAGGACATTCTCTTGACAAAGGTACGCAGCCTCTTGGATTCCCTATCGGGTGGAGAGGAAGGGAACGCACCGGGGCTGATTCTGAAAGTGGAGGCCTGGGCCACCGAGCTCTGCAGAGTGGGGTGCTGGGTAAGGAACCTCGGGTCCCCTGGAGCGGGACGGTGAGTAATCATCCTGTGCAGAGGAGCCCCTGTGCAGGGCTTGGACCAGGCCCTGAGGAGAACGTAGGGTAGGCCTTCATTAAAGGAAAGCAAGGGTTTGCAGGGGGCAGTCCCTGGTTAAAGCAACTCCGTCAGGACGCTAGTCTTGACTGCCTCTGAGAGCAACTGAAGATCAAGGACCTTAGCCACCCTACGCACCACCATAGCGAAAGAGACCCCTCCTTCGTAGCTCAGTAGGAGAGGAGGCCAAGCCAGTGTCAGGTGCAGTGTCTAATCTACTGGCAGCCGCCAGGCCCTCATACCAGGTGTCCTCGGTATCATCCAATAGGTGGCAATATTCATAAGGGTCACTAAACCCCTCCCATTCATTCCCTGTACCAGGCCTGTCAGACAAAAGGCACTGGATCCGACCCGAACGGCATGGAGTCGGACAGCATAGGAACTGGTGTCGTGCAATGCTGTTCCTGCTCCATGTCAGAGACAAGGACAATAGGGATGACATCCTCGACGGGCGTCTACGGTGCTGGGGGCGTCAGCATGGAAGCGTGCGCCAGAGAAGTTCTCGGTGCCGCTGGCAGCGCCACTCCAGATCTAGCACCGGATCCATGGGTCTCAACTGGTTTCGAGGTCAACCCGCCAGCAGAAATCCAGAAGGGGTCCCGCCTGAACCCATGGGCCCGAAGGTACTCTAGAGAGGTCGGGCCACCCAAAAATGAGGCGAATGGCCTCATAGAACTCACGTAGTTGGCTGAGGGTCGCTCCAGCTACGGGAAAGTCGGGGAAGCGCAGAGTCGAATCTGGTTGGGGCTCCGCAGAAACTCGGGCCTGGAGTGCCGACTCTCCTTTGTCTCATCCAAAGATTTAGATGGACGTGGAGAAGTCGAAGACCTCTTTGACTACTTCTTTTTGTGTGACTTCCCCGACGATGACTGATCGGGACGACAACCGTCAGGTGCAGCTCTGCGAGTGGTCTCGGGACATTTCAAGTGACCGGGATCT
Organism: Calotriton arnoldi; assembly: GCA_963921515.1. Taxonomy (NCBI): domain Eukaryota; kingdom Metazoa; phylum Chordata; class Amphibia; order Caudata; family Salamandridae; genus Calotriton; species Calotriton arnoldi. The sequence continues at coordinate 179,113 of CAWUFW010007341.1, forward strand.
TGCTCAACATGGGGTTGTCTGACATCAGCTGGCAAGGATCTTGAGAGAGCCCTTCCTCAAAGGCTTTGGGTGCATGGTACGGCAATCCTCGACGGCATTTGAGTCATGGTCATTCTCGAGGTACCTTAGACAGACCAAGAGTGGATCTGTCACAGACATCTGTCTGTGACAGGCGCCACATGGTTAGAAACCAGACGGTTTCTTGGGAGACATCCCTGTCACCCCAGACTAAAATGGTCAACAAAACGTCTGAAAAAGCCAGTCAAAAAGTGACTAAGGGGTACCTCTTCATGGATCAGCGCTAACAGCGTGGACAAGAAAGAACTTACATCAGCGCACTGACGTGGTGCCTATATAGGTCCTGAGTACATCATTTCTGGCGCAGACAATGCATACAACACCCACGCGGAGCCGAACAACGCCAGCTCCCGCAATGCAGGGGTACTGTTCAAACATTTCCGGATCCAGTCTGACGACTGGAAATAGTTCTGAGGTAAGCAATTTGCGGCTAGAAGTCTCTATCAGATATAGAAGTTTGTGAAGCATTAAAGTTAGAAATAGAAGTTTTTATTTTTCTGTTTTTGACTACATCTTTGAATAAAAAAATTACATATTTGGTTACCATTGTTAAATTAAGTGTGAGGACAAGTTCTGAATTACAGTTTGGATATAAGTTGTTTTGCACAGCTTCAGAAATTAAATTGTTTAACTGGAATACGTTTGCAATCAGGTGTTGGTAGATATACAAATAGTTGAAAGCTTGTTACAGTGCTGCTTGGATGTAGACAAATTAAGAATTCACGTTTCAAAAAATAGCTTATACAGAGCAGGTCACAACTGTGTTTTGGTAGCTATTATTCCTAAAACAGCCACACAGAATTATTGAGTATCTTGTTGTTGACTGATAGAAATTTGAATAGCCCCTCTACACATAACTCGTATGGCACTTGTGGAGTGGCATATTGGTTGCCTAAGAGAATCATTTCATAAGAAATTATCAAAGATTTGCAGAAAGACTGATCTACATATTGGTGGATAATTTCTTTTGACGGGTGGTAGGTGCTTATAGTTTGTTTAAATTTTTCTTTTAAAATACATTTTCGGTTTTAACAAAATGGGATACTGACCAAGATGAAGAGCGTATCTGTTTTGCAAACGATTGAACAAGTTACTTACCTTCGGTAACGATATATCTGTAAGAAACATTAGTTAGTTATAGATTCCTTACCTTAGAATTACCCCCAGGCGTCAGACTGGATCCGGAAAGTTTTTTCGTCAGCAGTACCTCTGCGCTTCGGAAGGTGGCGTCGGTCGGCTCCGCGTCATGGTCGCCGGGATGACGTCGCGGTAGCAACATAGACGTAGCCCTCGCGGGCTGACGTCAGTTCTGTACACGACTTTCTGCGCCAGAAACGCAGAGCCATGCAAGACACTGACCACTGGTGCACAAAACTAGGGCCCTGAAAGGATGTCCTTAACCCTAGAAATCAGTTCGCAGAACGGGGAGGATGGGTTGGGCGGTAAGGAATCTATAACTAACTAATGTTTCTTACAGATATATCGTTACCGAAGGTAAGTAACTTGTTCATCTGAAAGAAACACGTTAGCTATAGATTCCTTACCTTAGAATAGATACCCCAGCAATACCAACCCCGGTGGTGGGTCTGCGAACCAAGATCACACCAGAAAGTCCTGGAGAACAGAACGGCCAAAGATGCCGTCTCTCCGGACTTGGCTGTCAAGGCAGTAGTGTTTGGTAAAGGTATGCAACAAAGCCCACGTAGCTGCCTGACAAATGTCATTCAGAGGAACTCCCCGTCCCAAAGCAGTAGTTGCTGCCGTCGCCCTGGTGGAATGCGCGCGCAGCCCCACTGGAGGCTCCTTCTTTGCCAGAGAATAACAGGCTTTGATACACAAGACGACCCATCGGGAAATAGTCCGTTTGTGTACGGCCCGACCTTTCTTGGTGCCCACGTACCCAACAAAGAGCTGGTCGTCCACCCGGAACTGTTTGGTGCGATCCAAATAAAAGGAAAGTGCACGTTTTGGGTCCAGACGGTGGAGCCTCTCTTCCTCTTTTGAAGGATGCGGAGGCGGAAAGACGGTGGGCAAAATGATGGTCTGCCCGATGTGGAAGGCGGTGACAACCTTGGGCAGGAAGGATGGAGGAGTCCTGAGGACAACTGTGTCCGGATGCACAGAGAGAAAAGGAGGCTTAGAAGAAAGCGCCTGGAGCTCACTCACTCGTCTGGCAGAGGTGATGGCCACCAGGAACGCAGTTTTGAGAGTCAAGAGCCTCAAAGGACAGTTGTGAAGCGGCTCAAAGGGAGCGCACATTAAATAAGTTAAAACTAGGTTAAAATCCCACTGAGGCATAACAAGGCTGTCCGGTTTTAGGTTTAAACCTATAATAACTGATAAAACCACACTGAAATGGAAATAGCCCTCATCAGTGAAAACATATAAACACTGAAAAAACACCTGCACAACCACAAACTAAATGCCATTTAAAAAAAGGAAAAAGAGAGAGAAAGAGTCCTTTTTTTCCTTCCTGAAGGGGCCAATACAATGTAACTTTGTTATACAAGCTAGCAGTAAGAAGGTCTGGGCTAACATTATTCTGCTTGAGTTTTGTTGTTTAGGGATGCCACTAAAATATTGTATCTTCTTCCTTTTGTTTTTTTCAGTTTTGTGGTCTTTGGTCTAAAGATGCAGGGTTTAGAAGCATGTTTTAGGTCTTGTTTAATTATTTTATAAACTGTAGAGAATCAGGAAATATCGAAATCATATTTGATATTTTGGCTGCGTTTGATTCTTTCACTGATAGGTAAAATGGCTGGTTTCATAAGAATCTTTCCTAATATGTGTCATCACATTTACCCACAGAGAATGGGTAAAACCCTTAATACATCAGCCCCCAGTTTCTAGTGAGTCAGTATTGATAGTAGGCGAATTGCCAACACCTCCGGCTTTAAACATTCAATGCAAGGTATAGTGACAAGTATATGTGAAAAGATCGCTATCACCAAGCATCTGGGATAGTGGATAAAACATGACACCAGATTTTTGGAAAACATGCAACACAGTGTCACTTGGAATGCTCTGCAAAAAAGGTTCTTTCCAAGTTCAACAAAGATTGGAGTGATATTGTCGCAATCTTCAAGTGAACCAGTATTGGCATGGAAATCTATGTCAGTGGCCAGAGTTAAATTGTGTACTGGATGTTTTGGCGTTGCCCATCTCAAGTGGCGATGTTGAGAGGGCCTTTTCACAGAAGTTTACATGGGAAGGAAATAGCGAGCACACATGACCAAAGACTCACAGAAGAAGTATTGTATGGTGCACTACAATAAGTTTAATTTGCAAAAAATCTATTTGGAACTCATATACACTATACTTACACTGTCTATATACCATGCGCTATGAGTGCAGAAAGCAAGCAATAATAAAAGCAAAACGTTCCATAAACCCCGGAAAAACACTTTCTTAGGTTTCTAATGGCGCAAAATTGTGTAACCACTGATAACCAATGTTTTTTTAAGGTATTGAAATCACTTGAAAACACTGAAAAAACCCCACCAGAATTTACCAAAGATAGAAACTGAAAACAGGAAAGCCTAGGCATAACGAAAGGAATAGGAGGAAAGAGATGAGTTATGCCTTTCAAGAAACGATTTACAACCGGGGACTTGAACAGGGAAGGCTGTTCTGGAAGCCGAAGGAAGGCAGAGAAGGCCGAGAGATAGTCCTTGATAGTGCCCAGAGCAGAGCCCTGCTGGGCCAAAGAAAGAAGGAACAGAAGAACCTCAGAAAGAGGGGCAGCGAGGGGATCCTTTGCTGTGCACCATAGTGGAGGGACACCTGGCTGCCACAATCACATCGCAGACATCGGGAGGCAGGTCGAATGACATCATATGCCGCCGCTCAATCTCCATGCAAGGAGGTGGAGGCTGGACAGGTTCGGTTGGAGGACCGTCCCCTGTTGCTGCGACAGAAGATCCTCCCGAAGAGGCAGACGGGTCGGGGGATCGATGGCCATGTTGAGCAGCTCGGGATACCAGACTCTTCGTGCCCAATGCGGAGCCACAAGAATGACTTGGGCCCAGTCGCGCCTGATCTTCTTCAGCACTCTGGGCAGAAGTGGTATAGGCGGAAAGGCGTACAACAGACCGCAACTCCACTGGCGACGAAAAGCGTTGTCTAGCGAGTGCCGCCTTGGAAATTCCAACGCGCAGAATTGCTGACATTGCGCGTTCTCTTCAGTGGCGAATAGATCTAACCTAGGCTCACCCCACTGTTGAAAGAGACCTTGCACCACCTCCGAGTGAAGACGCCATTCGTGATCCATCATGCACCTGCGGCTGAGTTCATCGGCCCTGGCGTTCAGTGAACCTGCCAGGTGTTGAACCACCAGAGAAATGCCCTGATGTTCCAGCCATGTCCAGAGGCGGAGGGCCTCCTGACATAGGGTCCACGACCCCACCCCGCCTTGTTTGTTGCAGTACCACATGGCGGTGGTGTTGTCCGTGAACACCTGCACTACTCTTCCCCGGACAGAGAGAAGGAACGCTTTGAGTGCAAGACGAATCGCCCGAAGCTCCAGAAGGTTGATGAGGAGCCCGGACTCCGCCAGACACCAGAGAACTCTGATCTCCGCCTCCCCCATGTGGCCGCCCCATCCTAGAAGGGATGCGTCCGTCACCACTGTGTGTTCTGGATGGGGAAGGGACAGAGATCTTCCGTTGACCCAATCCTGGTTCGTGAGCCACCACTGCAATTGTCGTACAGTGCCCTCCGAGATCTGGACGCAATCGGACAGATTCCCCTGATGCTGCGCCCGCTGGAACTTCAGGTCCCACTGCAGAGCCTGCATATGCCACCGGGCATGATCGACCAGCAGGATGCAGGAGGCCATGAGGCCCAGCAGCCTCAGGGTCATTCTGATTGAAACCCGGGATAGAGGCTGAAAGATCGGAATCATAGCCTGAATATCCCGGACTCGCTGTTCAGGAGGATAGACCCGAAACCGCGTTGTGTCCAGAACCGCTCTGATGAAGAGGAGCTTCTGAGAGGGAATCAGGTGTGACTTTTGCACATTGATGGAGAACCCCAGCGAATGCAGGAGGTCGGCCATAGTCTGGAGGTGGGAGACGACTGCCTGGGACGAGCCCGCCTTCAGCAGCCAGTCGTCGAGGTAGGGGAAGACTGAAACCCCTGCCCGGCGCAGATGAGCTGCGACCACCGCCATCACTTTCGTGAACACCCGAGGGGCGCTGGTAAGGCCAAAGGGGAGCACGGTAAATTGAAAATGCTCGTGGCCTACCGTGAACCGTAGGTAACGCCGGAGGGCCGGCATAACGGGGATGTGGAAATAAGTGTCCTGCAAGTCCAACGCTACCATCCAGTCTTCCGGGTCGAGGGCAGACAAGACCTGAGCTTGTGTCAACATCTTGAACTTCTCCTTCCGGAGGAAGCGGTTGACGTTCCTGAGATCCAAGATAGGACGCAGGCCCTTGTCCTTCTTGGTGACCAGAAAGTAGTGGGAGTAACAACCACGACCTACTTCTGGAACAGGAACGCGCTCGATGGCTCCCTTGGCCAAGAGAGCCGTGACTTCCTGCTGGAGAAGGGCCAGGTGATCCCCCGACATGCGGTGCTATTGCGGTGGCATGGCTGGAGGAGTAGTCTCGAAGGGGAGGGAGTAGCCCCTTCGGACTATCTGCAAAACCCATCTGTCCGACGTGATGGTGCACCAGTGGGCGAGGTGATGGCGGATCCTGCCGCCCACTGGCGTTTGATGGACATGAAATGTTGTACTAGGAAGGTTTGGAGGCTGCTGCAGAGGGGGGGGGGGTTTGGTGGACTGGCCCGCCCGCTGGCCCCCGGAACCACGACGGTTGTTCCCACGTCCTCGGCAGCACGAAGGCTGGGTAACTTGTTGCGGCCTGTGGCTCTGGGCGGGACGTAGCGGGGCACCCCTTCCGTAGCCATAAAACGGGCGAAAAGCAGACTGCGCAGGGCGGCTGGAGAGGCCCAAGGACTTGGCCGTAGCCCATGAGACCTTGAAACGCTCTAAAGCGGTGTCTGCTTTGTCGCCAAAAAGGCGACGGCCATCAAAGAGCATGTCCATCAAGGTGTTCTGGACATCCCCAGAAAAACCAGTAGATTTCATCGAGGCATAGCGTCGAAGAGCTACTGACGTGGAAATCGTCCTGCCCAGAGAGTCGGTGGTATCCAGCCCACAACGGATGGTAAACTTTGCCGCATCCCTCCCGGCGGCAATAGCCTGGGAGAGCCCTGTCCGGGCCTCCTCCGGACACTGAGGCAGCACCTGCGCAACCGAGTCCCACACAGAGTGGGAGTAACGGCCCAATAGACATGCAGTGTTTACCGACCACAATCCCAAGCTGGCGGAAGAGAAAATCTTCTTCCCAAGGTGGTCCAGCTTCTTGGATTCCCTTCTTGGAAGTAGAGGCTTGGACCACCAAGTTCTCAGGGCTGGGGTGTTGGGAGAGGAAAGTGGGGTCGCCCAGAGCCGGCGTCGGGTAATCATCCTATCCACGGGTGCCCCCGTGTTGGGCCTGGACCACGTGCCTAAAAGGACGTCGGTAAGGGTTTCATTAAAGGGCAACAGGGGCGCCGAAGAGCTCGCCGCCGGCTGAAGCACCTCTGTCAGGAGGTTAGTCCTGACCGCCACCGTAGGAAGCTCGAGGTTGAGGGCCTCGGCCACCCTATGCAACACCACTGCATATGACGCTCCATCCTCCGTAGCCACGGTAGGAGGAGACAACATGCCAAGGTCAGGAGAGGTGTCAAGACCACTGGCATCCCCCAGGTCCTCTCTCCAGTCCTGCTCAGACTCCATCTGGTCAGTTAAAGGGTCACCTGACCCCTCCCAGTCCTCCTCCTCTTCCTCAGGTTGCCAATCTGGCCGAAAAGGAACCCCAGGAGTGAACAGGGACACAAAAACCCCCCTCGGTGCCGGATCTGGCGTCGGGTGACGCTGGTCCGGCTCCGGATCCACTTCGGGATGGAGGCCGGGGTCAACGCCGTCCGGGGACACGACCTGTGTCGGTTGCGATGCCGGAGGATGCGGCGCCGATGGAGGTGTAATCAGGTCAACCGACGCCGATCCGGATCCAGGCCTGGATCCACGGGGGCCTGGCGGCGCCGGGGCCGGAGCCGACAGCGGAGAAGGCCTAGGTCCCCCAACCGAGTCCACGGGGCCAGTAGGCCCGCCGGCGGGTTCGGGACGCCCAAAGATGGCATTCATCGCTTCGTAGAACGTACGAAGTTGGGCGGGAGTCGCTCCGGGCCCCGGGAAGGGAGGGAAGCCCGGAGTCGACCGCGCGCTGAGCCGCAGGAGGGGCACTGCCCGCATCCCTCGTCGTGTCAGCCGACCGACGGGGAGAAGTCGAAGAGCGACGATGCTTCTTTGACTTCTTTTTGTGCTTCGACTTACCCGACCCCGAGTGCGAAGTCTTCAATGACAGACGAGTGGTGATGGCTCTGCGACCGGTCCCTTGACCTCCCTCGCGACCAGGACCTCGAACGGCGCGGAGCCGACTGCCGGCGTTCAAGCAACTTTCAGGACCGCTCTCGCAAAGACTTCGGCGCCATCGACCGGCAGTCGGAGCACGACTTGGGGTCGTAGTCGCGCTCCAGGCAAAAGAGGCACACGCGGTGCGGATCCGTAACCGACATCAGTCGGGTACAGGAACCGCAAGCCTTGAAGCCGGGCATCGCTACGTGCACCAGGAGTCGATAGACTCAGAAAAGAAGTCGACAAAAGTCGAGAAAAAGTCAGTCAAAAAATGACTGGAGGTACCGCTCTCTCCGGATCTGCGCAGGCTGGCGCGGAAAAAAAAAAAGAACTGACGTCAGTGCGCAAGGGCGGCGTCTAAGTAGCTACCGCGACGTCATCCCGGCGACCACGACGCCAACGACGGACGCGGAGCCGACCGACGCCACCTTCCGACACGCAGAGGTACTACTGACGAAAAAACTTTACGGATCCAGTCTGACGCCTGGGGGTAATTCTAAGGTATGGAATCTATAACTAACGTGTTTCTTTCAGATATATTCAGTTACACAGCTACTGTCTGCATTAATTCTCATCTCGTCAGTAGTATAAAGTCCTGTACGTTTTTTAACTTGAGATAGAGCAACGTATGCCATACCCTCTTTGAATATTGTGGACCTATTGTTAATGAGTACATTATCTAAGCTTAGTCCTTGCGGTTTGTGCATTGATACCACGTAAGCCAAATAACGAGGAAACTGTTCTCTACGAATATATAAATCTTTCAGAAGGAAACATTTTTCTGCACATCAGGAGATATGTTTTTGCTGTTTAATGTGGTCAAATTTTACCACAATAAATTCAATGACTTCATTTTCTCCAGACATAACAAAGTACACTACAAATCCCATGTCTTCCTTCACAAGTCTCCCTTCTACATTTAAATTTACATGTCAATTTTTACATAGCTGTAAATCTTTCTCCAATAAGGCTGTACATGAAACTGATGTTTCCATCTTTTGTAATTTATTAGCTAAAGTTTTGGTTATAGATATGTTTAGTCCATGATTCTCCACCTTAACTTTAAAAGAAAGATGTACAATGGTTTCTTTTTCCAGATGTATAATTTCATTGTTTAAATGTGCACAGTCTTCTACAGTGGGCATTAAACAAACAACAGGTTGTGATTTTGAAAGAAGGTAATGAATAACTGCAGCAGGCGAATGAAGGTTAGGAAATAATTTTCTAGTATTTTGTGTCCTTACCATAATCTTTGTTTCATCTGTTACAATGCCATGGTGAATGTCTTTCAATACCATGGCATATTCTTCATCGTTACCCTGTCTCATATTTATGTGAAAATGCAACCAAATGTTGACATTGCCCATACATCCCAAACAATTGTGAGTTTTTCTTGAATAGTTTATTGAAAATCTGTTGACCTTTTACAGGTGTTAGTTGTAATAAGTCATGTTTATCTCGAAACAGCACATCATAAGACGTTTTCAGTACTTCCTGCATACAAATATGAATAAATGCCAACATTAAGTTAGAAACCATACTAACTTCATCTATAATCACACCTTTTAACTTTTTAAGGAGTCCACCAAGATACTGGCATCTATCAGCATTTAATTTTAAGTATTCCAGCTCGTTTTCATTCTCCACAGGTAGTAAGAGTAGATTATGTAAGGTAATTTCTTTGATGTATGTGATGCTAAGCCAGTTGGGTAGTAACTACACAAGACAAATTAAAGCTAGTAACTTTAAACACATAAGCAGTAATTACTTTAATATGAAAGCTTTTCCCGGTGCCTGCTTGTCCACTCACATATTGTAATGAAAAGTGCATAAGTAGTACATTCACATATTCCATTTTCATGTTGAAGTTCATGATCTACTGATTCTTTTAAGTATTTGTACATTTCTATTTGTTCACTACTTAATTGAGATACTAAGTTATCTAAATTAAGTACATCCTTTTTGACTTGGTCCATTGCATTTTGAAACTCATCCATGGCTACCACAGCTTCATTATCAATAATTGTTTGTCCAAGTGGGTCAGCAGTCCTGGAAGTATTATTAGTAGTTGGAGTATTTTGTTAAATTTCTGCATTAATATTGTTCTCTTCTTCTATTTCATGACTGAGTATTTGGAAGTATGTCTGAAATTCAGGCAATGCAATGTCATTTTTATAAACATTAAATGCATCTGCATAGCATTAAAAGGGACCTGTAAGTTCTTCTTCTTTGTGCCATGGTTTAAATAGTTGAAAAAATGCTAAATAGTAAAATTCTTTCTTTTCTCCTGTGTCACAACTTAGTTTACAATGATTAATAAGAGTAGGTTTCCTGTGACGTATTAAACAACCATTGGCACCTTTTACTCTTCTGTCACATTCTTCCTATTTGTGTAGAACTGAACAACATCATAGAGGCGTAGGGCCAGATGTACGACCATTTGCTTTTGCGACTCGCAAATTGCGAAAAAATTGCGAGTCGCAATTTGCGAGTCGCAAAAGCAAATGTACAACAGTGTCAGAGACACTGTTAGCGATTCCCAATGGGGTCGCAAAATGCAAGGCTCATGAATATTAATGAACCACTTTTGCGACCCCATTGGGAATGGGTGGCCCTCCCAGGGATGGTGGCCTGCTGGGCTCAGCAGACCTCCATGTCTGGGACTGCTTTTCAATAAAGCAGTTTTTTTTTTTTTTGCAACCCGTTTTCCTTAAAGGAAAACGGGATGCATTTTTTTTTTAAATGAAACGTTTTCGCTTAATTTTTTAAGGGCAGGTAGTGGTCTCTGGGACCACTGACTGCCCTTAAAAATATTTTGGAGCCAGTCACAAAGGGGAAGGGGTCTCCTGGGGACCCCTTCCCCTTTGCGACTCAATTACCACCCTCTTGAAGAGAGCGGCAATTTGCGAGTGTTTTGCAACCGCAATTGCGGTCCCAAAACATTCTTACATAGGGTAGAGACTCGCTATTAGGAAGGGACGCCCTTGGCACGCCCCTTCCTAATAGCGACTCGCAATTCCTAATTAGCGAGTCGCAAATAAATTGGGACTCGCTAATTAGGAATTGTACATGGCCCTGTAACATTTTTCATGCGCAAACGGGTCGCAAACCCGTTTGCGCATGCAATTTAGGGTCGTACATCTGGCCCATAGTTTTTTTAAGAATGGAGTTTTCTTTCAATAGTATGTGTCCAACATATTTGTTTTCAAAATGTCTTTGTTTGTGTGATTAAAATGTGCAAGGTATTCGATTTCAGGTACGCTTTTCAGAACTCTTTAGCATAAGGATGACAATCCTAAACTAAGCCACATGATGTCCCTTGATTTACCATATGAGTTTGAAGAACTTAAGCGGTCACATTCTTCATAGCTACTAACCTCACAGTGAGGCAGCATTTTTAGGCTAAATCTGTATAATCTTTTACTTAAGGATTGCTCCGCAGACTTATCTTACAATACTTCTTTATATCTACTTTTTCTCCCATTTGTAATGTAGGACGTAACATAACGTGCAACCACTGTTGAGTTATCTGTAACAAACTGTATATCCATGTTAGCATACCACATATATAGAATTAATAGGTTGTAGTCATTGATCTGTTGTGAAGCTTGTTGTCGTCTAAGATTGTACGTGTTTTTCGGTGATTCTGCGGTAACCACATCTGTTAAAGATTACATTAAATTGTTGACTCTTCCTTTCTGTAGAATTGGTCTTCGGAATCCAAAGTGACATTTTGAGTAATATTTAGATTCCCTCCGATATTTTCTTAAGCATTATTCACTGTACTTATGTGATTGAAAGTGTAAAACTTGCTCAGATAGTTTCTTGTTCTCTTTTGTTTTGGCATGTGACAAGTCACATAACGTTCAATAAATTTATAACTGAGTCATCAGATTCATATCCAAACTTTGGTGCAACTTTGATCCAGAGAAACATATGAATGTGTGGTGTACCTCTTGCTTGATATTCTTTTCGCCAAAGATAATCAAGAACTTCTCCAAATGGATTTTTCATTTTGTTGGTTAAGTACTGAAACATAGTTTGAAATTTGTTGTTGAAATATCTGCAAACATTCGCAGGGTCCAAAGAACATATTTCTGCAGGTATTTTGCAGTTAATGCTTTGGGAAGAAATTGATACAAATCGTCCCATCCATACTCACCACAGCTTAAAGTAATAAACCAAGTAGGTGGTCCTAAATTTCTGGGCATACATTTCAATTCTCCGTGTCTTCGTAACCAATATTCATTTATTCCTCATTCACAAGCCATAACATTGATTAAGCTATATTCTAAATTTTCATGCACCATTTCAACAAAATCCTGTGTTGCTATATAAGTAAAGCTAGGTCAGTTCGTATAGCATTTGCAACAGCATTAGAAGTGACAGCAAGTTCACTTTCATAAAGTAGAGTGAAAATATAAGGTATATCTTGCTGAAAGTGTGGATCATTTGTATATAAACTTGTAGCTTGGATCTCATATGCTGAAAATTGGACTGGACTATCATCATATTGTCCACCTTTTCCAGTGGGGAAGAAATGTGGATAATATCTGGTTTCTAGTGTTTTTCCCCAGACACTAATAGGCCCTGCTTTAGCTTCCTTCATCTGATGAAGTTCTACAGCATCAGCTATCATGTCCGTTGAGTGCTGTAGGTATATATTATAATGTTCATATATTTGTTCAGCTTGTACTTCAGTAATCATTAGAAATGATCCTGTTGAATTTGCTTTTTCAAAAGATAAGTATGTAGAGATGTAATTTGCAGCATCAAAATCTTTATAGTATATCTTGTTTTTCTGAAGGTAATGTTGTGCTTTTTGAACTTTTTCTAAGCTAATACATTTTTGCCAAATTTGTTTCTTATGTAGGAAATCCATTCACTAAAGCCACTAAAGGCTCCTCTAGTTTGCATTCAATTTCAAGAGTGGTTATGTTTTTATTGAAATATAATGGGAGAAAAACAACTTTTCCTTTCGGTCCGCACACTAATTCATGTGGTTGAAATTTTCCAGATTTTTGTTGCATTCTATGGTTTGAAAAGGATGCACTGTTTGAATTAAAATACTTTCATATAAATTCAGTTGCTGTAGTTCCGAAGCGATTGGAGATGTTTCCAAATTGTTATTCGTTTCATGTGAAAGGCATGAAGTTATGATCTAGTTTTGCAAGGCAGTAATTACAGATTTCATGGTTTTTGCAGAGGTTGTATTTTTCTTCAGCAAACAGAAATAGAGATACATGTGTCCATGCCAATTTATCCTCACTTTCATTTTTTCAAAGTGATCAGTAATTTTTACTTGCTTCTTATAATGTGTTGTTTGGCAACAAATATAAATCTGATAGGGATTCCAGAAATTGTTTCTTGAAATTCAAAAATATCAATTTTCGAATTGGATAAGACCATTAATGGATTTTCTGATTCATTCTGAGTAAAGACAGCATCTAGACAATTATTGTTCTCATAGAGTGGATCAAAGTATTTAGATTGGATATAGTCCATAATATTGTTGACTTGTGCTGGATTAGAGTGAAGTAGAGCATAATTTAGTTCTCCCAATTGTAATAATGGTGTTCTGGGCTCAGTAGCACTTTCCTGCGCACCGACTACAAGGATCACCACCTTCTGCTGTTTTCCCCTGGACCACCACTAAATGATAAACCCCTGGACGAGATCTTAAATCCCCCTCACCTGGACCCAGGAAATTGCTGCACTGCCACTAAGGTGGCTCATACCTCACTGGCCCACATTTGCTACTGATTCCCCAGCACCCTGCTGACCACCAAGGGAGGACCTGGCCTGGCAGTTTGGGCTGGACTGTTCCCATTGGGTGCAGGGTCAAGACTGATTTGCATATGGCTGGGTTCAAACTGGAATGGCATGAGAAGCAGTTCTACACCCCGTGGGAAGAAGGCACCCCCAACCAATGCATGACTAAATCCTGGCAGCCGAGACTTCTAGGCTTTCGCCCATGGTTGTGACCTTGATGGGGGCAGAGTTTCTGATACAGGAGGCACGGGGGCTATCAAGGGACTGGCCTGAGGAAAGACCCCGGGTGCACACACGCTGCCCATAGAGTTTTACTCAACCTACATTAATGTCGTTTCCCTTGCACTGACCAAACCATACATCATAGCTAAGGACACTGACTCTCCGTGAAGCATTGCTAGTTCCTCTCCTTAATAAGGATAAATCTGTGGAACTAGTTACATCCTATAGACCCCTGTCTATACTCAACGTTTTCTATAACATTTTAAGTAAAATATTGGTTAATAGGCTACTCCCCCATGTACAAAGCCTCATCCATGAGGATCAATCGTGGTTCATTCCAACCCAGACCACTGCACACAACATTTGACAGTTGATACAGGTTATGCTCTCTGTTTCAAGAATATGCCAGAAAGCTCTGGACATGGCAGCTGATATCGAGAAGGCTTTTGATTTGTTTAGCTGTGACTACCTGTATGCAAAAATAGCAAAGTATGGGCCTGGGGAGCAGATTTCTTCACTGGACATGTCTGCTGACAAACCCAATAGCTCAGGTGAAAACTGGAACTACTGTCTCTTTATCACACACTGTCAGAAGGTGGGATGCGTCAAGGCTGTCCTCTCTTGGCCTACTATTCACTTTGGCAATGGAGCCCCTCACTCTACCACTCAACACCTTTACCGTGGGTTACAGATAGAAATGAATGAAATGAAAGTACATTTGTTGAGCGCATGGCTACCCGAGGGCATCCCAGCGCTGATAGCGGCAGGCAACAGAACCACCCAAGCTAGGGGAAGAGCTATGTTTTTAATAACTTTCTAAAAGCAAGGTGACTGGGTTCCTTGCGCAAGTGAAGAGGAAGGGTGTTCCAGCACTTGGCGGCATTGTATGAGAACAGACGTCCTCCGCTTCTAGCTTTATGGATCCTAGGAACTACAGCATGATGTAGATCGTCTGAGCGGAGGCGTCTGTTCGCACGGTAGGGCCGGACAATAGAATGATTAATAGGAGGGCCCTTTCCAGCTAAGGACTTATGTACAATGCACATAGCCTTGTAATGAACTCTCCCCCTAATGGGTAACCAGTGGAGAGATTTCAGGGCGGATTTTGCTGATTGGCACTTCGGGATATCCAGAAGGACTCTAGCTGCCCAATTTTGAGCTGTCTGGAGTTTTGTAAGGGTAGTGCATGGGGCCCCAAGATACAGGGCATTCCCGTAGTCCAGACGTGATAGAATGAGTGCCTGAACCATGATCTTCCTTGCCTGAAAGGGGAGGAGTGGGAGTACTTTGCGGAGCATCTTTAAGATGCCATAGCATGAGGCTTCCACATTACGTGCCTGAACCTTGAAAGTCAGATCACGATCCAGCCAAACACCCAGGCTTTTTATTTGACTCTTGGGAGTGGGGACAGGGCCCAAATCAGCTGGCCACATTAAATTGGGATCAAATAGAGACGGATTCCCCAAAATCATCATCTCAGTTTTCTCTCCATACAATTTCAGGAAGGAGGCATTCATCCATTTGGCTACTTCTTTCAAGCAGGGAGAGAGGCTAGGAAAGGAATTGTCTGTCTGGTTGAGTCCCACCACAAGTTGTGTGTCATCTGCATATGTCACTATGTGTACCCCAAAAGGCAATACGATCTCCGCTAAAGGACTCAGGTAAATGTTAAATAGGGTGGGACTCAGGGAAGATCCCTGAGGCACTCCGCAGCAGAGAGGCATCTGTTTTGAGGTCACATCGGCTTCGAAAACCTGGAAGAATCTGTTGTCCAGGTAGGACTGCAGCCATAGCAAAACCAAAGGGGATGATGGACGGAGTGTTGAACATTGCAAGCACTCACCCCCCGGACTGCAGCCATGCCAACGCGACCCCGGTCACCCCCCATCTTGTGAGTCTGTGGGCCAGGATTTGATGGTTGACCGTGTCAAAGGCGGCACTGAGATCTAAGAGGATGATGACAGTGGTACCTCCAGCGTCCAGGATTTGCCTAGACTCTTCGACAACAGATAATAGGGCCGTTTCAGTTCCTTGAAGTGGTCGGAAGCCAGTCTGTGACGGATGGAGGAGGTTGTGGGTCTCTAAGAAGGCAGACAGCACATAATTAATGTATTTTTCAGCTATTTTACTGATCCCTGGGAGAAGTGAAATGGGGCGATAGTTTCACAGGGAGTCAGGGTCGAGATTAGGCTTTTTTAAGAGTGCCTTCACCATCGCTTTCTTCCAAGGAGGGGGGACCACTCCAGTGGTAAGTGAGGCATTGAAGACATGCCCCTTTATATCTCCCTCTATGCAGACAACCTTCTCCTTTACACTCAAGGTGAGCGCACTGACATTGAGGGTGCCGTCACAGCACTAGCAGAGTTCAGGTGCCACTCTGGTACATGAGTCAACTGGTACAAGTCCAAAACCTTCCCGCTACTCACTCCATTCACACGGGCTCCACCGTCGGAGGTTGGGATGGCCCTTCACTGGGAACTGATAACGTTATGGTACCTTGGGATCAGGGTTTAGCACACTGAGACGGAGTTGATTGAGGGCAATGTTAGGGCAACGCTTGCCGCTCTGCATCGCTCGACTCAGTTTTGGGGGGGGGGGGATTACCCCTGTCTGTAAATGGCAGGATCACCCTGTCCAAAATTATATTCCTCCCTCGGCTCCTCTATTATTTTGCTTCCCTGCCAGTCTGCCTCCCCAAACCCTTCTTCAATGAAATGGACAGCCTACTTACACAACGTATCTGGGGTACAGAGTGCCGTTGCAATGCTCTGAGCAAGCTGCACCTACTGACGAATGAAGGTGGGCTTGCGGTATCCGATATAGAGCTATATTCACATCTGTGTGGGAGCGGTGGTCCCATAATGACTACCCTCCAATTTGCATGGGCCCGGGAGCTCCAACAAACAAAGACATAACTTCCTTATGCCAGAAACCTCCCTCTAGCAATTCTACCTTATCTTTCGGGAGACTGGACCAGGTTGCAAGATTGGGAACGAAAGAGCATGACTATCAGGGACTGGTACTCAAATGGCCGACAGCACAACTTTCCAGGACCTGATAGCGGAGTTTGATATCCATCCCTACCAGTTTCTTTGATATGGTGCAGTGGCATTAGCTATTAGTCTAAACTATCTGCATTAGGAAAGGCCAGGATCATGCAGTCATGCTTCTATATCCATCCCTGCTCTCACAAGCTAAGCAAGACCTTTCCCCCTTATGAGACCATTGGGTTAACGATCTCGGCCACGAACTGTCAGATAGCGACTGGGCCAATATTCTTTGTTGTACCCCCCAGACCTCTCGCAATGCCCGTTATAAATTAATCCAATGTTATTACTTGCGTAGAGTATACCGGACTCCTAAACGACTCAACAGGATATATCCGGGAATCCAGGCAGCATGTCCCAGATGCTAGCTATGTGATGCAGATTTTTACCACATGGTATGGGGCTGCCCGCCCCTTACTCCATTCTGGGAAACAGTGATGGCCCTTGTTAATGCCACCACTGGCTGCAATCTTGAGAGGATACCAGCTGTCTGCTTGTTGGGATTTCCAAACCTCATAACAGAATCATCACCTCCAGATTTGCAGACCTGGCCTTCATCGTTAGATGCTGCCACATCGCTGGATTAGAAGTCTCCTGCTATGCCCTCCTTACTGGGATGGAGGCGGAAGTTGTCTAGATGGGCGGAATGTGAGAGTGCCATTATGAAGCACAGAAGGGCTAACGCAACCCTGACCTTGCGTAAGTGTGGGACCTGATACTTCGAGACAGCCCATGGATAGCCACGGACGGTAGCCTGCTCCCCACTCGAGGTGAGGTATCTTCAGACAAGGAATGGGCCTTTAACAATATGACCCATGGCCCCTAGTCGCCTACACACTTCCTCTTTCCCTCATGGTAAGCCTGAAGGGATCGTGTGCATTTGGCCGCATCCCCCAGCACCACACGACCTTTCCCCGAGCTTCATTGTTTCCATACTAAAGACGGCGATGGTGCCCCAGCGACGCAGCAGCTTTTTGTTCACCATGTTAAGTTTCCTGTTAGGCGTGGCATCCTAATTTTCCCCACTTCATTCCTGCAACTGTTCCTTTAAGTTGGTGGGACTCAAACATCCTATTTGTTTATGCAATTGGAGTATAAATAATCACTAGTACTGATGCATGCCTCCTATTAGATCACACAGTGACTCAGCTGAAATACTTTTCATTTCAATGTATGATTGACTACTAGTGTTGTCAGGACTGAGTCTGCACTCCATTGATTATTACTGAGATTGTACCACATTTCCTGGGAAATGATAATAAAGTTTGTTACAAAAAAAAGAAAAAACTTCTCCAATGGTATTTTTGTTGGTTGAGTAGTGAAGCATATTTTGAAATTTGTGGTTGAAATATCTGCAAACATTGGCAAGATCCAAAGGACATATTTCTGAGGATGTTTTGCAGTTAATGTCTGGAATATTAGCTTCAAGAAGAAATTGAGACAAATTGTCCCATACGTACTCAGTACAGCATAAAGTAACAAACCAAGTAGGTTGTCCTAAAGTTCTGAGCATACATTTAAATTCTCAGTGTCTCCAAAACCAATATTTATCTCTTCCTCGTTGATATGCCATAATGTTGATTAAGTTATAGTCTAGACTTTCATCTTTTTCATGCACTTTTTCAACAAAATCCTATGCTGTTATATTAGTAAAGCCAGTTCCAGTTTGCATAACATAAGCAACAGCATAATAGGTGACAGAAAGTTCACTTTCATAAGTATTGTGAAAATATAAGGAATATCTTGTGGTAAGAGTGAATCATCCTGAAAATAATCTTGTATCTCTGTACTCACATGGTGAAATTTGGACTGGATGATCATCATATCATCCACCTGTTCCAGTGGGTAATAAATGTGGAAAACATTATGCTTTTAGTGATTTTTTCCAGACACTAATAGTCTCTCCCCATTTTGCTGATACAGTTCTAAAGCATTACCTCAGAATCAGAATTCTATTTATTTGGCTGCGAAAAGCCATAAAAGCATACAAGATGCACATAAATAGCAATAAAATACATAGCACATCAAAAAATTACTGTATTTTAAAAGCACACAAATAAAATACATGAAATCATCAGTTTTGGAGAAAAAATAACCAATAGTCTCAATAAAAACAGGCTAAACTTAACAAAAAACCAAGTAGAAACAGAGTCCAATACCAATTCATCAACCAGCTGGGGCAGGAATATACTAATCTAAAAACATCGACCTCCAAGAGCAAACTGTGGCTTTAAGAAATAAAGTCATTTAACCACGTTTCATCATCTGGTAGTGATAGTAAAAAAGTGGTATGCTTGAATACAGAGCCGTAAGTTCCTGAGCCTTAAAAAGGGTATGAGAAATTTGTTAGTATACATTTTATAATACGAACAGAAAAACAGGAAATGTAACATGGTTTGTTTGTGCAAGTTAGTACATGGGCAATCTCTAAGGTCGAGCTGAGATTGATGTCCAGCTAGGAAACAAAGTCAGTATTTCACTATACCAGCATGAAACCTGAAGAACAAGTTACTTACCTTCGGTAACGATGTATCTGTAAGAGACATATGTTAGTTATAGATTCATTACCTTAGAATCTCCCCCAGACGTCAGACTGGATCCGGAGATTTTTTCTTAAGCAGTACCCCTACGCGTCAGTAGGTGGCGTCGGTCGACTCCACGTCCGTCGTCGGCATCGTGGTTGCCAGGATGACGTCACAGTGCCTACTAAGACGACGCCCCTGCGCGCTGACGTCAGTTCTGACGCGACTGTCCTCGCCATAAGCGCAGAGCCAGGCAATACACTGACCACTGGTGCGCCGCAACTAGGGCAGTAATGTCTGGTAAATGTGTGCATAGATGCCCACGTTGCACCCTGGCAGATATCAAGGAGTGGGACTCCGTGTGCGAATGCAGTGGTTGCTGCCGTAGCCCTAGTGGAGTGAGAACGCAGCCCCACAGGAGAATCTTTCTTAGCTAGAGCGTAGGAGATTTTTAAGCAACGGACAACCCATCACGAGATGGTACGTTTTTGAACAGTCATGCCTTTCTTGGCACCCACATATCCAACAAAGAGCTGATCATCCACCTGGAAATCGTTGGTGCGGTCAAGGTAGAATGACAGTGCACGTTTAGGGTCTAGTCGGTGGAGTCTCTCCTTCTCCTTGGAAGGGTGCGGAGGTGGGAAGAAAGCAGGTAATGTGATGGATTGACCTATATGAAAAAGTGAAACCACTTTAGGTAGAAACGAAAGCCTTGTCCTAAGCACCACTTTGTCCGGATGCACAAAGAAGAAAGCGGGCTTGGAAGGCAGAGCTTGAAGCTCACTCAGTCTGCGAGCAAAGCTGATGGCAACAAAGAAGGCAGTCTTTAGAGTAAGGAGTCTGAGAGGGCAGTAATAAAGAGGCTCGGAGGAAGCACACATAAGGAATGTAAGAACAAGATTCAAGTCCCACTGGTGCATTATGAAAGGAGATGGAGGAAATAGATGAGTAATGCCCTTAAAGAATCTATTTACAATAGGAGACTTGAATAAGGATGGCTGATCTGGTAGCCGAAGAAAAGCATAGATAGCAACAAGCTAGCCTTTGAGAGTGCCCAGAGCGGAGCGCTGCTGGGCCAAAGAAAGTATATACAAAAGAACCTCTGAAAGAGGGGCAGAAAGGGGATCCACAGCCTTTACTGTGCACCAAGCCACAAACTTATTCCATCTACAGGCGTATACCGATTTAGTGGAGGGACGCCTGCCTGCCAAGATAACATTACAGACTTCGGGCGGAAGGTCGAAAGCTGTCAACTGTCACCGCTCAATCTCCACGCAAGGAGGTGGAGACTGGACAGGTTCGGGTGAAGAACCGTCCCCTGCTGCTGCGATAGAAGATCCTCCCGAAGGGGCAGTCTGATTGGAGGATCGATGGCCATGCTCAGGGTACCAGACTCTTCGTGCTCAGTCCGGAGCCACAAGAATAATCTGGGCACGGTCGCGCTTGATCTTCTTGAGCATTCGGGCAGAAGTGGCACAGGCAGAAAGGCGTACAGGAGGCCGCAGTTCCACTCGCGTCGAAAAGCTTCGCTGAGCGAGTGCCACCTTGGAAACTCCAACGCGCAAATCTGCTGTCATTGCGCGTTCTCTTCTGTGTCGAACCACCAGGGTAATGCCCTGATGTTCCAGCCATGTCCAGAGGTGAAGAGCCTCCTGATATAGAGTCCACGACCCCACCCCGCCCTGTTTGTTGCAGTACCACATGGCCGTGGTGTTGTCTGTGGACACCTGCATTACCTTCCCTTCGAGAGAGGGACGGAATGCCTTCAGTGCCAGTCGGATCGCCCGGAGCTCCAGCTGGTTGATATGGAGCCTGGACTCAGGCAGAGACCAGAAGCCTCTGAGCTCCGCCTCTCCCAGATGGCCGCCCCATCCCAGGAGTGATGCATCTGTCACCACTGTTAGATCTGGCTGGGGAAGGGAGAGGGATCTGCCTCTGACCCAAGCTTGGTTCGTTAGCCACCTCTGCAATTCAATTCAACAAATCTTTATTCGGATACGAGATATCCATAAAAGTGCAGTTAAAATCCCAACATTTAAAATGACACAATAAAAATACAAGTTAGCAATCAGCATCTGATAAATAAATACACACACAATCGGATCTAAACATACAGCAGCATAGTGTATCAAAGTGCATTCAAGTGCAGGCATGTATAGCAGCATGATTTGTTTCAGTGCAAATAATGTAAACAATGTTATAAACTCATAATTCAGCTAAACATTTCTATAAAACAGGATGCATCAAATTACTCTCAAATTTGGACAGTTACAGCGCATGATATCACAACACCGTCCAACATGTAAACATAATATTAGCAGTGGATCAGTGTCAGGGTTCTTAAAAGTGATAAATAAGTTAATCAGACACTCATAGAGGCGCGTGAGCGAACTGCCGCCTTCACAAAAGAGCTTACACTGAAAATCAAATCTGTCATTGCTAAATTTAAAATTTCATTGTAAGCTGTCCTATAATCAACAATGATGGATGCCCTAAAACACGGGATCAGAAATTGTTTGGTATATCTTTTATAAAAACCACAAAAGAATAAAAAATGTAACATCGTTTGATTACCCTGGTTGCCACAAGGACAGATCGTCTGCTCAAGGTTTTTGTTGAAGCCTATGGGGAAGCACAACAAATATTTTAAAGTATCAGCCCTAAGGCGAAAGAGCAGGCTTCTCTCCCAACGGCTTAAACTCATTAGAAGGTACTTAGATGGCAAATGTGATAAAGGGCAGTTAACAGTCACCGAGGAAATATACCTAGAGACTGTTGTTTTCTGAGCCTCGCATTTGTTTCGTAGGCCACTGTATCGTTCTTACAGGGCCTCCTGTAAAATCTTCTTAGTTATACCCTCTACATCACTTGGGTTTGTAAAGATGTGATTTAGGTTCACGCTGGTCAAACTTTGGTTGACTGCTTCAAGCCACGGTATATCCATGCCCTTGTCGCAATTTAGGCAGTCTAGAATAATATCCCTGGTTAACGTTGCTGCAGGGTTTTGCCAAACTTTTAACCAAAATATGGCAGGGCGAGACCTAATATAATCTTCGATGTAAGGCATTCTTAGTTCGCTCTGGCAAATAAAATTAGATGATGAGATGGGGGCCCCCAGGAGTTTTCTGAGGAATCTATTCTCTTCGCCCTGAATGCTACTACATTTAGTAAAACCCCAAATTTCTGCACCATATGTCGCCGTCGGTATACATTGTGTTTTATAGATTTTAATCAAGGATAGCACAACCTCTGTTCTTTTTGGCTGAGGGAGAGACACAATTGAATTAGTGGACTTTAGGAGTTTACTCCTACCATGTGCTAGGTGAGCTGCCCAAGAGCCATTATCTGAAACCATTAGACCTAGATATGGAAAAGTGCGAGTGCATTGAAGACGTTCAGACCCTGAGGAAATTGAATTGATATAGTGCTTTTTGGGTCCGCAACACATTATAAAAGATTTCTTAAAATTAGTACAGAGGTCTAATCCAGCCATAAAATCAACAAAACCCCCAACTAAAATATGTAATGCATTCGGGGTGAGGCCCATTAAAACCGCGTCATCCGCGTACAGTAAGACGGGGAGTACACTATCATTAATTTTCGGGACGTCATTGGTGAGAACAGACAGAGCATTATGTATCTCATTAATATATAGAATAAACAGTAATGGGGCCAGTACGCACCCCTGCCTGACCCCTCTATTGATATTAATGCTTCCCGAAACCTCCCCGTCCTTACCTATCCTCACCCGGGCCTTCAAGTCCCTATGCAGATAAGCTAAAAACTGAACTAAGACCTCATCCAACCCGTACTTTAAAAGAGCTGACCACAGACGTGACCTGTTTACAAAATCAAAGGCTGAGGAGAGGTCCATAAATGCCATGTAAATTGGGGACTTTCGCGCCAC
Organism: Calotriton arnoldi; assembly: GCA_963921515.1. Lineage (NCBI taxonomy): Eukaryota > Metazoa > Chordata > Amphibia > Caudata > Salamandridae > Calotriton > Calotriton arnoldi. Next base: position 202,126 of record CAWUFW010007341.1, read on the forward strand.
GGTGTATTTGCCGACAATCAGGTTGAGATTTAGACATTGTTCAACCGTACCCAGTTTACTTCTGAATCCTAATTGGCATTTGTTTAGAATGTGCTCCTCCTCAGCCCATAGTCTGATCTTGTTAAACAGAATCCTCCCGAGTATCTTGAGTGTGTTGTAGATCAGGGAGATTGGTCTGTAGCAGCTAGGGTTGGATCGGTCGCCTTTTTTAAAAAATCGGGACTATAATGCTGGTAGACCACGTACTAGGTAAAAAAGTGTTTGTAAGGTTGTTAAAAACGTTAAGTAAAACTGGGGCCCAGAATTCCTGTTTATACTTAATAAGATCGATATGGAGCCCATCCGGGCCTGGGGCCTTGTTACCCAAACTTTGGTTAATTGCATCCTCTACTTCTGATACAGATATCTGAATCCGGGGACAAACATGGGAATTAAAAGGTCCTCTCCTCAACAGGGGATGTATAAATTGAAGTAAAATGGGCTTCCCAAGCTGCGCTGCTTATATTACAATTCAGGGAAGTAAATGTCAAACTCATAGACCTTATATCTTTGACTACATCCCAAAAACTGTTGCCCTTGTTGAGGCTTGCGGCGCAAGCAAGCTTATCCCATCGTTCTTTTAAAATCTCATCTTTACGCAGCCTCAATTCTTGTTTATAGAGTTGTCTCAAGGATCTAACAAGTGTTGCATCCCTAGGTGTCGCCACAAGTGCTGTTCGAAGCTCTTTATTTGCTCTTGAACAAGCAGTATTGAACCATTTGGGGTTCTGATTGTTGTTAAACGTGGGCCGTGAGATCAGTTGTTTGATGCCAGCACATAAATGGCAGAAGGCATGAATCACCTCTGGGTTAGGGTCATCGGATGATAAACATGTCTCAATAAGCGAAGGGTGGGCTAATACCATCTTAGAAAATAATGAGCCATAGTCGATGCCCTTCCAGATAACTCTCAAACTGTCAGTTGAGGGCGTTAAGTTACTTGCACCAGGCTCTCTAGTGAAAGTGGGTCTAGTAGCAAACCTCATTATAATCGAGATGGGGTTATGGTCCCCATACACAGTTGCTACGACCTCAGCTTTTAATAAAAAGTCCTCTAGTGAAGCAGAAATAAAAACAAAATCTATTGTCGATGCACATCCACGCCCTCTAAAGGTTGGGATGGGACGTCTGACATTATGATGTACATCTACAATATCCATCACATTTAATAAGTTCTGTTGTAACAGATGATCAAACAATTCCTTCCCTTTTCTACAAGACTGGGCATCTGAAGACAGAACATTAAATGACTCGCTTGCCTTTGGCAGCCTAGCATTAAAATCGCCACCCAGGCAAATTCCTGCCAATTTGTCAAGCCCCATTTTACTTTGTAATTCAGAGACAAAATTAAACAAGTTAATATAATTCATATTTGGAGCAGTCACAAAGTCGTTATTATAGAAGTTTATCAGGCAAAGTGAAACCCCTTGTGTATAAATCACCGCTTGGAAATTATCGTCGTTTGTAGCAAGGATTTTAACACTACCGCCCGAGGAGATATTAACCCAAATTGAGAGTCCACCAGATGGGCGTCCGTGTTTGGAGGTTGATGCAATTATGTTAAAGCATACAAAACCCTCTAGATATAATTCCCTTGTTGCCCACGTTTCTTGAAACATAAGGATATCATAATCTTTGACTATGTTAACCCACTCTACAGAGCTTATCTTAGAAGATAAACCAGCGATGTTCCAACTTAAAATACTCAAATTTGAGTTCTGTGGGTCTCTAGTATGATATCCTAAGGGGTTATACGACGGACTCGAGAGGATGGAATCAGGTGATATTCCAATGGGCATCAGTCAGTCCAGGCTATCCAAGTTGGACAGGGCAGAAAATCTATTGTTCACCATGACAGACGATGTGGCAAATGTATCTGGGCCCAAAATTGGTTTATAGAAAAAGCCCAGAGGTAGTGACCAAATGTGGGTAGGTGCAGTGTCTCTTTGTTCCTGCATCGACATTAATGATCTCACCAGCGCCGGGTTGCGGAAATTAATGACGATGCAGTCCCCCTCAATGTTCTTAGGTGATTGCCCAACCCACCCTACCCTGCGCACCATTATGATGTTATTGATGTTTGCTGCCCTAAATCCCTTGTGTTTAATGAGCCAGTCTGCACTTTTGTTCCTCAGTTGGTCCCAGGTCTCAGACTGATTCTTTTTTAAAGGAGGAACTCCTGCTAAAACTAAGACATATGGGCAAGCTGCAGGTGGCAAGCTCAGAACCTCTTTACTGGCCTCACTATACTCGTCAGAGATATTCTCAGAACGGGATTTGGCGCTCTGGTTGTTACCGACTGCATTAGTGTTGTTTACACGATCAGAAGTAACAACCTGGCTAACTTGTTGGATTAAAGGTTGAGAACTTATGATACCATTTATTGTTGTCTGTTTACTCTGTATTGAGGTAGGTTTGGGTGTAAAATATTCCTTAACTCTGCAGCAGATGTCGTAGACACTACTGGTGTTGGTAGCAGGAGGTTTTATAACAACAGAGTTATGTAATTGACTTTTAGTACTTTTGGGACCCGTTATACCTAGCAATTGTGGTTTAGCAATCGGCCCCTGTTGTGTTGTCAGTTTAGGAGTATTAATGTGTGTGCTTGATTTATTTATTAATGTCTCCAAGCGATCTAAACGTTTCCAAAGAATGTTAAAATTCTTATCAACAAGGGTACTAATGCGCTCATACATAGTGTCCACAATAATGTCTATTGAGGTGTCACCGAGGCTAAGAAGAGTTGATGGGCCTCTCGTGGACTCTGTTTGAGTATGGACAGCGTGTGTAGATGTTTCAGGTGGTGTTAAGTCAATAGCGCTGTTATCATTAGTTATCGCGTTATCAGCTATGGTCGCTGTGCCATGAATCCAGGAGCTCAGAGCAGTGCGTTGTTGCTTCGTTCGCGGCGGTTGTTTTCTCTTTGAGCTTATAGGTTTTGTCGGTTTTCGCTTTCTTTTGGCCCTGTAATTAATGGGTCTGGCGAGCCGTTTATACATGGCATAATTACTGTTATTAGCTTCCCTACACAGCCGTCCGTGCCCTCGAAAGCACCAGTGACCTTGCTACCTTGACCACTCTCCATATTGCAGGGAGATTCCAGGGACTGTAACTCCATAAGAGTGGTGGGTGATACGTTCTGGGACAAGGGGGACTTCCACAAACACCACCCGCCGCGATGAGAACAGAGGGGGCCGATGGAACAAATGGAGGAATAACCAGGCCCAAAGATAACCTCCTCTCGGTTAACTCAATCTCATTGGCGACTATGCTGACCGCTCTTTCCAACATGCTATCAATGGAAGTGGTGGTTGAATTGCGGGAGCACGGTATTGCAGTACGTTTCCCCATGACAAAAGTTTGTGGTGCTCGTGATGACAAAAAGACAAAGTTGCAATAAGACTCACCGCAAAAACAGAAAATCCGGAAACAAAGGCAGTCAGATGGGGGGCCCGGCCCGGTCTCCAACTGTCTCTGACGGGCTCAGACGGGCCCGCCCTTGGCCCGCGGTGCGGGAGCCTGCGGCCAATTTTAAGCGCGCCTCCGGGCGCGAACCAAGAACGTCACCGGCGCTGCCCCGTGTAGCTCTGGGGCTGGTAGTCCCGCCTGCTGCCTGCCGTTCCACTCACGGCGTGTGACCTTGCTGTTTCGGGCGTCCCGTGGTGCGGGAGCCTGCGGCCAATTTTAAGCGCGCCTCCAGGCGCGAACCAAGAACGTCACCGGCGCTGCCCCGTGTAGCTCTGGGGCTGGTAGTCCCGCCTGCTGCCTGCCGTTCCCCTCACGGCGTGTGACCTTGCTGTTTCGGGCGTCCCTCTGCACTTCCTTCTGAGATCTGAACATAGTCGGAAAGATTCCACTGATGCGGCGCCCACTGGAACTTCAGGTACCCCTGCAGAGTCCGCATATGCCATCTGACATGATCCACCAGCAGGATGCAGGAGGCCCAGCAGCCTCAGAGTCATTCTCACCGAAATCCGGGATCGAGGCTGAAGCATCGGTATCACAGCCCGAATATCCCGGATTCGCTGCTCGGAAGGATAGGCCCAAAACTGCACTGTGTCCAGAACAGCTCAGATAAAAGGGAGCATCTGAGAGTGGGTCAGGTGTGACTTCAGCACGTTGATAGTAAACCCCAGCGAGTGCAAGAGGTCCGCCGCAGTCTGGAGGTGGGAGACGACAGCCTGGGGCGAACTTGCCTTCAACAGCCAGTCGTCGAGGTAGGGGAAGACTGGAACCCCTGATCTGCGCAGATGAGTTGCGACCACCGCCATCACTTTCGTGAACACCCGAGAGGCACTGGTAAAGCCAAAGGGGAGCACAGTGAACTTAAAGCGCTCGTGGCCCACCATAAACCGGAGATAGCGTCTGTGGGCTGGCAAGACGGGAATATGGAAATAGGCGTCTTGCAAGTCCAACGCAACCATCCAGTCTCCGGGGTCAAGGGCAGACAGGACCTGAGCCAACGTGAGCATTTTGTACTTCTCCTTCCGAAGGAAGCGATTGAGGGCCCTGAGGTCTAGAACAAGACGCAGGCCTTTGTCCTTCTTGGGCACCAGTAAGTAGCATGAATAGCAACCACGACCTACTTCTGGCGCAGGGACCCTTTCTATGGCTCCCTTGACCAAGAGAGCTGAAACTTCCTGGCGGATAAGTGCCAAATGATCCTCCGACTTGCGATCGATAGACAGTGGCATGGAGGGAGGGTGTAGCCCCTTCGGAATATTTACAAAACCCACCTGTTCGACTTGATGGATTGGCAGTGGAGGAGGTGATGGTGAACCCTGCCTCCCACTGGCAGTTGATGGGCCTGAAACGTCGGACTAGGAAGGTTTGGAGGCTGCTGCAGGGGGGAGAGGGTGGACTGGCCCGCCCGCTGGCTCCCAGAGCCACGAGGTTGCTACGTCCCACGTCCGTGGCCACGCAGAGGCTGGGCAGCTTACGTGAGCCGGTGGCTAGACTGGGCCGGATGTGGTTGGGTGCCCCTTCTGTAGCCACGAAAGGGATGAAAAGCAGACTGAAGTGGGCGAGAAGGCACGGCGGGCCCCAAAGATCTGGCAGTAGCCCGAGAATCTTTAAAGCGCTCCAGAGCTGAGTCTGCTTTGTCGCCAAAAAGAAGATGGCTATCAAAGGGCATGTCATTCAAGGTTGACTGGATATCCCCAAAAAGCCAGATGTCCTCAAACAGGTGTAGCACCTAAGGGCTACCGACATGGCCAGTTCTGCCCAGTGAGTCGGTAGTATCCAGTCCACATCTGATCGTGAATTTGGCTGCGTCTCTCCCATCCGCCACTGCCTGGGAGAGAACGGCCCGGGTCTCCTCTGGGCACTGAGACAGCACCTGCGCAACCGTATCTCAGATGGTATGGGAGTATCGGCCCAAGAGGCACGCAGAATTCATGGACCGCAGTGCCAAGCTGGAGGAAGAGAGCAAACACTTCCCACGATGATCCAGCTTCTTGGATTCCCTATCTGGAGGAGCAGAAGGGAATGTGCCCTTTGAAAAAGAGGCTTGGACCACCAAGCTCTTAGGGAAGGGTGTTGGGTTAGGAACACTGGTTTCGCCCGGGGCCGGGCGGTGGCAGCGGGCAATTGTCCTCTCCACAGGAGCCCCTGTGCTGGGCTTGTCCCAGGTACCCAGGAGGAAGTCATCGCAGGTTGAAGCAACACCGTCAAGAGGTTAGGCCTGACTGCCACCGAAGGGAGCTCAAGGCCCAAGACCACGGCCGCCCTTCTCACCACCACAGCACAGGACGCTCCCTCCTCTGTAGCCTTGTAGGGGGAGAAAGCAAGCCAGTGTCTGGAGAAGTGTCCAGAGTACTCCTCATCACCACCCTCTGGTCAATAGGGAACACCAAGGATGAACAGGGGAACAAAAGTACCCTCCGGCGTCGGTTCTGCGGCTCCGGGTCCAATTCGGGGATGAGGATGGGGACGGCGTTGTCGGGATTGGCGCCGGGGAAAGTCAAGTGATATCGACCAGCGTCGATCCAGATCCAGGCCCGGATCTGCGGGGGTACCCCGGAGCTGGAGCCGCCAGCATCGAAGGCCCATGACCCCCAACCTGCCCCGCGGGGCCGGAGGGCGCGCCAGCAGAGTTGGGCTGCCCAAAGACGAGGTGTAAGTCGAGGTGTAAGTCGAAGCTGGGCAGGAGACGCTTCGGCTCCCGGAAATGGGAGAGGCGCGGAGTCGTCCCTGAATCAGGAACCAGAGATGGAGTCTTGGAGCGACGACGCTCCGAATCCCGTGTCGCGTCAGCCGACCGAAAAAGAGAAGGTAAAGAGCGCTTGTGCTTCTTCGCCTTCTTCTTGTGTTTGGACTTACCCGATGACCTCGACGACTTAGAGTGCGACGAGGAGTGGGGGCCGACCGCCGGGCCTCCAGCAACTTTCGGGACCGCTCCCGCAAAGTTTTCACCTACATGACCCGGCAGTCGGAGCACAACTTCAGGTTGTGGTCGCGCTCTAGACACCCGAGGTGTGGGTCCGTCACAGACATCATTTTGTGACAGGTGCCGCAGGGCTTGAAGCTGGTTCGACGAAGGGACATCCCTCGTGCACCAGGAGTCAAAAGACTTGGAAAAGAAGTCGACAAAAGTCGCAAAAAGTTTAGCCAAAAAGAGGCTAAGAGGTAGCGCTCTCTGGATCTGCGCTAGGCTGGTGCGGAAAAAGAAAGAGCTGACGTCAGCGCGCAGGGGCGTCGTCTAAGTAATCACCGCAACGTCATCCCGGCGACCATGATGCCAACGATGGACGCGGAGTCAACCGACGCTACCGACGGACGCGGAGTCGACCGACGCTACCTACCGACGCGCAGGGGTACTGCTTAAGAAAAAATCTCTGGATCCAGTCTGACGCCTCAGGGAAATTCTAAGGTAAGGAATCTATAACTAACTGTCTCTTTCAGATCAGTAAAATATCTTTCCCAACTCTTATTGGTATTCTGCAAATAGTTGGAAGAAATGGCCCTGGAGTTAAGATATAAGTAATACTTAACACTTGACTTTCTGCCCTCATCCTCTCTTCTTTGGCTTGCTCTAGCAACAAAGCTTGCACTTGCTTTCTGCTGGGAACTGCCTGCGGCATTCCATCTAAAAACATATTACCCAATCCAATAGCTTCCAGTCATTTTTTAACATACGATATCCAGGGGATTGAGAGGCCCTCGTCACAGGCCAAACAGTCTAGAACTATCTTTCTAGATAACTGCACTTCTTCTAAACTCCAAATAGATAGCCGCAAAAGAATTGGTCGACTACAGATAAAAATCGCTCAAGAAATCTAGACCTAGTTCATTGTGGCAAATAAAACTAGAAGTTGTCACAGGGGTTGACAAGACTCTCCTACAGAATGGATTTTCCTCCCTTTGAAGGGTAGTCGAGTCCCCCAGGCCCCATATGCCTGCCCAATAAGTTGCTATAGGTGCACATTTTGCAGAGTATATTTGCAAAAGAGGACTCTCTCTCCCTTGGGTGACGGAAGACTAAGCAGAGACCCAACAGCCCTGGAAAACTTGGCCATGCTTTGTGCAATATGCGTAGACCATGTCCCAGACGAGCTAAAGGTGACCACAAGACAAGGAGCTAGTACTTTGTAACACTTCCTTACCCACCATAATAGTTAGAGGTCGTGTGCGCTTTGGGCCTCAGGTCATTATAAAAGACTTGTTAAAATTAGTTAATAAATCCAGCCTGGCCATTAAATTAACAAAGGAGTGTACTAGATGATGCAAGGATTTAGGGGTTTGAGCAATTAACACCGCCTCATCCACGTAAAGTAACGCTGGTAGGGGGGCACCATTTACCATAAGAACATCTGGGGTGCACTTACTAAGCTCCCTGCAAATATCGTTAATATGCAAAATAAAAAGGAGTGGGGCTAGAACGCACCCCTGGCAAACCCTCTGACCAATACTGAATTCATCAGTGAGTTCTCTTTTGTTCCCAAACCTGACTTAGGCCTTAGTGTTCGTATGTAAAGAAACACAGGTGAACTAAAGATGGGTCCATTTGCAGGTAAATGATGGATTGTCACAACTTAGCCCGATTAACACCATTGAAAGCCATTGTCAAATTCATAACGGCTAGGTACAAGCCAGACTGCTTGGCCACCATGTATTTCCCAATAATCAGGATTAGGTTGAGGCATTGATCGATCGTCCCTATGTCACTTCGGAATCCATATTGGCATTTGTTTAACACACTATTTTCGCTGACCCAATGTACTACTCTGGTATACAAAACTCTGCCCAAATATTTTAGCTGGTATGTCTAACGGAGATTGGGCAGTAACATTTAGGCTCTACCCTGCAGCCCTTTTTAAAAATCGGGACAATAACTGAAGAAGCCCAGGAGCAGGAGATCGACAACTTGCTCAGACTGTTATAAATATTTGTCAACAATGGAGCCCAGAGATCCATATTATACTTAATAATGTCAATCGGGACCCCATCAGGCTAGGCGCTTTCCCTCCCGTGCTCTCCTGAATTCGGACCTTCACTTCCTGCAGTGAGATAGATGGGAAAGATGGAGCGCCCCCAGGCCATAACTACAGGCAAATCGGCCTGGCTTTAAAGTAAATTTTTTCAAAATGTGCCACCCAATCCTCCCGATTTATATGACAGCTGATCAATGATGCGCCCTGATTTAAGACTCGCATGCATGAGACAGCCTTCCATAAAGTCTTGCTGTCCTTTGTGCGGGCAGTATCACTTAGAATGGACCACTGCTGGGAGATAACTTCTTTCCTCCTCCTATTTATAGTTAATTTGTAAGCTTTACACTGAGAAGCCACTAAGCTTCAATTGCGAGGCCATATATTAAAAGCCCTGCCAAGGAGTCGGTTAACCCGTGAACAATCGTGTTTAAACCATCGGGTGCATTACCTATTAATTCTCTTGACAAAAGTGGTTTTATACTCTAATGTTCATATATTTTGTTCAGTTTGTTCTTCAGCAATCTGTTGAAATTGTCCTGTTTGATTTTCTTTTCCAAATGATAAGGATGTAGTGGAGATGTAGTTTGCAACATCAAAATCTTTACAGTATATGTTGTTTTTATGAAGATAATGTAGTGCTTTCTGAATTTTTTCTATGCTAATTAATTCTAGACAATTGTATTGTCTTTTGTAGGTACTCCATTGACTAAAACCACTAAAGGTTCCTCTATTTTTAATTCAATTCTAAGAGTGGTTATTTTTTTGTTGAAATCTAATGGTAGAAAAACAACTTTTCCTTTCAGTGCACACACTAATTCATTTGGCTGAAATTTTACAGATTTTTGTTGCATTCTAACTAAGGTTTGAAAAGGAGGCACTGTTTGAATTAAAATGCTTTAATAATAACTACGTTGCTGTAGTTCTGAACAGAAAGGATATTATTTCCAAATTGTTATGAATTCCACATGAAGGCTGAAGGTATGGTCTGGTTTTCCAAGGCAGTAATTGCAGACTACATGTTTTTTTTGCAGTTATCATATCTTTTCTTCAGCAAATATAGAGTTAGATTTCTCCATGCCAATTTCTACTCATTTTTGATTTTTTAAGGAGATCAATCATTTTTACTTGCTTTTTATAATGTGTTGTTCTGCAACAAATGCAAATCTGAATAGGGATTTCAGAAATTGATTCTTGAAATTCAAGAATATCTATTTTGTAATTGGCTAAGTACATTAATGGATTTTCTGATTTATTCTGATAAAGGGCAACGCCTGTACAAATATTGTTCTCAGAGAGATGATCAAAGTATTTAGACTAGATATAGTCAGTCATATTGTTGACTTGGGCTGGATTAGTGGGAGGTAGAGCATAATGTAGTTCTTCCAATTGCAGTGATGGTGTTTTGGCAACGTATAAGGTCTGCACAAGTTTTCTTACAGTTGAATGATGTGTAGAAAGCATTTTGATAAGATAGAATGTGGTGTCCCACATGTGGATTCTCAAACAACCTAAAGAATGTCCTTAGAGGTTAGTAATGGTCTGAAATGGGCAGATACATACGTTTTGGAGAAGTTTGATGTTTAAGTAGTGATGACATTTCATGTATCATTAGAAATGTCCTTAGCTTCAGAATCTTCAGAATGGATGTATCTTTGATATTACAAACAGAAGTGCATTCTCATTCACAAACAGAGTTCTTTTTTATCCCCTGCAAATCTTCAGTAGATATTATTTTTTGTTTGACTTGGTTTTTTACTTCCCTTACTACATTTCCATGTACGACTTAATAACACCAGCCTTCATGTGTGACTGGAAATATACAATTATTCTGTTGATGGCAACTCTCTTCATGAAAGTATGGTTCAGTGCTTGACATTTGTGTGCAAGTTCTCTGAAAAAGGTTACAGAGTTTATTCTAGATAATGTTTCTTGTGTAGTTTATGTATTTTATAGGTTGCAAATAAATTGTCAAGGCTTTTGACTCAATTCATTAAAAAATTAAGGGGCCCATCACGATACCAGGCGTAAATAAATCCGCCAGGCATGGAAGCGGCAAAAATCCGCCCGCACACACCGCCTGAACACCGACCACGCCATTACGATTACACAAACCGAAAACCGCCATCGGCGGAAAAAGCACACAAAATACCGCCCGCCAACGTCCGAGTCGGAGTCAAACCGCCCGCCACGGACGGAAACACGCACGACAACACAAAACCGCCTGCCCTCACGGCCGACACACCGCACGTGAAATTACGATCGCACCGACATGAGCGCGGAAAAACAACAAATATACCGCCCGCCAGCGCAAACAACGCCGATGAGAATCGACACGGCAGAAGCCATGGCGCCAACGTACCTGCACAGAAACCATCCGCACACAAAACCAATAGCACACAACATGGCCAACAAGTCCACACAGCAAGGCACGCACAAATACACAAGCACAGTACACATCCCGAAAACACCCCCCGGACAAACAAAAAATACAAAGGCCAGAACCCCAGACACAACACACCTGAAAACAACAGACCATGAGGACACACCCACATAGGTGAGTACAAAAGCAGCACTCCCACAGACCACAACCCCTTGCTACATTGCAAACCAGAGAGGAGAGGAGAGGACACAGTGACACAGCAAGGACAGCAGCACACCACAGAAACGCACACATCACAACCACCACCACCACCACCACCACCACCAAACACCACCACCACCACCACCACCACCACCAAACACCGGCACCACAAACCCCCTGCACATTACACAACACACACCGCACCAGCACCACAAACACCATGGCACCACAAAGAATGCCCAAGTTCACGCCCATGGAGCTGACGGTCATGGTCGACGAGATCATCAAGGTGTACCCACAAATCTATGGGAACATGGTCCAGCACACACCACTAGCCACCAGAAACAGAATGTGGAACCGGATCGTAGACCAGGTCAATGCAGTCGGGACCCTGCCCAGGAACAGAGTCGAGATTAACAAACGTTGGAATGACGTAAAGAGCCTGGTCAAGAAGAAGGAGGGCAAAAACAGAGAGCTGGCTGCCGTCACTGGCGGAGGGAATCCCGCGCTCTTTAAGACCTTCAAAGCGTGGGAGGAGAAGGTGCGAGTCGTAATCCATCCGGAGATCCTCGCCGGATTAACAGGGGGAGTGGAGGCTGGTAAGTACAAACTAATGTATACCAGCACACCGCTATGTACTCACATGCACTACCACCATGCCACAGCTCCCAGGGACAAACACCCCCATGTCCAGCACACAATACACAACACATCACACACACATGCAACAGACACTACCACACACAGCCCAAACCGAACAACTGTAAGATGCGTGGGGACATGTGTACACTAAGCCAGCCACGTAACCACCAACAGGTCCCCAAATATGCCAGAAGCGCCACAACGAGCACCCACCACACCCATGTGTCCGCCACAGCTGCACTAACCGACAAGTAACAGGTAAGTGGCAGGAACACAAAGTGCAGTGGGTGGGACGGTGGACAGCCCAAGTACAACACACACCAGGCCCCAGTCCCACAGCACAGCAAGGAGGAGCATCCCCCACACCCCACAGCCACGTGTCAGCCACCGCAGTGCACAACGACAGCCGAAAGGCAGACATCACGGTCCACAGCAATCGGTGCCAGTGGGTGTCCAGCCACCCCCACGACCCACAACACCCCCCACCCCCACAGACCTGCAACATGGAGCACCCCCGCTTAGAGCCATGTGGCATCCAGTACAGTGCACGCACGAACAACTTGCAGGTGGGAAACTGGACAGGGCTGGATTACTGGAGGCATGAGGACCATAACACGACCAACACATGGGACATGTCACGTAGCAGACGAACACGCAGCACCGCCCACCGTCACGAACAAGTGAACAATGTGCACACGGACATGAACAACAGACTCACACCCCACATGACCCATCACAGACATAGCAACACCCAAGGAGCCACGTCTGCATGCACAAGCCACACTGAATATAGTCCCACACGGCAGCCACTGTGCAACTCATCACACACAACCGAAACACCATTGAAGTCCTGTCCATGTAGCCCCTACTGCCTGTCAACAACACACCCCACAACTACGCCTATGTAAGACAAACAACACTAGACGCAACAGAGCGGAACAACATAAATGCACACGAACACCACTGAACCCATCAAACTCACAGACACACCATGCACATACAACATACCATCCATCCCATCCGTCAGCCCCAGTCTCATGAAAGGCATGTCATCCGCACAGCTGCCACACATACAGCAGTCACGCTAAGACACATGCCCATGACCAACCATGTGCCAGAAGTCAATGAAGCGCACGCCACACTGTGAGCAACAACACACAACATGGGCCACACCCCCCCCGAGCACTGCAGTGATGCACATGGCACAGGGCAGCACGCACACCAAGGAGATGGGACAACTGCAATACGTTGGCTGGCACACAACTATCACTCACTCATAACGATGCGTCCAATGCCATGTCCAGTAATCACAACAGACAGCAAATATGCAGGCCATGTCAAGCATGCACACACCTCAAACCATGCACTGTCATGCTGCCACAACACATGTCACGTTCGGCACCCATGGCTCACAGCATGTACCCCAAAAGCATATCCCCTCCCAAATGCGAATCTGGGGCATGGCCCCCATGTTGCCATATGCGTTCCTAAGCGTTCCATTTGAACCCCAAAAGCATATTCCATCCCAAATGCGAATCTGGGGCATGGCCCCCATGTTGCCATATGCGTTCCTAAGCGTTCCATTTGAACCCCAAAAGCATATTCCATCCCAAATGCGAATCTGGAGCATGGCCCCCATGTTGCCATATGCGTTCCTAAGCGTTCCATTTGAACCCCAAAAGCATATTCCATCCCAAATGCGAATCTGGGGCATGGCCCCCATGTTGCCATATGCGTTCCTAAGCGTTCCATTTGAACCCCAAAAGCATATCCCCTCCCAAATGCGAATCTGGGGCATGGCCCCCATGTTGCCATATGCGTTCCTAAGCGTTCCATTTGAACCCCAAAAGCAAAGTACAAACCAGACCCAGGATGGTCCAGGATCCCGCATACACCAGAGTCACAATAAGTAGGGGCACAGCAACACACCCATCGGCATGGCCAATCCGTCCCATGCCACATGTGCACAGCACACAGTCCCATTGCCAAGCACACACAACTACAGATGCTACAGCCACACACACGCCTCCGGGAAACCCATGTACGAGATTGCACGAACTGTCAATGTCAGACGACAAATACATACTTCGCCAGGTGCAACACAATAACAAATCTCATTCTCTCCACAGGTGACGAACTGCTGGATGCTGGGGATGGAGCCAGCAGCCAGCACAGCCAGCCTACAAGCCCCCAACGAGGACACACGGATCTGGAGGATCTGTCCTCCTCTTCGGACACGGACAACCAAGCAGGCCCATCTGGTGTGGCAGGGCCCAGCCGCTCCCCAGGACCCCTCCTACCCACCAACCCATCATCCAGGGCTGCTGAACATTCACAGCCCCCTGCTGCCACTGTCGTTGCGGCCACACCCACGGTCATTGTGGCCACTACCACTGCCGCAACCGCCACCATCGCCGCACCGACCACCACCGCCGCCACCACCGCCACGTCTTCGCTGGCACCAGCCCCAGCGCAGGTGGTGGCCCGGACGACTGGATCCACCCTGGGAGCCACAGCGAGGACCGTGGTGAGCAATGTGGCTAGTGGGCAGGCCGGTGGCAGCAGGACTGGTAGGAAGAGCAGGGTCAGGGAAACGCCAGCCTCCCCTGGGAGCCATGCCCTGCCTCACATGGCCAGAGTCCTTGGGGCCTATGAAGAGGCCCAAGGACAATGGGTCCGGTCTGCTTCAGACACGCGTGAGGTGCTGGGGGTGCTGAGGTCCATGGACGCCCGTATGGGCCAAATCGTGGACCTCATGGGACAGCTGGTGGTGGCGGTGAGGTCACAGCCAGGGACAGCAGCTCCCCTCCGCCACCACCTGCCGGGGCGCAGGGTGGAGCAGCAGTGTCCAGTTCCCCTGCGTCCACAGCCAGTGATCACACCTCAACCACCAGCATGTCGCAAGCAGGCACCCCCCTCGCAAACGTGGAAGGGGCCGTCCGAAGAGGAAACAGATCTCCCGGGAGGACTTCGCACGCTCCAGACGCAAGTGAGGCAGCCAGCCAGCATTCCGCCAGCCTTCCTTGACCAGCCACTGCATTGACTTGGACTACGATCCCACTCCACACAGCCATCTGGATGGCATGTGTGTGTTGGACTATGGACATAGAACCAGTGGGTACACCCTGATCATCACGCAGCCATGACCGACAGCTCATTGTCACTGCACGCACCACTTTTGTCATCACCTTACACACAATCACATGTCACAGTTTGTAATAAATGCACCTTTTTCACTAACTGCTGTTTGTGCCCCGTGTCTTATTTGTACGGAATACAACGGCCACCTTGGGCGGAAAGGCACCTGATGCGTGGCATGGCATTTGAATCCGGAGGGCCTGTAGGGACCTAGGGGTGGGAGACAGAACAGGAGCACATTCAATGAGTGTGTCACACACCCATCACACAGTACATGTCAACAACTACAAGCAATGTACACACATCGCACAGAGCTATAGGGCACAATGCCACAGCCACCAACAGTGGCATACTACCCTGGCCATGGAGCGTTGACACACAGCACGCAGTGAACAAACGGCCACCCTGACACAGCACACAACACACCTGCACAGATACAGCCACATCAGCCGTCGTACATGGACACTCACCGTCAAGTGAAGTAGAAGGCGATGAGCTGCTGCCGCACATTACCAGCTTCCTCCTCTCCGCTGTCCTCCTCACTCGAGCTGTCCTGGTCTGCGGGCTGGGGCCCTGGTTGATCTCCGTCATCCACGATGAGGGGGATCTGCTTCCGAATGGCCAGATTGTGCAGCATGCAGCACGCCACCACTATCCGGCACACCTTCTTTGGGGAGTACGCCAGCGCACCCCCGGTGCGGTCCAGGCACCTGAACCTGGACTTGAGGAGGCCAAAGGTACGCTCGACCACACGTCTGGTCCTCCCATGTGCCTCATTGTAGCGATCGTCTGCTGGGGTGCGAGGATTCCTCAATGGACTGAGCAGCCATGCCCCATTCGGATACGCAGAGTCACCTGGGTGTGAGGGACACAGAGAACCGTTGCTAATCCAACTGGACAGGGGACAGCATCGCACAGCCAGCACGCTACACCACTCCACATACTCACCGACAATACAGGCACGATCCTGTTGCATATTGGACATCAGTCGTGGCAAGATGCTGTTGCGCATTATGTGTGCGTCATGGGCCGAGCCTGGGAACTTTGCACACACGTGGGTGATCACCATGTCCGCAAGGCACACCACTTGCACATTCAGGGAGTGCGTGTGCTTCCTGTTGCGGTACAGGTGCTCAGTGGCCTGTGGTGGAACAAGGCCGACATGTGTGCAGTCAATGGCTCCAACGACGTGTGGGATTCTGCCAAGGGCATAGAATGCACCCTTCACTGCCGCCAATTCACGAGCCATGGGGAAGCGGATGTACCTGTTCCGGTACAGCATCATGGCTGCCAGTACATCCCTCAGCACCTTGCTGAACATGGGCTGGGACATCCCTCCTCCACTGCCCACTGTGTGCTGGAATGACCCAGTGGCGAAGAAATGCATGGCGGCCATCACCTTAGCCGTGGGGGTGACAGCAGTCGGATACACCCTGCGGGGACAGAGATGGGGTTCTAACATGGCACACAGTCGATGCAGGGTTGGCCTGTCCAGCCGTAACTTCCTAATGACCTCCGTATCCTCCATGTCTGCCAGCAATTGGTATGGGCGGTCAATGTTCGGTCTCCGCCTAGGGACAATGGCAGAGGACACATGTCAAAGCAACACGACACATAGCAATTTCGCATACACATCACTGACATGACTGAGCAAGCACATGAGCCACAGCCCAGCTGTCAAGCTGGGACGGCACGGCCACAATACACTTACACAGGTCTCCCAACAATGGCAATGGCTAGTGATACAAACCACTGCCATGTGCATGCACTTGGGGATCTAGGCCCCAATGACTTGCGGGGCGTGCTGATGGGGACTGACTGCATATCCGTCAAGCGGCAACGCCACGGCAACATGAATGTCTGCTGAGCATGGAACTGCTTCCGCGGCTGGATGAGTATGGCACACGACGACGACGATGTGGGCACAGGCTGAGCGGCCAAAACAAGTGGGACCTGTGGCACGAGGGGATATGAGACAGTAGTAGGTGTCAGCACTGCACCCTATGTACAGCACTGTACGGATCACACCTCCCGAAACATTGACAGGTGTCCACATTGACAGCCCCATGCCAAGACGGCTGTGTGCTTGCAGTCACACGTCACAGGTGAGAGGTTACATTGCACGTGCCAGGTGGCAGTCGTACATAGTGGGAGCTGGCATGTGTGTGCATGTGTCTCCTGTTCAGGATCCACCAGATGGGCGCTGACTCTGTACTGACCATTGGACACAGCATGTTCCGTGGAAGGCTTGTGTGTGTGGGATGGTGGCACTGGATGTGCCTCCGTTGGGTGGGGGGCCATGCACAGGGCTTGCGCATTGTTGGTCACGGTGGGTGCACCCACTGAGATGTGTTGCCCTGTGTTCAATTCCTATGTCCGCATGATGATGGACTGTAGATGTGGGCAGACTACACATTGGTCGATGTGCTGTCTATATGCATGTGCCTTCACACCAGGCACAGCTGCCCCTGCACATGTGACCCCTGCTGGACTCGCTGCTGGGTCTGTGGAGCTGATGCACCTTCTGCGCGTGGGGCGGGCAGCTCTCCTCACTTCCCTCATTGCGCATGTCATGACTTTGCCGCAGGTGACATGGATCATGGAGGGCCCACATGTACGCGTGGGTAGGCTACACATGATTGTACACTGGTCGCCACCCCCAGTCAGTGTTTCCAATGGGAAGGTTGTCGTGCTGGTGGTATGTTCGATGTGGCGGATGGGCGGGCCTAGGTGCGGGCTTACATTCCGGACATGGGGGTAGTTGGATTGGCGACTAGTTGCAGTACACACGGGACACGTCTCTTCCTTTCCACATCTGGGTCATCCCTTGTACTAACTGACAGTGATACAGTCATCTTCGCCCCAGCCCTCATGTCCTCCCCTCGCTCCCCCAATATGCATGCTCACCTGCGAGGCTAGCGCTTGCACAGGCAGCCCCAAGCTCGCACCAGAGAGGGCAAGGAGTGTATGTGTGGGTCCAGTTGCACGAGTGGGCTGTCTCAGGGTATGATGTGTTGCGGGACGCCGTCCACCTGCGTGGTGCCCCAAATGGAGACCCGGCCTGCATGGACTATGCATCACAGTCTTCGCCTTCCGGATCCGCCACCTGCGACACCCAGTGGCTGTGGCTGCCCTTGCGGCCAGGCCGCGTCCGTCTGTGGCTGATGGCCCACACATTCACTCTTTGGCCTCTCTGGGGAGGGCTCGGGGGTGGTGGCGCACGCGCTTGCACTTAGTCGCAATGGCATGTGGCGTGGTTAGTATGATGGGCAATGGATGGGATGGTGCGAGCCACCTCCCGTGACGTCAGTGCTGCTCGTGCTGTGGTGCGTCCCCCTACACTTCCATGTGACTTGTGCCATGCTAGACGTTGAGGTTCTATTGCCTGCGTGATATGACCAGGAGGAGCGCGAGGAGACCTCTCACACACCATGCTCCACTGCCATCCCGTGCCCTGTATCGCCTGTGCGGATTGACTATGTTGGGGTTACACCTGGTCGACTGGGGCTGTGTGTGCCTTGTCAAGGGGCATGGCGGGCGCACAACAGGATCCAGCTTGTCCACAGAGGGTGGGCTGAGGTGCGCCTGGTACCGCTTTGTACGTGTGCCCGGCTGCTGTGCACACACGTGTTCACTCCCCCCCGACAGGTGTCCTCTCACAATGCCCAGGGAAGCGGTGGTGTACTGTTCATGACCCCTCCCAACACGGCGTGCTCCAACTTGGCATGTGCGCATCTACCCGTCGCACCCACCCACCTGAGCACTGCGTCCATACGACTTCACACGACACATGTGTGTCTTCCACAGTGGTGCTACTCATTTGCGTTGACATCCAATACCAGTGGACTACATGGTCATGTCACGACTGCCGTGTACTTCACATACTCTCATCCTCTCTCATTCGTACTTGTGAAATGAGTCAGCGGAGACAGTTTTGGTTTCAAACATTATATTGAGTCTTCTGTCCTCTGTGATGCAGTATAGTGGACACTACTGGCAGCGGAATACATGTTGAGGATATACTGAGCATGATTGCAAATGGGATAGGGTGTGGGGTTACATGTGATTGGCTGTTGCATGTGGGATGTGGGCTTCAGAGTGACATCTGCTTGGCCAAGGCTGTGCTAATGTACATTTACGTATAGCTGCGGAGCTGCGGACTTTGACACAGACGGTATACATGTAGCCTACCAGACCGCTTGGCATCATGGGCACAGTCCATCTCAGTTCCATGTGACAGGTTTGCTGCGGTTGTTCCTCATGCACGCGTGCATGTGAGTTGACATCAGGGCATGTGCTTGCGTGCATGCAGCGGCGTGCCACTTGTTGTTGCACTGTGGTGGTTACTGGACATGTCACAGTCACTGGGGTCGTGTTGTTGTTGTATGCACTTGTCGTCCATGCAAAGGTCCTGGTATGGGATTCCCGGGGCGGGGGTGGGAGGGGTGCAGCACCCACAGACTCCAGGCGACCTATTCATGTCCACTGAGCGGTGTGTGTGTCCATGTGCGCTGGATCCATGTCGTGTCCTGGTTGTTCGTGCAGTTCCGTCCATGTGGGTGCGATACACAGAGCCCATGCCACTGCCTCCCACGATGCATGCAGTGTTCCTGGATGTGATGGGGAACAGTGTGCATGTCCCGGTCATATCCGATGTCATGGCGATGTCGTTGATGGTGTGGTTACAGTTGCCGGTCGTTTGGTATGGCTGTTGTAGTGGTGACTGGCCAGTCCGTGCGGAAGCTAAGCATGGGTGCGGGGTTGGACATCATAGGTCACTCGGGGAACCTGCGTTGTGGTCCGACGTATTTACAGGTTGTCAGGTATGCGATGCCGTCCAGCAGGGCTTCCATGTCATTGGTGGTGTACATGTTTGCCAGCCAATGTAGCGGATGGTGGCTGTCAAGGTGTTGTTCGTAAGTTGTCCCTTGGAGGACCATGATGGGGCATGCTGGGTGACATTCGATGTAGCTGTTCTCGATGATCCGTCGTGTGGAGGCACAGTGGTCCCATTTCAGTGCGGGTGCGATGTTGGCCACATACGCCATGCCCCCATAGGCAGAGCAGGCCCTGTCGTGTGCGTCCAGAGGGAGGAGTAGTGGTAGCAGGTCCGCCTTCAGACATGCCGGGTTGGAGAGGCATATCTCGACGGGATGCTGGTAGGGACACCTCCGACAGTAGAAGACGGGCATGACGCAGCTGAACAATGTGATGCGGTAAGTCAGTCGGTAACTTACGTTCAGCAGGGACAGGAGATCGCATCCCAATGTATGGCACAGGTTGGTTTTGTACAGCTTGAGCTGTTCGGCGTAGTTGGGTAGGTGTGTTGCGGTTGCCATTTCGCAGCGGTTCGTTGAGGTGGCGTGCTCCGGCTGTGTGTGCAGTCTGCAATGTGCACGCTCCGGGGTTGCTGTGAGCTCTGTGTAGTCGTGGGGAGACAGGACTTGTGTTCTGTTGGCTTGTTTGGAGGACACGGGCCCTCTTCCCACATGCTTCTCAGACAGTTCAAGGTCAGTGCTGTGTGACTCCTTCCAATTAACTTGCATGTGGCCGACATGGGGGAGTGTTTTCTTCTTTCTTCCCCGTCCGTTGTGTGCTTCTGTGATATGCGCTATCTGCCCTGTGGTCGGTCTCCTCGGCATGCCTGTGTTGGTCTATTCTTGGACAATGGCTGTATTCACCGGCTTCTGTCGTAGGGCTGTGGTTTCGGAGTTGGAATGGAAGGTCATTCAGTGCTGTCTGCTCTCCCTTGTGTGGGCGGCAGGCTGCCTTTCCGCTCTGCGTTGGGCCTTGTGTGTGGATGTTATTCTTGGGCCACCTGTTGTCGGTCCCCGGGCTCTTTGGTGTTCCGTTTTATATGTCTTGTTCATATGTGCAGGGTGGTATGGGTGTTTCTGTGAGGTACTGGCGTTCCTCTTCCCGAAGGGGCCCTGCTTCTCCTAGTTGGTGTTGCCGCCGCTGTGTGCTACGCCATGTTTGTTACACTGGGGTGTGTCCTGCTGTTGCGTGTCTTCACTGACATGTGTGCGTCGGTTGTGTGGCGTTGGGTGTTGTCCGTGAATTGGGCGTTGGGGACATGTCTGTGGCCGGCCTGTCACGTGTCATGTGCGTTCGGGGTGGGGCTGATGTGTGTGCTGCTTGGTTGTGTCCCTGTGTCTGTGTGCGACGCATGCATGGCGCTGCGGTTGGCCTCTGCGTTGTGCGCATGTGTGGCGAGTCATCGGCGCTTTTGGGCCGTGACGGGGTGATTGGTTACTAGTCCCAGGTGGTGTGTACACATGTGTTCTGCGATGTTACGATTTGGCCTGTGTGTCATATGTGGATGCGATGGTGGATGTGTAGTGTACACGCGCTGGTGGGGGTTGTCCGCTTTTTCCGCCCTTGCACTGTGTGCGCTGTTTGCGTGCACTTGTTGTGTGTGTGCCTACCTGCGTCTCCGCGGTACGTTGCGTCCTTGGTGGTGCATCAGCAGAAGCATGGGGAGTGCCTGCAGTGCTGGATTCATGCTCGGGGAGCCGCTTCTTCGTTGTCCGTGCTCGGCATCCGTGTTACCGCTTCGGTTTGGCGTACGGTATCTCTTGGCCGTGGGAGCCGTTTGTTTGCGGCATCGTAATTTATGCGCCGGGCGGGACGTGTTTCGTCGGACGGTGTGTGTCAGTTGGGCTGCGCCGCTACATGTACGGGCGCACTTTGATGGCGGACGGTGTTGCTGGCTTGCCGGCGGTGTTTGGCCTACTTTTCGCATCGTAATTGGACGGGCGTGTGGACTGCTGCGTGCCGGCGGTAACTGGTGGTTTTTGCATCCGCCAGCACGGCGGTGGTGCTTCCGCCCGCCATCGTAATGTGCCCCTAAGAGCTTTACTTTGATGTGAAATTCGTTTCAATATTATGTTGAACATATTGTTTCTGTATGAGTTTCTCTGTCTTTTTCCTTATGAAAGGAAGTGTTTAAAGCAGAGTTTTAAGGATACGTGTTGCACAAGTTACTAACTTGTGTAACGATATATCTGTAAGAGACAGTAGTTAGTGATAGATTCCTTACCTTAGAATATCCCCAGGCGTCAGGCTGGATCCGGAAAGTTTTGCGTAGCAGTACCCTTGCGCGTCGGTAGGCGGCGTCGTGCGGCTCCGCGTCCGTCGTCGGCGTCGTGATCGCCGGGATGACGTCGCGGGCAGTACTTAGGCGCCGCCCCTGCGCGCTGACGTCAGTTCCTGTACACGACTTTCCGCGCCAGGAACGCAGAGCCATGCAAGAAGCTGACACAGGTGTCTGAAAAATACTAGGGCCCTGAAAGGGATGTCCTTAACCCTAGAAATCAGTTCGCAGAACGGGGAGGATGGTGGGCGGTAAGGAATCTATCACTAACTACTGTCTCTTACAGATATATCGTTACACAAGTTAGTAACTTGTGCATCTGAAAGAGACACGTTAGTGATAGATTCCTTACCTTAGAATAGATACCCCAGCAATACCAACCCCGGTGGTGGGTCTGCGAACAAAGATCAGACAAGGAAGTCCTGGAGGACAGAACGGCCAAAGAAGCCGTCCCTCCGGACCTGACTGTCAAGGCAGTAATGCTTAGTAAACGTGTGCAGCGAGGCCCACGTAGCTGCCTGACAGATAACCGGCAGCGGAACACCGCGGCCCAAGGCCGTGGTAGCAGCCGTTGCCCTGGTGGAATGGGCACGCAGCCCAACAGGAGGCTCCTTCTTAGCCAAAGAATAGCAGGTCTTGATGCACAAGGTAACCCAGCGGGAGATGGTCCTCTTGTGCACCGCCCGACCTTTTTGGCGCCCACGTAGCCAACAAAGAGCTGGTCATCCACCCGGAAGTGTTTCGTGCGGTCGATATAGAAGGAGAGCGCACGTTTTGGGTCCAGACGGTGGAGCCTCTCTTCCTCTCTGGAAGGATGCGGAGGCGGAAAGAAGGTGGGCAAAGTGATGGTCTGCCCAATGTGGAAAGCAGTAACCACCTTTGGCAAGAAGGACGGACGCGTCCGAAGAACAACCTTGTCTGGATGAACAGACAGAAAGGGAGGTTTGCAAGAAAGAGCCTGGAGCTCACTCACCCGCCGAGCGGAGGTGATGGCCACCAGAAAGGCTGCCTTTAGAGTCAGAAGACGAAGAGGACAGTTATGCAGAGGCTCAAAGGGAGCGCACATTAAAAAGGTAAGAACCAAGTTCAAGTCCCACTGAGGCATTACAAACGGAACAGGAGGGAAGAGGTGAGTAATGCCTTTTAAGAACCTGTTAACAACAGGGGACTTGAAAAGGAGGGCTGATCAGGGAGCCTGAGGAAGGCCGAGATAGCACAAAGATAACCCTTGATGGTACCCAGGGCAGAACCCTGTTGGGCCAGAGAGAGAAGGAACAGAAGGACCTCAGAAAGAGGGGCAGAAAGGGGATCCACAGCCTTTGCTGTGCACCATGCCACAAATTTGTTCCACCTGCAGGCGTATACCACCTTAGTGGAGGGACGCCTGGCTGCCAGAATCACATCACAAACTTCGGGAGGCAAGTCGAAAGGAATCAACTGCCGCCGCTCAATCTCCACGCAAGCAGGTGTAGACTGGACAGGTTCGGGTGGAGGACCGTCCCCTGCTGCTGCGACAGAAGATCCTCCCGAAGAGGCAGACGGATCGGGGGATCTATGCTCATATTGAGTAGCTCGGGATACCAAACTCTTCGAGCCCAGTCCGGAGCCACAAGAATGACTTGGGCCCGGTCGTGCCGAATCTTCTTCAACACTCTGGGTAGAAGTGGTATAGGCGGAAAGGCGTACAACAGACCGCAACTCCACTCGCGACGAAAGCGTCGCCGAGCGAGTGCCGCCTTGGAAATTCCAACGCGCAGAACTGATGACATTGCGCGTTCTCTTCGGTGGCGAATAGATCTAACCAAGGCTCTCCCCACTGTAGAAAGAGTCCTTGCGCCACTTCCGAGTGAAGACGCCATTCGTGATCCATCATGCACCTGCGGCTGAGTTCGTCCGCCCTGGCGTTCAGAGAACCTGCCAGGTGTTGAACCATCAGGAACATGCCCTGATGTTCCAGCCATGTCCAGAGGCGCAGAGCCTCCTGACAAAGGGTCCAAGACCCCACCCCGCCCTGTTTGTTGCAGTACCACATGGCGGTGGTGTTGTCTGTGAACACCTGCACTACCTTCCCTTTGACAGAGGGAAGGAATGCCTTGAGTGCAAGCCGGATCGCCCGGAGCTCCAGAAGGTTGATATGGAGCCGGGACTCCGCCCCGGAGACCAGAGGCCTCTGATCTCCGCCTCTCCCATGTGACCGCCCCATCCCAGAAGGGACGCGTCCGTCACAACTGTATGCTCTGGCTGGGGAAGGGAGAGGGATCTGCCCATGACCCATTGCCGGTTCGAGAGCCACCACTGCAACTGTTTTGCAGTCCCCTCCGAGATCTGGACGTGATCGGACAGGTTGCCCTGGTGCTGCGCCCACTGGAACTTCAGGTCCCACTGCAGAGCCCGCATATGCCATCTGGCATGATTGACCAGCAGGATGCAGGAGGCCATGAGGCCCAGCAGCCTCAGGGTCATCCGTACCGAAACCCAGGATAAAGGCCGAAAGATCGGAATCATAGCCTGAATATCCCGGACTCGCCGTTCGGGAGGATAGGCCCGAAACTGCGTCGTGTCCAGAACTGCTCCGATGAAAAGGAGCTGTGGAGAAGGAATTAGATGCGACTTCGGCACATTGATGGAGAACCCCAGCGAGTGCAGGAGTTCGGCCGTAGTCTGGAGGTGGGAGACGACTGCCTGGGACGAGCCCGCCTTCAGCAGCCAGTCGTCGAGGTAGGGGAAGACTGAAACCCCTGCCCGGCGCAGATGAGCTGCGACCACCGCCATCACTTTCGTGAACACCCGAGGGGCACTGGTAAGGCCAAAGGGGAGCACGGTGAACTGAAAATGCTCGGGGCCTACCGTGAACCGAAGGTAACGCCGGTGGGCCGGCAGGACGGGGATGTGGAAATACGCGTCCTGCAAGTCCAACGCTACCAACCAGTCTCCAGGGTCGAGGGCAGTCAAGACCTGAGCTAGGGTGAGCATCTTGAACTTCTCCTTCCGGAGGAAGCGATTGACGTTCCGGAGGTCCAAGATAGGACGCATGTCCTCCTTGTCCCTTTTGGGCACCAGGAAGTAGTGGGAGTAGCAACCACGCCCTACTTCTGGGGTCGGAACATGCTCGATGGCCCTCTTGGTCAAGAGGGCCGTGACTTCCTTCTGTAGAAGCACCAAGTGATCCCCTGACATGCGGTGGAATTGAGGTGGCATGGCTGGGGGTGGTCTCGAAGGGGAGGGAGTAGCCCCTTCGGACAATGTCCAAGACCCACCTGTCCGAGGTGATGGTGCGCCAGTGGGGAAGGTGATGGCGGACCCTGCCCCCTACTGGCGTGCCGTGCACCTGAAAGGAGGGACTAGGAGGGCTTGGAGGCCGCGGACGGGTTGGAGGTGGTGGCCTGACCCGCACGCTGGTTGCCCGATCCGCCACGGCGGAATCCACGCCCTCGGCCACGCGAAGACGCCTGCTGCGCGGGCCGGTGGCTGGGCTGCTGACGTGAAGGGGCGCCCCTACCGTGGCCACGATAGGGGCGAAAAGCAGAAGGCAGCGGAGGGCGTGTAGCAGAAAGGCCCAGGGACTTGGCAGTAGCCCGTGAGTCCTTAAAGCGCTCCAACGCATGGTCTGCTTTGGACCCAAAAAGACCGACTCCATCAAAGGGCATGTCCATGAGAGTATTCTGGACATCCCCTGAAAAACCAGTGGTTCTTAGCCAGGCGTGGCGTCGGAGCGCCACCGTCGTTGCAATCGACCTGCCCAGCGAGTCGGCGGTGTCAAGGCCACAACGGATAGTGTATTTGGCCGCATCCCTGCCTTCCGCAATGGCGCGGGAAAGCAGTGCCTGGACCTCCTCAGGGCACTGGGGCAAAACATCCGCCACCGAATCCCACAGAGAGTGGGTATATCGGCCCAAAAGACAAGCGGTGTTAACGGACCGCAAGCCAGCACTGGAGGAAGAAAAACCTTTCTTCCCAAACTGATCCAGGCGTTTGGATTCCCT
Organism: Calotriton arnoldi; assembly: GCA_963921515.1. Lineage (NCBI taxonomy): Eukaryota > Metazoa > Chordata > Amphibia > Caudata > Salamandridae > Calotriton > Calotriton arnoldi. The sequence continues at coordinate 228,037 of CAWUFW010007341.1, forward strand.
ATCCGGAGGAGCGGTAGGGAAGGCGGTTTGGGAAGCGGAGGCTTGGACAACCAAGCTCTCAGGAGTGGGGTGGACAGAAAGAAACAGGGGGTCGCCCGGAGCGGGGCGATGGCGTCGTGACACGTTCCGATCCACAGGAGCCCCTGTGTTGGGCTTGGACCAGGCGCCCAAAAGAACGTCCGTGAGGGCGTCGTTAAACGGCAGCACAGTCTCCGCAGAGGAGGCTGCCGGCTGAAGCACCTCTGTCAAGATGTTAGGCTTGACCGTCAAAGTAGGGAGCTGGAGACGTAAGGCCCCAGCAGCCCTACGCAACACCGTACCAAAATTGGCCCCCTCCTCCGTAGCCACGGGAGGAGACAGCATGCCAGTGTCAGGAGAAGTATCCAGACCACTGGCCTCCCCTAGACTCTCTGTCCAGTCCTCATCATACTGACAGTTGCGTGTCAGAGGGTCATCAGACCCTCCCAGTCCCTCCTGGTCCTCCTCTGGTTCAAAATAAGGAGGAGGAGGGACATTTGGGACCCAAGGTCCCATCGGCGCCGGAGCCGGCGTCGAGCGACGTCGCTCCGGGTCCAAGTCCGGAGCCGGAAGGAACTGGGGACGACGCCGCCCGGAGCCCAGGGCGGCGTCGAGAACGGCACCGGAGACATCGGCGCCGGCGGAGGTGTCGTGAGGTCGACCGGCGTCGATGGGGGTTGTGGAGCCGGGATCGAGGCCGGGGCCGGAGCCGGAGCCGGGATCGAGGCTGGAGGCTCGGGCGACGCCGGGGCCGGAGCCGCCGGCGACGCCGGATCAACCCCATCAGGGCCCGCGGGGCCCGAAGGCGCACCGGAGGGGCCTGAAGGCCCGAAGAGGCGGGCCACGGCCGACAGGAACTCCTGTACCTTGGCCGGATCCGCCCCCGAACCCGGGAAGGGCGGGTATGACGGGGGCGACTCCACAGGCAAGTCCGGGGCCGCGGGGCGGGACGGTGCCGGGAGGGGCCTCAGCCGAGTCGCGAGACCGGCGAGGCGAAGTCCGAGAGCGACGATGCTTCTTGGACTTCTTGTGTCGAGACTTACCGGACGAAGAAGACTTCGACGCCGACGACCGGTGTGCACTCCGCGAGCGACCCCTGGACCTCTCACGCGACCGGGGCTTCCGCGGAGCCGAATGCCGGGCCTCGAGGAGCTTTCGAGACCGCTCTCGCAAAGCCTTCGGGTTGAGGGCCTGGCATTCGGGACAAGACTCGGTGTCGTGGCCTCGGCCGAGGCAGAAGAGACACTCCCAATGCGGGTCGGTGACGGACATCATCCGCGCACAGGCGCCGCATCGCTTGAAGCCGGGCATCCCTACGACACCTGAAAGCTGGAAAAACACAGTGAAAAATCACCAAAAAGTATGGTCAAAAATTGACCAGGGCACTGCTCTTCCCGGATCTGCGCTTACTGGCGCGGAAAAGAAGAACTGACGTCAGCGCGCAGGGGCGGCGCCTAAGTACTGCCCGCGACGTCATCCCGGCGATCACGACGCCGACGACGGACGCGGAGCCGCACGACGCCGCCTACCGACGCGCAAGGGTACTGCTACGCAAAACTTTCCGGATCCAGCCTGACGCCTGGGGATATTCTAAGGTAAGGAATCTATCACTAACGTGTCTCTTTCAGATATAATGCTTTGCAGTTTATTCCTAATCTTGTCTCTTCTTGTGAAAGTTTATATTTTTCTTGACCAGGCAACATTTTCTTTGTTGGAATGGCTAACTGTTAACTGTCCTCTCTTTGCCAACTGCTTCTTATTAACCTTTTTACCACTAAAGTTCAGGTGTGGATAAACATTAGAAAAATGTATTGTAGTCTTACCGGTACTATTGTTTTTTTGTAGGCATCCTCCTTCTCTGTATTCAAATATTTTTCTCCTCTCTCTGTAGTACAATTTCCCCTTTTTGCTTCTGAAGGTATTGTTTTTAGGCATTGTGTTCAATGTGTGCAGAAATAGAGCAGTATTGTTTTCCAACAGTCAGCATAGTCTCCATGGTTGTTTGTGTTATTTATTAGTATTTGAGATGTGTTTTAGCCCATTTTGTGTTATTAACCAATTACGTAATGCTCTACCTCTTAATTTTATTTCTTATCTAGTTTTCCATTTGTTTTCATTATCATGTGACCAGAAATGTGTTTCAAATTCCTCTCTAATACATATTAAGCATCGTTGTGGCATACTAGTTTATTTTTTTACCTCATTTTGACTTTTGGTACTATTGAGTTATGCTATTAGCCCAAATTGTATTTAAGCCAAAAATTGTCCTCCTATCAAAATGAAGGCGTTGGTATGATGTTGTTTCCTAATGGTCAATCATCTAACTTTTTATATATTTGCTTGAATGCTTCTGTGTTCATTATTCTTGTATATCAGTGTATGTTCAAAATGGTTACGGGTTGGTTTAATTTTTTGGGCCAGACAGCATGCTAAGAAAGTCAGTGTTGAAAATGATTTAGGTTTGAAAGGAGTAGAACTAACATGGATTGGTGAAAGAGGTTTGAAATGGAATCAGTTACTCCCTATACTTTCCTCTTGTGACCATCTCCACTTTATGGGTATCCACTGTAGTGGCAATGATGTAAGACACTTAACTGGAGTTAGATTGAAAATTGAGATGAAGGAGACATTTTCTATCTAAAAGTTTGAAAAGACGCAAAGACATGTGAACAAGGCAGTGTCAGCCTTCCTTCGAGATCATCATTAATTTCAAACCTAAAAACTTGGCTTGACAAACCTATACAAATATGTTTAAAAAAAGAAAACCAAAGGCTGTTTTAAGAGCCACACTCTAATATGTCTAATTTTATTTTGTCACATATATATTTTTATTTCAACAAGTACTGCAGTACTTTCTAGATAATTTTGAGGAAGTATCCCGATACATCGTAAGCTTTATTACAAATATATAAATCAATAGAAATACTTTTACCTAACTCTACAGATTTTACTAAGTTGCCTAATTTCTTCCTATATGTTTAAAAAAGAGTAGTAAGCTATATTTCACATTAAAACACAGAAAAAGGACAAAGGGCTCGATTAAGATGCCGTAGGAAACGGCTCCGTCACTCGGCCGGAGCCGTTCCTATGACATCGTAATAGGCTGTTCGGATTCCTTTCCGACCGACCCATTTTGATTGCGGTCGGTCGGAAAGGAATCTGAACCAGATTTCTGAATGTCCTCTGACGGGCTCGGAGAGCCCATCTGCCATTTGGAAAGCCTCCAGTAATCCCTCGGGCAGCTCTTTCCGCCTGAGGGATTACGATGGCAGATTCCCACCGCCTTTCTGTGCCGGCCTTTCCGACACAGAAAGGCTGTGGGAATCCCACTCTGGAGGCCCCCAGCAGGGCCCCCATGGGTGCAAGGCTGCTGGATGGCGGCCAAGGAGTCACCGATGGTGCCCCCCTGTTGATCCCTGCACCCGGTGGCAGGCACCTTGAGGTGCCTGCTACCGGGTGCAGGGATGAACTGCACCTCAGTTCTTTACAATGAAAGCATGCATTCCGGTCGGAATGCATGCTCCCATTGTAAAGAATGGGAATGCGACCGAGCAGTGTTCGGTCGCATCCTAATTGCTGGGTTGGGACCGATGACAGGAGGTCGTTCGGTCCCAGTTCCCAAACGATGTTGGACGGACTCAGGTCCGTCCGACATCGTAATCGGGGCCAAAGTGTGGGCTAAACAATATGGCTGCCTTTTTATTTTGCACAGGCTTCTATTAACCAGTAATATTGTGTTTCGTCATCGCCATGTACTGTGGTATCCAGCGAAGGTACCACAGTATATCGCATCCCAATATATCACGAAGTTTTTGTCCCTTATAACTTAAAAACAACTAAAGAAAATCAGATCAAATCACTTTCCACATCATAATGTATATTCCTGCCAAATTTCATGTAAATCCATTCAGCCATTTTAACGCTATGTCTCTTTAAATAGTCTATAAAAAATGCATTGGTGGAAAAACTTGTTTTGTGACCTGCCGTTTTTCTTTGCACTCCTTTAACTAATCACCATAAAAAATTGCATCATCAGCCAATGTAGAAAAAGGAAAAGGTCATCATAATTTCATGGAGAGTCAGCAAACGGTGACAAAAGTTATTACCAATCAAAAACCTGAAGAATTCCTATTTTTCAGAATCCTTACTACCGCTACCGCTCTTGGTAGTTATAGTTAGGTCTGCATTTCCATAGGAAAAGCATTTCTTGTTTTCCTAATAACTTTGGCTCCGTTTGACGAATCTTCACAGAACTTCCAGAAAAAAGACTCATCCACCTCACCTCCTTCCTGAGAAGTTTTGGGGTGATCTATCAAATAGGAGCCGAGAAAAAAGGTAGGGCCCCAAAGCATGTTTTCCAAATTTATTTTTCCATAGGAAACCGTAATATAGCAAAACCTGCTGAAAGGAACTACACCAAATTTGGCAGAAAGCTAGATCTTGGTCCCAGAAGTATAGTTTTGTGATTTGGTGGAAATACGTTCAATAGTTTGTGAGCAATGAAGGCTCGAAAAAAAATTATATTTCATGATCCGTGGTGTCAACAGATCTCCAGAGGAGATTTGATTGGTTGCCACCACACCAATAAGACTGTGGCGGCAGCCATCTTAGGACTCGGGACTCAGTCAGAAAAAAACTTGAAAAATAGATATAAGAGGGCAGGGTAGGGATTCCCTGCCCCACTATGCCTGGTGGGAGGTCCCAGAGGAACTCCCCCAGGGGCCAAAAATGTTTTTTTTTATTTTGCCGCAAATTTGCAGAGGATCTATAAATCTGCTGCAAAAAAGAAAGTGCGGACTTACATGCATCGAAGAAGCCCCCACAGAGTGTACCAGGCCTCGGGTGGTGCATTTCCTCAATTAGGGGAAGGAGACACGTGCCCCCACACTTTGGGCCTCTAGGATACCCCGTTGACCCTATCTCCGTGCCCAAATTTAAATTAATGAAAATGTGGGTGCGTCCCCCTCTTGAGCCTGAAAGGCCCCAGCGACTCCAGCCCTCAGGGACCCCCTTTCCATGGGGCCGGCTCACAAACTGTGTCCTAGGAGACCATCCTTGGGACACAGTAGTTTCCTGGCGCACTTGTGTGGGTAGGGAAGGCATGTCTGCTCCCACCTGGCAGGAGCTTTTAAAATGCTCCCGCCGGGTGGGAGCAGACATGTGTTTCCCTGCCTGCGCTCTTGCGAGCAGGGAAACTCAGATTGCTCCCGTCCGGATGGAGCAATGCATAAACAGCTGCTTCTTCTGGGCAAGAGCAAAGCCGGCTTCTGATGCACCTAGGATGGGTGCACGTGGGAAGCCTGGGGCTCTCAACACACTGTTTTGTGAGTGCCTAGGGTGGCCACAAGGCCACCCACATAGGCCCTTGGGGCTGAAGCCCCTGGGGCTACACTTGGCTTGGGAAGGGGGCCGCATACACCCTCCCCTTAGAAAAGTATGTTTTGGCCCCAGGGGTGGGTTTCCCAGTCCACCATTGGTTCGGGGAGGGAGGGCCACACGCACCTCTCTCCTTAAAAAACATAAAGGCCCTGAGGATGTACCCCTCCCTTTTAATATATGTTTTGGCCCCGAGGAGTGGGGTCCCTAGGGCCACTAGTGGTTCAGGCAGGCAGCTGTTCACTCTTCTCTCCATTAAAAAAGGCTAGCCCCTGGGCATGGGGCCCACGGGACCTGTAGAGGCTTACGGAGGGTAGCTGTGTGCCCCCCCCTCCCCTTAATTAAAGAAAACAGCCCCAAGGAAAAGGGCCCACAGGACCCTAGAGGCTCGGAAGGGGGGCAGCATGCCGGCACCCATGATGGGTTCTGGCAGGGGAGCCGGCAGGGCCTTGGGGTCTCTGGGGCTCTCCCACCAAAAAAAGAATTAGGGTGTCCAGGGTGGGCACCGGGACACCAGAACTTTTTTTTAAAAAAGCCGCTCATTTATTATTCACTGCTTCTAGGAGGAGCACCCCATAATGCTCTACGGCATTTCAAAATTGCATAGTTTCATGCTTATGATGACCATAGAAGAGGCGCCCACGCCATTCACTGTTAGTTACCCCATATATTACGCCACTTTTTCAATGTTCTATAACATTATTGATAATATCACTTCAACATTTGCAGTGACATCATTGATAACAAAACTGTGCATTGAGGGGGCACCAATTTTCACCTTGCTACAACTTCCCTTTAACTTTGCTTTTTAGGGAAACAATATGTATATATATGAGCATTAGCTTATTGGAGAAATAAAGTTGGATTATTGACCCCGCGAGTGCCCGACTTTCATTTTGGAAGGAGTTTTGCAGTGTATACGTGAGCTCACCCTCACGAATGGTGCACCCGTCCCAAAGGAGTTAGGCAGAAAGAAGAAATTCATTTAAGGTAATTAAAGAGGTCAGTGCTAATAATGTATAATACACAACCTCTTCTTAAACATAACAATGTTTGCCATGTTATGTCTCACTTTATGTTGTGGAACAATCAACACTCAATTTTAGGAATAAGGTAATACTTCAGGAATACAGTAATAGCTTTAGTTTATAATACAGAACTTGTTCGCTCTCATAGACCTTCAATACCAATTCAGCTCTCTAATTTCAGAAGAAAGCCTTAAATAATAGTTGTATTCTTGCTTGTATTCGACAATGCTATATTAAATTATGTTAAAAAATGTATTGCAGGAAAAAACTTGCTTCTGATTATTTTTCTCTTACAGCACAATATGTAATAAAATATTTTTACTAATATGTTTATGTAAACTTACAATGCAGTAATCAGCATGAATGGACGCACAAGTTACTACTTGTGTAACGATATATCTGTAAGAGACATTAGTTAGTGATAGATTCCTTACCTTAGAATATCCCCAGGCGTCAGACTGGATCCGGAAAGTTTTTTGCTAGCAGTACCCCTGCGCGTCAGTAGGTGGCGTCGTGCGGTTCCGCGTCCGCCGCTGGCGTCGTAAGCGCCGAGATGACGTCACGGAAACTACTTAGGCGCCACCCATGCACGCTGACGTCAGTTCTGTACACGACTTTCCGCGCCAGGAACGCAGAGCCATGCAAGAAACTGACCATTGGTGCCATGAAACTAGGGCCCTGAAAGGGATGACCTTAACCCTAGAATCAGTTTGCAGAACGGGGAGGATGGGTGGGGCGGTAAGGAATCTATCACTAACTAATGTCTCTTACAGATATATCGTTACACAAGTAGTAACTTGTGCATCTGAAAGAGACACGTTAGTGATAGATTCCTTACCTTAGAATAGATACCCCAGCAATACCAACCCCGGTGGTGGGTCTGCGAATAGATTACACCAGAAAGTCACGGAGAACAGAATGGCCAAAGAAGCCGTCTCTCCGGACTAGACTGTCAAGGCAGTAATGCTTGGTAAACGTGTGCAGCGAGGCCCACGTGGCTGCCTGACAAATATCCTGCAAGGGAACGCCGCGTCCCAAGGCAGTAGTGGCTGCTGTCGCCCTGGTAGAATGGGCACGCAGCCCCACAGGAGGCTCCTTCTTAGCCAAGGAGTAACATGCTTTGATGCACAAAACGACTCACCGAGAGATGGTGCGTTTGTGCACGGCCCAACCTTTTTTGGCGCACACGTAGCCAACAAAGAGCTGGTCATCCACCCGGAACTGTTGGGTGCGCTTCAGATAGAACGAGAGCGCACGTTTTGGGTCCAGACGATGGAGCCTCTCTTCCTCTTTTGAAGGATGCGGAGGCGGAAAGAAGGTGGGCAAAGTGATGGTCTGCCCGATGTGGAAGGGCGTGACAACCTTTGGCAAGAAAGAAGGACGGGACCTTAAAACCACCTTGTCCGGATGAACAGAAAGGAAAGGAGGTTTAGAAGAAAGAGCCTGGAGCTCACTCACTCTTCTGGCAGAGGTGATAGCTACCAGGAAAGCCGTCTTGAGAGTAAGAAGACGTAAAGGACAGTTATGAAGGGGCTCAAAAAGGAGCGCACATCAGATAGGTCAAGACAAGTCCCATTGAGGCATTATGAAAGGCACGGGAGGAAACGTGTGTGTAATGCCTTTGAGGAAACGGTTAACAACCGGGGACTTAAAGAGAGAAGGCTGATCTGGAAGCCGAAGAAAGGCGGAGATAGCCGAAAGATAACCTTTGACAGTGCCCAGAGCAGAGCCCTTCTGGGCCAAAGATAGTAGGAACAGAAGGACCTCAGAAAGAGGGGCAGAAAGGGGATCCACAGACTTAGCTGTGCACCATGCCACAAATTTGTTCCACCTGCAGGCGTATACCGATTTAGTGGAGGGACGCCTGGCTGCCAGAATGACATCACAGACTTCAGGAGGCAAGTCGAATGGAATCAGCTGTCATCGCTCAATCTCCACGCATGGAGGTGGAGGCTGGGCAGGTTCGGGTGTAGGACCGCCCCCTGCTGCTGCGACAGAAGATCCTCCCGAAGAGGCAGTCGGATCGGGGGTTCGATTGCCATATTGAGTAGCTTGGGATACCTGTATCTTCGTGCCCAATCCGGAGCCACAAGGATGACTTGGGCCCGGTCGCGCCGAATCTTCTTCAGCACTCTGGGCAGAAGTGGTATAGGCGGAAAGGCGTACAACAGACCGCAACTCCACACGCGACGAAAAGCGTCGCCAAGCGAGTGCCGCCTTGGAAATTCCAACGCGCAGAACTGATGACATTGCGCATTCTCTTCGGTGGCGAATAGATCTAACCAAGGCTCTCCCCACTGCAGAAAGAGACCTTGCGCCACGTCAGAGTTCAGACGCCATTCGTGATCCATCAAGCACCGGCGGCTGAGTTCGTCCGCCCTGGCGTTCAGGGAACCTGCCAGGTGTTGAACGACCAAGGTAATGCCTTGATGTTCCAGCCATGTCCAGAGGCGCAGAGCCTCCTGACATAGGGTCCAGGAGCCCCCCCCCCGCCCTGTTTGTTGCAATACCACATGGCGGTGGTGTTGTCCGTGAACACCTGCACCACACTTCCCCGGACAGAGGGAAGGAATGCCTTCAGTTCAAGCCGGATCGCCCGAATCTCCAAAATATTGATATGGAGCCGGGACTCCGCCGGAGACCAGAGGCCTCTGATCTCCGCCTCTCCCAAGTGGCCACCCCATCCCAGGAGGGATGCATCCGTCACCACTGTGTGCTCCGGATGGGGAAGGGAGAGGGATCTGCCATGGACCCAATCGCGATTCGTGAGCCACCACTGCAAATGACGTGCAGTGCCCTCCGAGATTTGGACATGATCGGACAGGTTGCCCTGATGCTGTGCCCACTGGAACTTCAGGTCCCACTGCAGAGCCCGCATATGCCATCTGGCATGTTGCACCAGCAGGATGCAGGAAGCCATCAGGCCCAGGAGCCGAAGGGTCATCCTGACTGAGATCCAGGATAGCGGCCGAAAGATCGGAATCATAGCCTGAATATCCCGGACCCGCTGCTCGGGAGGATAAACCCGAAACCGCATCGAATCCAGAACCGCTCCGATGAAGGGGAGCTTCTGAGAGGGACTCAGGTGCGACTTCGGCACATTGATGGAGAACCCCAGCAAATGCAGGAGGTCGGCCGTAGTCTGAAGGTGGGTGACAACTGCCTGGGGCAACCACCTTCAACAACCAGTCGTCGAGGTAGGGGAAGACTGACACCCCTGACCTGCGCAGATGAGCTGTGACCACCGTCATCACCTTCGTGAACACCCGAGGGGCGCTTGTAAGGCCGAAGGGGAGCACGGCAAACTGAAAATGCTCCTGGCCTACCGTGAACCGCAGGTAACGCCGATAGCCGGCAGGACGGGAATGTGAAAATATGCATCCTGCAAGTCCAACGCTACCATCCAGTCTCCAGGGTCGAGGGCAGCCAAGACCTGAGCTAGAGTCAACATCTTGAACTTCTCCTTCCGGAGGAAGCGATTGACGTTCCTGAGGTCCAAGATGGGGTGCAAGCCCCCCTTCTCCTTCTTGGGGACGAGAAAGTAGCGGGAATAACAACCACTCCCTACTTCCGGTCCAGGAACACACTCGATGGCCCCCTTGGCCAAGAGGGCCGTGACTTCCTGCAGGAGAAGTGCCAAGTGGTCCCCCGACACGCGGTGGAACTGAGGCTGCATGGCTGGAGGGGTGGACTGAAAAGGAAGGGCGTAACCCTTGCGGATGATCTGCAACACGCACTTGTCTGATGTGATAGCGTGCCAGTGGGGGAGATGATGGCGGACCCTGCCACCCACTGGCATGGGGTGCCCCACAAAGCTCGGATTAGGAAGGTTTGGAGGTAGAAGCGGCGGGGGCGGAGGTTGACTGACCCCCACGCTGACTCCCAGACCCGCCCCTGCGGAAACCGCGTCCGCGGCCCCGATGAGGCTGGTTCTGAACAGGCTTGGTGAAGGAACGTGCCTGGGCGCCCCTTCCTTGGCCACGAAAGGAACGAAAACCAGGAGTGGCTGGGCTTCTCGTGGAAAGACCTAAGGACTTGGCCGTGGCCCGCAAGTCCTTGAAACGCTCCAGCGCACTGTCGGCCTTATCGCCAAACAGGCGAGTGCCATCAAAGGGCATGTCCATGAGTGAGTTTTGAACATCTGGCGAGAACCCGGTAGATCTGAGCCAGGCGTGGCGACGAAGCGCCACAGTCGTAGAAATCGCTCTACCCAAGGAGTCTGCGGTGTCTAAACCACTCCGAATGGCGAACTTAGCCGCATCTTTACCTTCTGCAATGGCTTGGGACAATACAGCTTGGGTTTCCTCAGGACACTGAGGTAACACCTGCGCAACTGTGTCCCACACCGCGTGGGAATAGCGGCCCAATAGACAGGCGGTATTCACTGACCGCAGCCCCAAGCTGGCCGAAGAGAACAAACGTTTACCGAACTGTTCCAGCTTCTTAGAGTGTTTATCCGGCGGAGCCGTGGGAAAGGCACTCTGCGACGTCGAAGCTTGGATGACCAGACTCTCGGGCGTAGGATGAGTGGTCAAAAAAGCGGGGTCACCCGGCGCCGGGCGATGACGCCTGGCGACGTTCTTATCCACAGGGGCCCCTGTGGCGGGCCGCGACCAAGTGCCCAGCAAAACGTCAGTGAGGGCATCATTAAATGGCAGCAGGGGCTCCGACGCAGTGGACGCCGTCTGGAGCACCTCAGTGAGGAGGTTAGTTTTGAGGGCCACCGTAGGGAGGTCAAGATGGAGAACCTCAGCTGCCCGACTGAGCACCACCGTGTAGGAGGCACCCTCCTCCATGGTAGGCGGGGGAGAGGCAAACCCCGGGTCCGAAGAGACGTCGAGGTCGCCGGCGTCCCCCAAATCGTCCGCCCAGTCCTGCGCCGGACCGGCGCCGTGTCCCAATGCGGATCCCAGGTAGGAGCAAAATGGTCCTGGAATCTGGGCAAGGGTGGGACAAATGGTACCCACTACGGCGCCGGAGCCGAGGGTGGCGCTGTGGCCGGAGCCGGCAGCGCTGGACCTTGTGGCGCCAGGGCCGGAGCCGACGGCGCAGGATCCTGTGGCGCCGAAGCTGGATCCGCCGGCGGCGCCGACTGTCCAACAGGATCCTGACACGGGACCGCGGGGCCCGAGGGCGCGCCGGCGGGAGCCCGAGGCCTAAAAAGGCGGTCCATGGTAGCAAGAAACTCTTGCAACTGTGCGGGAGTCGCCGACGGACCCGGGTAAGGTGGATAGGCCGCGGGACTCCCGGGCTCCAAAGGAGCCGCGGGACTCCCGGGCTCCAAAGGAGCCGCAGGGGCAAAGCCCCTTTCCCCCTCGTCCGCATCCGGGGACCGACGGGGGGACGTCGGAGAGCGAACACGCTTCTTCAACTTCTTTTTGTGTCGTCTCTTACCCGAATCCGAGGGTGAAGACTTTGAGCCCGAGGAGCGATGACTGTGGCCCCGCGAGCGTTCTCTGGAACGGCCCCTGGACCGGGAACGGTGCTGGGACGAGTGCCGGACCTCCAGCAGCTTCCGGTGCCGCTCCCTCAAGCAAGCAAGCAAGCAAGTGCAATGGGAAGACAGCAATGCACCGGTGAGCACCCGCAGCATGACGAAGGGGCCAACAGCAGGAACGAGCACAATGCGGGATTAGTAGTCAATCTCACAGACTACAACTTGAGCACTGAAGAAACCATAGTCCTGAACAAGGGCCTTGGGTTTGTGCCAACCGCATACCTTGATAAGTTCCAGCTACGCTGTGAATTGAGCAATTTCTTTCGGAAGATACGAATAAAAACATTCTTTCTAAATAAAGAATCACAGAAAGAAGATCAAAATCACACCACTCTTCGTCGAAAATCGACTTTTTTCCCGCCTACATCAGTGATGCCGCCAGAAGTTATAGCTTTTGAGGAAAGTGTATCAAAAGAGATTGAGCATTTACCTATGAAGACCGGCATGTTTGATAATCTCAGCGAAAGAGAGGCTTTGAAATCTTTAAGTCTGAGAACAGATATCATCATAAAGCCAGCAGACAAGGGGGGAGCAACGGTAATACAAAGCTCCACCGCGTACAGAACAGCATGTATGAATCTACTGGCAGATACTAAGTATTACAAACCTATCATGAGAGATCCAACAACACGGCTTAGGAGGACAATAAGTAACATAACCTCGGAAGCACTGGCACGAGAATGGATAACCAAAAAAGAACATGATTTTCTGAATCCAGAAGACACTCGGACACCGGTATTCTACACGATACCGAAGATCCATAAGGACAGAATACCACCACCTGGTCGACCTATTGTGTCCGGTATTGGTTCCCTTCTGGAACACCTTTCGAAATACACCGACTGGTTCCTCCGTCCTCTAGTAACCCGTATTCGGTCATATGTACAGGATACTAAACATCTTCTTAATCTCTTAACTGATGTTACGTATGATCCCTGCCATAACATCTTGGTGTGCCTAGACGTGGAAGCTCTCTACACGAGCATTCCGCAGGAAGAGAGTATTAGGCTCATAGAAAATCTTCTTGAGCAGGAGGATTGGAGTTGGGATGCACCAGTAAGCTGGGTGATTACATTGATGCGCCTCGCTCTCACTGAAATTTTTTCAGGTTTGAGGAACAGCTGTTTCTACAGGTCCACGGCACTTCGATGGGCAGCACGTTCGCGCCCAGTATAGCGTGTTTGTACGTGGGCCAGGTAGAAGAGCAACATATCTGGCGTCCTAACCTCTACTCTGATAACATCAGAAAGTGGTGGTGCTATATAGATGACATCCTAATTATTTGGGAAGGTGACATTGTCACCTTAAACAACTTCTTTGTTTGGATAAACCAACTTAATCCGCACCTTAAGTTCACTATGACCCATAATGAAAGTCAAGTTTCCTTCCTAGATGTTAACATTTGTGCTAAAGAGGGGGCTTTGTACAGCTCACTCTACACAAAACCAACTGACAAAAATAGCCTGCTGCATTTTGGAAGTGCTCACCCACGATCCCTCAAAGAGAACCTCCCGGTGGGGCAGTTTTTACGTATACGCAGGAACTGTGCTGATCTTAATGATTACAAAGTAGAGGCAGATATACTGTCAAAAAAATTGGAGGAGAGAAAATACCCTAGGAAGATTATAGAACAAGCAAAGAAACGATCTCGCAACACCCCAAGAGAGGCCCTTTTGGAATCCAATCCTAAAGAGGAAAAAGAGAAATTGGTCTGTGTAACGACGTTTAATGCATCTTCCAATGATATCAAGAAGATTATAAACAAAAAGTGGGCTATCCTGACCTCTAACAAACTCAAGTTTGAGAAACCGATGTTTTCGTTTAAAAGAAATAGGAGCATAAGAGACTCATTAATACATACAGATTTCCGTAAAACCAAAACAAATGAACAACTTACACTCTGGAACCAAAAACCGGTTACAGGTCACTACCCCTGTGGATCTTGCGTGGTGTGTCCCTTTACCGAACACACCAAGGAAGTAGATTTAGGCATGCACCATGCATGGGAACAGCGTACGCATACTAATTGCAACAGCGAGAAAGTAATTTACTTGATTAGGTGTCCATGCAATCTCATGTATGTGGGAATGACAGGAAGGAAAGTGAAGGTTCGCATCAGTGAACACAGAAGTACTATAAGACGCGCAATTACAGCGACCAAGCTGACAGCCCACTACGTTGAAAAGAAACACACTGATATGGATCTATGGTGGACAGTGATCGAGAAGGTGAAAGGGGAGGGTGACATCACAAGAATCCTATTAGAACGTGAACAGCGGTGGGTGTATAGGCTCAAAACCCACCTTACAGGATTGAATGATTCCATACCTTGGAATCAACTTAATAAAAAATAGATAATTCACCTAACTACACACCACGTGCGACATTAGATTCCCCCAAACACAACCTGACAATTCACAGACTTAACCCCCGTGATCTTAAAAATTCTGCGGGTGTTTCTATAACGGGATCACTGTGTAGTACTTTATTTTTATTATTATTTTTATTATTATTTTTATGCAAAGCAATATGACGAAAATAAAAATAAAATATAATATAGTCTAAGATTATGTTTGACAGGTCCTCCGTTTTCCGTTAAAATCACCTACACGGAAAGTGATGAAATATGTAATATAGCTTTTATTAAGGATAACAGATACACCACTGTCTGGGTATATAAAATCTATCCCTATAACATAATTTGTAGGGTGTTAAATCTTTTAATTTGTTCCCTTTGAACCACGTGGGTCTATGGGTATACAGACGCGAGGTGTACAAAAGAATCGAAAAGTCGTTAATACAATGAATTTAGTATTAACATATACTAGCTCACATTTCATTTGCCATTGCTCTGTTCTCCAGTATAAGGGAAACTGACATGTGTCAGACTCAATAAAGTTTTCGGTGGCCCGTACATGTAGAGATTCTAACCTAAAACTACAATACCCATGATTGTTTGGGTCTACGAGTAACTAGGAACTACATTTCCCAAGATTATTAAGACAAGGGAGCAACACGTGTTTGCTCCTATGTGACAGTTGCCCGTCTAGCGTGGTGACGTCAACACACAGCACCGGAAGAGGAGGCGTCAACGCGGATGTGCGAATAAGTTTCTCCCTTTTAAAAGCAGGGGTGTTCAGGTTAGCGGCTCACCAAGCAGCTGGGACCTCATACGAGTAGATTGAGCAGCGGGGTAGGACCCTTGATGGCGTAAGTAACTCCCACTGTAAAAATATCTCGATGCAGGTATGGACTGACGCATTACCGCTACATTCAGCGGGGCGGCCAGATTTTAACTCACGGTTTTTCTTTTCTTTTCTTTCCTTTTTTCCGTTTTGTTCATTGATTGCGATGCCAATTTTTGACATGGCACGTAAATATTTCTTTACACCCTGTGCAACCTATGCACTATATCAACTCCAGGGTTTGACTACAGGGCTACACCAAAGAGTGAGGTCCAGCGCGAAGTGGAACCTCTCCCAAGTTGGGGTAAGGAGTAACTGTGGTGTGTTATGAATGAGTGATTGAAGTGGCGATGTTTTATTGGCAGGAGAGCATGAGAGTGGTTGGCACAAGAGTTTTAGCCTATTTCACACGCACTAGTGCAATGCAAGAGGATAGGATGCGGCAAATTGTCGCCACCACACGGGTATAACACAGACATGAGTGTTCAAAAGAGACACGCTAATGAACGAGTAACACGCACTGGAGTCAAAAGTACAGTACATGACTGTGTCACCATTAAAATGGTTATTCACGAGTTTTTCGGCACAAGTGCATGGTACACAATCCAGCAGACTATGAGTACATGATACTATGGTGGTTATTTTGTTGTTTATGTCGTTCTACAGATGGAGTGACGACATACCAATTGGTTCTAAGATAAGGAGCAGCTATCTGCCCTTACTACATTGAGTATAGGGCAATTCCCTTACCTATTTTTGTTTCTAGGGGGCCACAGCTTGTCCTGAAGAAAGTCCAGCACCCTTTATGGGGCACTAGTGGACTGAAACATGTTGACAGTAGGGTCCTAGGACCATAATATCCCACCGGACCCTATTTCTTTATCTTTTTAATATCCCTGCCAGATCCAACAATAAAGGGAAACCGGGATCTGACAGAGGATTTTTAATCTTTATCCCCCTCTGACCCCAAAAAATAACTCTTAAGCGCTCCCTGAGATATGGTTGAGCCCACCCTGACTTTTAGGCGTCAGGGTGTCTCGATGATGAAGCATGACACCACTAGGGTGTGTGAGGGAACATAAAACAAAAGGAGTTGCCTCCTTCCTCACCCGTAGGTGAAGATCTATCATAGCTTTATGAAGGGACACTCCACCATCATTTACTCAGTTTAAAATTATCTAGGTTGTCCGGGCCTCCCGGAGTAACAATTAGGGGAGTACTTTGTGTGTAATAGTGTTGATACACGGGAGGGTGCACTCCCCTCGCGAGTTCCTCTCAGCCCTTCAAGGGGTGAGAAATCTTTCTCATTCCATTATTGTTAATAGCCGCTCCCTCAAGGCCTTCAGGGCCATGGCCCGATAGTCCCGACAGGACCGGGAGTCGTGGTCGGTCTCCAGGCAGTAGAGGCAAACATCGTGGGGGTCCGCCACCGACATATTGCGACGGCAGGCCCCACAAGACTTAAATCCAGGAATCCCTACGTGCACCAAGGAAACCAACAGGAGACAAAGGTAGTCAAAAAGTGACTAAGGTACGCGCTCTAACCGGATCTGCGCTTACTGGCGCAGAAAAAGAAAGAACTGACGTCAGCGCGCATGGGTGCCGCCTAAGTTGTTTCCGTGACGTCATCTTGGCGCTTACGAAGCCAGCGACGGACGCGGAACCGCACGACGCCACCTACTGACGCGCAGGGGTACTGCTAGCGAAAAACTTTCCGGATCCAGTCTGACGCCTGGGGATATTCTAAGGTAAGGAATCTATCACTAACGTGTCTCTTTCAGATAAGTTACTTACCTTCGGTGATGCCTTATCTGTTAGAGACATGATCTAGCCGCAGATTCCTTACCTTTGAATTTCCCAGGCGTCAGGCTGGATCCGGAAGACTTTTCCTTGAGTAATACCCTTGTGCGTCGGTAGGTGGCGTCGGTCAACTTCGTGTGACGTCGTTGGCATCATCCGTGCCAGAAGTGACATCAGTGTCACCTATATAGGCGCAACCTCTGCATGCTGACGTCAGTTACTTTTCAGGACTTCCCACGACAGGAGAGAGGAATCATGAAGTGCATTGACAGTGCTGTTTAGAATAACTAGGGCCCTGAAAGGGATCAGCCCTGAACCCTAAAATCCTGTCCACAGTGCGGGGAGAATGGGTGACTCGGTAAGGAATTTGTGGCTAGATCATGTCTCTACCAGATAAGGAGTTACGAAACCAAGTCGCTTGTCCATCTGATAAAAACATCTAGCCGCAGATTCCTTACCTTTGAGTAGATACTCAAGTAATACCATCCCCGGACGAGGGACTGCGGACATGTTTAGACCAGGAAGACCTGCAGGACAGAACGGCCAAAAAGACCGTCTCTTGGGGCTTGACTGGCTAGACAGTAATGTTTAGTAAACGTGTGCAGGGATGCCCACATTGCTGCCTGACAAATGTCAAGGACTGGAACACTACGTTGCAACACTGTGTTAGCAGCCTTAGCTCTGGTGGAAAGAGCCCTTAAGCCTTCAGGAGGCTGCTTCTTGGCCAAAGCGTAACAAATTTTGATGCAGAGGATGACCCATCATGAGGTAGTCCTCTTCTGCACTGCACAACCTTTCTCCAATATACCCCACAAAGAGATGGTCGTCCACCTGGAACTCTTTAGTGTGGTCAAGGTAGAATGACAATGCTCTTTTCGGGTCCAGATGGTGGAGTTGCTCCTCTTCTTTTGAGGGGTGTGAAGGAGCATAGAAAGTGGGCAGGGTGACCAATTGCTCCATGTGGAATGGTGTTACCACTTTTAGTAAGAAAGAGGCCCTAGTGCGAAGCACCAACTTATCAGGGAAGATGATCAGGTAAGGTGGCTTGGATGACAGAGCCTGCAATACGCTCACCCTCCTGGCAGAAGTTATTGCACCTAAAAAGGCTGTTTTGATAGTAAGCAGCCGTTGGGGGCAGTTGTGCAGAGGTTCGAACAGAGCACACATCAGGAAGGTGAGAAACAAATTAAGGTCCCACTGAGGAATGATGAATGGTGCAGGTGGGAAAATATGTATAATCCCCTTACAAAATCTATTTACAATAGGGGATTTAAATAAAGAGGATTTTGACTGGCAACCTCAAAAAGGCAGGCAAGGCCGAAAGGTACCCTTTAAGAGTGCCCAGAGCAGAGCCCTACTGGGCAAGGGTCAAAATAAAAAGTAGAACTTGAGAGAGGGAAGCAGAAAGACTTTTCTGTACAATATTTTACATATTTGTTCCACCGGCAGGCGTACATGGTCTTGGTGGAGGGCCACCTGTCCGCCAAAATAACATTGCAAACTTCAGGAGGAAGGTCGAATGCTATCAACTGCTACCGTTCAATCTCCAAGCAAAAAAAGGCGTAGAGTTGAAAGGTTCGGGTGGAGAACCCTCACCCTGCAACAGAAGATCCTCCCAAAGGGACAGCCTGAACGGAGGATCGATGTTCAATTGGAGAAGCTCGGGATACCAGACTCTGAGTGCCTAGTCCGGAGCCACAAGAATGACTTGCTCCCGGTCGCTCCTGATCATCTTGAGCACTCTGGGCAGAAGTGGTATGGTCATAAAGGAGTATAGGAGGCCTGAGCTCCACTTGAGACGAAAAGTTTCTCCAAGCGACAGTCGCCTTGTAAGCTCTAAAGTGCAAAACTGCTGACATTGCGCGTTCTCATTGGGGGTGAATAGACCTAACCAAGGTTCTGGCCGCCGCTGAAGGAGACCTTGTGCCACCTCTGGATGGAGATGCCACTCATGATCAGCTAGGCATCGACGGCTGAATTCGTCCATCCGCCCTGGTGTTCAGGGAACCTGCCAGGTGTTGAACCACTAGGGATATTCCCTGTTGTTCCAGCTATGTCCAGAGACACAGGGCCTCTTGACTAAGGATCCACAACCTGACCCTACCCCGCCCTGTTTGTTGCAGTACCACATGGTGGTGGTGTTGTCCGTGAACACCTGAACTAGCTTTCCCTTGATGGAAGGAATAAAAGCTTTCAATGCCAAGTGAAGTGGAGCTCCAACAAGTTGATGTGGAGTCCGGATTCTGCCAGAGACCAGAGTCCTCTGATCTCACCTCTCCCAGATGGCCGCCCCATCCAGGAGTGACGCATCTGTAACTACTGTGTGATTTGGTTGGAGAAGGGAGAGGGTCTGATGCTGACCCAATCGTGGATCATCAACCACCACTGCAGATCTTTTGCAGTACCCCTTGAGATCGGAACCATATCAGAGAGACTCCCCTGATGCTGCACCCACTGGACCTTCAGGTCCCACTGCAGAGCCCGCATATGCCAGTGGGCATGTGTCACAGGAAAGGTGCACAAGGCCATGAGTCTCAGCAGCCTCAGAGTCAGTCTCACCGAAATCCATGATAGAGGCTGAAACATTGGTATCATAGCCTGAATATCCTTGACTCGTCGTTCAGGAGGACAGGCCCGAAACTGCACCATGTCCAGAACAGCGCTGATGAAAGAGAGCATCTGAGAGGGAGTCAGGTGTGACTTCCGCACGTTGATAGGGAACCCCAGCGAATGCAGGCGGTCCGCGGTGATCTGGATGTGGGAGACGACAGCCTAGGGCGAGCTCGACTTCAACAGCCAGTCGTCGAGATAGGGGAAGCCTGGAACCCCTGATCTCTGCAGATGAGCTGCAACCACCGCCATCACCTTGGTGAACACTCGAGGGGTGCTGGCAAGGCCAAAAGGGAGCACAGCAAAGTGAGAATGCTCATGGCCAACCGTGAACTGCAAGTAACGCCTGTGGGTAGGCATGACGGAAATGTGGAAATATGCATCCTGCAAGTCCAACCCCACCATCCATTCACCTGGGTCCAGGGTATTCAAGACTTGAGCGAGCATGAGCATTTTGAACTTCTGCTTTTTGAGGAAGAAATTGAGAGGGTGCAAGTCTATGATAGGACGAAGGCCTACGTCATTCTTGGGCACCAGAAATAGCAACCACGACCTGCTTCTGGCATCGACACCCTCTTTATGGCTCCCTTGGCCAAGACAGCTGTCACCTCCTGGCGGAGCAAGGAAGATGGTCTTTCGTCAGACTGTCACAAGCAGGTGGCATGGGTGGAGGGCTAGTCACGAAGGGAAGGGATTAACCCCTCCAGACAATTTGGAGAACCCACTGGTCTGATGTTATAGACCTCCAGTGAGGCAGGTGATGGCATACCCTGACTCCCACTGGGTGCCCATGGGCAAACTAAAAGGTTTTAAAGGCTGCGGCTGCTGGGGGACGGTGGACTGGCTCGACCCCTGGCTGCCCAACCCACGAGGTCTGTGGGTGGCACATCCTCTGCCACATAGAGGCTGGGAAGTTTGAGCCCTGTGGTAGCTGGGAGGGTTTAGACATGGCTGGAAGCCCCTTCCTTGGCCATGAAAGTAGCAAAAAGTGGACTGGGGTTGGCGAGGAGCCATGGAAAAGTCCAAGGACCTGGCCATAGCCCTGCTGTCTTGTAGTCCTCCAGTGCTGAGTCCACCTTGTCTCCGAAGAGGCAGAAGCCAAAGGGCATGTCCATAAGCGATGCTTGGACACCCCCTGAAAAGCCAGTTGTTCTCAGTCAGGCATGGCGCCATAAAGCAAACGTCGAGGAAACTGCTCTGCCCAGCGAGTCGGTAGTATCCATTCCACATCTGATTGTGAACTTAGCTGCATCACTCCCGTCAGCAACAGCTTTGGAAAGTATGGTCCGGGCCTCCCCTGGAACCATGGGCAGCACCTGCGCAACCAAATTCCATAGCGCATGGGAGTAGCAGCCCAAAAGGCATGCAGTGTTCACGGACCACAGTGCCAGGTTGGTGGAAGGAAACACCTTCTTGCCTCTTGGACTCCCTATTCGGTGGGGCAGTAGAGAATGCACCAGGATTTCTGCGGGAGGTGGAGGCTTGGACCACCAAGCTCTCCGGAGTAGGGTGTTGTGTGAGGAAATTGGGGTCCTCTGGGGCGGGGCAGTGGTGGCGGGCAATCGTCCTGTTCACAGGAACCCCTGTGCTGGGTTTGGACCAAGTCTCAAGCAGGACGTCTGTAAGGGGTCATTAAATAGAAGAAGCGTTTCTGAGGAGGTCACTCCCAGCTGTAGCACAGGATGTTCATCTTGACTGCCACTAAGGGTAGGCTAAGGTCTAGGACTTCGGACACCGTTCTCACCACCATGGGAACGGACGCTCCCTCTTCCATAGCCACAGTAGGGGGAGAAAGCATGCCAGTATCTGGAGAAGTGTCCAGTCCAATAGCCTCCACCAAGTCTTCACACCAGTCCACATTGGTATCTAAAGGCTGGTATTCTTCATGGTCCAGTGGCCCCTCCCAATCCTCCCCGAGTCCCAGTCCATAGGAATATGGCTCAGTCTCTGGCATGGAAGGCATGGCTCCAGTTGGCATCAGACGACGCCCCTCTAGCTCACTGTTTGAGTCAGGGATCAGAATGAGGATGGTGCTGCCGGAGGGTGCCAGTGGCGCTGGGAGAATCGGCATCGGGACCAGTGCCGGGGAAGGTCGAGATGGTATGACCGGCTCTTTTCCAGATCCATCTGTGGATCCAAGGGGCCAGGGGCAGAGTTGCCAACATGGAACCAGTAGGGGGCCCCTTCCAAACCCGCGGGGCCCAAAGGCGCACCGGCGGGAACGGGCCACTTAAATATGAAGTGCATGGCCTCATAAACCTCCTGAAGTTGAGCGGGGTCGCTCCAGCGACCGGAAACTTGGGGAGCTGCGGAGCCAGCACAGGCCAGGCTCAACCACAGAGCTCGGCCTCGAATGATAACACTCCCTTGTCCCTTCTGAAGACAGCGGCGGACGGGGTGAAGTCGAAGACCTCTTCGACTTCGTTTTTCTTCTTTTCGTGGGACTTACCAAAGTGGCCGATAACTTTGAATGCAATGAGGACCTTGGACTCCACAACTGATCCCAAGACCTTCCTTTCAACCGGGATTGAGACCGTCATGGTGTAGCATGTCGGGCGGCAAGAAGCTTGACGGACCACCTCCTTATGGTCTTGGGGTGCATGGCACGGCAATCGGCGCAGGTCTTCATGTCGTGGTCACGCTCCAGGCACTGGAGGCAAACAAGATACGGGTCTGGCACCGACATCTGTTGATGACAGGCACCGCAGGGCTTGAAACCGGCCTTTCTAGTGGATTAGCCTGCCATACCGGAAAAAGAATTCTCAAAAAAAGACTTCGCCAAGAGGCGAAAAAAAAACCTCAATCAAAAGTTGAGCGGGGAAGCTCTCTCCGGATTTGCGCTGACTGGCGCGGAAAGAAAAGAACCGACGTCAGCGCGCTGGGGTGGCGGCAATACAGGCACCACGCACGTCACTTTCGGCAAGGACGACGTCACACACGCAAATCCAAATGACACTATCTACCGGCGCGCAGGGGTATTGCTCTTGAAAAATTTCCAGATCCAGGCTAATTCTATGATAAGGAATCTGCGGCTAGAAGTCTCTATAACATAGGAAAACTGATTGCTGCCTAATCCGCACCTTTCTTATGTAATGCTGCGTGGGTTGCGCTGGGTAGATTCCACTGGGTTCTCTGTCTCATGATGGAATGTTAACTACGTCTGTGCTGCCAGAGGGTCTAGAGAACCCAAATCTGAGGTCACATTCTGGAAAGTTCCAAGAAAATGTATATGCTTCTAAGAAGCAAGGTCATCCTGTACATGCATTGGAAAGACTGACCATGGTCAGGCAACTTGGATGTGGCTAAGGCAACAATTTCAAAAAAGCCTGTGAGTGTATTGCTCTAATAAACAAGCAGAATTGCTATTTAGGCAGGGCTGCCTGACCCAAAGTCTTTTCGTCTAATATCCATGTCAGTCCTTTTATACTCCCTGTTATACAGTGTATGCAGGATGGTTACTTGATGAAGTGTGAACTACCAATCTCTTTTATGTCGGGCGTACTAAAAGATAAAAAGAGCTTGAAGAGGTCACATTATACTTTTGAGATGACACCGAGGGAGTGGACTGATGATTTCGCATTCATTCTGTACTTTTGAATGATTACTTCATTGAAGGGGAGAACAACGTCAGATGCTTCTCCACCAAAATCTCAGTCAAGTGTAAAACTTTAGGATGTTCTGAAATTAAAAGGAAAGCAAGTGTTTCAACAGCCTTTTTGATCACTGAAAAGTATTGCAATTGCTCTTAGGAAGACTTCCGGGAAGGATAAAGAGAAAACCCCTTGGGTAGGGTATCAAATCTGCTTACATTGTGAAAGTTGATTATTTATAGGTAGTCAGTAGGCACAAAAATGCCAGTCTCACTGTCCTCTCATCAAACTATGACATGGACATTTAGGTAATTGAATCCAAACAAGCAGTGGGAGCTTTGGAAAATCTTCTGTTTGGTAGGTTTAAATTGAGGACATTCCCTTTCACATAGATATTCCTCCTTCTTTTGCCTGGTAAATTTAAAAATAGCTTCAGCTATACCAGCAGTCAGGTTCGATGGAGTCAGAGCTTAAGTAATATTGCACCTAACGATGCTCTAAATGGCAAAGAAGAGTCAGAAGAAGTTGGGTAGCATGTTTGCCTGTGAGATCGTATATTTAGTAGATCAGTTCAGAGCCAATTTTGCCAGAGGAGCGGAAGATAGTGACATCAGGATAACTGTCAATGATGGGCCTGTCTAATCCTTGGTGGCTCTCAATGGCGTGTTACAGGGAGGAGGAAGATGATAATATAGCCAACATAGCCTTCTGAAATTCAGCAGTCTCCTCTGAGGATGCCTTGAGGGGAGGAAAACTCACCTGTGCAGAAGGGTGGAATAATGATGCCACCTTCAAAGAGGAAGGTATGTTTTCTTTTTAATGATGTTAGGGTGAACACAACTGGGTTTGGGGCTATGTCCTTGATGGAGATCTTGACTTTAATTTTTCTTTTATTTAAACCATATGGAGAATAGTCTATCACATCTCTTTCGGGTGCATCACAGCACACAAATCACATGACGAGGTGTCTTATTTCTTGTGCAAGAACCAAATGCAATGCGGATAAGAATGAGTTAGGGACATCAGTTTTTGAAAGGCTTGAGCGGATTTGAACCCAGAAGACCTAAAAGGCGACTCACCTCAATAGGTCAGAAATAATGGTTGAACTGTGACAAAAAGACACCCAAAATACGAGCAAAAATGTAGTAATTGTCTCTAAATCCCAGGTCTAGACAGGCACAAATAAGGATATGACATCATTGACATAGCTGTTGACTCATATTCAGGGCTAATCTCTTTGATTGCGAATGTCGTTTAATAGCTGCTGCAAAATATTTGTACAACAAGTCTGGTGCCCCAGTAAAAGCCTGATGTAAGTATGTAATTGATGTAAGGCATCAGGGGGAGCAAGCATCTAGCTGGATAAACACATTACCAATTTCTGCAGGAGGACCACAGTATGTGGCATCCTACATACACAGGAAATCAATTAGTGCAGGAGCTCTACAAAGTATAAACATTTGTTCACATAATATATACTTTATACAAAAACTGCAAGGTACATAATCAATGCATGCGGGACGGTTTTACAGATATAAGATCACTTACTGGAGTTTCCGGAATAAAAACCTCCTTATTCTTGTAATCAAAGAACCCCATTATTTGATTGTTTACAAACACCTGTGAAAAGAGTTTGGGCAAAACGTTTTAATATTTTTTATGTTGACGAATAACCAACAAATCAATAAAATTAAAAGTTTCCTATTAGTAATCCTAGCTCTCCACCAATGAATTGTTCATTAAAGTCAGAAGAACTGAGCAGTCCCTCCCACATGCAGAATTTTGGTGGCCTTTTAATATATACGTAAAAAAGTTTATTTAGAGAAGCCAATTAAAAAAAATAAGGACAAATTCTCTTCAGTGGATATATTGGCCAAATTTCATTTATTTTTCTTTAAAATCCCTTTAAGGAAAAAAAGTCAGAACTATTTAAAGAGTAGCTAGAAAAACTCTTTCAGAAACCATTTTTAGAGGAAAAATTAAAGGAAATAAAAACAATGAATGTGAAACGATGCAGCTTATAGAGACTGGAAAAATGTCACTGCTCCTTTAAGAAAGCACAATACTAGGTTATTCCATAATGGCATCTCAGTGGCAGTTAGCTCAGCAGGCCCTTCATTGATATTCTCGATCTAGTTTGGAAAACAACCACTCCCTTGTTGTTCATCCAAGGAAGGCGGGCATGTTTTTTGTCACTTTAATTAAAATTACCCCGTAAAATAATTAGGATTACAAGCAATGAATACATACTTACCTGTAATCCTAATTATCCTCCAGGGGAAAATAAGCACTAAAATATTCTACCCACATGTGGAATCCAGGAGCACTACAATAGAGATAGAATAGATAGATAGATAGACAGATAGATAGATGGATAGATAGCTAGATATGCTTTTATTGTTCTAAGAAAAAAAAGTTTTCAAAAAAGCTTATGGAAGACTATATTGGTCCATTTTTTCAATCATTTACTTTAAAATTAAAATAACCAATTTTAATAGAAACATCGGGCTTGATTTTGGTGGATTGACATCTCGTCGCACAAGTTACTAACTTGTGTAACGATATATCTGTAAGAGACAGTAGTTAGTGACAGATTCCTTACCTTAGAATATCCCCAGGCGTCAGGCTGGATCCGGAAAGTTTTTTGCGTAGCAGTACCCTTGCGCGTCGGTAGGCGGCGTCGTGCGGCTCCGCGTCCGTCGTAGGCGTCGTGATCGCCGGGATGACGTCGCGGGCAGTACTTAGACGCCGCCCCTGCGCGCTGACGTCAGTTCTGTACACGACTTTCCGCGCCAGGAACGCAGAGCCATGCAAGAAGCTGACATAGGTGTCTGAAAAATACTAGGGCCCTGAAAGGGATGTCCTTAACCCTAGAAATCAGTTCGCAGAACGGGAGGATGGGTGGGCGGTAGGAATCTGTCACTAACTACTGTCTCTTACAGATATATCGTTACACAAGTTAGTAACTTGTGCATCTGAAAGAGACACGTTAGTGACAGATTCCTTACCTTAGAATAGATACCCCAGCAATACCAACCCCGGTGGTGGGTCTGCGAACAAAGATCAGACAAGGAAGTCCTGGAGGACAGAACGGCCAAAGAAGCCGTCCCTCCGGAACTGACTGTCAAGGCAGTAATGCTTTGTAAACGTGTGCAGCGAGGCCCACGTAGCTGCCTGACATATAACCGGCAGCGGAACACCGCGGCCCAAGGCCGTGGTAGCAGCCGTTGCCCTGGTGGAATGGGCACGCAGCCCAACAGGAGGCTCCTTCTTAGCCAAAGAATAGCAGGTCTTGATGCACAAGGTAACACAGCGGGAGATGGTCCTCTTGTGCACCGCCCGACCTTTTTGGCGCCCACGTAGCCAACAAAGAGCTGGTCATCCACCCGGAAGTGTTTTGTGCGGTCAATATAGAAGGAGAGCGCACGTTTTGGGTCCAGACGGTGGAGCCTCTCTTCCTCTCTGGAAGGATGCGGAGGCGGAAAGAAGGTGGGCAAAGTGATGGTCTGCCCAATGTGGAAAGCAGTAACCACCTTTGGCAAGAAGGACGGACGCGTCCGAAGAACAACCTTGTCTGGATGAACAGACAGAAAGGGAGGTTTGCAAGATAGAGCCTGGAGCTCACTCACCCGCCGAGCGGAGGTGATGGCCACCAGAAAGGCTGTCTTCAGAGTCAGAAGACGAAGAGGACAGTTATGTAGAGGCTCAAAGGGAGCGCACATTAAAAGGTAAGAACCAAGTTCAAGTCCCACTGAGGCATCACAAACGGAACAGGAGGGAAGAGGTGTGTAATGCCTTTTAAGAACCTGTTAACAACAGGGGACTTGAAAAGGGAGGGCTGATCAGGGAGCCTGAGGAAGGCCGAGATAGCACAAAAATAACCCTTGATGGTACCCAGGGCAGAACCCTGTTGGGCCAGAGAGAGAAGGAACAGAAGGACCTCAGAAAGAGGGGCAGAAAGGGGATTCACAGCCTTTGCTGTGCACCATGCCACAAATTTGTTCCACCTGCAGGCGTATACCACCTTAGTGGAGGGACGCCTGGCTGCCAGAATCACATCACAAACTTCGGGAGGCAAGTCGAAAGGAATCAACTGCCGCCGCTCAATCTCCACGCAAGCAGGTGTAGACTGGACAGGTTCGGGTGGAGGACCGTCCCCTGCTGCTGCGACAGAAGATCCTCCCGAAGAGGCAGACGGATCGGGAATCTACGCTCATATTGAGTAGCTCGGGATACCAAACTCTTCGAGCCCAGTCCGGAGCCACAAGAATGACTTGGGCCCGGTCGTGCCGAATCTTCTTCAACACTCTGGGTAGAAGTGGTATAGGCGGAAAGGCGTACAACAGACCGCAACTCCACTCGTGACGAAAAGCGTCTCCGAGCGAGTGCCGCCTTGGAAATTCCAACGCGCAGAACTGATGACATTGCGCGTTCTCTTCGGTGGCGAATAGATCTAACCAAGGCTCTCCCCATTGTAGAAAGAGTCCTTGCGCCACTTCCGAGTGAAGACGCCATTCGTGATCCATCATGCACCTGCGGCTGAGTTCGTCCGCCCTGGCGTTCAGGGAACCTGCCAGGTGTTGAACCATCAGGAACATGCCCTGATGTTCCAGCCATGTCCAGAGGCGCAGAGCCTCCTGACAAAGGGTCCAAGATCCCACCCCGCCCTGTTTGTTGCAGTACCACATGGCGGTGGTGTTGTCTGTGAACACCTGCACTACCTTCCCTTTGACAGAGGGAAGGAATGCCTTGAGCGCAAGTCGGATCGCCCGGAGCTCCAGAAGGTTGATATGGAGCCGAGATTCCGCCGGAGACCAGAGGCCTCTGATCTCCGCCTCTCCCATGTGACCGCCCCATCCCAGAAGGGACGCGTCCGTCACAACTGTGTGCTCTGGCTGGGGAAGGGAGAGGGATCTGCCCATGACCCATTGCCGGTTCGAGAGCCACCACTGCAACTGTCTTGCAGTCCCCTCCGAGATCTGGACGTGATCGGACAGGTTGCCCTGGTGCTGCGCCCACTGGAACTTCAGGTCCCACTGCAGAGCCCGCATATGCCATCTGGCATGATTGACCAGCAGGATGCAGGAGGCCATGAGGCCCAGCAGCCTCAGGGTCATCCGTACCGAAACCCAGGATAAAGGCTGAAAGATCGGAATCATAGCCTGAATATCCCGGACTCGCCGTTCGGGAGGATAGGCCCGAAACTGCGTCGTGTCCAGAACCGCTCCGATGAAAAGGAGCTGTGGAGAAGGAATCAGATGCGACTTCGGCACATTGATGGAGAACCCCAGCGAGTGCAGGAGTTCGGCCGTAGTCTGGAGGTGGGAGACGACTGCCTGGGACGAGCCCGCCTTCAGCAGCCAGTCGTCGAGGTAGGGGAAGACTGAAACCCCTGCCCGGCGCAGATGAGCTGCGACCACCGCCATCACTTTCGTGAACACCCGAGGGGCACTGGTAAGGCCAAAGGGGAGCACGGTGAACTGAAAATGCTCGGGGCCTACCGTGAACCGAAGGTAACGCCGGTGGGCCGGCAGGACGGGGATGTGGAAATATGCGTCCTGCAAGTCCAACGCTACCAACCAGTCTCCAGGGTCGAGGGCAGTCAAGACCTGAGCTAGGGTGAGCATCTTGAACTTCTCCTTCCGGAGGAAGCGATTGACGTTCCGGAGGTCCAAGATAGGACGCATGTCCTCCTTGTCCTTTTTGGGCACCAGAAAGTAGTGGGAGTAGCAACCACGCCCTACTTCTGGGGTCGGAACATGCTCGATGGCCCTCTTGGTCAAGAGGGCCGTGACTTCCTTCTGTAGAAGCACCAAGTGATCCCCTGACATGCGGTGGAATTGAGGTGGCATGGCTGGGGGGTGGTCTCGAAGGGGAGGGAGTAGCCCCTTCGGACAATGTCCAAGACCCACCTGTCCGAGGTGATGGTGCGCCAGTGGGGAAGGTGATGGCGGACCCTGCCCCTACTGGCGTGCCGTGCACCTGAAAGGAGGGACTAGGAGGGCTTGGAGGCCGC
The DNA here is from genome assembly GCA_963921515.1 of Calotriton arnoldi. Classification (NCBI taxonomy): domain Eukaryota; kingdom Metazoa; phylum Chordata; class Amphibia; order Caudata; family Salamandridae; genus Calotriton; species Calotriton arnoldi. The sequence goes on from CAWUFW010007341.1 coordinate 257,157, forward strand.
GGACGGTTGGAGGTGGTGGCCTGACCCGCACGCTGGTTGCCCGATCCGCCACGGCGGAATCCACGTCCTCGGCCACGCGAAGACGCCTGCTGCGCGGGCCGGTGGCTGGGCTGCTGACGTGAAGGGGCGCCCCTACCGTGGCCACGATAGGGGCGAAAAGCAGAAGTCAGCGGAGGGCGTGTAGCAGAAAGGCCCAGGGACTTGGCAGTAGCCCGTGAGTCCTCAAAGCGCTCCAACGCATGGTCTGCTTTGGACCCAAAAGACCGACTCCATCAAAGGGCATGTCCATGAGAGTATTCTGGACATCCCCTGAAAAACCAGTGGTTCTCAGCCAGGCGTGGCGTCGGAGCGCCACCGTCGTTGCAATAGACCTGCCCAGCGAGTCGGCGGTGTCAAGGCCACAACGTATAGTGAATTTAGCCGCATCCCTTCCTTCCGCAATGGCGCGGGAAAGCAGTGTCTGGACCTCCTCAGGACACTGGGGCAAAACATCCGCCACCGAATCCCACAGGGAGTGGGTATATCGGCCCAAAAGACAAGCGGTGTTAACGGACCGCAAGCCAGCACTGGAGGAAGAAAAACCTTTCTTCCCAAACTGATCCAGGCGTTTGGATTCCCTATCCGGAGGGGCGGTAGGGAAGGCGGTTTGGGAAGCGGAGGCTTGGACAACCAAGCTCTCAGGAGTGGGGTGGACAGAGAGAAACAGGGGTCGCCCGGAGCTGGGCGATGGCGTCGTGACACGTTCCGATCCACAGGAGCCCCTGTGTTGGGCTTGGACCAGGCGCCCAAGAGAACGTCAGTGAGGGCGTCGTTAAACGGCAGCACAGTCTCCGCAGAGGAGGCTGCCGGCTGAAGCACCTCTGTCAAGATGTTAGGCTTGACCGTCAAAGTAGGGAGTTGGAGACGTAAGGCCCCAGCTGCCCTACGCAACACCGTACCAAAATTGGCTCCCTCCTCCGTAGCCACGGGAGGAGACAGCATGCCAATGTCAGGGGAAGTATCCAGACCACTGGCCTCCCTAGACTCTCTGTCCAGTCCTCATCGTACTGACAGTGTCGTGTCAGAGGGTCATCAGACCCCTCCCAGTCCAACTGGTCCTCCTCTGGTTCAAAATAAGGAGGAGGAGGGACAGTTGGGACCCAGGTCTCATCGGCGCCGGAGCCGGCGTCGAGCGACGTCGGTCCGGAGCCGGAAGGAACTGGGGACGACGCCGCCCGGAGCCCAGGGCGGCGTCGAGAACGGCACCGGAGACATCGGGCGCCGGTGGAGGTGTCGTTAGGTCGACCGGCGTCGATGGGGGTTGTGGAGCCGGGATCGAGGCCGGGGCCGAAGCCGGAGCCGGGATCGAGGCTGGAGGCACGGGCGACGCCGGGGCCGGAGCCGCCGGCGACGCCGGAGCAACCCCATCAGGGCCCGCGGGGCCCGAAGGCGCACCGGAGGGGCCTGAAGGCCCGAAGAGGCGGGCCATGGCCGACAGGAATTCCTGCACTTTGGCCGGATCCGCCCCGAACCCGGGAAGGGCGGGTATGGCGGGGGCGACTCCACAGGCATGTCCGGGGCCGCGGGGACGGTGCCGGGAGGGGCCTCAGCCGAGTCGCGAGATCGGCGAGGCGAAGTCCTAGAGCGATGATGCTTTTTGGACTTCTTGTGTTTCGACTTACCGGACGAAGAAGACTTCGACGCCGACGACCGGTGTGGACTCCGCGATCGACCCCTGCACCTCTCACGCGACCGGGGCTTCCGCGGAGCCGAGTGCCGGGCCTCGAGGAGCTTTCGAGACCGCTCTCGCAAAGCTTTCGGGTTAAGGGCCTGGCAGTCGGTACAAGACTCCGTGTCGTGGCCTCGGCCGAGGCAGAAGAGACACTCCCAATGCGGGTCGGTGACGGACATCATCCGCGCACAGGCGCCGCAACGTTTGAAACCGGGCATCCCTACGACACCTTGAGAGATGAAAAAACAGTGAAAAAATTCACCAAAAAGTATGGTCAAAAAATGACCAGGGCACTGCTCTTCCCGGATCTGCGCTTGCTGGCGCGGAAAAGAAGAACTGACGTCAGCGCGCAGGGGCGGCGTCTAAGTACTGCCCGCGACGTCATCCCGGCGATCACGACGCCTACGACGGACGCGGAGCCGCACGACGCCGCCTACCGACGCGCAAGGGTACTGCTACGCAAAAAACTTTCCGGATCCAGCCTGACGCCTGGGGATATTCTAAGGTAAGGAATCTGTCACTAACGTGTCTCTTTCAGATAACATTTTACAAGCGCATTATATCCTATGGCACTTCTAATAAGGTGGACAAGACAGCCGTCACATTTTTGTGAAAGACTTTACCCATCCGCCAAATTCTTTCTCTGTGATTTTGGTTCGTGCGCGACGAGTTAGAGAACTGTGTGGAGGTGTCTTCTATGAAGCTATTGGGGAGGCATGAAAGAACGGGAGATTTCAACGTGGAAGGTGAGGAATTGTGTCATATTGTATACTATAATATAGCCCAAACTAAGCTAGCATCTCTCCTGCGTTATTGGTTTATCATTTCCCAATCCATGATGGCAATGTCACGATTTATGTTTTTGTTTTTCACTTCCTTGTCAAGTTTAAGTGTTTAAAGATTTTGATACAGAGTTGCATTCAGTCACAATGCTCTTCTTACAATTTTCCTTTTCCAGTATTTTTTTGCTTCAGTCATTCTGCTTGGTTATTCATGCCAGCCTTGTACATTTTGAACAACAGGTGTTTTCACTCTCCTCTTCCTCCTGGATTGTGGCTGTCTTTGTTTTCCACTCTGCTGTCCATCAGCTGGAGGTTTTTAATGACACTTGCTTTTTCCTCCTGCTGCTGTTGTTAAGTCACCAGTTGCTATGTAGGCTGCAGAAAGGAATCTCGCCCTCACAGAATAAGGGACTTCCGTTGTGACCGGCCTTTGACTTAAATTACCATTTCACTGAGGTATGCCTGCAACCACTGCTAAGCACATAGAAAATATTCATGCTGCTGAGTTGATGCAGAAAAGCGGAGCTTTGCATTGATAAAGAGAAGTGGCCAATAGAAGTTTAAAGAATTTGCTATGCTTTAGAAAGATGGAAAACACACAAGATGATGGACGGAATGCTGCACATTGGCAAACATTCACCCCCAGTCACAGATATGGGTTTAATCCATAGTTATTTTGCTTCACCACGCCACCCCAGTTCAGACTTGTTATTCTAGATCTCAGAATAACAAACAAAAGCATGAAGAAAGAAAAGTTCTGGATGTTGGCGCTTAACCAAATATGCCCCCAGCTCCATCAGTGGGATTAGATGTGTGCCATAGACCTCCAAGATGCGCACTTCTGTATCACCATCTTTCAAAACACACAAGATGATGGACGGAATGCTGCACATTGGCAAACATTCACCCCCAGTCACAGATCTGGGTTTAATCCATCGTTATTTTGCTTCACCACACCACCCCAGTTCAGACATAGCCATATGCAAATCAGTCTTGACCCTGTGCCTCATGGGAACAGTCCAGACCGAACTACCAAGCCATGTCTTCCCTGGACCGGAATCAAGCATCCTAGGACCGGTTTCAGGCTGATGAAGGCTGATAGCCTGAAACCGGTCCTAGGATGCTTGATTCCGGTCCAGGGAAGACGTGGCTTGGCAGTTCGGTCTGGACTGTTCCCATGAGGCACAGGGTCAAGACTGATTTGCATATGGCTATGTCTGAACTGGGGTGGTGTGGTGAAGCAAAATAACGATGGATTAAACCCAGATCTGTGACTGGGGGTGAATGTTTGCCAATGTGCAGCATTCCGTCCATCATCTTGTGTGTTTTGAAAGATGGTGATACAGAAGTGCGCATCTTGGAGGTCTATGGCACACATCTAATCCCACTGATGGAGCTGGGGGCATATTTGGTTAAGCGCCAACATCCAGAACTTTTCTTTCTTCATGCTTTTGTTTGTTATTCTGAGATCTAGAATAACAAGTTACTTACCTTCGGTAACGCTATATATGTGTAAGAGACATATATTAGTTATAGATTCCTTACCTTAGAATTACCCCCAGGCGTCCAACTGGATCCGGAGAATTTTTATTCAGCAGTACCCCTGCGTGTCGGTATGTGGCGTCGGTCGACTCCGAGTTCGCCGTTGGCGTTGTGCTCACCGGAATGACGTTGCGGTATCTACTTAGATGCCGCCCCTGCGCGCTGACGTCAGTTCTTTACACGACATTCCACGCCAGAAGCGCACAGCCAAGCAAGACACTGACCACTGGTGCACAAAACTAGGGCCTTGAAAGGGAGTCCTTAACTCTAGAAGTCAGTTCGCAGAACGGGGAGGATGGGTAGGGAGGTGAGGAATCCATAACTAATATATGTATCTTACAGATATATCGTTACCGAAGGTAAGTAACTTGTTCATCTGAAAGAGACTATAAGTTATAGATTCCTTACCTTAGAATAGATACCCCAGCAATACCAACACCGGAGGTGGGTCTGCGAACTAAGTTCACACCAGAAAGTCCTGGAGAATTGAACGGCCAAAGAAGCCGTCTCCCCGGACTTGACTATCCAGGCAGTAAAGTTTGGTGAATGTGTGCAGTGATGCCCACGTGGCTACCTGGCAGATGTCACCGAGGGGGACTCGACGTCCCAAAGCGGTAGTGGCTGCCATCGCCCTGGTGGAATGGGCACACAGCCCTACCGGAGGCTCCTTTTTCGCCAAGGAGTAACAGATCTTAATGCAAAGGACGACCCATCGAGAGATGGTCCATGTTTGCACTGCCCGACCTTTCTTGGCACCCACATAGCCAACAAAGAGTTGATCGTCCACCCGGAATTGTTTTGTGAGATCCAGATAAAATGATAACGCACGTTTTGGATCCAGACGGTGGAGTCTCTCCTCCTCCTTGGAAGGATGCGGGGGGGGGGGAGAAGGTGGGGAAAGTGATGGTCTGTCCTATGTGGAAAGAGGTGAACACTTTGGGAAGAAAAGAAGGTCTCGTTCGAAGGACAAACTTGTCTGGATGAACAGCAAGGAAAGAAGGTTTAGAAGAAAGAGCCTGAATCTCACTCACCCTTCGAGCAGAGGTGATGGCAACCAGAAAAGCAGTCTTTGAGGTCAAGAGTCTGAGAGGACAATTATGTAGTGGCTCGAAAGGAGCACACATAAGGTAAGTTAAGACCAGATTCAAGTCCCACTGGGGCATTACGAAAGGAATAGGAGGAAAGAGGTGAGTAATGCCCTTAAGAAATCTATTTACAATAGGGGACTTGAAAAGAGAAGGCTGATCAGGAAGGCGAAGAAAGGCCGAAATGGCCTAAAGATAGCCTTTAAGGGTGCCCAGAGCAGAGCCTTGCTGGGCCAAAGAAAGAATGAAGAGGAGAACCTCTGAAAGAGGACCAGAAAGGGAATCCACAGCCTTTGCTGTGCACCATGCCACAAATTTGCTCCATCCACAGGCGTATACCGTTTTAGTGGAGGGATGGCTGGCTGCCAAGATGACATTACAAACTTCGGGAGAAAGGTCAAAAGCTGTGAAATGTCGCCGCTCAATCTCCACGCAAGGAGGTGGAGGCTGGACAGGTTAGGGTGCAGAACCATCCCCTGTTGCTGCGACAGAAGATCCTCCCGAAGAGGCAGTCTGATCAAAGGATCGATGGCCATGTTCAAGTGCTCGGGATACCAGACTCTTTGTGCCCAATCCGGAGCCACAAGAATGACTTGGGCCCGGTCGCGCTTGATCTTCTTCAGCACTCTGGAAAGAAGTGGTATAGGCGGAAAGGCGTATAGAAGACCACAACTCCACTCGTGCCGAAAAGCTTCGCCGAGCGAGTGCTGCCTTGGAAATTCCAAAGCGCAGAACAGCTGACATTGCGCGTTCTCTTTGGTGGCGAACAGATCTAACCAAGGCTCTCCCCAGAGCTGAAAGAGACCTTGCACCACGTCCGAGTGAAGACGCCATTCGTGATCCATCATGCACCGGCAGCTGAGTTTGTCCGCCCTGGCGTTCAGGGAACCTGCCAGGTGTTGAACCACCAGGGACATGCCCTACTGTTCCAGCCATGTCCAGAGGCAGAGAGCCTCTTGACATAGGATCCACGACCCAACCCCGCCCTGTTTGTTGCAGTACCACATGACGGTGGTGTTGTCCGTGAACACCTGCACTACTCTTCCTTTGACAGAAGAAAGGAATGCTTTCAGTGCAAGGCAAATCGCCCGGAGCTCCAGCAGGTTGATGTGGAGCCCGGACTCCGCCGGAGACCAGAGGCCTCTGATCTCCGCCTCTCCCATGTGGCCACCCGATCCCAGAAGTTACGCATCAGTCACCACTATGAAGTCTGGTTGGGGGAGGGAGAGGGATCTGCCTTTGACCCAATCCTGGTTCGTAAGCCACCACTGCAATTGGTGTGCAGTGCCCTCCGAGATCTGGATGATATCGGAAAGATTCCCCTGATGCTGCGCCCATTGGAACTTCAGGTCCCACTGCAGAGCCCGCATATGCCACCTGGCATGATCCACCAGCAGGATGCAGGAGGCCATAGGGCTCAGCAGCCTCAAGGTAAATCTCCCCGAACCCGTGATAAAGGCTGAAACATCGGTATCATAGCCCGAATATCCCGGACTCGCTGCTCGGGAGGATAAGCCCGAAACTGTGTTGTGTCCAGAACTGCTCCGATGAAAAGGAGCTTCTGAGAGGGAATCAGGTGCGACTTCGGCACATTGACAGTGAACCCCAGCGAATGCAGGAGGTCCGCAGTAGTCTGGAGGTGGGAGACGACAGCCTGGGGAGAGCCCGCTTTCAACATCCAGTCGTCGAGATAGGGGAAGACTGGAACCCTGACCTGCACAGATGAGCTGCGACCACCGCCATCACTTTCGTGAACACTCGAGGGGCGCAGGTAAGGCCAATGGGGATCACAGTAAACTGAAAATGCTAGTGGCCTACCATGAACCGTAGGTAACGCCTGTGGGCTGGCAGGACGGGAATGTGGAAGTAAGCGTCCTGCAAGTCCAACACTACCATCCAGTCTCCATGGTCGAGGGCAGACAGGACCTGAGCCAATGTCAACATCTTGAACTTCTCCTTCCGAAGCGGTTGACATCCCTGAGATCCAAGATAGGACGCAGGCCTTTGTCCTTCTTGGGCACCAGGAAGTAGTGGGAATAACAACCACGACCTACTTCTGGGACAGGGACTCACTCGATAGCTCCCTTGGCCAAGAGAGCCGTAACTCCTGACAGAGAAGGGCCAAGTGATCCTCCGACATGCGATGGAGTGTTGGTGGCATGGAGGGGAGGGAGTAGCCCCTTCGGACTATCTACAAAACACACCTGTCCGACGTGATGTTGTGCCAGTGAGGGAGGTGATGGCCATCTTTTTTTCAATCACGATTCCGTGCGCCAGAGCTGAATTGAACAGTACAGCTAGGATTGTTAAATACCGGCCCTGGTAGGATGTCAAGGTAGAGGCTCTACAGGAGGTTCTTGCCAATTCGGGTCCTGCTTCTGTTTCGGGTATTGACGCACAAGTTACTAACTTGTGTAACGATGTATCTGTAAGAGACAGTAGTTAGTGACAGATTCCTTACCTTAGAATATCCCCAGGCGTCAGGCTGGATCCGGAAAGTTTTGCGTAGCAGTACCCTTGCGCGTCGGTAGGCGGCGTCGTGCGGCTCCGCGTCCGTCGGCGGCGTCAGGATCGCCAGGCAGACGTCGCGGCCAGTACTTAGACGCCGCCCCTGCGCGCTGACGTCAGTTCTGTACACGACTTTCCGCGCCAGGAACGCAGAGCCATGCAAGAAGCTGACATTGGTGTCTGAAAAAATACAATGGCCCTGAAAGGGATGTCCTTAACCCTAGAAATCAGTTCGGAGGATGGGTGGGGCGGTAAGGAATCTGTCACTAACTACTGTCTCTTACATATATATCGTTACACAAGTTAGTAACTTGTGCATCTGAAAGAGACACGTTAGTGACGGATTCCTTACCTTAGAATAGATACCCCAGCAATACCAACCCCGGTGGTGGGTCTGCGAACAGATTCAGACAAGGAAGTCCCGGAGGACAGAGCGGCCAAAGAAGCCATCCCTCCGGACCTGGCTGTCAAGGCAGTAATGCTTGGTAAACGTGTGCAGCGAGGCCCACGTAGCTGCCTGACATATATCCTGTAGCGGAACACCGCGGCCTAAAGCTGTGGTAGCAGCTGTTGTCCTGGTAGAATGGGCACGTAGCCTGACAGGGGGCTCCTTCTAGGCCAAAGAATAGCAGGCTTTGATACACAAGATTACCCAGCGGGAGATGGTCCTCTTGTGTACCGCCCGACCTTTTTTGGCGCCCACGTAGCCAACAAAGAGCTGGTCATCCACCCGGAACTGTTGTGTGCGGTTGAGGTAAAAGGAAAGCGCACGTTTTGGGTCCAGACGGTGGAGCCTCTCTTCCTCTCTGGAAGGATGCGGAGGCGGAAAGAAGGTGGGCAAAGTGATGGTCTGCCCAATGTGGAAGGCAGTAACCACCTTTGGCAAGAAGGACGGACGCGTCCTAAGAACAACCTTGTCTGGATGGACAGACAGAAAGGGGGGTTTGCACGAAAGAGCCTGGAGCTCACCCACCCGCCGAGCGGAGGTGATGGCCACCAGAAAGGCTGTCTCCAGAGTTAGAAGACGAAGAGGACAGTTATGTAGAGGCTCAAAGGGAGCGCACATTAAAAAGGTAAGAACCAAGTTCAAGTCCCACTGAGGCATCACAAACGGAACAGGAGGGAAGAGGTGTGTAATGCCTTTAAGAAACCTGTTAACAACAGGGGACTTGAAAAGGGAGGGCTGATCAGGAAGCCTGAGGAAGGCCGAGCTTGCACAAAGATAGCCCTTGATGGTACCCAGGGCAGAACCCTGTTGGGCCAGAGAAAGAAGGAACAGAAGAACCTCAGAAAGAGGGGCAGAAAGGGGATTCACAGCCTTTGCTGTGCACCATGCCACAAACTTGTTCCACCTGCAGGCGTATACCACCTTAGTGGAGGGACGCCTGGCTGCCAGAATCACATCACAAACTTCGGGAGGCAAGTTGAAAGGAATCAACTGCCGCCGCTCAATCTCCACGCAAGGAGGTGGAGACTGGACAGGTTCGGGTGGAGGACCGTCCCCTGCTGCTGCGACAGAAGATCCTCCCGAAGAGGCAGACGGATCGGGGGATCGACGCTCATACTGAGTAGCTCGAGATACCAAACTCTTCGAGCCCAGTCCGGAGCCACAAGAATGACTTGGGCCCGGTCGCGCCGAACCTTCTTCAACACTCTGGGTAGAAGTGGTATAGGCGGAAAGGCGTACAACAGACCGCAACTCCACTCGCGACGAAAAGCGTCGCCGAGCGAGTGCCGCCTTGGAAATTCCAACGCGCAGAACTGATGACATTGCGCATTCTCTTCGGTGGCGAATAGATCTAACCAAGGCTCTCCCCACTGCAGAAAGAGACCTTGCGCCACGTCCGAGTTCAGACGCCATTCGTGATCCATCATGCACCTGCGGCTGAGTTCGTCCGCCCTGGCGTTCAGGGAACCTGCCAGGTGTTGAGACATCAGGAATATGCCCTGATGTTCCAGCCATGTCCAGAGACGCAGAGCCTCCTGACATAGGGTCCACGACCCCACCCCGCCATGTTTGTTGCAGTACCACATGGCGGTGGTGTTGTCTGTGAACACCTGCACTACCGTCCCTTTGACAGAGGGAAGGAATGCCTTGAGTGCAAGTCGGATCGCCCGGAGCTCCAGAAGGTTGATATGGAGCCGGGACTCCGCCGGAGCCCAGAGGCCTCTGATCTCCGCCTCTCCCATGTGACCGCCCCATCCCAGAAGGGACGCGTCCGTCACAACTGTGTGCTCTGGCTGGGGAAGGGAGAGGGATCTGCCCATGACCCATTGCCGGTTCGAGAGCCACCACTGCAACTGCCGTGCAGTCCCCTCCGAGATCTGGACGTAATCGGACAGGTTCCCCTGATGCTGCGCCCACTGGAACTTCAGGTCCCACTGCAGAGCCCGCATATGCCATCTGGCATGATCGACCAGCAGGATGCAGGAGGCCATGAGGCCCAGCAGCCTCAGGGTCATCCGTACCGAAACCCAGGATAAAGGCTGAAAGATCGGAATCATAGCCTGAATATCCCGGACTCGCCGTTCGGGAGGATAGGCCCGAAACTGCGTTGTGTCCAGAACTGCTCCGATGAAAAGGAGTTGTGGAGAAGGAATCAGGTGCGACTTCGGCACGTTGATGGAGAACCCCAGCGAGTGCAGGAGTTCGGCCGTAGTCTGGAGGTGGGAGACGACTGCCTGGGACGAGCCCGGCTTCAGCAACCAGTCGTCGAGGTAGGGGAAGACTGGAACCCCTGCCCGGTGCAGATGAGCTGCGACCACCGCCATCACTTTCGTGAACACCCGAGGGGCACTGGTAAGGCCAAAGGGGAGCACGGTGAACTGAAAATGCTCGAGGCCTACCGTGAACCGCAGGTAACGCCGGTGGGCCGGCAGGACGGGGATGTGAAAATATGCGTCCTGCAAGTCCAACGCTACCATCCAGTCTCCAGGGTCGAGGGCAGTCAAGACCTGAGCGAGGGTGAGCATCTTGAACTTCTCCTTCAGGAGGAAGCGATTGACGTTCCGGAGGTCCAAGATAGGACGCATGTCCTCCTTGTCCTTTTTGGGCACCAGAAAGTAGTGGGAGTAACAACCACGTCCCACTTCTGGGGTCGGAACGCGCTCGATGGCCCCCTTGGCCAAGAGGGCCGCAACTTCCTTTCGAAGAAGCACCAAATGATCCCCCGACATGCGGTGGCATTGAGGTGGCATGGCTGGGGGGGTAGTCTCGAAGGGGAGGGAGTAGCCCCTTCGGACAATGTCCAAGACCCACCTGTCCGATGTAATGGCACGCCAGTGGTGAAGGTGATGGCGGACCCTGCCCCCTACTGGCGTGCTGTGGACCTGAAAGGATGGACTAGGAGGGCTTGGAGGCCGCGGACGGGGCGGAGGTGGTGGCCAGACCCCCACGCTGGTTACCCGACCCGCCTCGGCGGGAGCCACATCCACGCGAAGACGCTTGCTGCGCGGGCCGGTGGCTGGGCAGCGGACGTGACTGGGTGCCCCTTCCGTGGCCACGAAAGGGGCGAAAAGCAGACTGTTGCGGAGGGCGCACAGCAGAAAGGCCCAGGGACTTTGCTGTAGCCCGTGAGTCCTTACAGCGCTCCAGCGCATAGTCTGCCTTGTTGCCGAAAAGGCCGACACCATCAAAGGGCATGTCCATAAGTGTGTTTTGGACATCGCCCGAGAAACCAGTGGTCCTCAGCCAGGCGTGACGGCGCAGCGCCACTGTCGTCGCCAGCGATCTGCCTAGCGAGTCGGCGGTATCTAGGCCACACCGGATAGTGTACTTCGCCGCATCTCTTCCTTCCGCAATGGCGCGGGAAAGCAGTGCCTGGGCCTCCTCAGGACACTGGGGCAGGACTTGCGCCACCGAATCCCACAAGGAGTGGGTAGATCGGCCCAACAGGCAAGCGGTGTTGACGGTTCGCAAGCCAGCACTGGTGGAAGAAAAAACCTTCTTCCCAAATTGGTCCAGTTTTTTGGATTCCCTATCCGGGGGAGCGGTAGGGAAGGCGCTTTGGGAGGCGGAGGCTTGGACAACCAAGCTCTCAGGGGTGGGGTGTTGGGAAAGGAACAGGGGGTCGCCCGGAGCAGGGCGATGGCGCCGGGCTATGTTCCTATCCACAGGAGCCCCTGTGGTGGGCTTGGACCACGTGCCCAGAAGAACGTCCGAAAGTGCCTCGTTGAACGGCAGCAGTGGCTCCGCAGAGGTAGCCGCCGGCTGAAGCACTTCCGTCAGGAGGTTAGTCCTGACAGCCACTGTAGGTAACTGGAGGTGCAGGACCTCAGCTGCCCTACGCAGCACCGTAGCAAAGTTTGCTCCCTCCTCCGTTGCCACGGAAGGAGGAGACAGCATGCCAATGTCTGGAGAGGTGTCCAGACCACTGGCCTCCCCAAGTTCCTCAGCCCAGTCCTGATCGTACTCACATTGGGCAGTGAGAGGGTCCTCAGACCCCTTCCAGTTCTCTTCGTCCTCCAAATCAGGATCAATATAAGGAGGAGGGACATGTGGGACCCAAGGTCTCAGCGGCGCCAGAGCCGGCGTCGATCAACGTCGGTCCGGCGCCGAGTCTGGGTCCGGAGAGAACCTGAGCCCAGGGCGGCATCGTGAACGGCACCGGTGAGATCGACGCCGGTGGAGGTGTCGTAAGGTCAACCGGCGTTGATAGAGGTTGCGGCAGCACCGGATCCGGGGCTGGGGCCGGGGCTGGTGTCGCTGGCGGCGCCGGGACCGGAGTCGCCGGTGGCGCCGTAGGAACCCCACTAGGGCCCGCGGGGCCCGAAGGCGCACCGGGGGGACCGTTAGGCCCGCAGAGGCGGGCCATGGCCGACAGGAACTCCTGTATTTCGGCCGGAGTCGCCTCCGAACCCGGAAAGGGCGGGTAATGCGGCGGCAGCTCCACAGGCACTCCCGGCGCCGCGGGGACGGTGCCGACGGGCCCCTCAGCCGAGTCGCGCGACCGGCAAGGGGAAGTCGTCGAGCGATGGCGCTTCTTTGACTTCTTATGCTTCGACTTACCGGAGGAGTGCGAAGACTTTGACCCCGAAGAACGATGGGGACTCCGCGACTGGCCCCTCGACCTCTCTCTCGACCGGGGCTTGGCTTGGCGCGGAGCCGACTGCCGGACCTCGAGGAGCTTTCGAGACCGCTCTCGCAAAGCCTTCGGATGCAAGGCCCGACAGACAGGGCACGACTTGGAGTTGTGGTCGCGCCCGAGGCAGTAGAGACAATCCTGATGCGGGTCCGTGATCGACATCATTCGACCACAGGCGTCGCATGGCTTGAATCCGGGCATCCCTACCGACCCGTAGGAGTCGTAAAGACTCGAGAAAACAATGACAAAAAGTCACAAAAAATCAGTCAAAAATTGACTGGGGCACTGCTCTCTCCGGATCTGCGCTTACTGGCGCGGAAAAAGAAAGAACTGACGTCAGCGCGCAGGGGCGGCGTCTAAGTACTGGCCGCAACGTCATCCTGGCGATCCCGACGACGGACGCGGAGCCGCACGACGCCGCCTACCGACGCGCAAGGATACTGCTATGCAAAACTTTCCGGATCCAGCCTGACGCCTGGGGATATTCTAAGGTAAGGAATCTGTCACTAACGTGTCTCTTTCAGATGAGGCAGTTACTTACTACACCCGCTGGCTGGACACAGCTTGTACTAAAGTGGTGTCGGTGAAAACGCTGAAGTGCCACAGGAAAAACCCATCGGCTCCGTAGTTTTCACCAGCATTGAAAACAGCACAGCTGAAGTGTAGGCGCGATGAGCATGTTTGGAGGGTTGATTACTCTCCCAGGAAAAAAGCCACATACAAAAAAACCCTGGCGGAATACAAAGAGCTCATTAAAGCCGAGAAAACCAAATTTTTCACAGGAAAAATCAGACTAGCAGATAATTCCTCCAGGGAACTTTTTAAAACAGTCAAAGAGTTGTCTAACTGGAACAACAGCAACTCTTTCGTCCCAGATTAATCTTTCTGCAATAAGCTGACTTTTTCCAATACAAGGTTAACCGTATCTTTGAGGTATTCTCCCAGCAGTCATCCAGTACGGACTATTTCTAAACTGGATGAGGCCCCATACTCAGGCCTTCTCACGGGTCATGGAGCACTTCCCACCTTTGAGAAGTTTTCTGCTCTCACTTTGGACAAAACAACGTCCCTTATGAGCTCCATCAAGTCTGGGGCCCCCTCAGACCTCTGCCTTCCGGGGATCATAAATAAGCTGGCTAGCCAGATGGCTGGGCCACTCAAGGATCTACTGAACCAAGTATTGAGTTCAGGGCACTACACCGATATTTGGAAGAGGGCCTCAATTCTTCCTTTGGTGAAGAAACCCTCCTTAGACGCTAAGCGGGTAGATAGTTACAGACCAATCTCCCGACTCCCGTTCCCGGCCAAGGTGCTAGAGAAGGCTATGAATGTGGAAATCTTGACATTCCTGGACACCCATCATCCAACGGATTTACAGAAGACCGTAATGCTGGCCCTTATAGGTTCCAAATTGGATTACTGCAATGCCCTTTATCTGGGCACTTCGAAATATCTGCTCAAAAATTGCAGTCCCTACAGAACGCGGTGGCCAGAACCCTCTTGAACATCCCCAAGTTCAAACCAGTATCTCACCTGCTACACGGCCTTCATTGGCTACCAGTGGAGAAGAGAATCTCTTTTAAGGCTCTGTGTCTTATACATAAGGCTCTTCACTGGACCGGTCCTCTCTATTTTCACGAACGTTTCACCTGGTATGCGCCCAGTAGGACACCAAGATCGAGCTCGGCGCACATGGTCCTGATCCCAAGAATCAAACGAGCAAACTGGGGCGGCAGAATGCTGACCTTCCTGGGGGGAAGTTATGGAACTCTCTTCCTCTTTCACTTAGGTCTCAATCTAGCTTGCAGCTATTCAGAAAGCAGTTAAAGACCTGGCTCTTTTCCGCTGGTAACAACTAAGTGACATAGACCTATCACGGCTTGCTGCCATGTCCTCGGTCCTTGATCCGCCTAGCGCTAAGACACCTCCGGGTAATGCGCGCTTTATAAAATCACCTCATTCATTCATGGCGAATCCTGACGCCCACTGGCAAACAGGCGACGGCCAAAGAAGGGCATGTCCAAAAGAGTTGATTGCACATCCCCCGAAAAGTCAGTGGATCTCAGCCAGGAGTAGCGCCTTAGGGCTACTGACGTAGAAATCGTTCTACCCAGCGAGCCGGCGGTGTCCAGCCCACATCGGATGGCGAACTTTGCTGCGTCTCTCCCCTCCGCGACCGCACATTAGAGTGTGGCCCGGGCCTCCTCCGGGCACTGTGGCAGCACTTGCGCAACCGTGTCCCACACAGAGTGGGTGTAACGGCCCAAGATACATGCAGTGTTCACCGACCGCAGTCCTAAGCTGGCGGAAGAAAACATCTTTTCCCCAAGATGGTCCAGCTTCTTGAATTCCCTATCTGGGGGAGCAGATGGGAACGCGCCTTTGGATGTTGAGGCTTGGACCACCAATCTCTCGGGGGAAGGGTGTTGGGAGAGGAAAATTGGGTCGCCCGGGGCCGGGCGGTGGCGTCGGGCAATCATCCTATCCACAGGAGTCCCTGTGCTGGGCCCGGACCAAGTGCCCAGAAGGATGTCTGTGAGGGGCCTCATTGAACGGCAGCAGGGGCTCCGAAGAGGCTGCTGCCGGCTGAAGCACCTCAGTCAGGAGATTAGTCATGACTGCCACAGTAGGAAGCTCAAGGCCAAAGGTCTCTCCGCGACCTACGCAACACCACAACGTAGGAGGCTCCCTCCTCCATGACAACGATAGGGGCAGAAAGCATGCCAAGGTCTGGGGAGGTATCCGGACCACTGGCCTCACCCAACTCCTCTCTCCAGTCCGGCTCTTCAAGCTGGTCTGCCAAAGGGTCAACAGACCCCTCCCAGTCCTCCTCACCCTCCTCTAGCTGCCACTCAGGGCGATAGGGAACACCAGGGCAGAACAGTGGTACAAAAGTACCGGTCGACGCCGGTCCGGCTCCGTGTCCAAGTCGAGGGGGAGGCCGGGTTTGACGCCGGCCGGGGACACAACCGGCGTCGGAAGTGGCGGAGGCGTCGTCAGATGTATGGGTGACGGAGGAGGCGTTGTGAGGTCGACCGGCATAGACCCGGATCCAGGCCTGAATCCCTGGATGCCCTGCGGCGCTGAGGCGGGAGCCGCCGGCATCGAAGGCCTAGAGCCCCCAGCCAAGTCCGCGGGCCCGAAGGCGCGCCGGCGGAGTCGGGCTGCCCAAAGATGGAGTGGAGAGCTTCGTAAAATGCACGAAGCTGGGCTGGGGATGCTCCGGCTCCCGGGAAGGGAGGGAAGGTCGGAGCCGTCCCAGCAGGCTCCGCGGGCGGAGCCAGAGAACGACTACCTTCCGTGTCCCGCGTCGCGACGGCCGACGGACGGGGAGAAGGCGAAGAGCGATGGTGCTTCTTCGTCTTCTTCTTGTGCTTCGACTTACCCGAAGACGTAGATTTCGATGAGGAGTGATGGTGGTGACTCCATGACGGGTCCCGCGACCTCCCTCTCGACTGGGACCTCGAGCGCACGGAGCTGACTGCCGGGCCTCCAGATGCATTCGGGACCGCTCCCGCAAAGACTTCGGGTTCATGGCCCGACAGTCGGAGCACGACTTTGGGTCGTGGTCACGCTCCAGGCACCAAAGGCACACGAGGTGCGGGTCCGTGACTGACATCAACTTGTGACAAGAGTCACAAGGCTTGAAGCCTGTTCGACGGTGGGACATCCCTACATGTACCAGGAGTCGAACGACTTGAAAAAGGTGTCAACAAAAGTCGAAATATCACTAGTCAAAAAATGACTAAGGGTACCGCTCTCTCCGGATCTGCGCTGGCTGGCGCGGAAAAAGAAAGAACTGACGTCAGTGCGCAGGGGCGGCGTCTAAGTAGATGCCACGACGTCATTCCGGCGATCACGATGCCAACGCTGAACGCAGAGTCGACCGACGCCACCTACTGACGCGCAGGGTACTGCTGAAGAAAAATTCTCCGGATCCAGTCTGACGCCTGGGGGTAATTCTAAGGTAAAGAATCTATAACTAAAAGTCTCTTTCAGATTTGGAAGATATTCCTACCTCTATCCCTTCTCTCCAATTAAGCAGTAAGAGGAGTACACTCCCTTCCCTTTCCAGTGCAGCGGTACCGGTTCTTCTGCTTTTTGGATCAGAAGCATGCTGACTTCCAAAAGATGCAACCCCAGATGATACTGAGTTGTCTTCTTTGGTGGAATGGATGAAGGAGATGGCTTGAATCTCAAAAAATGCCATTCTGCACAAAATTCAGCAACCAGCTGCCTGCTGTTATTTTCATCCATTCTATCAAATCATTGTTGATGCTTATGTCTATCAGACTATTGAACACAAGAAGGGCGTCATTGATTTAAGGGTTTTTCAACCGCAGCTGGTGTTTGTTGTCCAGATTATCCTTTCATAGTCTTTTGAGGTTGGAAGGACTTTAGATGCTGTTGTTGCTGATGTTACTGCTGCAACCACTCATGGGCTTGAAGCATCTGCTGCTAGTAATGTCACTAATAACATCTATACAAACGTTTCCTGTACTCCTTACTTTTTTCTAGGCAAATGCTTTAAGAGTCTTCGACTCAGCTTTCATGCACATGGGCCCCTAACAAAGGGGTGCCAGAGAATGGAAGGTTTAAAATCCTCTTTTAAACCCCCATTTTAAACCTGTCAAGCAGAGCCATGAAGATTAATGAAAGGTCAGGCCAGGACAATAGCCATGGGCAGCGAAGACAGCAGAATAAGCAGCATCACTAAACACGACTGGATACATCATCCCTTCCAAGAGTACCTCTGAGAAGTCCAGTCTATCTTCTAAAGGGAACTTTTATTGAAACCGCTGAGGAGTCTCCCTGAGAGACCTATGTACCACCCGAGTATGGAAGTGGCACTCGCGATATTCATGGCAGTCACTTGTGTTCCACAGAATTTTCTGCTAACTGAGTCCATTTTTTTACTTTGCCTATCAGAATGAAGTGCAGAGGTTGGTGAGTGGGATTATGTTTTCTTGCCTTAGCCAATAAACAGAGTTAGCGGATGGCATGCAGACAAGAAGAGAGGCCCTGTTCAAGAGGCTTGTACCACTTCTGCAAATGTGCTGGAGCACATTTAGGTGAATCCAGTGCTGTAAACAACTCCTTCGCTGTTTCAAGTAGAGAAAGTAGAAGGGCAGCAAAGGATGAGCAAAAGATCTATGATGTAGTAGTTAAAAAATAACTGAAGTCTTTGGTTGGACCATTGTTATTGGGATGTTAAGTTTATTAGTATCTCTCACCAAGAATTTGTTGAAGGTGGTAATATAGTTAATAGGTGAAACGCTCGCCGGTGCAGAATCCAAAAGTGTTGGAGAGTATTGACGAACTGAAAATAAGGAAGAGGAGAATGAGTAGGTGCATTGAGAAGATGTGGAACGAAGCATTGATCTTGAGCGATGAGGACAGCTAGAACAGCTTTGGGAGCAGTGACTTGAAAGAGAATGGTGACGTGAATGGTGATGTATATTTCAATTTCAAGAATGCCTTTTGTGTGTATTGGTCCTGAATGATGTCAATGGAGCAACAATAGAAGGCTGGGGCTGTCGATGGAGATAGTGATGGTGGAAGGGCCATAAACTCACAGGTGGCGTGGGTGGAGGGGATGTCTGTGGTACAGGCGTCACCAATGCTGCAGGAAGCAGCGGCCAGGAGGCCACATGCTGTGATGTCTGAGCTGAAGCCGAAGAAAGGGTTATCACAGGTGAGGCCTCCCTGGACAGTGAACAGGTCGTGGAGTAATGCGAGTATCACTTCCATGGAATCCTTCTCTTCTTCAATTATGGGGTCCCATTCAGGAGAAAGATGGAAAGATCTGCTTGGTCAGAAATCCCTTTACATTGAAACAGTCTTTGACATCAATGGTCTTGTCCTCAATGTCAATCGACTCCTCCTTGACGTTTATTGACAGCGAATAAGTTGTGACTGACACTACCTTCAACGTCTTGGGCCTCAAGCAGATCTGACTTTATTGTTTGTTCTTGCAGGACCTCTTCCTGGATCTCCTGTGCAGGGATCCTAGGAGATGGTGGATGGGGCAGATGCAGAGGGAACTCTCCCTTCACGTGCCTCAGATCTTTTGAAAAGTGTTACAGCAAACAAATGATGGACGGAATGCTGACAATGCAAACATTCTCCCCCAGTCAAAAGATCTGGGTTAAATCCATCGTTCTTTTGCCCACTACGCCACCCCAGTTTGGACCCAGCCATATGCAAATCAGTCTTGACCCTGTGCCCCATGGGAACAGTAGAGACCGAACTGCCAGGCCAGGTCCTCCCTGGACCGGAAACAAGCATCCTGGGACCGGTTTCAGGGTATGTCACCCTTCTTCAGCCAGGCTAGCTTGAATCCAGTGGCACAGTGAGCAAGGGACCCACGTCTGGGCATACCCATCCCACTTAGGGCGAAAAGTGTTACAGCAAACAAATGATGGACGGAATGCTGACAATGCAAACATTCTCCCTCAGTCAAAAGATCTGGGTTAAATCCATCGTTCTTTTGCCCACTACGCCACCCCAGTTTGGACCCAGCCATATGCAAATCAGTCTTGACCCTGTGCCCCATGGGAACAGTCCAGACCGAACTGCCAGGCCAGGTCCTCCCTGGACCGGAAACAAGCATCCTGGGACCGGTTTCAGGGTATGTCACCCTTCTTCAGCCAGGCTAGCTTGAATCCAGTGGCACAGTGAGCAAGGGACCCACGTCTGTGCATACCCATCCCACTTAGGGGAAAAGTGTTACAGCAAACAAATGATGGACGGAATGCTGACAATGCAAACATTCTCCCCCAGTCAAAAGATCTGGGTTAAATCCATCGTTCTTTTGCCCACTGCGCCACCCCAGTTTGGACCCAGCCCAAAAAAACATTGTTCTGCATTCTGTCTATCAATTGTTCTTTTTGCATTTGTCACCCGAGTGGGACGGGTATGCCCAGACGTGGGTCCCGTGCTCGCCATGCCACTGGAGTCAAGCTATCCTGGCTGATGAGGGCTGCAAGCCCGAAACCGGTCCTAGGATGCTTGATTCCAGTCCAGGGAGGACCTGGCCTGGCAGTTCGGGCTGGACTGTTCCTATTGGGCGCAGGGTCAAGACTGATTTGCATATGGCTGGGTCCAAACTGGAATGGCATGGTGAGCAAAAACGATGGATTTAGGCCCAGATCTCTGTACTGGGGTGAATGTATGACATTGTTCTGCATTCTGTCCATCAACTGTTGTTTTTGCATTTGTCACCCTGAGTGGGACGGGTATGCCCAGACGTGGGTCCCGTGCTCTCCATGCCACTGGAATCAAGCTATCCTGGCTGAAGAGGGGTGAAACCCGAAACCGGTCCTAGGATGCTTGTTTCCAGTCCAGGGAGGACCTGGCCTGGCAGTTCGGGCTGGACTGTTCCCATTGGGCACAGGGTCAAGACTGATTTGCACATGGCTGGGTTCAAACTGGAATGGCATGGTGAGCAAAAAACGATGGATTTAGGCCCAGATCTCTGTACTGGGGTGAATGTATGACATTGTTCTGCATTCTGTCCATCAACTGTTGTTTTTGCATTTGTCACCCCGAGTGGGACGGGTATGCCCAGACGTGGGTCCCGTGCTCTCCATGCCACTGGAATCAAGCTATCCTGGCTGAAGAGGGGTGAAACCCCGAAACCGGTCCTAGGATGCTTGTTTCCAGTCCAGGGAGGACCTGGCTTGGCAGTTCGGGCTGGACTGTTCCCATGAGGCACAGGGTCAAGACTGATTTGCACATGGCTGGGTTCAAACTGGAATGGCATGGTGAGCAAAAACGATGGATTTAGGCCCAGATCTCTGTACTGGGGTTAATGTATGACATTGTTCTGCATTCTGTCCATCAACTGTTGTTTTTGCATTTGTCACCCCGAGTGGGACGGGTATGCCCAGACGTGGGTCCCGTGCTCTCCATGCCACTGGAATCAAGCTATCCTGGCTGAAGAGGGGTGAAACCCCGAAACCGGTCCTAGGATGCTTGTTTCCAGTCCAGGGAGGACCTGGCCTGGCAGTTCGGGCTGGACTGTTCCCATGAGGCACAGGGTCAAGACTGATTTGCACATGGCTGGGTTCAAACTGGAATGGCATGGTGAGCAAAAAACGATGGATTTAGGCCCAGATCTCTGTACTGGGGTGAATGTATGACATTGTTCTGCATTCTGTCCATCAACTGTTGTTTTTGCATTTGTCACCCGAGTGGGACGGATATGCCCAGACGTGGGTCCCGTGCTCTCCATGCCGCTGGAATCAAGCTATCCTGGCTGAAGAGGGTGAAACCCCGAAACCGGTCCTAGGATGCTTGTTTCCAGTCCAGGGAGGACCTGGCTTGGCAGTTCGGGCTGGACTGTTCCCATGAGGCACAGGGTCAAGACTGATTTGCACATGGCTGGGTTCAAACTGGAATGGCATGGTGAGCAAAAACGATGGATTTAGGCCCAGATCTCTGTACTGGGGTGAATGTATGACATTGTTCTGCATTCTGTCCATCAATTGTTCATTTTGCATCAGATCTTTTGAAAGCCTCTTCACAGCAGCACAGTTCATCCTGAAATGAAGAAAGTAGCAACATAATATAGGTGGGAATTTTTCTCCCACATGTAGAGCACTTCAAAAAAACAGATGGTATTTTGCGAAGTGAGAAATGTTTGTCTTTCAGGAAACGGAACAAATGCATTATCAGTCCTTTAAGATGTTGAGCCAAGGTGTTTTTGAAGGATTTGGATAGGTTTTTCAAGTGAAAATCATCAAAAAAGGACAAGCTCAGTGTTCCAGGATCCGGTCAGTAAGAGCCGGAAAAAGGAACCGCACAACTGCCACCTACAGGACATGAAGGGATACAGCTGATGTGCTTTTCGTTTCTATTACAAAACACTGATGTTGAAAGTATCACAATTCAATAATATCACCTACAAGAATATTGTGAACAAAAAGAACAAGTTACTTACCTTCGGTAATGCCTTACCTGGTGGAGACTGTATCTAGCCACAGATTCATTACCTTTCCACACCAGGAGCGTGGAGCCACAATGAGAACTGACCACTGGGGTGAGGAAGACCAATGCCCTGAAAGGTGTGTCCCTTAACCAGTTTGCAGAAAGTGGAAATTGGATGGGTCAGTAAGGAAGCCGCACCTATATAGAGTCTCTACCAGATAAAGCGTTACCGAAGATAAGTAACTTGTTCATCTCATAGAGACTTCTAGCCGCAGATTCCTTACCTTAGAATAGATACCCAAGCAACACATCCACAGAGGTGGGTCTGTGAGCCCAATGAGATCAAAAATTCTGCAGGACCAAACAGGCGAGGTGCCTGCCATGACAGACCTGACTTGCCAGGCAGTAATGTTTTGTAAACATGTACTGTTGTGTAGTTCCTAGGACCCCCCCAGGACCTGCGCGTTTTGGATGACCTAAACTGAGGGCTTGGTGGGTAGACAGACTCTGGACACCCTCACAGGATGAGTCAGCCATTAGACCAGCTAGCTCTGCAGTGCCACTACCACCCCCCTGTATTCTACAGCGTTGTAGGTAGTTTCTGGCAACCACTGAACATGACAACCCTGATTCCTCAGGTACCGTGGAAAACAATACGGTATCTTTTGCTCAATCACTTGTGCTTACTTTTCTCAGAATACACATAGAATGAGGATTGGAACGGTTTCAATAATTATTTATTGATCAAACGTCCGTCTAGTATGAAACATATTCGCTGCGACAATCAAAAGACAGGAGCAGACAAATGTGATCGCTAGCACTAATATCGTGAATAGTAGATACATTTCTACCATAGTGCTAATAAGATAAATAAAAGCAGATTATATAAAATAATAGCATTGGCGTACTCCTACGATGCGCAGACTACCTAAATGTACCTAGCCTAGATCTGTAGGTGAAGCATGTGTATGTAAGTGCTAGGATATATCCTAATGGAGCCAAGAATCCCCCGGGGAAGTGCTAACCCCTCACCCGGTGGTTTAGAATGAAGGACCCTGTTAGAATTGAATGTGTCATTGCCCCATCACTTATGCTGTATACTGTGTTATGTTAGCATTCATGTAGCTATTTTGTATTGACCGCTATTGCAAATGCGTGTGACCAGTCCCTTCTAACATTGTGCGGGTTAAAGTTAGCATCTGAGACGCCATTTTCTGTCATGTAACCGCCATGTTGCGCTGTGATCGAAACCCGGCCTATGTGCCCCTCTCCACTTGCCTCAGCAGAAAGCTGCTGTCCAGTTATTTCCTCTTATCGTATTCAAGGTTGAAACCCAGATGTACTAATGAATAGCTTATTCTGCTTTTGCATGCCTATCCCTGATCATAGTTATGCTCCCACACTAGAGAGAGCTCAGACCGAGCAAGACGACCTTGGGAGTCTGATAACGTGTACCCATTCTGCAGGTGGTAGCTCATCCTTCTGTGCCTTCTTTGTTCAGCCTTTGCCCAAGCTGTATTTTTCCACCAGAGGCGGGACTTGGGGGTGTTGGAAAGCTTATTCTGTGTTACCAAGTGTTCTGAAGTCAGTCCCTCAACAGCTATCCCATGAGGCTGGTCAGACCGGACTCCACTGCAGTGAACTTACTAATAAAAGAGTTAGATTGTATTCTCCACTGTCGTCCCGACTCTTCATTTCTGGGAAGGCCGGGAGGTGGTCGCGAGTGACCCAGGTGGCCCATTTCGGGTCACTTCCTTCAGTTGGCGCCCACTCCATCGGGCTGACCCATCTCGCCCGTAATCGGGTGTGGAGGACGGGGCCGCGTGGGGTCGGTTGGGTGGATCGGGGATCCCCACACGATAGAGCTTAGTTCTCGCAGCTGCTTCGCCTGTCTGGTCGGGCAGTGCCTCGCCCAGCGGTCATCCCGGCTGGGGTCCTGAAAAGGCGAAACTCTTGGATCGGAGCGTTTGGTCCGAAGAGTCGGTGGTGGAGAATAACTCAGCTTGACCTGTGTGCACCAGGTGAGTTTGTCTTGCTTCTTGGTAAATATGGCGCCATGTTGAAAAATATTGAATATGGTCTGAGGACCATTCCTAGTTTGCTTGAACTTGGTGGGTCTGCGGACCCTTGAGATACAGAGCATTTGCGAACGCTCTGCCAGGTGGCCTGCTGCTGAATTTGAATTGCTCTTGAAAAGGCCTGGGGCTAGAGCCTATCTCCTTGTCTTGGTACAGTCTCCGGACTGTCTTGCCTTGGTGCAGTCTACGGGCTGCCTCACGAATTTTCTTTGTTTTGTGTGTTATTTGTTTCATGTGAACAGTGAACGTGTCTTATATTAAGATGCCTTGTCTGAGCAAACTACGGTGTGTGGGGTGCCACTGTTGTTCTGCCAAAGCTCGGCTGGAGGAGAGGCAACCTGCGCCTCCAGAAGGCACCCCGAATTTTGATATGTATACCAAGCACGGCATTGGCCCTATTATGTTTAGTACATTATGGCACAAATATACGAGGGACAATGCTGAGCTTCAGTGGCCACCGACAGGTACCTTTGATGAACAGAAATTGAACTATTTGCAGGATAAATTGTTTGCCAGAAGAAGCAGGCAGTCGATGTTTGATTCCCTTCAGGTATGGCAGAAGGAAGCTAGGCAAAGGCACATGCGGGCGGAAAAGGAGGCCAGGAGAGGGAAAATGCAAACAGTAACCCAGAAAGCAGTAGCCTACGATAGAGAGAAAATAGAAAAAGGTATAGAGTGTGTTGATAGGAAGTTTCGATTACAATGTGATAAGTCCTATGTTGCCCGAGAGGAAGGTGATGCTTTTGTGGATGAACTATTAGAAGCTCGGCCCCCACCTCCCTACACCCCACAGAGGATATACCCTGTTGTTCCGACACCTTAGTCTTCTGCCCCTCCTGTTTCTGCATCTGACCCTTCTGTCTCTGACCCGGCTGCTTCAGCTACGGCCCCGCCTGCCTCCTCCCTGGCTTCGCAAGCTGCAGGTACAGTGGCTGCAGGTCCTCCCGCTGTGTCTGTTGTCCCCGCTCATGTTTCTCCCCTTTCTCTCACACCTTCGACGCAGTAATTACTAACATTAGTGCCCGTCCCTTCATCCATTGTGTCTTTCCCGGACATTTCATCCCCGGCATCGTTGGGTGTTGGGACACCAGTGCGTGGGATGGACGAGGGGAATTGGGCTGTGGCACGGGTGCGAATGGGCGGGTGTTGATTCGATCTGATGTGGGCAACGAGGAGAAAAAGATGGTAGCTGATCAGGCTGCACAGTGGGCACAGGGTCCAATCTACAGTGTAGAGGACGTGTGGAGTGTGTTGAAAGATTTTGAGCCGTTTGTACAGCAGCATGCCCTCAAGCATATGTCGGCTACATTGATAGGGTTGTGGGAACAGTGTTTTGATGGTGTAGCACCCCAAATAATTTATGACATTCGAGACCGCGTACACGTTACTGACATGGCCCCTAATGATGTTTTTAGTAATGTTGCAACGATAATTGGTTATCGGGGTAGGTTGCATCAGAAAACACCGACGACTGTGTCCCAATTCCCAATGAGGGAGGTGCCTCCTATTTTCCATCCCGAGATCCCAGAACGGCGTAATGGGCAGGATATTGTTTTTAAACAACGGGTGGAGGCTAGTTTTCAGGAACAATGGGTTTACACACCGTGGAAAAGGAGTGAGGTGTTGGCCCTTAAGAGTCAGCTGCCAGACCCAAGGAAAAACCCAACTGCATATTACAAAGAATTAACGGAGGCCACCTCATCGATGGTGATGACGCTGGCAGATATTGAGATGTTTTTCGGGTTGTTGGTACCGGTGGACATATGGAGGCAGGTGCATACGCAGGACCATGTTGTAGAGTTGGGTGGCACTTGGAATGAGATTAGGGCATGGGATAAAGAGCGAAAGCCTGGTGAAAAGCCTAAGGCTGAGATACTAGCTTTGCCGAGTCGTATCATTACTTACATGCATTCTCTCATCTCACCCAGACGAGCAGATTGGGATAAGTTAGCAGCATGTCGTCAGAAGAAAGATGAAAGGGTGTCCGATTTTTTCACTTGGTTTGAAGGGGTGTTCCTGGATTTTAGTGGACAAGATTTGTCGGAAGAAGGAGGTGTCCGGTTGTTCGTTCACAGATTTGTCACTAACCTGCTTCCCGAGATCGCGGCTCGGTTGCAGGCTTCTGAGAGCACTTGGACTACCTCCTCCCCTTCAGTGATATTGAGTATGGCTCAGTACTATGAGCATAGGGAAAATGAGGAGAAGGAAAAGGTGGAGAAGAAGAATAAGGAGTTGAAGACTAAGGTACTAATGCAGCAGGCAGCAAGGGGGTCCGGCTGGGGACGTGGCACTGGTCCGGCCCAGGGGTCGCGTGGCACTGGCAGAAGCGGTGTTCCTGTGGGGCCGAACCAGTGAGTGTATTGTAAAAAGGAGGGACTCTAGCGGAGTGAGTGTCCGGAGTTGTTGCAGAAGGTCGCGGCACCCAGAGGTCGGGGTTCTAGTGGACGGGGTCGTGGCGAGAGTGGTCGTGATGAGGTCCAGGATGGTGCATTCTCGGGGGGTCGTTCTGATCAGAACTATTTTGATGACCCCCGGGGAAGGCAGTACTATCACGGCGATTATGATCTGGACGAGGTGGCAGGGATGTCCTATAACTAGGACGAAAAGTGTTACAGCAAACAATTGATGGACGGAATGCTGACTATGCAAACATTCTCCCCAGTCAAAAGATCTGGGTTAAATCCATCGTTCTTTTGCCCACTATGCCACCCCAGTTTGGACCCAGCCATATGCAAATCAGTCTTGACCCTGTGCCCCATGGGAACAGTCCAGACCGAACTGCCAGGCCAGGTCCTCCCTGGACCGGAAACAAGCATCCTGGGACCGGTTTCAGGGTATGTCACCCTTCTTCAGCCAGGCTAGCTTGAATCCAGTGGCACAGTGAGCAAGGGACCCACATCTGGGCATCCCATCCCACCGAAACCGGTCCTAGGATGCTTGTTTCCAGTCCAGGGAGGACCTGGCTTGGCAGTTCGGGCTGGACTGTTCCCATGAGGCACAGGGTCAATACTGATTTGCATATGGCTGGGTCCAAACTGGAATGGCATGGTGAGCAAAAAAACGATGGATTTAGGCCCAGATCTCTGTACTGGGGTGAATGTATGACATTGTTCTGCATTCTGTCCATCAACTGTTGTTTTTGCATTTGTCACCCCGAGTGGGACGGGTATGCCCAGACGTGGGTCCCGTGCTCTCCATGCCACTGGAATCAATCTATCCTGGCTGAGGAGGGGTGAAACCCCGAAACCGGTCCTAGGATGCTTGTTTCCAGTCCAGGGAGGACCTGGCTTGGCAGTTCGGGCTGGACTGTTCCCATGAGGCACAGGGTCAAGACTGATTTGCATATGGCTGGGTCCAAACTGGAATGGCATGGTGAGCAAAAAAACGATGGATTTAGGCCCAGATCTCTGTACTGTGGTGAATGTATGACATTGTTCTGCATTCTGTCCATCAACTGTTGTTTTTGCATCTATAACTAGGACAGCCAGGGACAGGGTGAGGGACCAGTTCAAATACCTGTAGATCAGCATGGTCCTTATGTCACAGCGGATTTGCATGGTTCGGCTAAAAACATTTTGGTGGATACAGGTGCAATGAATAGCTCTGTTTCTCGTTCACTGGTCCCCGGGGCAGCTCTGTCTAGCCATAACAATGTCTCAGTAGGTTTTTCAGGCGTACCGGTTGTGAGCCCCATTTCCGAACCCCTTGCTTTGACCATTGGCCCTTTCACTGTGGACTCGCCATTCTGTTTGGCAACGAATTGCGGAGAAAACTTAATGGGATTAGATTTGTTGAAAAAGTTGCATGCTACAATTTCATGTTCTCCAGATGGTGTTTATATGACAATAGGACGGGATATTGTCAGTACCAAACAGTGTTTTTTTAAAAGATGCACCGTTTCCTGCTGAATTTAAGGATGTGCCGCCCGCGTTGTGGGCAACAGGAGATACGGACATAGGGTTGTTGAAGATACCACCAGTCTCTATTACGATTAAAGACAACGCTGTGCTACCTCGTATTCCCCAGTACAAAATACCACAGTCAGGGGAACGGGCTTTGTTGATGATTATACAGGACCTGATCAAATCGGGGGTGGTTAAGGAGACAGTAGCGAATGTGTGCAATAGCCCTATTCTCCCCATCCTTAAAAAGGCACCCTTGGATTCCTCTGATGCTCATCCTGATGTCTACCGCTTTGTGATTGATTTGCAGGAGGTTAACAAAATAGTGGTCCCTCAGTTTCCGGTGGTCCCTGACATTACTGCTCTCTTAACGATGATTCCTTCCACAGCCAAATTCTTTTCTGTGATTGACCTAAAAAATGCTTTCTTTAGTATTCCCATTCATCCAGACAGCAGGTACGTTTTCGGTTTCGCCTTGGCGGGCAGGAGTTTCCAATTCTGTCGAGCTCCTCAGGAGTATACTGAAAGTCCTAGTATATATAGTCAAGCCTTGAAAAGTCAGTTGGATTCCCTCTCTCTTCCCTCAGGTAATGTATTGCTACAGTATGTGGACGACCTTCTGGTGGCCTCCGATACTGAAGAGGGTTGCAGGGAGGCCACGGTCAAATTATTACTGCATTTGGCACAGCACGGACATAAAGTGTCCCTTTCAAAGTTCCAATATTGTCGACAGGAGGTCACCTATTTAGGTCACCGACTGTCGAATGAGGGAAGGAGGCTAACACCTGAACAAGTTAAGATGCCCGTCCCTGTGACTCAGAGGGATGTGCGTGCTTTCATAGGCATCACCTCGTATTGTCGTCATTGGATACATGGTTATTCTTTACTAACGAAGCCTTTGCTACGCCTAACAGCTAAAGATGTGCATGAACCTTTACCCTGGACGCATGAATGTCAGCAAGCTTTTGAGCAATTAAAAGTCGTGCTTTGCTCTGCACCTGTGCTTGGTAAGCCTGATTATCAGAAGCCTTTAGTGTTGTACGTACACGAAATGGCTGGATGTGCGCTTTCGGTGTTAACATAAGCCTTTGGAGGTAAGCAGAGGCCGTGTGCTTATTTCTCTGCCCTTCTTGACACTGTCGCCAGAGCCCTCCCGAGCTGTTTAAGAGGAGCCGCGGCCGTGGCTGTCTCTATTCGAC
Organism: Calotriton arnoldi; assembly: GCA_963921515.1. Taxonomy (NCBI): domain Eukaryota; kingdom Metazoa; phylum Chordata; class Amphibia; order Caudata; family Salamandridae; genus Calotriton; species Calotriton arnoldi. Next base: position 285,979 of record CAWUFW010007341.1, read on the forward strand.
AATCGGCATGGCTTGTCCTCAATACTGATCTCACAGTAATGGTACCTCATGCTGTGGACACACTTCTGAACAAGACAAAGACGCAGCACCTTACCAGTGCTCGTCTGACTGGCTATGAATTGACTCTGTTTGCGCCACACATCACCATTAAAAGATGTGCCTACCCCTCCCTTCGGAAGATGAGGACAGAGATGTCCATGGTTGTTTATTTCGAACGGGAGAGGAGACGAAGGGACGGGTAGACCTGACTGACATTCCCTTATCTGACCCGCAAGGGGAACTATATGTCGATGGCTCTTGTCTCAAATTGTCAGATGGCACCACTACTGCAGCATATGCTATCACTACGCTGCGCACTGTAGTTGAGACATCACACGTTCCCTACCAATCAGCGCAAGCTGCAGAGCTGGTTGCTCTTTTGCGAGCTTGTGAGTTAAGCGAGGGATTGGCTGTCAATATTTATACTGACAGCCAATATGCATTTGGGGTAGCCCATAATTTTGGGCGGCTCTGGGCGGAGAGGCGATTCCTGACTTCCCATGGTACGAAAATACAACACGGCCCCTTGATACACAGGCTTTTATCAGCTCTAACACTTCCCAAAAGATTGGCAATAGTGAAGTGTAGTGCTTATAAGGCGATTACTGATGATGTGGGGAGGGGAAATGCGTTTGCAGATCAGACAGCTAAGGAGACAGCCAGGTCTAAGATGAAGAGAATGTTTGTGGCGGGACCAGCTAGATGGGTGCCTGAAAACAGGATGTTTGAGGACACACTGGAAAACGTGAAGGAAATACAGAGTGAGGCAACAATTGAGGAGTTGGCAACGTGGCAGGAGAGTACAGGACGCTTAGATGAGGAGGGGTGCTGGACCGATAAATCGGTAAAGCAAAGATGGATGTTACCAGATGCATATGTATTCCCTGTAGTTATAATGGCACATGACCCAGCTCACATTAGTGTGAAGGGGATATGTAAATTACTGGATCCCGTATGGCGAAATGACAATATACCTAAGGTAGCTGCCCATCTAGTGAAGCACTGTATGGTTTGCCTGACGCATAATCCTGGGAAGGGTACCCCTACACATCCTGGTAATTTTGCACCACCTTCCTTCCCTTTCGAGGTTCTCCAGATGGATTACATCAGAATGGAATGAGTTAACAACTTGAAATATGTGCTGGTGGTTGTTTGTGCATTCAGAAAATGGATCGAGGCTTACCCCACTAAAGAGAACACAGCCATGGCGACGGCAAAAGCCCTTTTAAAGGAGTTTTTCCCGCGCTTCGGCTTGCCCCGTTTGATTTGGAGCGACAACGGGGGTCACTTCAATTCGAAAGTTATTCAGCTGGTGTGCAACGGTCTGCACATTAAGCAAAAGTTTCATGCAGCAAACCACCCCCAGTCAGCAGGTTTGGTTGAGAAGTACAATGGTACTCTCAAGTTGAAGCTGGCAAAGATTAAGGAGAGCACAGGATTGCAATGGCCAGACGCGCTACCCCTTGCCCTATTGTCCACGAGGGTGACCGCTCATTCTAGAATAGGATTGTCCCCGTATGAGGTTGTTTTCGGCCGCCCTGCAAATGTTTGGGGCGTCCCCAGGCCCAGTCATTTTTCTGAAATTGAATACCCATTACTTGTAGATTACTTATGTGAGTTGACTAAAAATTTGCGTTCTATTCATCAACAGATACATGAAGCTTTGCCGCCAACACCTGAGGGGCCCGGGCACAGCATTCAGCCCGGTGACTTTGTGCTGATCCGAAATTATCAGAAGAAGGGGTGCTTGGAGCCAAGGTGGAAAGGGCCTCTGCAGGTCCTGCTTGCCACTAGGACGGCGGTGAAGGTGGACGGCCGGAAGCACTGGATTCACTCATCGCACTGCCGGCGAGTCCCGCTGCCTCTCCCCTACGACCGATGGGTCCTTGATGGCATAGGGGACCACGAGACGGAGAAGGTGCCACGCTTTGTTCCTTTTTCTGATGCCCGACTGACCTGGGCACAGACGGAGGAGGAGAACGACGCTGCTTTGAATGAGGCGGTCCCCCAGAAATAAGGGCTGCCCAGGTTTCTCCTCCACCTGGCCCACAGGAGCTTGAGTCTCAGTCCCCTGCCCCCTCTGAATTTAAGACCCTTTTCCGTGACGAGACAGTGCCTGGAGTGGCTAGGTACAATTTGCGTCCCCGGCGAAGGGACAGTGCACCAAAGGAAAAGTCAGATTAGTAGGGATGGACTTCATGGATGAAGAATAGGGTATATGTACCTTGTCTGTGGTACCAACGATAGATCAGGGAAAGGGAGATTGGTGCATTGTCTGAGACACTGGACAGGATAAGTTGGGGGCCGTCTTCCCAGGAGGGAGGGTGCCCTATCCTGAGCGAACAGACAGAAAAGGGTTGTGACAGTACAGCCCCACCGTGAAGTGCTCAATAGCACCATCGTTGATGAACAGTAAGAGTCCACGGACACTGAACGGTGTGTTTTTTATTTTTCTCTTTTTTTTTTATACACCTGGCTCCATAGTACGGACCTTCCTCTGGTAGTTTGATATATCAAAATGTACCCCTTTGGCCGCATTGTTATGGAAGAAGAACAGCCTTTAGCAATACCCCGTTTTGAGCAAAATAGCCCAACTTGGTCGAGCTGGTCTACCAAAACTAAGACAGTGTTCCTAGTAATAGTTTTTGTCGCTTTAGTAGCAGTGTTTGGGATCATATGGTTCCTTGAAGAAAAACATCCTGTGCATTCCCTGATCGGTACTACTCCTGTTCCCCCTGAGCATGTATTTGTCACTTTGGCCCCTCATAAGGAAAGGCACCGACAGACGTATGTTGACAATGTTTTCTGCAGATGCTCCATAAGGCTCACCATACCACCAATGTCACTAATTGTTGTGTTTGTGGCTTACTCCCTTCTGTAATGCATAAGAATGATCTGTTATTGTCACTGTCCTTTACTTATCTTGCCAGTTGTGAAGCCTGGTTCCAGTTGTTCACCATGGTGTATATCCATTATCACGCTGATACAATGAATATGACATACCTTTACTATGAGGCTGTATTAGGATATATAGTGACCCACCAAGGATTTACCTCGGGGAGAGATGGGACTACTGGTACTCTGCACCCAGATGCCTGTATGAACGTCAATGAGGCCAAAAAGAATGTAACATGGCTCCAGAATGAGATGATAGACTTCCAGGACTTTAACGTCACTGAATATTTCAGGTCTTTTCAATTGCATAATATTACCCAAGATAAGGCAATGCCAGTACCAGTAATTAATACAACAGCTAGTTTCTGTGTCCAAGGTTTTGGAAAGGTTCCGGTAGGAGAGAGTACTTGTAACTATACTTATGATTTGAACACCACTAGTAGTCCAAAACTGCTTCTGCCCCATAATGTGTATTTCGTTTGTGGGTCCCAGGCTTATGTATGGCTTCCTAGGGGTGGTCTGGCGTATGTTATGTGTCCTTCCTTTTGCCCCCTGTATATATCGCACCATCCAATTATCACAGAGACCACAGGTTACAACGCAGGAGTTTGTATCTGTCCTGAGTTAGAAGGGTTATTGACACGAAGGATATAGATCAGACAGACACTACCCTGCAGCAATTTACAGATGCCATGAAGGGTATTTTGCCATTTTGGGGACTCACAAGGGTTGTAGAAGGAGTTATCAACACCACAGCAGGAATACTGACCAACATCACAGCTGAGCTTCAGGCTACAAGACTTGTTGCCCTTCAAAACAGGATGATGTTAGACGTCATCCTTGCTGATCGGGGTGGGGCTTGTCGCGTCATCGGTAGTAGTTGTTGTGTGTACATACCGGACCACACCCCGAATGTCTATGCAGCAATACAAAAGTTGCACAGACTAGCATCTGATATCCACCAGGAAAATGGCACTTGGTCTTTGTCCGGATGGTTTTGGGGTCTGATAGCGTCCTGGGGCTGGAAAATACTCCTCTTCTTATTAGCCATTGCAGGTGTTGTTTTCACTTGTTGCCTGTGTATTAATTGCCTTGTTGTACTTATTGTATACAAAAGTTAGCACCCCAACCCAGAGTCCCATAACATAATGCTAAACCCTCCGCCATGATGGTACATGCTGTTCATGATTTGATGTGTATAGATGAGGGCATTTTTTAATACTGATATGCGTATCCATCTGACCTTGCTGATGATCAACTGAACGGTTAACTGCTGTCCATGTAGACACCATTTTGCTTCCCCCTCCAATAGTATTGTAAAGACCCTTACCTGATCGCAATAATAAAAAATGTAGCTATGAATGCTAAAAGGAGGGTCTGTTAGAATTGAATGTGTCATTGCCCCATCACTTATGCTGTATACTGTGTTATGTTAGCATTCATGTAGCTATTTTGTATTGACCGCTATTGCAAATGCGTGTGACCAGTCCCTTCTAACATTGTGCGGGTTAAAGTTAGCATCTGAGACGCCATTTTCTGTCATGTAACCGCCATGTTGCGCTGTGATCGAAACCCGGCCTCTGTGCCCCTCTCCGCTTGCCTCAGCAGAAAGCTGCTGTCCAGTTATTTCCTCTTATCGTATTCAAGGTTGAAACCCAGATGTACTAATGAATAGCTTATTCTGCTTTTGCATGCGTATCCCTGATCATAGTTATGCTCCCACACTAGAGAGAGCTGAGACCGAGCAAGACGACCTTGGGAGTCTGATAACGTGTACCCATTCTGCAGGTGGTAGCTCATCCTTCTGTGCCTTCTTTGTTCAGCCTTTGCCCAAGCTGTATTTTTCCACCAGACGCGGGACTTGGGGGGTGTTGGAAAGCTTATTTTGTGTTACCAAGTGTTCTGAAGTCAGCCCCTCGACAGCTATCCTAGGAGGCTGGTCAGACCGGACTCCACTGCAGTGAACTTACTAATAAAAGAGTTAGATTGTATTCTCCACTGTCGTCCCGACTCTTCATTTCTGGGAAGGCCGAGAGGTGGTCGCGAGTGACCCGGGTCACTTCCTTCAACCCCGTCTCTGCGTCTAGGATGGCATCCTGCAAGGGATGTCAGGTCTTTGCCTGTCGAAGGATCAGCCTGCAGAGTCTCTGTCCAGCCTGGAAGGAATTCTCCTCTGTTTTGGAAGGGGGAGTGAGGGTCTTTTATACTAAAGTGGTCACTCCAGGGTTTCTCCTAGAATCGATATGTTTTGAAAACATTTGCTAATCCTTTTCTAAACAAAAATGATCATGCACAGCTGGCTGTTGGCCATGGATGAAAAGAAAAGTGGTGACCCTTATACAGAATAAATCTGCCGTGCCTGGGGACATGTTTATGGACGTCAGGTACAGGGATTAAGATAGGGTACCGAGAGCCTGGTGTTGAATAGACAGAAGCAAGCTACTAGGTAAAAGGTCACCTGTGTCATGTGGATGGGACAAAATGTATGTAATTGGTATGTACATGATGGGACTATCCTAAAGGACATGACAGTACAGTGATGTCCACGTTGCTGCCTGACAGACGTCCAGAGGGGAACGCTGCGCACTAAGGCTGTGGTCACAGATTTGGCTCTGGTGGAATGAGCCTGCAAGCCATCAGTGGGCTGTTTCTTTCCCAGTGTGAAGCAGACCTTAATGCACAGGACGATCCATCGTGAGATGGTCCGCTTCTGCACAGCTTTCTCTTTTTTGGCTCCGACATACTCACGAACAGTTGACCATCCACCCGGAACTCTTTTGCATGATCAAGGTACAATGACAATGCTCCTTTTGGGTCCAGATGGTGGAGTCTCTCCTCTTCTTTGGAGGGATGAGACGGAGCAAAGAAGGTTGGCAGGGTAATGCTCTGGCCTACATGAAAGGAAGTGACAACCTTCAGAAGGAAGGAAGGAGGAAGGTGTATGGAAAACCAGTTTGTCCGCATAAAAGGAGGTTTAGGGAGGGTGCACAGAGAGGACTTGTAATTCACTGACCCTCCTGGCCGATGTAATGGCCACTAAAAAGGCAGTTTTAATAGTCAGCAGCCGAAGAGGGTAATTGTGCAAAGGTTCAAATGGTGCACACATCAGGAAAGTGAAAACAAGACTGAGGTCCCAATGAGGTATAATAAATGGCATGGGGGGGAAACATGCTGCAGACCTTTAAGGAACATGGCTACAAGAGGGGATTTGAAGAGAGAAGGTTGGTTCGGCAACTGCAGGAGTGCAGAGATTGCAGACAAATACCCTTTGACAGTGCCAATTACAGATCCCCGCTGAGCCAAAAATAAGGCTAACAAAAGAACTTTGGACGCAGGAGCAGAAAGGGGTTCAACATCGTTGGGAAATACACCATGATACAAACTTGTTCCAACAGCAGGCATATACAGACTTGCTGAAGGGATGCATGGCTGCCAGAATAACATCACAGACTTCGGACGGGAGGTCGAAAGCTGCCAACTGTAGCCGCTCAATCTCCAAGCATGCAGGCGGAGAGTGCGCAAATTCGGGTGCAGAACCCTGCCCTGTTGCTGCAACAGAAATCCTCACGAAGAGGCAGTCTGACTGGAGGACTGATGATTAAGCTCAACAGCTCTGGATACCAGACTCTCATTGCCCAATCCGGAGCCACAAGAATGACTTCGGTCTGGCAGTACATAATCTTCTTGAGAACTCTGGGCAGGAGTGGTATTGCGGAAAGGCATACAGGAGGCTGGAATCACCTCGAAGCTAAAAGCGTCTCCGAGAGTCGCCTTGGAAACTCCAGCATGTAAAACTGCTGATATTGCGTGCTCTTGGCGGTGGCGAATAGATCTAACCATGGCTCTTCCCACTCCAGAAAGAGAGCTTGCACCACCTCCGAATGAAGACACCATTTGTGATCAGCTAGGCATTTCGGCTGAGTTTGTTCGCTCTGGCGTTCAAAGTGCCCGCCAAGTGTTGAACCACCAGGGAAATGCTCTGATATTCCAGCCATGTTCAAAGGCGCAGGACCTCTTGGCACAGGGTCCACAACCCCACCCTACCCTGTTTGTTGCAGTACCATATGGTGTTGGTGGTGTCTGTGAACACCTGCACCAGCCTTCCCTTGAACAAAGGAAAAAAGGCTTTTAATGCAAAGTGAATCGCCCGCAGCACCAACAGATATATGAGGAGCTTGGACTTCACCTGAGACCAGAGTCCTCTTATCTCCAACTTTCCCAGGTGGCCGGCCCAGCCCAGGAGTGACACCTCTGTCACTACTGTTAGATCAGGATGGGGAAGGAAGAGGGGTCTGCCACTGACTTAATCGCGGTTGGTTAGCCACCACTGCAGGTCTTTTGCATTTCCGTCTGAGATCTGGACAATGTAGGATTGAGTCCCCTGATGCTGCACCCACGGGATCTTCAGATCCCACTGCAGAGCCCACATATGCCAGGGGGCATGTGTCACCAGCAGGATGCAGGAGGCCATGAGACTCAACAGCCTCAGAGTCAGTCTCCCCGAAATCCAGGATAGAGGATGAAACATTGAAATCATAGCTTGAATATCCTGATCTCGCCACTGAGGAGGATATGCTCGAAACTGCACCGTGTCCACAACAGCTCCGATGAAAAGGAGCATCTGAGAAGGAGTTAGGTGCGACTTTGGCAAGAAGTTCGCCGTAGTCTGAAGGTTGGTGACAACTGCCTGGGGCGAGCCCGACTTCAACAGCCAGTCATTGCGGTAGGGGTAGACTGAAACCCCTGACCTCCGCAGATGAGCTGCAACCACCACCATCACCTTGGTGAACATCCGAGGGGTGCCAGCGCTAATCTTGCTCCTCTGACGAGAGAGAGAATTCGTTTTGGAGGGCACTCAGGTATACAAATTAAATGGAGTAAGTTGGTGCTCTTCCCACTCACTGACTCAACTGCCCCCTGCCCCTTAGACTACCCATTCAAATGGGCCACTGAGCCAGTAAAATACCTTGGAATATGGTTGAGCCAAGATATAGACACGCTATGGTGGGCAAACTACGGATGCGCTGTGGAATGGCTAGAAACACGCACACCGGTCTGGACTAGTCTGCCACTGTCCCTAGTTGGACGCATAGCAATGGCAAAGATGGTAGTCCTCTCAAAATTTTTGTACCTTTTCATAAATATCCCGATCCCCCTTACGGCGTGATTCTTCAAAAGGCAGAGGTCCAACCTGATAACTCTGGCTTGGGCGGGTCGACAGCCTAGGGTACGGTATGAGATACTAACATTGCCCTTGACGAACTGCGGATTGGGGGCACCAGACATGCAGTTATATGCCCTTAGTGCGCAGGCGAGTTTCCTACAACACTGGTTGTACCCCACTCCCTTTCAGCCCCACGTAGCGGTGGAAAGAGACCGGGCGGCACCCTGGCCGCTAATGACGGCCATATTCGGCAAATACAAAGCACCCCAAGGTGAAATAGACCCAATAGAATGTATGAGATGGGCGTAGGATGGTCTCCAGCGTCGAGCGGGCCTCTCGGTACTGCATGCCCCGTCAGCTCAACTGTCAGAGAATCCAATATTTCCTCCGCTGTGAGACATGGGGCTGAGGGCAGAGCTGCTGAGCTGAGGGTTAAAACCATTGCGGACCTGTTCCCAGGCGGGCAGTTCCTTGAATCGCTGCCCCATCCTACCGCGCGGGAGGCCACGGCACTCGACACCTTGCTTTTTTATCAATTGCGTGCAACCTGCAGGGTGACCTATGACACCTTTCCTGAGCCCCCCCGGCCTTGGAACACCTATATGTTACAGCTGCTCTGAGGAAACTGGTCACGAGGATTTACTCTATCACAATAAAATCCCCCCAACTGGATGCATCCCAGGCGAGGGAGGAGTGGGAGCGAGAGTCGGAAAGTGAGATTCCGGAGGAAAGATGGACATACTGCTGTGGGCAGACAGAGCGACTATCCCCCAATTACAGATTGCGTCTGATCCACTTTAAATATCTCCACAAGGTATACCGCACTCCCCTGCAAATGTACAAAATGAGACTGAGGGATAATTCGAACTGCTGTCGCTGCTCAGCGGGTGGGGCCACTTTTTTGCACTTAGCCTGGGACTGCCCGAAAGTGGCAGAGTTCTGGATGAGGGTTTGTGACACAATCAGCAATATTACCAGCACTCACCTAGCACCACACCCTGTGTCGAGAAGATGCCGATCACGCACCCGCGGTTGATAGCAATGCTGCTACTACTGGCCAAGCGCAGGGTAGCTATTCATTGGGGCCAGAGACCTGTACCTGCAAACGCCGCGTGGCTATCAGATGCTGCACACTGCCAGGAGCAGCTTGGCGCGTATTGGGAACTCATGCCAGCGCGATCCAGACCACTAGATATTTGGGAACCCTTCACCACATACCTTAGAAGCAGGGATGCCGAAACACTGAATAAGCAGGAGTAGGCTGCACCAGAATGCATGCATTGGAAGGCCGAGGAGTAGACCGGGAAGAAAGAGGGGACTGCAAATTATTATTCTGCATTGTATTGCTCATAATTGTTGGGAGGGGGGATGTAGTAAGTGTTGCTTCCTTTTTATGCTCCCTCCCATTGGCAACAGCCTGAGACAGTAAGGCCCGGGCCTCCTCCTGGACCACAGGCAGCACTTGCGTAACCAAATCCCATAGTATATAGGAAGAGCTGCCCAATAAGCACGCTGTTTTCACTGACTGCAGTGCCAGGCTGGTTTAAGAGAACTTTCTCTTACCAAAGGAGTACAGCCTCTTAGATTCCCTATCTGGTGGAGTGGTAGGGAACACACTAGGGTGGATAATGGATGAGGAGGCTTAGACCACCAAGCTATCTGGGGTGGGGCGCTGGGTAAGGAGACTAGGATCCCCAGGAATGGAGCAAAGGTGGCGGGCAATCATCCTATTCACAGGAGCCCCTGTGCTAGGCTTGGGCGAGGTCCCAAGTAGGACTTCCCTAAGGGCTTAATTGAATGGGAGCAATGGTTCTGAGGGGGTGACTCCTGACTGAAGCACCACCTTCAAGACATTAGTATTGATTGTCGCTGAGGGCAGGTAGCTTAAGGTCCAGGCCCCTCACCCGCACTACCATTGCAAATGAGGATCGCTCCTTCTTAGCCACAGTAGTCTTGTTCCTCAACTGGTTTATCTTCATAAGGGTCCCTAAACCCCTCCCAAATGTCTCCATCACCAGGCCTATCCATCAAATAAGGCACTGGCTCAGCTCTGGGAAGAATGTCCGCAGTCGGCGCGAGGCGTAGGATGGCGCCCATTTGACTCTATGTCGGAGGTGGGAATAACAATGGGGACAGCGTCACCGGGGGCGTCGGCACTGGAGCGGGCGTCAACCACATTACACTGATGAGCTCCATGCTGAGTGAAATACTTCGACTTTTTTAACAAGTTGGGGTATCAAAGCTGGATTTATGCACATGAAGTCTTTTAACTATAAGGTATCATGTGCTTTTTGAGAGAAATTACTCAAGCTAAACTGTGTACTGCTCAAGTGAGATGTTGCCCACCTCTATGCCTCAGTGCCTTTGTGTGCCAGGCTCCATGCCATGAGCTCTGCAATGACGGTTTTACTATAGGGAATGGCCTGATAGCGCACTTTATTTCCCCTGATACTAGGCTTAAACAAAGCATGCTCCAATCCATCCCCAGGGCCTTTGTGACCTTGTATGGTACATAACTTGAGTTTGAAACAGCCCCCAATTTCACAGCAGTAACTGTAAAAGGTAATCAATGTGAGTGATGCAGTTTATATTGCCACTTCACGTTTGACTTCATCTTGCATTCTCTGAGAGTATTTGCTTTTCCTAGATGTTGCGCTTCTAGAGTTTTTTTTTTTTAATTCAACATATGACTCTTGTATGCTGCTTACTGTGAATAGGGGTGGACGGAATTTGCGTAGTCGCGTTACGCAAAATTCTGCGAAACGGTAAAAAATCTCTGCGAGCACGCAGAATTCCGCGAGCACGCGGAATTGCTTGTTCCGCCTGTTCGCGATGCATTTTTCCTGTTCGGGGACGCTGTTTGCGTGCTCGGGGGGAAATATCTTGCGAACTTGCCCATGCGGTCGCCAATTGGCGCGGCCATCTTGTTTCACTTTCCCGCCCGCTCGCAATGCGTGTTTCCTGTTCGCGAACGCAGATGTCCGATGGTGCGTCCGAATGACGTGTTCGCGATCGCACACTCTCGCGGGATCGCGCGAACAGATAGGAAAACTCGTCGCCGAACGCAGGGATCCCGGTAAGTCGCTACCCCGCGCGCAAACACGCATTTTGAAAGCGCTAACAAGGAAAAAATTCCGCTACGCCGCGGAATTTTCGGCAATTCCGCGTTCTTTGCGGAATTGCCAAAATTTCGCAAATTCCACGAGCGGAACGGAATTTACCCCCCAGGTTTAACTGTGAACTGAGTCACCTCTGGGTGTCTTGGTGAGTTCAGTTTGTGGGTAGGTTTCATGAAGGGACACAGTTGAGAGCTTTAGAATTGAGGCTAAAGGCATTTCAAGAACCTCACAGCACCTGTCTGGGGGTCATAATCGTGTGCAGACTAATTCATCGTCCAGTCTCTAGTGTGGCCGCTCTGCAGAGCTCACGGAGTGATGTTCATGTACATGCCAATTGTAATTTCCATGTTATGTGCAAGGGTAAAGGAGGAATACACAAGAGATACAATATTGACAACCGCAAAGAAAAAGAAAATGCTGTGTTCACAGTTGAGTAGAGTAAGTGCATATGTGACAAAGCAAGTGAGTAAGATTGAGTAATGGGAAGTCAGGGGGAATAATAGTGAATGATTGAGAATTAGTGCAGTGAGTGATGAAGAGTGAGTGAGTATACGCACGAGTGAAAATGAGTATGCATGAGAATAAGAATCTAAAATAATTTGGGCTAGCTCGCTTTGTTGGCTGGCATTCAGTGCATGTATTACGCCCCACCAGTTTCAAAGATCACCAGCCACCAAAAAGATATAAAATGAAATACTTAACTTCAAGTAAAATGTAAATAAATACACACTAAAATTAATAGATAAATATTGTAAATAAATAAAAATGTAATGAATAAAAAAATATAGTAAAACAAATATAAATGGGGAAAAACTAAATAAACGCAATTATGATTATAACAAAATTATTAAATAATAAAAATTAAATATACAAATACATTACTGATAATAAGATTTCTCAAACAAAACAGAAACTTCTTTGTGCATAATTAGCTGCTCCCTCCGTGCATGAGCAGTGCTGGCTCTGGCACTATGCTGGGAGCCAGCTGGGCCCCCAACTTGAGCTTTGTGGGTGCCCCAGGTGGGGATGGGGTACCCAGGTCCAAGAAGGGTCGGGAAAGGGGCTGCTCGCCCCCTTCCTAAATTATGTAATTTGGTTCAGGGAGGGGAGCTGCACTCCCACCTCCCCTTAATATATGTATTTATATGGTTTGGCCCAGGGAGATGGGGTCTACAGGACCTAATATGGCTTGAAGAGGGCGGCCACGCCGCCCCTCCCCCTTTTAATTGTTTTGGCCACCGGGAATGGGGTACCACATGGGGGCCATGCTGGCGGACACGGCATCGTCACGAATAATGCGTGCGATTAAAAAAAATCTATTTTGGACACATAACTTGTGTCACTAACACCTACATTTCTCAACCATGGGGTCAGAGTATCTCCACCCTGACCCCTTATGTGGGCTCTCACACACATTTTCAGACCCGGGAACCGTTCTCGATAGATAGAATGGGGGCCGCAACTTTCTATTCAGGTTGCGACAAGCCAATCAGAGCATTCATATTGGCATGTGCATTCATCGCGAAACCTTCGCGAAATATCCGTGGCCAGAGATATCACTATAATTTTAAACTTACATTTCTCAAAAGCTACTGAATAGATTTACACCAAATAAGCAAAAGGCACTTCCTTGAACCAACATCTACCTCCCTGCCAAATTTGGTGTAAGTCCGTTCAGCGGTTCGGGCTGTAGAGGTGGCTATAGGTTCCTATGGGAATTAACATTACAAATGCAACCTTATTTCGCGCCCCAAATTCTCGGTCCCCACTGCACGGATCACCCACAAACATTTCAAATCAATAGTATCCACGATAACACTTTTTTTTGGCAAAATTTCATGCAGATTGGTCAAACAACCCCAAAGCTATAGCCAAGTCAAACAATGCTTTTCCTATGGAAACTAGGTCCGAACTAAAACTACCTACTGGCGACCGCCATTAGGGGGGATATATATATATATATATATATATATATATATATATATATATATATAGGGGCGCTCTCAGGATGCAGCACAAAGAGTCACAGTGTCACAGTATTGCAGGAAACTGTTTATTCACACAACGCGTTTCGACTGCCCAGCAGCCTTGGTCACATGTGCTCACATCACCACTGGGGTGTCCTTAAAAATGCATGATAGACATATATGAAGGACACAAAAGGATCTAATGTGTCGGCCATATTGCAACGGTGTTCAGCAAGTCAGAAAAAGTGTAGAACATGCCATGGTGAGTGTACACCCTTAAAATGAGGAATATATTCAACGAAAGTCAGGCCTGTGAGCCACACTTGCAAACACAAAATGCATATTAGCACCAAAGTGGTGAAGTATGTGCGGCAAGTGCGAACTGTCCGGGGCCTTACAACAGTACATCACTTGTGTGAGTGTCAAAAAAATGTTTAGCGATTGGATAGGAAAAGTCTTTATTTTTTATGGCACGCAGATGCTGGACAATTCGTAATTTCAGCTTATTTATCGTACTTCCTACATAATGTTTCCCACAGGGACATTCCAATATGTATACTACATACTTCGACTCACATATGTTCTTTAATTTGCTCAGTCTTTCCATTTTTAAGTTTGTATGTTAATGAGTTTTTACCATGCTTGCATGCTCGACATTTTGAACATTTCCAGAAGCCTGGTGTTTTTAACCAAGATGATGTTATTGGTTGTTTTGTATCCAGATGGCTTTGTGTGAGAATTTCTCCCAGGGAGGCTGTCTTTCTATATGTAATATTTGGATTCAAGGACAGTGTCTTTTTTAAAGTTTCATCTAGTATGAGGATTTTTCAATTTCTTTGCATGATTTCTTTTCGCTCTTTGTTCTCATTGTTAAAATCTATAATCAACCATATTTTTTCATTTCCATTGTCTCTCTCATAAGTTTTTGTTCGAGGTGTTAAAAGGTCATCTCTTGGTCTTTGCCTGACTTTGTTTTTTGCAGTTTCTATTACTTCCAATGGATAGCCTCTTTCGAGAAATCGACTGCTCATTTCTTCCAATTGTTGTTCAGTACCTGATACTTCTGAGCAGTTTCTTTTTGCTCTGAGCATCTCTCCATACGGTACGCTTTTGGATGTCCACTGTTTGCATGGAGGATACTGTTGCACGTAAGTTGGCTTTCAATACATTTTTGTACAAAGTTTTTGATTCTTAATAAAAACCGCCACATCTAGAAAGATGACACTTTGTTTGCTGATCGAAGATGTAAAGGACAAGTTATAATTGTTGTTATTTAGTGAATCTATAAAATTCTCAAGATCTCTTTGATTTCCTTCCCATATCACGAAAAGATCATCAATGAATATTGTCCAAAATTTGATGTTCAGATTCTCCTTCTTCTTCATAATTTCAGTTTCCCATAGCGCCATTAGAAGGTTGGCATAGGTGGGCGCAAAAGATGTACCCATTGCGGTCCCCTGTTTTTGTCGAAAAAGGTCTGCTTTGTAAAGAAATATGTTATGGGTTAGGCAGTATGTCAACATTTCCAAAAGCATTTCAGAATGTTCCAAGAAACTCATTGACCTTGTTTCTAGGAAGTGTTTTACAGCTGATATTCCATCCTCATGGAGAATTTATGTATATAGAGATGTTACATCTATTGTTGCCATTACAAATTCCTCTTCCCATGGGATTTTTTGGATTTTATTGAGAAAGTCCATTGTATTTCGTAGGTAAGATGGTAAAGGGGTAACATAATCCTTTAAAAAGAAATCAATGAATATAGATGTTTTTCTAGAAGAGAGCCAATTGAACTCACTATTGGTCTTCCTGGTGGATTTGTTAATGATTTGTGCACTTTCGGTAGAAAGTATATCGTCGGGATGGTGGGATGATCAACCTTTAGGTACATGTACTCTTCAAAGTCAATCAGATCTCGATCTTTCCATTCTTGTAGTTTCAGATAGTATTCTAAAGTCAAAGCTTCCATGGGGTTGTTCTTAAGTCTTTCATAATGATCTTCCTTTCTCAATTGTCTGTTGGCTTCCTTTATGCAATCATCAAGATTCCGGATTACGATATTACCGCCTTTATCTGAGCCTTTGATGCCATGATTTTTTATGTTTCTTACTCTTATTTTGAGAGTTGTTTTGCATTTGTCGATTGATATCCTGTATCATGATCTCATGAAAGAGGTCAATCTTGTTCCCAGGTGGCAGTTGTGGACAGAAGGTTGATTGCGCTTTTAGGCCACTATCTCCTCCTTTCCATGTCGCAATGCCTAAATTCTGACAGAATTGTTTATCAGATTCAACAGGTTGTTCCAGTTCCGTGGACCTAAGTTCTTGTTCTTCTCCCAATGATATCAGGGTTCTTAAAGTTGGTGGGCCCGATTCACAGAAGTAATCGGAGACGAAAGTCTAACTTTACGACTTTCGGTATTCACCAAGGGCTTTTACGAGTAGTAAAGTTAGACTTTTGGTCTAAGTTTAGACCAAAAGTCTAACTTAGACCAAAATTCTAACTTTACTACTACTAAAGTTAGATTTTTGGTCTAAGTTTAGACCAAAAATCTAACTTTAGTAGTAGTAAAGATAGACTGGACATATCTGGCCGTCATTTCCTGAGCCCTTGACAGAGGGATCCCCATGATCTCCTGGAGCCTGGGACTTGCCTGATTGCACATCATTTTTGGCCCCAAATTGCACAGTGAGCGGATCCGCTGTGCCTAGCCCTGCTCGTGCCTCCCGGCGGAACTCGGAGTGTGGCGGGGCCCGACGTGACGCAGACTTACAGCCTAGTAACCATAGGCAGTGGGCAGCTGAGCCCTGAACGATGATTTGTAGGCGCTACCTGCTAGGAGAACCTCGACATACCCACCACTGTGACGTCAACTCCTGCAGCAGGCATGGGCAAGCAGGATGCCAGGAAGCCTAAAGCTCCCCTTCGAGGGCAAATGCTCTACCCGCCATGCGGACCAGGAGACACACTCAGACTCCCTCAGAATCCTTGTCGAGCTGCAAAACGCAAGATACTTATATTAAAGAGCTGTTGATTGATGTCAAAACCAGCCTCAGAGCGATTGAGGCCAAGCTAGACGCACTTACCAACAGATTAGACCATATGAAGCAAAGAGTCAACAAGCATGATACCAGACTTGAACAGGTAAAAAGTTGTGTCTCCAACGCTGAAGACGCTCAAGTGGAGTCCAAGAAACATCTGCTACGGATGGACAAAATCCTCGACCTCATCAGGGCCAAGAACGAAGACCTTGAAACGAGGTCACAGCGTAACAACCTTCAAATCATGTGCATCCTGAATCCACTGCTATCACCACCATGGAGGGCTTCATGGAGTCACTCCTTTGTGAACTTTTCAGAGATGCCTTGTTGCCTGTATTCATCGTAGAAAGGGTGCATCGATCCCTGGGCCTGTGGCCCACTCAGGTTGCACCTGCAGGGCACACCTACTAAACTATAGGGATAGAGACCTGATTCTCCGCCTGGCCTGTGAGAGACAATTCATAATCCATCAGGACAACTCCATATCCTTCTATCTGGACTTTGCTATCACTGTTTCCCGACGTATTGTTTGGGAAAGATGAAAGGAATCGGGGGGAGGGAGGGGGTTCCGAAGTTCAACCATCTTTAGGGGGTTTGAGTGGGAGGGGGTGGGTGGATGAGGGCTCTTCTAATTGTTGCTTTTCTTTTTTCTGTCTTTGAATACTTTTGTAGCTTTACGCGATGCTTCACAACACCAGCGATCTGTCACACTTCGCTCACTACACGACCATAACAGCACAACATTATGCACAATAGACAGGTCCAACTTAGATGTCCATAAAATGGCTCACCTCGAATATCAGGGGTCTTAACGACTATCGCAAATCTCGCCTCGTACATGTATATATTGAACGCCACTGTATAGATATCTCTTTTCTACAGGAGCTACATCTTTCAACACGCACTGCTCCAGGATTGAACGCCAGGTGGTATGGTGAGGCATTCACCCCGTTATATTTTAACTATGCTAGAGGATTGGCCATATTGATCCATAAAGGGTTGCCATGGCGTTCTAAGGATGTCATTGTAGACAAAGAACGGCATTATGTCATAGCGACAGGCACACTGCATAGACAACCCCTAACCCTAGTGCCAGTATACGGGCCGAACACAGATGATCCGGGATTCTTCGTCGAGTTATGGCGACTGGTGGCGGGGAGGGCACAAGGGGTGACGCTCTGGGGAGGGGACTTCAATGTAGTCCTAGATGACAGTTATGACAGATCTAGTTTGTCACGCTGCCCGCATCCTGCCACAGCATCTGTGCTCAATACCCTCATGCAAGACAATCACCTACTTGATATATGGAGATGGTCCCGTGGGGGACAGCGAGAGGGTACCTGTGTCTGCTCCCACTATAACACTTGGTCGAGAATAGATTATTGGCTTACATCTAAGGAGGCAAAGCTATGGGAAGCTAAGGCTCCACACCTGGCTCGCACACTATCAGATTACGCCCCGTGCTTTTAGAGATATTGATTCCTCAAACCCCCCCAGCACGTTCTCATGGCACCTTCCCCCAGGGGCACTGTATGACGCAGTGTTCCGGGAGGAAATAAGCACAGACATAATTGCATACCTTGAACAGAACAAGGACACCTGACATCTCCATCAATACTATGGGAAGTATGCAAGGCGGTGTTGTATTTCCAAACAGGCTGGTGTGCTTAGGGCGATAAGCACGCAACTGACTAAACTTGAATGTGACATTCGGTACTTAGAAGCTGATTACCACCGTTCCAATGATTCAGGTACACTGGCAGCTATTCGGGAGAATATATCGGAATACACGCTTGAGGCTGAGTGAGAAGTGAGATATCTGGGTAGAGATGATCAGGCTTGCCGCTATGGAGGGGGACAGACCTAGGAAGACACTAGCGTGCCTCCTTCGATGCCCACTAACCTCCACATACCTAGTTGAATTGCTAGACAATGATAATTGTGTCCAGGACTCGTCCACAGGAACTCTGACCACGATGTCCACTTTCTATGCCAAGCTCTACACCGCCACCCCCACCCAGGACAAGGCTGAGCTGACTGCATACCTCGACACTTTGCAATTAATCTGGCTCAATAATGCGCATAGGGAATTCCTTGACATGCCCATTACGGTGGAAGAAATTGTGCAAACCATGAGTTCCCTCCCGAACGACAAGGCACCAGGCCTTGATGGCTTTACCACTTCCTTCTATAAAGAATATGCTGCTCTCCTAGCCCCACATCTAATGTCCATTTTTGAGGACTTCCTTAAAGAGGGCATCCTTCCCCCCTCACTCAGAGAGGCTGTAATGGTCTCAATTCTCAAACCCGACAAGCCTGCCTCCAGATGTGACTCATACAGGCCATTATCACTAATTAATGTGGATAACAAAATATTTGCAAACATTCTGGCAAATCGCTTGATGCTTCTGCTGCCCAAAATGGTAATACAAAAGGGGATAATGGACGGAACGTTTGAGCCAATCAAACACTCACCCCCAGTCAACTGATCTGGGTTTAATCCATCATCATTCAGACATGGCTTGGCAGTTCGGGCTGGACTGTTCCCATGAGGCACAGGGTCAGACTGATTTGCATATGGCCATGTCTGAACTGGGGTGGTGGAGTGAGCTAAAGAATGATGATGGATTAAACCCAGATCAGTTGACTGGGGGTGAGTGTTTGATTGGCTCAAACGTTCCGTCCATCATCCCCTTTTGTATCGCCCAAAATGGTAAGGCCAGATCAGGGCGGATTCATTCCTGGGCGCTCAACCTCACACAATCTATGCATTTTATTTCCGGTAATGCACCACCTTGATCTGCACATTCAGGCAGTGGCTGCCTTGCTTGACGCTACTAAGGCGTTCGATTAACTAACATGGGACTACCTGTTCCCACTTCTCCGATGGCTGGGACTCAGTCCTTCTTTTATTCGTTACATACAATTGCTAAACACACTTCCAACAGCGCAAGTCCGCATGAATGGACTTATCTCTGATCCTATACCAATCACTCGAGGAACGCGGCAGGGATGTCCCCTCTCACCATTAGTATTTGCCATAGCAATAGAGTCTATCTGAAAGAGACACGTTAGTGACAGATTCCTTACCTTAGAATAGATACCCCAGCAATACCAACCCCGGTGGTGGGTCTGCGAACAAAGATCAGACAAGGAAGTCCTGGAGGACAGAACGGCCAAAGAAGCCGTCCCTCCGGACTTGGCTGTCAAGGCAGTAATGCTTGGTAAACGTGTGCAGCGAGGCCCACGTAGCTGCCTGACAAATGTCCTGCAATGGGACACCACGCCCCAAAGCCGTGGTGGCGGCTGTCGCCCTGGTCGAATGGGCACGCAGCCCAAGAGGGGGCTCATTCTTAGCCAAAGAATAACAGGCCTTGATACACAAGACGACCCAGCGGGAGATGGTCCGCTTGTGTACCGCCCGACCTTTTTTGGCGCCCACGTAGCCAACAAAGAGCTGGTCGTCCACCCGGAACTGTTGTGTGCGGTTTAAATAAAATGAAATCGCACGTTTTGGGTCTAGACGGTGGAGCCTTTCTTCCTCTCTAGAAGGATGCGGAGGCGGAAAGAAGGTGGGCAAAGTGATGGTCTGCCCAATATGGAAAGCAGCAACCACCTTTGGCAAGAAGGACGGACGCGTCCTAAGAACAACCTTGTCTGGATGGACAGACAGAAAGGGGGGCTTACAAGAAAGAGCCTGGAGCTCACTCACCCGCCGAGGGGAGGTGATAGCCACCAAAAAGGCTGTCTTCAGAGTGAGAACACGAAGAGGACAGTTATGTAGAGGCTCAAAGGGAGCACACATTAAAAAGGTAAGAACCAAGTTCAAGTCCCACTGAGGCATCACAAACGGAACAGGAGGGAAGAGGTGTGTAATGCCTTTTAGAAACCTGTTAACAACAGGGGACTTGAAAAGGGAGGGCTGATCAGGAAGCCTGAGGAAGGCCGAAATGGCACAAAGATAGCCCTTGATGGTACCCAGGGCAGAACCCTGTTGGGCCAGAGAGAGAAGGAACAGAAGAACCTCAGAAAGAGGGGCAGAAAGGGGATTCACAGCCTTTGCTGTGCACCATGCCACAAACTTGTTCCACCTGCAGGCGTATACCACCTTAGTGGAGGGACGGCTGGCTGCCAGAATCACATCACAAACTTCGGGAGGCAAGTCGAAAGGAATCAACTGCCGCCGCTCAATCTCCATGCAAGGAGGTGGAGACTGGACAGGTTCGGGTGGAGGACCGTCCCCTGCTGCTGCGACAGAAGATCCTCCCAAATAAGCAGACGGATCGGGGGATCGATGCTTATACTGAGTAGCTCGGGATACCAAACTCTTCAAGCCCAGTCCGGAGCCACAAGGATGACTTGGGCTCGGTCGCGCCGAATCTTCTTCAACACTCTGGGTAGAAGTGGTATAGGCGGAAAGGCGTACAACAGACTGCAACTCCACTCGCGACGAAAAGCGTCGCCTAGCGAGTGCCGCCTTGGAAATACCAAAGCGCAGAACTGATGAAATTGCGCGTTCTCTTCGGTGGCGAATAGATCTAACCAAGGCTCTCCCCATTGAAGAAAGAGTCCTTGCGCCAACTCCGAGTGAAGACGCCATTCGTGATCCATCATGCACCTGCGGCTGAGTTCGTCCGCCCTGGCGTTCAGAGAACCTGCCAGGTGTTGAACCATCAGAGACATGCCCTGATGTTCCAGCCATGTCCAGAGACGCAGAGCCTCCTGACATAGGGTCCACGACCCCACCCCGCCTTGTTTGTTGCAGTACCACATGGCGGTGGTGTTGTCGGTGAACACCTGCACCACCTTCCCCTTGACAGAGGGAAGGAATGCCTGCAGAGCAAGTCGGATCGCCCGGAGCTCCAGAAGGTTGATATGGAGTCGGGACTCCGCTGGAGACCAGAGGCCTCTGATCTCCGCCTCTCCCATGTGACCGCCCCATCCCAGAAGGGACGCATCCGTCACAATTGTGTGCTCTGGCTGGGGAAGGGAGAGGGATCTGCCCGTGACCCATTGCCGGTTCGAGAGCCACCACTGCAACTGTCGTGCAGTTCCCTCCGAGATCTGGACGTAATCGGACAGGTTCCCCTGATGCTGCGCTCACTGGAACTTCAGGTCCCACTGCAGAGCCCGCATATGCCATCTGGCATGATCGACCAGCAGGATGCAGGAGGCCATGAGGCCCAGCAACCTCAGGGTCATCCGTACTGAAACCCAGGATAGAGGCTGAAAGATCGGAATCATAGCCTGAATATCCTGGACTCGCCGTTCGGGAGGATAGGCCCGAAACTGCGTTGTGTCCAGAACTGCTCCGATGAAAAGGAGCTGAGGAGAAGGAATCAGGTGCGACTTCGGCACGTTGATGGAGAACCCCAGCGAGTGCAGGAGTTCGGCCGTAGTCTGGAGGTGGGAGACGACTGCCTGGGACGAGCCCGCCTTCAGCAACCAGTCGTCGAGGTAGGGGAAGACTGGAACCCCTGCCCGGCGCAGATGAGCTGCGACCACCGCCATCACTTTCGTGAACACCCGTGGGGCGCTGGTAAGGCCAAAGGGGAGCACGATGAACTGAAAATGCTCGTGGCCTACTGTGAACCGCAGGTAACGCCGGTGGGCCGGCAGGACGGGGATGTGAAAATATGCGTCCTGCAAGTCCAACGCTACCATCCAGGGTCGAGGGTCGAGGGCAGTCAAGACCTGAGCTAGGGTGAGCATCTTGAACTTCTCCTTCCGGAGGAAGCGATTGACGTTCCGGAGGTCCAAGATAGGACGCATGTCCTCCTTGTCCTTTTGGGCACCAGAAAGTAGTGGGAATAACAACCACGCCCTACTTCTGGGGTCGGAACGCGCTCGATGGCCCCCTTGGCCAAGAGGGCCGCAACTTCCTGCTGAAGAAGCACCAAGTGATCCCCCGACATGCGGTGGAATTGAGGTGGCATGGCTGGGGGGGAAGTCTCGAAGGGGAGGGAGTAGCCCCTTCGGACAATGTCCAAGACCCACCTGTCCGATGTTATGGTACGCCAGTGGGGAAGGTGATGGCGGACCCTGCCCCCCACTGGCGTGCTGTGGACCTGAAAGGATGGACTAGGAGGGCTTGAAGGCCGCGGACGGGGCGGAGGTAGTGGCCTGACCCGCATGCTGGTTACCCGACCCGCCTCGGCGGGAGCCACGTCCTCGGCCACGCGAAGGCGCTTGCTGCGCGGGCCAGTGGCTGGGCAATGGACGTGACTGGGCGTCCCTTCCGTGGCCACGAAAGGAGCGAAAAGTAGACTGCTGCGGAGGGCGCGAGGCGGAGAGGCCCAAGGACTTGGCCGTTGCCCGCGAGTCCTTAAAGCGCTCCAAAGCGCTGTCTGCCTTATTGCCAAAAAGGCGGATGCCATCGAAGGGCATGTCCATAAGGGTGTTTTGGACATCGCCCGAGAAACCAGTGGTCCTCAGCCAGGCGTGACGGCGCAGCGCCACTGTCGTCGCAAGCGATCTGCCCAGCGAGTCAGCGGTGTCTAGGCCACATCTGATCGTGAACTTCGCCGCGTCTCTCCCGTCTGCAATAATACAGGTGAGTAGTGTCTGGACCTCCTCAGGACAATTAGGCAGCACTTGCGCCACCGAATCCCACAGAGAGTGGGAATAACGGCCAAAAAGGCAAGCGGTGTTCACAGACCGCAAGCCAGCACTGGAGGAAGAAAACATCTTCTTCCCAAATTGCTCCAGTTTTTTGGATTCCCTGTCCGGCGGAGCCGTAGGGAAGGCGCTTTGAGAGGTAGAGGCTTGGACAACCAAGCTCTCGGGGGTGGGGTGTTGGGAGAGGAACAAGGGGTCACCCGGGGCCGGGCGATGGCGTCGGGCTACGTTCCTGTCCACAGGAGCCCCTGTGGTGGGCCTGGACCAGGTGCCCAAAAGAACGTCAGAAAGTGCGTCGTTGAACGGCAGCAGTGGCTCCGAAGAGGTAGCCGCCGGCTGAAGCACTTCCGTCAGGAGGTTAGTCCTGACAGCCACTGTAGGGAGTTCGAGGCGCAAGGCCGCGGCCGCCCTACGCAACACCGTTGCATAACTTGCTCCCTCCTCCGTAGCCACGGAAGGAGGAGACAGCATGCCAAGGTCTGGAGAGGTGTCCAGGCCACTGGCATCACCCAGTTCCTCTGCCCAGTCCTGATATGGCTCACACTGAGCTGTGAGAGGGTCCTTCGACCCCTTCCAGTCCTCCTCGTCCTCCAATACAGGTGAAAAATATGGAGGGCGGAGATGAGGGAAGAAAAGTCCCATCGGCGTCGGAATCGGCGTCGGCCGACCCGGCGCCGTGTCCTGTTCCGGGGAGAAGCTGGGGACGGCGTCGTCCGGGACGTCGGACGGCGCCGAGAATGGTACCGGAGTGGTCGGCGCCGGTGGAGGTGTTGTTAGGTCAACCGGCGTCGACCGGGATCCAGGCCTGGATCCGAGAGGGCCCTGCGGCGCCGGGGCCGGAGACACCGGGGCCGGAGCCGCCGGTGGGAGGATCCCCACTGGGGCCCGCGGGGCCCGAAGGCGCACCTGGGTTACCCTTAGGCCCGAAGATGCGAGCCATGGCCGACAAGAAGTTTTGGATGTCGGCCGGAGTCGACGTCGGACCCGGAACAGGAGGTAGTCCGGCGTCGGCTGTTCGGGCACCCCCGGAGCCGCGGGGGCGGTACCAACAGGATCCTCTGCCGAGTCGAGAGACCGGCGAGGGGAGGTCTTAGAGAGACGCTTCTTCGACCTCTTGTGCTTCGCCTTACCTGAGGACGAAAACTTGGACCCCGACGAATGACGACAGCTCCGCGACCGGCCCCTCGACCTCTCCCGGGACCGGGACCTCGAGCGGCGCGGAGCCGAGTGCCGGGCCTCGAGAAGCTTTCGAGACCGCTCTCGCAAAGCCTTCGGGGCGAGGGACCGACACTCGGGGCACGACGCGGGGTCGTGGCCGCGCCCCAGGCAGAAGAGACACTCACGGTGCGGATCCGTAATCGACATCATGCGATTACAGACCTCGCATGGCTTGAAGCCGGGCATCCCTACTGACACCGTTGGAGTCGAAACGATTCGAAAACTGGGACAAAAAGTCTCAAAAAAGATTCAGTCAAAAAATGACTGGGGCACTGCTCAATCCGGATCTGCGCTTACTGGCGTGGAAAAAGAAAGAACTGACGCCAGCGCGCATGGGCGGCGTCTAAGTATTGGCCGCGACGTCATCCCGGCGATCACGACGCCGACGACGGACGCGGAGCCGCAGGACGACGCCTACCGACGCGCAGGGGTACTGCTACGCAAAACTTTCCGGATCCAGCCTGACGCCTGGGGATATTCTAAGGTAAGGAATCTGTCACTAACGTGTCTCTTTCAGATTTATGATTTATAGACACTTTTTTCAGGTGGATTTTCAGTTAGGTTTTAGCACTGGACCGTCGGTAATAGTGCCTTGATGCCTTTGGGTAACGCACTCTACAAATTCAAATCAAATCAAGAACAAGTTACTTATCTTCAGTAATTCGTTATCTGGTATCTAGACGTACATTCCTTACCTTAGAATATCCCCCAAGCATAAGACTGGATCCGGAAAATCTTGAGCACTACCTCTGAGCGCCAGTAGGTGGCATCCACCTCTGTGATGCCATCCTCACTGAAAATGGCATGTGTGGTGCCTATATAAGCACAACCTCAGCACGCTGACATCAGTTTCTTTTTGTGACATTTCTGCACCAGAAGCATGCAGCCACAGCTGAAGGCTGATGGGCGAGTGTGCAGATACTAAGAACCTACAGAGACCTTCCTAGGCAAAAAACTGGTCACAGAAACAGGGAGGTTAGGAAGGATGGTAAAGAATATGCGGTTAGATAGTCTCTACCAGATAAAGTGTTACCAAAGGTAAGTAACTTGTTAATCTGATCTGATAGCCGCAGATTCTTTACCTTAGAATATATACCCAAGCAATACTTCCTCAGAGGGCGGATAGTGCCTGTCACGAAAGACCTGACTGTCCAGGCAGTAGTGTTTCGTAAGTGTGTGCACAGATGCCCACGTGGCAGCCTGACACATGTCCAGGACAGGAACTCCGCAAACTAATGCAGTGGTCGCAGCTGTGGCTCTGGTGGACTGACCTCGCAAGCCCTCATGGGGCTGCTTTTTGGCCAGAGTATAGCAGATCTTAATGCAGAGCACAATTGATCTGGTGATAGTCCGTTTCTGCACTGCTTTCTCTTTCTTCGCCCCGGTGAACTCAACGAAGAGTTGATCATCCACCCGGTGTTCTCTGGTGCGACTGATGTAGAACAGCAATGCTCTTTTTGGGTTCGAGTGATGGAGTCTCTGCTCCTCATTAGAAGGGTGAGACGGAGGAAAGAAGGTTGGTAGCGTAATGCTTTGGCTGATGTGGAAAGGCATCACCACTTTGGGTAGAGAAGAGGCACAGGTGAGGAGAACCAGTTTGTATGGGAAACAATTGGTGCATGGACGGTGTACAGAGAGTGCCTGTAGCTCGCTTATGCTCCTGGCTGATGTAATGGCCACCAGAAAGACGGTTATGATTGTCAAGAGACACAGAGAGAAGCTGAGCATGGCCTCGACGGGCAAACACATTAAAAAGGTTAGGACAAAGTTAAGGTCCCATTGGGGGATAATGAAGGGGATAGTTGGAAATATATGTTGAAGTCCTTTAAAGAAACAAGTCACAACAGGTGACGAACAGGGAGGGCTGATACGGCACTAGTAAAGAAATCCGACCTTGCCAAAAGACACCCTTTAACTGTGCCCAAAGCAAAGCCTTGCCAGGCTAAAGATACAACAAAGAGTAATACCTCAGACAAACGTGCTGCAATAAGATGAACACGGTTTTCAGCACATGAAGTCATAAACTTGTCCCAGTGGAAGGCATACTTTGTTGATGAGCGCCTGGCTGCCAGTATAACTTCACAGACTTCCGAGGGAAGATCAAAAAGTATCAACTGCCACCACTCAATCTCCACGCAGGTTCAGGTGTAGAACCTTGCCCTGTTGCTGTGAAAGAGCAGGTTCATGTGTAGAACCCTGTCATGTTGCTGCAACAGAATATCCTCTCACAGGGGCATCCTGACTGGAGGACCGACGCTCATGAGTTCAGGATACCATACTCTCCGTGCCCAATCTAGACCCACAAAGATGACTTGGGCCCGGTCAATCCTGACCCTTTTCCGAGTTCGAGGCAGCAATGGTAACGGCGAGCAGGCGTCCAGCAGTCCTAAGCCCCTCTCATGACAAAACAGATCTCCAAGTGAGAGCTGCCTAGGAAACTCCAACGTTTAATAGTGCTGATCAGCGGTAGGGAACAGATCTAACAAAGGTTTTCCCCAGTTGCAGAAGGTACCTTGCACCACCTCAGGATGAAGACGTCATTTGTGATCCACTAGACATCGACAGCTGAGTTTGTCCGCCCTGGCGTACAGACAGCCCGCCAATTGTTGTTCGACCAGGAAAATGTCCTGATGTTCCAGCCGTGCCCAGAGACTCAGTGCCTGGTGACAGGGCCCACGACCCCACCTTGCCCTACTTGTTGTAATGCCACATGGTGGTGGCGTTGTCTGTGAACACCTGAACCAACCTCCCCTTGTGGGGTACGAAGGTTTTCAATGCCAGGTGGATCGCTCTCAGCTCCAACAAGTTGATGTGAGGCTGAGACTCTCCACCTCTCCCAGATGGCCACTACAACACAAAAGGGAAGCATTTGTCACCAATGTAAGGTCTGGATTGGGAAGGGAGAGAAGTCTGCCGCTGACCCAATCGTGGTTCGTCAGTCACTAATGCAGGTCTTTTGCAATTCTCTCCAAGATCTTGACCAGGTCGGAGAGATTCCCTTGATGCTGCACCCATTGGGATTTCAGGTCCCACTGCAAAGCCCATATAAGCCAGCAGGCATGCTTTACCAGCATGATGCAGGAGGCCATGAGAAACAGCAGCCTTAGTCAGTCTCACTGAAATCCAGGATAGAGCCTGAAACATCGGAATCATAGTCTGAATATCCTGGACTTGCCACTCCGGAGGGGAAGCGTGGAACTGCACTGTGTCCAGAAGGGCTCCAACGAAACGGAGCGTCTGAGACGGAGTCAGGTGTGACCTCAGCATGTTTGTAGTGAATCCCAGTGAATGCAGGAGGTCTGCCGTAGTGTACAGATGGGAAAGAACCGCCTGGGGCGATCCCACTTTCAACAGCCAGTCATCGAGGTAGGGGAAGACTGGAACGCCTGACCTCCACAGATGGGCTGCAATCACCTCCATCACTTTAGTGAACATCTGAGGGGCGCTGTTCAATCAATCAATCAAGCATTTGTATAGCGCGCTACTCACCCGGAGGGTCTCAAGGCGCTAGGGGGGGGGGGGTCCGCTACTGTTCGAACAGCCAGGTCTTGAGTTGCTTCCTGAAGGAGAGGTGGTCTTGGGTAAGGCGGAGGTGGATGGGTAGGGAGTTCCACGTCTTGGCAGCCAGGTAGGAGAAGGATCTTCCTCCCGTTGTGGCTCTTCGGATGCGGGGACGGCGGCGAGGGCGTGGTTGGTCGATCGTAGCTGGCGGGTGGGAGTGTAGAAGGTCAGACGGTCGTTGAGGTATCTGGGGCCTTGGTTGTGGAGAGCTTTGTGTGCGTGGGTGAGGAGTCGGAACGTGATTCTCTTGCTGACGGGGAGCCAGTGCAGGTCTCTCAGGTGTCCGGCGATGTGGCTGTGTCGGGGGATGTCCAGGATGAGTCGAGCTGAGGCGTTCTGGATGCGTTGGAGTCTTTTTTGAAGTTTGGCTGTGGTTCCGGCGTAGAGGAGTTGCCGTAGTCCAGTCGGCTGGTGACGAGGGCCTGGGTGACCGTTCTTCCTGGTTTCGGTGGGGATCCACCGGAAGATCTTGCGCAGCATGCGTAGGATGTTGAAGCAAGACGAGGAGACGGCGTTGACTTGTCGGGTCATTGAGAGGGAGGAGTCCAGGATGAAGCCCAGGTTGCGTGCGTGGTCCGTTGGTTTGGGTGCGTTGCCCAGGGCAGGGGGCCACCAGGAGTCGTCCCAGGCGGAGGGTGATGATCCTAGGATGAGGACTTCCGTCTTATCTGAGTTCAGTTTCAGGCGGCTGTTCCTCATCCACTCGGCTACGTCCTTCATCCCTTCATGTAGGTTGGTTCTGGCGGTTGTGGGGTCGTTGGTGAGGGAGAGGATCAGCTGGGTGTCGTCGGCGTAGGAGATGATGTTGAGGTTGTGTTGGCGTGCGATGGCTGCGAGGGGGCTCATGTAGACGTTGAAGAGGGTGGGGCTGAGTGATGATCCTTGTGGTACGCCGCAGATGACTTCGGTGGCCTCGGAACTGAACGGGGGGAGGCGGACTCTCTGGGTTCTTCCGGCTGTTGAGGCCAAAGGGGAGCACAGTGAACTGAAAATGCTCCTGACCCACCATGAACCACAGGTAACGCCTGTGGGCCGGCAGGATGGATATATGGAAATACAAGTCCAGTGCTACCATGGGTTCAAGGAAGACAGGACCGCGTTAGCATGAATATTCTAAACTTCTCCTTTTCCAGGAAATAGTTGAGAGTGCGTTGGTCTAAAATAGGGCGGAGGCCTCCATCCTTATTCAGGACCAGAAAGTAGCAAGAATAGCAACCACAAACTATATCTGATGTCATCACCCTCTCTATAGCTCCTTCAGCCAGAAGAGCCTGTACTTCCTGACACAACAAGTAGAGGTGGCCCTCCGTCAGCTGATCAGAAGATGGTGGCAGGGCCGGCTGTGTGTCTGTGAATGGAAGGGTGTAACCCTGCTGAACAATTTGGAGCACCAATTTGTCCAAGGTTATAGGCCGATATCAGGGCAGATGGTGCTGGATTCTGCCACCGACCGGTTGCCCATGATCTGCGGCTGATCCTGTTCCATATCAGAGTTGGGTATAATGATGGGGTCGGGACTGCCAAGGGGCGACGACAGCGCCAGAAATGGTGCCACTGGAACAGGCTCCAGGGAAGGCTGCAGACGTGCAACCGGAGCCATTTCAGATCCCGGAACAGATTCAAAGGGCCTGAATGGCATAGAGGGCAATCCTATCGGCAGGAATCCAATTGGGACATCTGCTAAACCTGTGGGTCCTGAAGGTGCTCCAGAGGGGTCGGCCTGTCCAAATATGATGTGCATGGCCTCATGCAGGGGTCGCTCCGGAAAACTCCGGGAGGCGCAGAGCGGACCCAGACTCATTTTTCGCGGTTGACGTATGGTAACGGAGTCTAGATTTGTGGCAACGTTCCCATGCTTCGTTCGAAGACTTGGACTGGTGCGTCAGTCAAAGAGCGCTTCAACTTCTTACATATCTTTTTCTTGTAGGACTTACCCGACAAGAATTTGGAGTGTGAATATGACCGGTGGGAATGACCCCGAAGGCTGCCCTAGGACCCTCCTAGATACCAGGACCTGGAGTGGTGAGGATTCATCCAGGGATGGGCAACCAGGAGCTTCAGGTGCGCTCCAGCACTGCCTTGGGCTTCATCGCTCGGCAGTTGGAGCAAACCTTGGAGTTGTGGTCTGGCTCCAGGCACCACAAGCAAAGCAGGTGTGGGTCTGTCACAGACATCTGCCTCTGACAGGAACCACTGGGTTTAAACCCCACGGGTTTTTTTAGGGGACATCCATAATGTACACTGAGAACTTAGCTCACAAAGAATTTCGACAAAAAGTCAAAAAAGGTAGTCCAAAAAGAACTGAGGTAGCTCTCATTTCTGATGACACCAACAAAGCCAATACGGAGCTGGTCAACACCACCTATCGGTGCACAGATGTACTGCTCAAGATTTTCCGGATCCAGTCTGACATCTGGGGAATAGTTTAGGGTAAGCAATCTGTCTCTAATCAGATATGTTACATTATGTTTAAAAAAAAAAAAGATAGAAATTCACTGGAAAAAACAAAGATTAAACTGACGTTATAGTTAAGGATGGTAATAATATCTTACTTTACATTAAAAAAAAAACCTTAGATATTCACTGCAAACCCTAGAAAGTCACTGAAAAAAATAAGGTTAAAAGAATCGTTATAATTGGATGAAAATGTCAGTTTTAATCTAACATAATAAACTGAACAAGCACTGAAATTCACCAGTTATACTTTACTGAAATAACAATATTTCACACCTTTGCATGCACTGCTTATGACCTTGCATATAACATCACTCATGACATGTTCTAAGATATCATTGATATCACTGAAGAATCAGAAATGACATTATTGATAACACTGTGCATGGTGAGTGTGTAAGTTATACTTACTTCAGTTAACTATAACTGGTGAATTTCAGTGGTTTTTTTGTTTAAAATGTTACTTTAAAACTGACATTTTCGCCTAACTACAGTGTCACTTTAACCTTTGCTTTTTTCAGTGAATTTCAACAGTTTCTTTTAATGTAGAGTAAGATGTTATTAACATACCTAACTATAATGTCATTTTGGAAAGGATCCTGGGACGAGCACCGTTCCATTGGGAACTTCCTATATGGATACTTTCCCCGGTGTAATTCCAGGCATGGAAGGAGGGGGGGTGCAAAGTATTAGCTGACCTTGATCCGGGTGAAACATTCATTACATATGAGCAGGCATGTGGGGACTTTGAGTTCCGACAGGTCCACTATCTACACTACGCTGGACTGACGGAAATAGTTAAAGTGACCTGCCCGGCCTATCCCGCAGACAACTCACACACTTGATATATTGCTCACCTGTGGCTCTGGGCATAGACTGACCTCTCTCCTACATAACACAATGAGGGCAGACTGAACTGGCCCCCCTCCTAGGGCAAGGGCAGCATGGGACGCTGAAATGGCAGAGCCCCTGGGAGAAAAGACGTGGACAGCCATAAGTGTGCTTAATCATACACTCAGTATTCTGTAATGCACGTTTTAAACTAATGCATTACAATTTCCGACATCGTACCTACATGACACCAGTGAAGCCACACCGTATTGCCCCGGACTGCTCGGATGCTTGCCCGCGGTCTGGTAAGGCTGGGGTGGATTTCCTACATTTAGCATGGGGGTGTCCCGGGGTGAATCAATTCTGGACCCAGGTGGTGGAGATTGTGCAGAGGGGCACTGACTTTCATGTTGAGGGGTCGCCACTGCACTGTTTACTGGGACACATCAAGAAGCCAAAGAAGCACAAGATAGCTTACAAGTTTTTGCAGTTACTTTTAGTGTTAGCGAAGCGTAAGGTCGCCATAACATGGATGGGGCAGCGTACCCCAGATGTGGACGCATGGGACAGGGACAGCGTGAGTGGGCGCTGGCGGAAGTAGCCCATATGAAATTAAGCCGTAGAGAGAATAAGTTGGATGAGGACCTTAGAGAATGGAGGGAGCTCTGTGATGCCTTTTTGTACCCTGAACCGGATGCGAGTGACCCGCATGATTCAGACATCAGCGGGGACACGAATGAGGGGGAGGCGTTGTAAGATGCAAAGGATAAGAGCTAGGCATTGAAATTCACAGAAGAAAAGAAAGAAGAGAATAACGGAAAAACAATGACACGGGGAGAAGGTAGGGATGATAAGAACCTGCAAAAGTGAGATGAAGGGTCTAAGTATGTGTGTAATGGTGAATGAAAGGGACACGATGTGGAATAAACACTAGACGGCAATGGTGTTCAGTAACTCAAATATTCAGCAGGTAGGCCATGGCTTCTGGGGAAAAGTTTGGGCACCAGCATTTAATATTTTATAAATTAAGCGCAGCAGTGTAGAATCATAATTTACAAAAAGATGACTCTTCTTTCTGATGTTTTAGTATTATCAAGCTAAAACTACAGGACCATTTTGAGATATAATGGATGTAAAGTTCTCTCCACTGGAGATGGCTGTTTGGGGAAAATAGGTGAAGAGAAATAGTTTGAGTAACTTGAAAATCTGATACAAAGTGGGGCAGAAAAGAAGGATGTGTCCTTAACACTACCCTATTGTGATGGAAAATCAAGTAGGACCCATTAGTGGATAAAGCCTGCAATTCACTAACCTTGTTCCTCCTTATTGTGCATTTATACATGGTGGTGGCATTGTCTCTTTGTACTAGAACTATGTCTGTGAGAGCACTGGTACGAAAGTCCTGAGGGCAAGGATGATGGCCTAGAGCTGGAAAAACAAAGATCACGTGCCTAAGGACACCTACAGTCAATGTTCGCCAATTAAACACTGCAGCCAACAGTCCTGTTCCTAGTTTTACATTGTGATGGTCTGAAGGTATGCCTACAGGAGCTGCATCGCCTCATACAGAAGGACCAGGACAATATCATGAACATCTTCAGCAACCATTTATGGCCCCAGAAAGGGTGCACACGCTGGTTTAGCTCTAATAGTACTGCCTAAAGTGCATGCAATAGCTCAGCAAACCCACAAGAAACATGAAGAATCAGCCACTGCTGTGGGTTTCCAAGTATGTGCTGGAAACATATTCAGCAGTGCTCGTTCTTTCCCCCATTATGGAACCAGCACTAGAAGAGTGAACGCTGCCCAGAACACAAAGATGAATTGTCTTCGGGAATTCTCACCCACACCTGGCAGGATCATATCCCCGCACTGCATTTAAGTAAACAACAGCCCACATGCTTGGTATAAGTCAATGCTCATCAATGCTGGGGCTTTCAAATAAACACAAACTGCCATATGCATGGTTCAAGAAAGTTTAAAATAAACTCCATTCACTGTGTGAACTGCACCGGCAAATAACTCAAAGCATCTTGGAAGTCAGAAGTTTCTTTACTACCTCAGCTGCTTCTTTATATAGAAGCAGGGTTTGCTGTCACCAGAGACTCTATATCTAACAGTATGTAAAACATGAAGCAAAGAAAACTGGGTAGCTCCCAAGTTTAGAAAGAGAGCAGCCCTTACGTACAAAACACCCTCCAACACCAGCGACACTCTGAATCTGGTCACTTCAAATGTCTGTTTTTCTAGCAATGTTTTAAGCATAGGATTAGCACAGTGCCATCCGTGCCGATCTATACAGGAACACAGCCTTTTCGCCATTTTTACAGCAAAGTCTTTAAGCATAGGATTAGTACAGTGCAATCCACGCCAAGCTGAAACATGACAAAAGCCTTTTACCACTCCATAGCCAACCTGGAATGGACTCGTGTCAGGGGTTGCTTTTATTCATTCCAGGTTGGCTTTGTTGGTTTTTACTAATCCAAAGCTTTAGTACTGTGCCTTGAGTGGTAAAATGCAAAAGAAACAATCGATGGACGGAATGCTGGACAATGCAAACATTCAACCCCAGTCACAAGGATCTGGGTTTAATC
Organism: Calotriton arnoldi; assembly: GCA_963921515.1. NCBI lineage: Eukaryota > Metazoa > Chordata > Amphibia > Caudata > Salamandridae > Calotriton > Calotriton arnoldi. Next base: position 319,480 of record CAWUFW010007341.1, read on the forward strand.
CATCATTCTTTTGCTCACTACACCACCCCAGTTTGGACCCAGCCATATGCAAATCAGTCTTGACCCTGTTCCTTGTGGGAACAGTCCAGCCCAAACTGCCAAGCTAGGTCCTCCCTGGACCGGAAAAAAGCATCCTGGGACCGGTTTCAGGGCATCACCCAGGCTACCTTAAATCCAGTGGTGTAGTGAGCACGGGACCCACGTCTGGGCATACCCTGCCCACTTAGGGCATCATATGCAAAAGAAACGATTGATGGACGGAATGCTGGACAATGCAAACATTCACCTCCAGTCACAAGGATCTGGGTTTAATCCATCATTCTCTGATGAGGGCTGAAAGCCCCAAAAAACATTGTTCTGCATTCTGTCCATCAATTGTTCTTTTTGCATTTGTCACCCCGAGTGGGACGGGTATGCCCAGACGTGGGTCCCGTGCTCTCCATGCCACTGGAGTCAAGCTATCCTGGCTGATGAGGGCTGAAAGCCCGAAACCGGTCCTAGGATGCTTGATTCCAGTCCAGGGCGGACCTGGCCTGGCAGTTCGGGCTGGACTGTTCCCATTGGGCGCAGGGTCAAGACTGATTTGCATATGGCTGGGTCCAAACTGGAATGGCATGGTGAGAGCAAAAAAACGATGGATTTAGGCCCAGATCTCTGTACTGGGGTGAATGTATGACATTGTTCTGCATTCTGTCCATCAATTGTTCTTTTTGCATTTGAGTGGTAAAAGGCTTTTGTCATTTTTCAGCTCAGCATGGATGGCACTGTGCTAATCCTATGCTATTTAAAAAAAAATGGTACACACTCTGCCCCCCGAAGAAAACACTTCTCATATAGTATAAAGAGAGGCTCTTAGATAGTCAAATTTTCAACAGGAGACATGTTGCAACAGTGAAGGCAAAGTCCTTTCTTGCCTGAGATACAGTGTTTGGTTTTATTAACCAGTCGTCTAAGTATGAGTAGACAAAGATTCAATTTTTATGGAGATGGATCACGACCACTGTAATGCATTTTAGGAATCTATTTGGGGCCGGCTTCAAAATGAATGGTAGAACTCTGTACTGTAGTGAGCTTTGCTGACAAGAAATTGGAGAACTTCCCTGTGCTTTACTGCTATTGGGATGTGGAAATGAGCACCCCGACGACCCATAGGGCACATGCGGTCTAATTTCATGAGTTGTGGATAGATCCGATGCAGTGTCAGGAGCCTGAATGTTCTCTTTTGATGTACTTATTTGTTGTCTCAGGCCCACAATGGGTCTCAATTCTCCTTTGGGCCCTTCATAAGTACCTGGATTAGATACCCTTTCCTCTTTGTGGTAGAGGAACTGATTCTATTGCCTGTTTTTGGAGTGGTGATTTGTTTCCACCCGCAGATGGTGAACTGGTGCTGTGGTGCTCGTTTTGGTGGAATTCAGGGTGGTGGAAACTTGAACTGAGTGTTGTAACCACTTTGAATAATTTGCAAGACACATTTGTAGGTTGTAATTCTATGTCAGGACCCGGAGGCGAGGATTAGCCTTTCTTTCTTCATTTATTTGACCAGCAGCCTTAACAACAACAACAGTAAACCAAAGATAGGACTTCATTTCCCATGAAGCCTATAGAAAAACAATCAAGTTCACAATGCAGTCCATCAGCCAATCAGGCGCCTCCTGGGACAATAATAGACCATGATCCCTGCTGAACGTCCTCTTTCTTCGCTGCTAGCAGCCTTCTTCAGATAAGTTTCCACTTCCCTCAGTAACTTTGTGCTGGGTGGTTCTGGATCGTTTTATGTATAGTTTATTGAATATAGTAGGGGTCTTCGCTCCCTTTCATACTCTAGCTCATTATTTATGCCGGTATTTCGTGTTGTTTATTTAATATTGCGTTAAGGTTAATTAGGCGCTTTGGAGCCTCCGCTCTGTTTTTCCTTGCCGTTTTTCTCTTTAAGTTGTGCCTGTTTGGGGTTTTTTTGGTTAGTGGAGCCTCCGCTCCTTAGGCGCGGCCGCGGGAACGTTTTGCCCACTCCTACGCGGCCGCGAGTGTGTGGTGAGTGACCGGCGGGAGTGCGCAACGGTACGCTGACCGTTAGAGGGAGCGCCTCCCCTTTTTTCCCTCAGGCGCATTGTCTTCTCAGCGGGACGCGGGCGGAGGACGCGTCTGTTGCGGGCATCGCCGAGCGCCTCCGCCCGCGTCTGTGCTGTTCACGCGCCTCTGCCGGTATTGCCTGGAGAGTTTACACCCCCTGGGGGGTAGGATTAGAGCATAACTGTGCCGAGCAGCACGATTGCCTCCCAGGTCATTTCCATTAAGCCTGTGTGATAAATAAGGGCATTTTGTGCTGCTCTCTGTTTGGGCCTTCTGTGAGAGACCTTTAGGTTGGTCTGGGCCTCACTTGAATTCCCGCCTCCCGGGGCTCACTGTTCTTCCCTGTTCTCTGTCTGGGCTCTGTCCCAATTTAATAAGCCCTCTTACCTGGTGGGTGGCCACCTACATACTTACCTACATACTTACCTCACTTACCTGACACCTACCTCAGATCCTCAGCTGCTCCTGTTTAGCAACATGGAGGAGTTTGACGATTATTACGAGGAGGAGGAGGAAACCCAATATTTCCCGCTCACAGACGGCTTCTGCGACGCGATTGATGCCTCCATTGTCAGGGCGGTCTCAGAGGCGGTGGCTCCTTTGGAGAAGAGGTTAATTGACCTGGCGCAGAGTTGCCTTCAACCCCTCCCTGCGAGGGAAGAGACTCCGGGACCTTCGGGCTCCCAACCTCCAGAGTTGAGCTCCGCTGGCCCTCCTGAGAAACCTCGCAAACGCCCCCACCCCAAAGGGGTGGATTTGGTCGCGTTTGACAGACTGAAGCAAGCTTTTTTGGACACCAAGGCTCCACCTACGCCATCGGGTCCTTCCCCTTCGGACCCTCCGCCTGCAGGAGCTCCGGAGCCTGTGGCTTCTCCGCATCCGTCTGAGGACTCCCAGGGCGCTTCGGACAGGGATTCCGATCAGGGAAGATCTTGGCGCCCCTCCCCCTCTCGGTCTGTGGACCGCCCCCAGGCCCCAACTCCTCAGAGCGACTCCCAGTCTGGATCCGGAGGATTTGTTGCACCCCCGCTCCTCGGAGTGGGTGCCCTGTGATAAGGTGGCCAAATATGTGGCAAGACATTTGCGGAAACCCCTAGACCAAGAGGTCCGCTCCCGCCTCAGGGTGGAATGCCCTCGCCCGTCCCTGGAGGGTAAGGAAGCCGTAACGCCTGAAATCGATGCGAAAATGGCGACCTTCCTCACCAAATATATCAAAGACCCGAAGAAGGGCATTGACAGGTCCTGCCGCGCATGCCAGGACAAGTTACTGGACATCACGGGTCCTTTGGTAAAAAATGTTGACATGACTGAGGACGCCAAGGCGTCGGGAGCCCTTATTCCTCCAGAGGTCTTGTCTAGCTGGGCCCAAAGGGCGATTATTTTTCTGGGGAATACGAACTGCGCCATCTCTACGGAGAGGCGCAGGTCGCTCCTCATCAAACTGGACCCGAAACTGGGTGAGCTGGCCACATCAGAGGCAGGCCAGGTGGCCCAAGGCGGCCTTTTCGGGGACCCGTTTGTGAAGAAATTGAGCAAATTTGTATCGACGTTCAATTCCTTAGATAAGTCTCAGTCCACCGTCAAGCGCATTTTTGACGCGCGGGTTTTCTGCGGGGCCGGTCGTGGCAGGGGGCGCTCGGCTGGCCAGTTCTCCGGCAGAGGACAGCAGTCAAAGAGGGGACAGTACCAGGACTCCTCGAGATTCAGTGGATTCTACCCCAATAGAGGTCGTTCCCGCCGCAGAGGCCAGCGTAACGGAGCAAGAGGTGAAGGTGCTACCCCGCTCACGGTGAGTTCAATCATCATCTCCTGTCATTGCTTGGGGGGCAGACTGGCCCACTTTATCGACAACTGGCGGTCCCTCACATCAGACGCTTGGGTACTGCAGACAGTACAGGGCTTTCACATAGAATTTTTTGGTTCTCCCGTCCAGGCCTATCCCAGACACCGATCAGGTTCTCCGGCAGGGAAGCGGTTTTGATAGATCAGGAGGTCCAGGAACTCCTGGACAAAAGAGCAATTTGCCATGCAGTTCCCCATCCAGCAGGATTTTTAAGCAATCTCTTCCTGGTCCAAAAACAGGATGGGGGTCAGCGCCCGGTGATAAACCTCCGGGACTACAACGAATGGCTGGTCTACCGCCATTTCAAGATGGAGGGAATTCACCTCCTTCAAGACCTGTTGCGTCCCAACGACTGGATGGTCCGTTTGGATCTCAAGGACGCCTACCTGACAGTCCCTATTTTTCCTCCCCACCGTCGTTTCCTGCAGTTCCAGTGGCAAGGCCAAACTTTCGAGTTCACCTCTCTTCCCTTTGGCCTGTCGTCGGCGCCCTGGTGTTTCACCAAGGTCCTGCATCCAGTGGTGGAGTATTTAAGAGCGCAGGGAGTCAGAATGATTGTCTATCTGGACGACATGCTCTTCATGCACCAGTGCCCACAAACTCTGTCGAATCAGCTTCGGTTGGCGATACTTCTCCTACAGTCCTTGGGGTTTGTTATAAACCAGTCGAAGTCTTGCCTCCTTCCCACCCGCTCGATCACATTCCTAGGTTTCGTGATCAACTCGGTGGAAGCGACCCAGAGTCTCCCTTCCAGAAAGATGGCGAAGATCCGCCACGAGATTCGGCAGATTCTTCGGAAACATCTAACCTCCCTGCTAAGTATCTTGAGGGTGGTCGGTCTGTTGTCAGCCTCGATCTAGGCCATCTTTCCGGGTCCTCTGCACTTTCGGGCCCTTCAGAGACTCAAGGCGTTTCACTTGCGCAGGGGCTTGTCCTACGCCCAGAGAGTTCCTCTTTCCGAGGAGGTCAGGGAGGAGTTACAGTGGTGGCTTTCCCACATGGAAACATGGAACGGACGGGCCATCTTCGGGTCCCTCCCGGACATGGTGATCGAGTCCGATGCCAGCGGCTCAGGCTGGGGTGCATGCTGTGGAGAATTCACCACAGGACGAGGTTGGTCCGCCGCGGAACGTTCCCTTCACATCAACTGCCTGGAGCTCATGGCGGGCTCGTTCGCGGTTCGTTGCTGGACCAGAGACAGTGCTCACTCATGTGTCCTCCTAAAGATGAACAATGTGGCGGCAGTGCGCTACATCAATCATCTGGGTGGGACACGCTTCAAGGCCCTGGCGGATTTGGCCAAGGACTTTTGGGAATACTGCCTGTCCCACCAGGTGTCGGTGATAGCGGAACATCTGCCGGGCGTGGCCAACCAGGTGGCAGATTGGCAATCCAGGTACCTTCGGAACTCGAGTCTTTGCAAACTGTTCCCTCCGGTGTTTCTGACCATTCAGGAACGGTGGGGTCCTTTCTCTGTCGACCTCTTTGCTTCTCGCCTCGATCACCAGCTTCCCAAGTACTTCAGCTGGAGGCCGGACCCGGGGGCGTCAGCCACCAATTCATTCCTTCAGGATTGGTCGCTGGAAAAAGGTTATGCCTTTCCCCCCTTCGCCATGATAATGCGGTTGACAACGCAGGTCCGTCGACAGAGACCGGAAATGGTGGTGATCACCCTGGTCTGGAGAGCGCAAGCTTGGTTTCCAATTCTGATGGAACTTTCCTGGGCTTCTCCAATCCGTCTACCCCAGCTCCCTCATCTCCTGCTCGATCCATCGGGCAGCCCTCATCCCCTGATAGTGAACGAGTCGCTATCCCTGATGGCATGGAGGATTACAGGGCTCGATGGCAGGACCCGGGGCTTTCGAGACACGCTGCAGAGCTCCTCTCTCGAGCAGATGGGACAGTCAAGCGCTATCGGTCGGCCTGGTCTCGGTGGATGGGTTGGTGTCTGTAACGGAGTCTGGATCCCGTGGGGGCAGATGTCGTCCACATCCTGAACTTCCTAGCCTCTCTGGCTTCGGAGGGGTTGGCATACAGAACGATTAACACCTTCCGTTCTGCGATTTCAGCAGGGCACACGGTGGTGGCGGATCGTCCTGTGGGAGATCATCCGTTGGTGAGGAAGCTTCTCCGGGGCATTCGCCTTTCCCTTCCCCCAGAACCACGATATTCAGTTCTCTGGGATGTGAATAAGGTCTTGGACTTGCTGTAAGAATGGCCCAGCAACAAGTACTTGACGTGTAAGCAGCTTTCTTCGAAGCTGGCGATGTTGCTATGTCTGGTGTCCTGTAGACGGGTCTCGGATGTCAGGGCCGTGGACATTTCCGGGAGATCCTTTACCCCGAATGGGGTCACCTTCCATGTGTCCCGACGCACCAAATCCCAGTCTCTGGTTATTTCTTACCCGGCCTTTCCTGACTGTCCTAAGCTCTGTGTCGTCAGATGCATTAAGGCTTATGAGGCCAGACAGAGGATGTTCGCCCGCACGGGGAACGTCAGCTCCTGATTGCCTTACGGAAACCATTTCGAGCGGTCTCCTCCCCAACGATTGCGCGATGGGTCCGTTGGGTGATGATGGAGGCCGGCATTGATACCAAGATTTTCGGGGCACACTCAGCGAGAGGTGCCATGGCATCCAAGGCTTTCATGCTAGGAGCCCGCTTGGAGGACATTTTGAATGCGGCAGACTGGTCTTCAGACTCAACCTTTAAGAGGTTTTACTTCAAGCCAGTCTCCTCCATAGCGGCCCTAGTGGTTGATAAGCTTTGAACTAGCCTAATCCTCGCCTCCGGGTCCTGACATAGAATGAAAAATTTCCTAGCTTTCGTAACGGAAAGTTTCAATTCTATTAAGGACACGGAGGTGAGGATTAGCCCTCCCCCAGGATGCACCTGGACCCGCCCGGGTTGATTAGGATGTTACGTCCAATGTAAGTAAAGCGGTTTCCTGTTCGGTTATGAGTGTTGTATTAACGAGGTGTGCGATATCTTTGTCACACGCAGTTTATTACGACTACTTTATCTTTTCTGTCTGCAGGGACAGAGTCTTCGAAACTGGATTGAAAACTTGCACAGTCGGCTTGGTCGCAGGAAGAAAGAGGACGTTCAGCAGGGATCATGGTCTATTATTGTCCCAGGAGGCGCCTGATTGGCTGATGGACTGCATTGTGAACTTAATTGTTTTTCTATAGGCTTCATGGGAAATGAAGTCCTATCTTTGGTTTACTGTTGTTGTTGTTAAGGCTGCTGGTCAAATAAATTTAGAAAGAAAAGCCTAATCTTCGCCTACGTGTCCTTAATAGAATTGAAACTTTCCGTTACGAAAGCTAGGAAATTTTTCATTTTTCTCCAAACTTGCAGCTGTTTTGTTACACTACCTCCCATCTGAGTGGCGAACAGAGCAGATGGAATGAGTACCTGATTATTTGTTGTTGTGGGAGCATGATTTTCCCACAGTGGAGCCTCTGTACGATTATTGTGGCTGTTGCCTTCTGTCACAACTCATTTGGGCTGTTGATTTTGCTGTGTCTATTACCCCTTCCTTGTCTATTGCCCCAGAGGCTGGCTGTAGTAGGGTATCGAGGGGGTAGAGTGCTCTTCCCCTGATACTGCCTAGCATCCAGTAACAGAGAAGTGAGATCAGTAACTTGGCTCTCAGTGTCTATGTAGATGGAACCATAGAATACATGGACAGCAAGAACGTCCGTGCCACTGGTCTGCACATCGACTGATGCTCTGGGGAGGGGCGGAAGCGCCTGAACTGGTGGTGGTGATACCTCCAGGGCTTTCTTTCCCTGGAGCTCCCTTTTTGGGGGTCCTTTGAATTGGGAGGAAGTTGGAGCAGTAGTGGGAGCCCCCTCTCTTGCTAATCTCCTCTGCCTCTTCCTTTCTTCCTCAGACATGAGGTCTTCCAATTTTACTCTCAGGGGAATACCTTCTCTGTCCCTAAGGGTCCTCTTTGTCATTTTATGGCAGAAGGGACAGTCCTTGACAGAATGCAAAGCAGGTGAACAGACCACATACAGTTTGTGATGGTCAGAAGCTGCCTTTTTCCACACACAGGAGGGGCACTTCACAAAAAGTGAAGGCATTTTGAAGAGAAAATATTCCCTATGAAGGTGTTGGAACACAGAGGAAAATGTTAAAGTCTTTTTAAGACTTGAGTGAAGCTAAAATAAAGTAATTTTAAGAAGGAAAATCCCACAAAATAGAAGGTTGAAAAACCTCCAAGTGTTAAGAGATCCAGTCAGCATGAGCCATGAAAAAGAACTGAGGCTGTGAGGCAAACTACCAGTAAAGTTAATGCTGGGTAATAAAAGATGCTGGTTTCCTTGAAACTATAGCCTATGCTCAATGCAGCTAGACCACTTTAAAATGACAGTCACCTTTCCCTTTCTTTATCTCTGCAGTTTACGCAGGATTTCAGGTTACTTTGCTTATGTACCACATTTCTAAAACTAAATGCTGCAATTTGGTTTACGTTTAGCTATGATACTGTAGTTTTCTACAGAAAACGTTTGGTAAAAGCTGACCTATCAAACACTTATGGGGGTGTCATCAAACTGTTCAATTACAGGAGAAAAAAAGTATATATATATATATATTCACTGAAAAAACCAAAGGTTTCAGGCACGTTATAGTTAGAAATTTAGCATTTAAAAAACCTTAGAAATTCACTGAAAAAACCATAGGTTTCAGGGGCATTATAGTTAGTTGGACATTTCACTCGTACAAAACCATAGAAATTCCCCCGTTATAGTTAGTTCAGCTAACTATAACTCGCTGCGCTCGCAGTGCACTGCTGATGACGTCACATATTACATCACTCATGACATGGTCAGTGACATCACTCATGACATCACTGATAACATCTCAAATGACATCACTGATGACATCATCCAGTGAATGTGTGTTTTTCTGAAAATTAAATATGTTTTATATATGTATATCTCAAGGTCGATGGAAGAATAAATGGGTATATAAGTGTCTAAATGGATGATTTTGTTTGTAAAATTGATTGTATAACTGACTAAGTGTATCTTAGTGAATACATGGGTTAGTGAGTAATGTTTAAATATGAAAATATCTGTATCAGTCTCTCACTTTGTGTATATGTGGCTGCATGGGTTGGTGAGTAGCTACATCAGTGTCTATATGGGTTATTAGTTGGTTTTTTGAGTATCAGTATAAGTGTCTGAGTGTCTGTATGGTTCGGTGGGGGTATTACTTAGTGCATAGATGCATGAATGAGTGACTCACTGTTTGTATGTGTTGAAGACAGCATGTGTGCAGGACTGTATAGGTGGATGAGTATGTGTATGGGTGTGTTAGTGAGTGAATGACTGTCTCAATAGTGTCTTTATGAGTAACTACATATGTTTTAAACTAGTATATGTGAGTATTGGTGTATATAAGTGAGTATATGTGAGAGTGAGAGATTGGAAGAGTTCCTGTACAAATAAGTAGGTGTTTCTATAAGTGATTGTTTAAGAGAGTAAGTATGTGTAAGTTTCTGTAGAAGTAAGTGTGGTAGTGTGTGTATAACTGTATATGCAAGCAAATGGATGTTTGATACTTTGTTTGCATGTGTGACTATGTGTGTGAGTAAATCTATGGATGAGTTTTGGGACCCCCCTTTTTTCTCGGCCCCCACTTGACGAATCACCCGAGACTTTCAGGATAGGAGCGGACCGGAGCGCCCCACGAGTTTTGAAAATTTCGCGAAGATTCGTCAACCGGCGCCAAAGTTATTTCAAATAGGATGTTGCGGATTTCCTATGGAAAATAGGCCCTAACTATAACTATCTACTGGCGACCGCCAGTAGATAATATACATATATATATATATATACACACACACATATTACCTACTGGCGGTTGCCAGTAGGTAGCTATAGTTAGGACCTTTTTTCTATTCAAAAAAGCGTTTTTTCTTTTGCCAATATCTTTGGCGCCGTTTGACGAATCTTTGCGAAATTTTCAAAACTAATGGGGAGCTCCGGTCAGCTCCTGTCTTGAAAGTTTCGGGGTGATTCGTCAAGCGGGGACCGAGAAAAAAGGGGGGTCCCAAACGCGTTTTCCCCAAGTTAATTTCTATAGGAAACTTCAGACTAAGCTACAGCCCGAACTGCTGAACGGAATTACACCAAATTTGGCAAAAAGGTAGCTCTTGGTTCAGAAAGCGTTCTTTTTTTTAAATGGTGTAAATCCATTAAGTAGTTCCTGAGAAATTCAAAAATAAAAAATATCGATATATGGTGACCGCAGTTGATCCGCGAACCCTCCCGAGCACGAGCTTGATTCTGATTGGCTGCCAACACTTCAAACCAGAAAGTGTTGGCAGCCATTTTGTGACTCGGTCACAAGAAAAAAGATTAAACCTGAAGAAAAGGGGGCAGGGTAGAAACACCCTGACCCACTTGGCCTGTTCAGGGGGTCCCACAGGCACCCCGAGGGCCAAATAAAAGCATTTTTAAAAAAGATTTTCGGCAGGATTCGCACTGGGTGCCCGAATCCGGCTGAAAAAATAATTTAAAAAAAGAAGTGCAGGCTCCCGCGCTTTGTTTCTTTAAGGTCTCGGGGGCAATGTTTTATTATGGTGTGGGGGCCCCCGCAGCCCCGGCGACCGCCACCTCCCCAGGGCTTTAATGATGGTGCGCGGGGGCACGCGGCCCCCCCGCAGCCCTGGGGACCACCACCTCCCCAGGGCTTTCTTATTGAAATGCGTGGGGGGGCTCCTTCCCCCCCCACGCAGCCCCGGGGACAGCCACCTCCCCGGGGCTTCAAATTAAATAGGACGGGGGGCCTCGCGGGCTTAAATAATGTAAATCAGTGTGGGGGGGGCTCCTGCCCCCCCACACTGCCCCGGGGACCACCACCTCCCCGGGGCACACTGAAATGAAGGGCAGGGGGCCTCGCGGGCCCCCCCCTAGTGCAGAGCACTTCTCCCACCCTGCCATTGCAAACTTCTGCTTTGCTTCATGGAAGCGAGAGCAGGAATCCTGCTCTCGCTTCCATGAAGCAAAGCAGAATTGCATTTGGACAAAGGGAGCTGCATGTTTGCAGCACCCCTTGTCCAAAAGCAATGCCGGCTCCCGCAGGAGGCGGAGAGCCGGATGGGACCGCGGGGGCATTGGGGCTCCCCCCGCGGTCCCCAACATGAGCCCAGGCCCCGGGTGATGGGGTCCAAGGGCCAAAAGTGGCCCAGGGAAGGTGAGCCACGTGGCCCCCCTCCCATAAAATAAAAAAAAATAAAAAAAGAGGCCATGCCCCGGGATATGGGGTCCCTGGGGCCCCCTGGGGCCAAAAAAGGCATCAGGAGGGGGGGCCGTGCGGCCCCCCTCCTTTAAATGTTGTTTTTTTTTTTATTATTGCACAATTGGCCATGCCCCAGGGGATGGGGTCCCCAGGGCCGAAATTGCCCTCGGGAGGTGGGCCGCGCGGTCCACTTCCCGGTTTTTTCAATTTTTTTTTTTAAAATGGGTCAGGCCTGAGGGGATGGGGTCCCCAAAATATTAAGAGAAGGGGGGGCCACACAGCCCTCCTTCTAACAATAATTTTCAAAAAAGCACAAGCCGGCATCTCGCCGGAGGCCCCACCCCCTCCCTGCACCACTGTGCAAACACGCCTCCTGGCGCGTTCTGGATTGGAGGATTAAGTCCCCTTGAATCCTAAGTGTCCTTAGGGGCCAACTAGCACACCAGGTACCTCCAGTAAGCCCCACAAAGTGGGATTGCTGAGAGGTGGTCAGAGGCCAGGCCCCTTTTTACACCACTCTGCAAACACGCCTTGCTGGTGGGGCGATGAGGTCCTCTTGTGTCCTGAGGACCGCAGGACTAAAGTGGACTTCATCCCCTGAGCAGCAGTGCACCAGGAGGCGCGTTTGCAGAGTGGTGTAAAAAGGGGGTGTGGCCTCGGACCACTCTCAGTAATCTGGCTGTGTGGGGCTTACTAGAGATAACAGGAGGGCTAGTTGGCCCCCAGGGACCCTCAGGAGGCAAGGTGACTTCACCCCCCAACCAAGAGCGCGCCAGGAGGCAGAAATGCTGAGTGGTGGAGAAAGGGGGCATGGCCTGTGTCCACCTCTCAGCAATCCCACTATCTGGGGCTTACTGGAGGTATCAGGTAGGCTATTTGGCCCCTAAGGACCCCCACAAGCGAAGGGGACTTCAATCCCCATCCAAGAGCGCGCCAGGAGGCGCGTTTGCAGAGTGGTGGGCAAAGGAGACGTGGTCTGCTATGAGAACCTAGCAATCCTGCTGTATGGGACTTACTGGAGGTAATAGGAGGGGCAGTTGGCCCACAAAGATGTCCTTGGGGGCCGACTACCCCTCCTGTTACCTCCAGTAAGTCTCACACAGTGGGATTGCTAAGAGGTCTTCGGAGGCCACGCCCCCCTTTCTCCACCACTCTGCAAACACGCCACCTGGCACACTACAGGTTGGGGTATGAAGTCCACTTTATTCCTGAGGGACTTTGGGGGCCAAGAAGCCCTCCTGGTACCGCCTGTAAGTCCTACGCAAAAACAACAGTTGATGGACTGAATGCAGAACAATGTCATACATTCACCCCAGTACAGAGATCTGGGCCTAAATCCATCGTTTTTTTGCTCACCATGCCATTCCAGTTTGAACCCAGCCATATGCAAATCAGTCTTGACCCTGTGCCTCATGGGAACAGTCCAGCCCGAACTGCCAAGCCAGGTCCTCCCTGGACTGGAAACAAGCATCCTAGGACCGGTTTCGGGGTTTCACCCCTCTTCAGCCAGGATAGCTTGATTCCAGTGGCATGGAGAGCACGGGACCCACGTCTGGGCATACCCGTCCCACTCGGGGTGACAAATGCAAAAACAACAGTTGATGGACTGAATGCAGAACAATGTCATACATTCACCCCAGTACAGAGATCTGGGCCTAAATCCATCGTTTTTTTGCTCACCATGCCATTCCAGTTTGAACCCAGCCATATGCAAATCAGTCTTGACCCTGTGCCTCATGGGAACAGTCCAGCCCGAACTGCCAAGCCAGGTCCTCCCTGGACTGGAAACAAGCATCCTAGGACCGGTTTCGGGGTTTCACCCTCTTCAGCCAGGATAGCTTGATTCCAGTGGCATGGAGAGCACGGGACCCACGTCTGGGCATACCCGTCCCACTCGGGGTGACAAATGCAAAAACAACAGTTGATGGACTGAATGCACAACAATGTCATACATTCACCCCAGTACAGAGATCTGGGCCTAAATCCATCGTTTTTTTGCTCACCATGCCATTCCAGTTTGAACCCAGCCATATGCAAATCAGTCTTGACCCTGTGCCTCATGGGAACAGTCCAGCCCGAACTGCCAAGCCAGGTCCTCCCTGGACTGGAAACAAGCATCCTAGGACCGGTTTCGGGGTTTCACCCCTCTTCAGCCAGGATAGCTTGATTCCAGTGGCATGGAGAGCACGGGACCCACGTCTGGGCATACCCGTCCCACTCGGGGTGACAAATGCAAAAACAACAGTTGATGGACTGAATGCAGAACACTGGATTCAAGATAGCCTGGCTGATGACGGCTGTAAGCCAGAAACCGGTCCCAGGATGCTTGTTTCCGGTCCAGGGAAGACATGGCTTGGCAGTTCGGGCTGGACTGTTCCCATGAGGCACAGGGTCAGACTGATTTGCATATGGCCATGTCTGAAATGGGGTGGCGGAGTGAGCTAAAGAATGATGATGGATTAAACCCAGATCAGTTGACTGGGGGTGAGTGCTTGCAATGTTCAACACTCCGTCCATCATCCCCTTTGGTTTTGCTATGTAAGTCCTACGCAGCGGAATTCCTGAGTGCTGGTCGGAGGCCCAGGACTCTTTCTCCACCACTCTTCAAACGCGACTACTAGTTAAAGAAGCATTTGCAATGTAATAGGTTTCGCATTTGCGAGAGTTAGAGCTATTGGCATTGTAAATGTAAAAGTTTTTCACTAATGTTTTTTGGAGTGGATGTACGTTGTGTGTAGTGGAATTATGTGGTATGTTGTGCAGTGAAATTATATGGATAAGTATGTGGTATTTAGTGTATAGGAATTATGTAGAGTGGGATTATGTGTTATGGAGAGTAATTATGTGGTATGGTAGTCTGTGTTGTGAAGTGGTAACCTCAGGTTTAGTCTTTCTCGTTTCCATAGAAGCTAAACTATGAACTCAATGAGACAAAAAAAGAAGGAATCACTGAGGAGCACTTCTGGACCTAGTCAGAGGTATGAGCAGGGCCACTGGAATTATGCGACTGTTTGGCTGCACCGACTTTCGCACAATTATACATTTTTTAGCCAAATAATCCATCATCTGCTGCCTAATCTGCAGATTTGAACAAAAAAAGCATTGTTTCTAGCTAAAACGGCTCAAACGTTACCAAAAATGCAGCGACAAGTGTTACAGCGTGGTTGAATGTCCTTTGCAAACCTAGAATGGTCACCTTATTTCTAAATGTGGGTGCTAAATTGGTACTAATGGTGTGCAAGCCACTCTTGCTTCTTTCTGCGCCTCTCTTGCCTCTTTCTGCATTTCTGTTGCTTCTTTCTGCACCTTTATTTCTTTTTCTGCACATCTCTTCTACTTTCGGCACCTCTTTTGCCTCTTTCTGCACCTCACTTGCTTCTTTGTGCACCCCTCTGGCCTCTTTCTGCACCTCTCTTGCCTCTTTCTGCATCCCTCTTTTGACACCCTCCTGCCTCTTTCTGCTCCTCTGTTCCTTCTTTCTGCACGTCTTTTGTTTCTTTCTGCACCTCTCTTGCTTCTTTCTGCAGCCCCTTGCCTCTTTCTCTATCCCTCTTTCTGCATCCTTCTTGCCTCTTTCTCTACCCCTCTTCCCCCTTTCTGCATGTCTGTTGCTTCTTTCAGCAATTCTAGAGATCCAGGCCCTTATCTTGTGCTGGGAGACACTTTCATTGGCTGAGGAGGTTTGCTGAGGAGGTTGATATGGAGCCCGGACTCCCCCGGAGACCAGACTCCTCTGATCTCCGCCTCTCCCAGGTGGCCGCCCCATCCCAGGAGTGATCTGTGATCTGTGAGATCTGGTTGGGGAAGGGAGAGGGATCTGCCTCTGACCCAATCCTGGTTCGGTAACCACCACTGCAGTTGTTGCGCAGTTCCCTCCGAGATCTGGACATAGTCGGAAAGATTCCCTTGATGCTGCGCCAACTAGAACTTCAAGTCCCACTGCAGAGCTCGCATATGCCATCTGGCATGATCCACCAGCAGGATGCAGGAGGCCATGAGGCCCAGCAGCCTCGGGATCATTCTCACAGAAATCCGGGATAGAGGCTGAAACATCGGTATCATAGCCCAAATATCCCGGACTCGCTGCTCAGGAGGATAGGCCCGAAACTGCACTGTGTCTAGAACAGCTCCGATTAAAGAAGGTAACTGGGCGGGAGTCAGGTATGACAGCGGCACATTGATAGTGAACCCCAGCGTCTGCAGGAGGTCCGCCGTAGTCTGGAGGTGGGAGACGACAGCCTGGGGCGAGCCCGTCTTTAACGGCCAGTCATCGAGATAGGGAAAGACTGAAACACCTGATCTGCGCAGATGAGCTGCGACCACCGCCATCACCTTCGTGAACAGCCGAGGGGCACTGGTAAGGCCGAAGGGGAGCACGGTGAACTGAAAATGCTCGTGGCCTACCGTGAACCGCAGGTAACTTCTGTGGGCTGGCAAGACGGGGATGTGGAAATAGGCATCCTGCAAGTCCAACGCCACCATCCAGTCTCCAGGGTCGGGGGGAGATAGGACCTGAGCCAGGGTTAGCATTTTGAACTTCTCCTTCCGGAGGAAGCCATTGAGGGCCCTGAGGTCTAAGATAGGACGCAGGCCTTTGTCCTTCTTGGGCACCAGAAAGTAGCGTGAATAGCAACCACGACCTACTTCTAGCGTCTGGACCCTCTCGATAGGTCCCTTGCCCAAGAGAGCTGAGACTTCCAGGCAGAGAAGCGCCAAGTGATCCTCCGACATGCGATCCAAAGACGGTGGCATGGAGGGAGGGGTAGTCTCGAAGGGCAGGGAGTAGCCCCTTCGGACTATCTGCAAAACCCACCTGTCTGACGTGATGGATTGCCAGTGGGGGAGGTGATGGCGAATCCTGCCATCCACTGGCCGCTGATGGGCCTGAAAGGGCAGACTAGGATGGTTTGGAGGCTGCTGCAGGGGGGGAAAGGGTGGACTGGCCCGCCTGCTGGTTCCCAGACCCGCGCTGCTGGGTCCCACGTCCGTAGCCACGCAGAGGCTGGGCAGCTTGCGTGGGCCGGGGGCTGGAATGGGTCGGACGTGGTGGGGTGCCCCTTCAGTAGCCACTAAAGGGGCGAAAGGCAGACTGTGGTGGACGGGAGGACGCAACGAGGCCCAAGGATCTGGCCGTAGCGCGAAAATCCTTAAAGCACTCCAGTGCAGAGTCTGCCTGGTCACCAAAAAGGCAACAGCCATCAAAGGGCATGTCCAGCAAGGTTTTCTTTGTTTTTTTTAAATTTTCAAAACTTTATTAGGATAAATCAGCATTACAAGTCATGCATATGATTGTACAACACTCTCCAGACATAATGACCAAAAAGTAGATAGCAGCATCAGTGGACATTTATACATTACAACATGTGCAGAAGCTGAGCATGAAAGCTATGATCAGGATTTACTATGTCATGTCTGTGTAGGGGTGCAACTCTCCCCCTCCCTCTGCATTTGGGTCTGACATAGAGGAGTGAGATGTAGTGTCGTCATTGGTTCGGCGAGCATCAACGTTCCGCTGCAGGTAGGACACTAGGGGGGCCCATAGGTCGTGCGGTCTGCAAGCAGGGGGCATCAGGCTCCAATATTTGCTTAAATGGGTTTGGCAATGGGCGACATCGGCCAGCCAGGCCTTGGGGGATGGTGCCGGCTTGCGGCCCCAGTGAATTACCACCCGGCGGCGCGCAAGAATCAACAGCATTGCAGCTAATCGGCGGCTGGAGTCTGGGATCTCCTTGACATACCCCAAGAGGCAAATCATGGGAGTTGGTGTAATTGTGTTCAGGGTGATGGCCTGTATGATACGGCAAACTTCTTGCCAGAAGGAAGCAATTCTGGGACACATCCAGGCTAGGTGTATAAATGAGGCATCAGGGGCAGAGCATCTTGCGCAGTTGGAGTCAGCAGTCAGTCCCATTTTATAGAGAGTAGCGGGAGTGTGATCAAATCTTTGTAAATATTTAAAATGTATGAGGCGCAGCCGGTAATTAGGAGATAGTTTTTTAGATTGATTACAGCAATATTGCCACTGTTCAGGTGTTGGCTCATCGCCTAGATCGGTGGACCAGGCAAGGCGCGCCCGCTCAGTGTCATCCGGGGACGCCGCAAGTGACAGTGCATAAAGCCTAGTAACTAGTTTGCGTGGGGAGGTTGCAGTGTGTATGTATTCTGATGCTGCGCACGGGGGGGAGCTGGGGAAATAGTCATTCGCGGCCTTACAAGTGGCTCTAATTTGATAGTATAATAGCTTGTCTAGTGGAGTTCTGCCAGCGGGAAGGGAGAGAAATTGTCCGTTGGGGTAGAGATTGGCATTGGTGTTGATGCCTAATGCATCCGCGCGGCGTGCCATGCCCGTTGTCTGCAGGGGGGAGAAATGAAGGGTTGTTAGCCAGGTGCATCCCTGGAGCATACAAGACTTTGACTTTAGTGTGTTTACGAATTCCGTCCCAGGCCCATCGCATGCATTCTACAGTGTCAATTTCCTTTTTGGGGGCAGTGTACGGGAGGAACAGGGCTGTCTGCAATGGCCAGGGTGAATCAAGGTCGGATTCGACCACCACGTAAGGCTGGAATGGCGTAGGGTGTAGCCAGAAGTGGAGGAAACTGGCCTGAGCAGCGTAAGCATAGAGTTTGAAGTTGGGAGCACCCAGTCCCCCGTTGGACAAGGGCAAAGTCAGTGTTTTGTACGATATGCGTGGATGGCGGCCCGCCCAAAGTAGCGAGATCATGTTTGATCGTAGCCTTTGAAAAAAGTGAGATGTGAGCGGCAATGGGATATTGAGAAAGAGATAAAGGAATTTTGGCAGGATCACCATTTTGGCTATAGTTATTTTACCCGCTAGGTTAAGTGGGAGGTTCTTCCACATGAGAATTTTGGACTCGAGCCAGACCATGGCGTTACCATAGTTTGCTCTCCACAGCTCTTCTGTGTCCCGAGTTAGCCAAATGCCCAGGTACTTGGTCCGGCCAGATGCCCACTGGAACGGGTATTCCATGGGGAAGGGATGAGTGGCATCCGTTAGAGGAAATAGTACTGATTTAGCCCAATTGACCTGTATCCCATGTCCAGCAAGGTTGACTGAACATCCCCAGAAAAACCAGACGTCCTCAACCAGGCATAGTGCCGGAGGGCTACTGACGTGGCAATCATTCTGCCCAGAGAGTCGGTGGTATCCAGGCCACAGCATATTGTGAATTTTCCTGCATCTCTCCCATCCGCCACTGCCTTAGAGAGAACGGCCCGGGCCTCCTCCGGGGACTGAGGTAGCACTTGTGCAACCGTATCCCCGACTGTATGGGTATAGTGGCCCAAGAGGCATGCAGTATTCACAGACCGCAGCGCCAAGCTGGAGGCAGAGAACATACGCTTCCCAAGATGATCCAGCTTCTTGGATTCCCTATCCGGGGGTGCAGAAGGGAATGCGCCCTTGGAAGAAGAGGCTTGGACCACCAAGCTCTCGGGGAAGGGTGTTGGGTGAGGAAAATGGGATTGCCCAGAGCCGGACGGTGGCGGCGGGCAATCGTCCGTTCCACAGGAGCCCCTGTGCTGGGCTTGGACCAAGTGCCCAGAAGGACGTCCGTGAGGGCTTCAATGAAGGGCAAGAGGGGTTCAGAGGAAGTTACTGCCGGCTGAAGCACCTCTGTCAGTAGGTTAGTCCTGACTGCCACTGTAGGGAGCTCCAGGCCCAAAGCCTCGGCTGCCCTACGCACCACCACTGCATAGGACGCTCCCTCCTCTGTAGCCACGGTAGGGGGAGAAAGCATGCCAAGGTCTGGGGAGGTATCCAGACCACTGGCACCATCCCATTCCTCTCTCCAGTCCGGTTCTTCCAGCTGGTCTGTTAAAGGGTCCAGCGACCCCTCCCAGTCCTCATCACCACCCTCAGGGCGATAGGGAACATCTGGGACGAACAAGGGAACAAAAGTACCCTCCGGTATCGGATTCGACGTCGGTCGACGTCAATCCGGCTCTGGGTCCATCTCCGGGATGGGGACGGCGTCGGCCGGGGGCACGGCCGGCGCCATCACCGCTGGGATCGGCGCTGGGGAAGGTTGAGTAAGGTCAACCAGCATTCAATCCGGATCCAGGCCTGGATTTATGGGGACCCTCTGGCACCGGGGTCAGAGCCGCCGGCATTGGAGGGCCAGGGCCCCCAACCGGCTCCGAGGGGCCCGAAAGCGCACCAGCGGAGTCGGGCTGCCCAAACACACCATGGAGGGCTTCGTAGAATGTACGAAGCTGGGCAGGGGACGCCCTGGCTCCCGGAAACGGGGGAAGCACGGAGTCGTCCCTGAGTCAGGCGCCGGAGACGGAGTCTTTGAGCGACGACGCTCCTGGTCCCGCGTCGCGTCAGCCGACCGACGAGGGTAAGGCGAAGAGCGACGGTGGTTCTTCGCCTTCTTCTTGTGCTTCAACTTACCAGAGGAGTGCTAAGACTTCGACGAAGTGTGATGACTCCGCGACCAGTCTCGAGACCTTCCCCTCGAACGAGACCGGGAGCGACGCAGAGCTGACTGCAGGGCCTCCAAAAGCTTTCGGGACCGCTCCCGCAAAGACTTCGGATTCATGGCCCGACAGTCGGAGCACGAATTCGGTCGTGGTCACGCTCCAAGCACCAGAGTCACACGTGGTGCAGATCCGTCACGGACATCAGCTTTTGACAGGAGTCACAAGGCTTGAATCCGGTCCGACGATGGGACATCCCTCGCGCACCAGCAGTTGAAAACTCGAAAAAAGACGTTGACAAAATTCTAGTCAAAAAGTGAATAAGGGGCAAGCTCTCTCTGGATCTGCGATAGGCTGGTGCAGAAAAACAAAGAACTGACGTCAGCACGCAGGGGCCGCGTCTAAGTAGGCACCGCACCATCATCCCAGCGACCAAGACGCCGACGACAGATGCGGAGTTGACCGAAGCCCCCTACCGATGTGCAGGAGTACTGCTGTAGAAAAATTCTCCGGATCCAGTCTGACGCCTGGGGATAATTCTAAGGTAAGGAATCTATAACTAATAGTCTCTTTCAGATAATTGGTAATGCACTAGTGCATTCTGCGAGGCATAAAATTAACTTGTAGCCCAGTGGTTACGAAACTTCCTACATCCAGAGTAGAACTGATCCCAAGCAGCTATCGGGATAACCTACACAATACTACTTTTGAATGAAGTATCCTACCGCCTACATAATATTTGGCCTACCCAATTAAGAAAAAGCCTAGCTAGCCAACACAATACCAGCCTAGCTATAAAAGCAACAAAAATTCTAGTTAACTGTATCCCCAAAATACCTCAATGTAAACAACAGAACATCTGGCTGATTTTGCCCAAAAATACCTGAACATAAAAAGCCAATACTCCCAAACCTAACCAGATGTGGGGATCCGGTGTCAATACCTAACCTAATTTAATCCAACAAGTTAACAAGAGCATTATGCCACAGAGGTGTTTCCCTGCTTCTCGCTACAATGACTATTTACCCGTGCTCTGTCTCGGACGTTGCCCTCAGAGCTGAATCGTCCTCCTCCGTAGATCACAGTTTCATACAGTGTGTATCCATAGGACTGCCCATTGTCCTTATTCACTGGTAGGTTCTCCATGTTTATGGGTTCCTCAGATGAATATGGCTGTAAGAGAAACAAGCAAACAAGAAAATTAAAGCACTGAATGAGTAATGACTGGCAAGGAAAGTCAATGACAACCAAGAGTCTGAAATGGACTGGATCTTTAGAGCTAAGTGAATGAACTTCTTTAAGTAACATCTTTAAGTAAGATCTCGTAGAAACAGGAAAACAAGGCTCTAGTGTTTCTTTTTATATCAACTTTTTGTATTGAGTATAGCAATAAAGAAAGAACATCAAACATCATTGGATAGTTAGGGGGTCGGTAAACACTGCCAGCAAGTCAGCATCAGTTCTTGCATTGCATTCTGCTATCAGAAAGCAATTGAAGTCCCACCTGCTCATCTAGTCACTGTACTACTTTGTCATTACTATGTCTGTTAGCGATGGGAAGCCCATGTTTGGGTAGCTACGCGCTTTATAAAACTGGGTAACATAACATTGTTAAGGGGGTAGGTAAACACTGCCAGTAGGTAAGCATCAGTTCTTGCATTGCATTCTGCTAGATGTAATTCATAGTGTTTTTGAAAAGTGTATGCCATCAGTATTGGCACAACCAGTGCTTCTATTTCTGGACACATGTTTTTGGGCACATTCCTACAACGTCAAATCATAAGTTATTACCTGAGAGTATTGGAAGGGAATCAAAAAAAGACTGAAGACATGAAAACTAGTGCTCCACCTGCTATGTACACTAGTGGGTGCATGTTTTGAAAATGACCTGACAAAATTTCAATTAGGCAAAGTTACAAATGTCTTCAAAAGGTGAAAACCCCTTCAAGGATGGATGATATGCATTAATTTGTCCCCCTTAGATGTATGACAAGCAAATAGGAGTATATATACATGAAGAGAGTCAGCAAAAACATGCTACATTGGTACCACAAGTGATACGACTTTTCCAGTGGCATACTATTGTTTTGGAGTATATGCTAAAAGGATTCTAGCAATAACTTGTCACGTCACCTACTGCAGCAGACGCATGCCCACTACAAGTGATTTGATTGTTTTTAGGTCTGACTTGTTTCTGTAGCTGCTGCCAGACCTTATGTGATCAACAGGAACAGAGCTTTCAGAAGTACTAATGAGATGTGGACTTAGGTTCTGCCCAAAAAATGGGTCTCCTTTATTTTTTTGTATTCAATTTTTACAGTGTAAAGTAATACAACAAGAAGGGAAGGGGGAACAAGCTTACAAAGTATGCACATAACAAGACAATCACAACCTGACAGGTTAAGTGGTAATAAAAATGACGGTATATTGAACGGCATAGTTGGCATTTAAGCACCAACCCCTGAGCCGTATGTATAACAGGGAGAGGAAAGCGGGGGGCCGCACATCCACTATGTAAAGAATACATCTCCAGCACAGCAGGTTAAATCCAGGTCATGAGGTGTCTGAGGGGAAGCTGATAAAGTAGGTTCAATGTGTCCAGAAGGACTGAAGGGCTCCTCGCGTGCCCTATCCCTAATCTGTAGTGCCAGATAGGTGATGAGGGGGGCCCAGAAGTCCTCGGGTCTTAAGCATTCCGGCAATAACTCCAATAGGCCTAACATTGCTCCTGGCAACATGCTGCAGCCAGCATCAAGCACGTAAGTTGAGGGGGCAGGTGTCTGCCCTAATGTATAGCCACTCTGGGTTTAGCCAAGAGAAGCGCAGAAGTTAGTTGCTGAGTCTCAGGCAGTGTGAGAAAAAGGGGTGTATTACATGGTGTGGTTGTGGGACCACTCCCCACCCCCACCCCCACACCGTGCAATACACTTACAACACCTTTAAAATCCTTAGGTTTCATTTGTCAAACCTTCGGCTCAACCCTGGGTGGCTGTGGCTCTGAGCAGCAAGTCATACACAAAGGAATAAGCGCCAAAACAACCCGTTGTCGTGGTCACAGGCCAATCCTTCCAGGGTTGATAACTCGCCTTCTGAGGGTCCCAGCAACTCTCTGACAGCACTCCTGGGCTCAGCGAACTCAAGGGCAATTCTATGCATTGGGTCTCAGTCCTTGGTGCTGCACGGAGGCGGTGGATGCAGCTTGAAGACTTTGGACTACCAACTTGCCCCAGCAGGCTTTTTCAGCTGTTGTGTCCCTGTGCTGCGAACAGGAAGCCACTCAGCTGGTCCTTGGAGTTCTCTAGGCTTGACTGAGGTCTAGAGACTGCTTGCCCTTGAGCAGGACGGACACAGCTGGCATAGTCCCTCTCCTTTGCTAGTCACCAGGTGCAGCAGATGCAGTCCACAACAGTGCAGCCTTTGCAGGTTCCACTGTGCAGCAAGGCAGTCCTTCTTCGGTCCTTCTTCCAGTCCAGTCGAGATCTCAGTTCAGGGCGCGACGAGTGCCCTACTTATGCTCAGAAAATGCCCCAAGGGCAAGATGCTGTTGGCAGCCAATGGGCTACCAGGTTCCCTCCCACCTGATGACCACTTCCTGTGAAATGTGGCATCTGGGCATCCTAGGATGCACCATTTTGCCCACATCCAAAATGGCAGGAACCCTCTCATGGCCTGTGGAGCTCCCTTGCCCAACCCAGGGGTGAGGCTACCAAGGGGGCTGCAAGCATAGACCGGTTAGGCAACCGGTTTCCCCTCTCCTGTCCCTAGTGCCAGCCTGTCTGCGTGAAAAATTGAGCAGTCTCTCTCCCAACTGTTACCATTTGCCCTTCAAAGGCAGCTTCTCCTCTGAAGCTCGCCTTTTGGGACAACACCCATGTGACTTCCTGCCGGAGGGAGGTGACACCTCCTTCCAGACCTAGCCCCTATTGTATCCTTTCCTGGGAGTCGTTAGCATGTCTCCCCAGGAGGGAAGAAAAGCTGACTCGGCCACATCACCCCGCATGCAACTGGTATGGGCACAGGGGACTAAAGGCAACAACGTGGCAACTTGAAAAAGTTGCACTGCAACTTATTACATTTCGACCTGAGAATCAAGTCGGGCTTAATATAACAAATTGTTTAATACTTTGGTTGAACCACTTTGGTCGCACCATTACAGAGTTAGCCCAGCTGAGCAGCCAGCATGTAACTCTGTACTAGCCAATTGGGTGACCTAGCATTCCACAGTAAAAACAACAGTTTAGCATTTTTACTATTCGGACATGTAAAGCTACATGTTCTGCTCGTGAGGTATATATACCAAAAGGAAGTCTGGCTTTGCCATTGCTTTAAATGGCAAAGTCAGGCTAGCAGTTTATTAAACTGCTCTTCCAGCCTGCTAATTGTGGGCGGGGAGTCTCATTTTCATTGTGTGTCGACTTAGGGTGGCAACACCAGTGCTGCAATCTCTGGAGGAATCCTTTAATTTACATGCCCTGGGTACCATTTACTAGTGACTTTCAGGTAAGTTAGTTTAGCCAATTGGATATGAGTCAATTCGCCAATTTGAGGTCCGGTTAGCTGGCCTCAGTTTACTTTCAGAGTCGAAAAACCAGCAGCATCAGGCCCAAACTTGGGGGTGACCAAACAAAAAGAGGCATTTCCTTGGAGATGGAACGTCTTTCACATATCCCAGTAGCGCTCAAAGGGGAATCGCTGAGGGCAGTGGTCTGTGATCCGTACAATAGCATTATAAATGTCAGTCTAATATATTGGTTTCCTTGAGTACAACATACGATTTGGAAGATGTGTGCTTCTAATGAATTTGTATTGCACTTTTTGCCTTGTGAAAAAGCTTATATTCAATACAGACAGTTGGTTATGGTGGCAAGTCAATAATCACTTTATTATGAAAAATTATGATAAGGCAGTACGTCTGGCATATGTATTATGAAAAGCATATGTTTAATGCAATATGCCTTTACTACTGTATTGTTATTAAAGCCAGAAGAAAGGTATTTTGTTACATGGAATGTCACAGATTACCACAGAAGGTAAGGGGTTTGATGTTGGTTACTCCCCTCACAAACCATGGCAATATTTATATGTGATAATCTTATTTAAGCCTTCTGAGAAGAGAGAGTAATTTGCTTTACCAGCTGTATGCATGATGGTTGCCTTGTGTTAAAGTTTACGTTCAACATACTAGGCTTGGGTTGGTTATGGTGACAAGCCAGCATTAAAGGAAATAGGCATGACTGGTTTAATAGGAAAAGTTATGGGTGATACAATAGGTCTGTTCTATTTATTATGAAAAGTTATAACAAAACCATAGGCAGGGAGGCCTGGTTTATAAATTGTGAAGAGTATTTATTAATACCAATCAACCTTTAACAATGGATTGTTCTCATGCTGTAGACAGGTATTTTATTACATTCAATCTCACAGATTGGCGTAATAGGCAAGGGCTTTGGTAGTTTATCACCCCCCTGACAAACTCTTGGGGAAGAAGATTTTCACTGTGATAATCGTTGTTAGGTTGTTTTGGGAGAGGTTGAGTAATTTTTAAGTGTGTGCATTATGGTTCACAGCTTATGAGCACTTAAGTAGACTGGGGTTGGTTATGGTGTCCAGCCAATGGTAAAGGCTATAGGCTTTACGGTTCCCTGGCAAACGTTATTTCAGGTTACATTTGATCTATTTATTATAAAAGGTATTACAAAGCCAGTAGGCCTCACTTGCGTATTGTTCAAAGCATGTGTTAAAGGCAATAAGGCTATTATGGTTAGATTGTTATAACACTGTGGAAAAGCCTGTTGGAAGGTATTTTGTTACATGGAATTTCACCAATTACATTAGTAGACTTGAATTTTGGAGTTGGTGGCCCACTCAAACAAATCGTGGAGATTGAAGATTTGCACTATGATCATCCTCAGACACTCTTAGAAGGCAATTTATATTGTTTTCACCACTGCAACATTGTACATATTTGTAATTTAATTCTATGACAGGACCACAGGTGAGGATTGTACCTTCTTACTCCGCTTTAATCTCCAACAGAAGTAAGCCTGGGCGTAGTTCGCGAAGTAGCGCTACGCGAAGCTACGCAAAGTGCAGTTCGCACTACGCGTAGCACTACGCGAACTGCGTAGTGCACTGTTCGCAATGATTGCACAGTGCCGGATGCTTGTCTGCACTGTGCAATCATTGAAAACGGCATCTTGCACAGTGCGAGCTGTCTTTTACTGCCGCTCGAGTAGATTTTTACTCGAGCGGCAGCTTTCTCAACGCGGACTGGTAGTTTCCCATCGCGAGCGGTCGCGAGCATACGCGACCACTCGCAATGAGAAACCTGACCTCCCGCGTTGAGAATCTCGCCGGGAGGTTTATTTTCCACGCTCGCGATCGGCAACTTGATGTTGCTGATCGCGAACGAGGAAAAAGTCTCGCCGGGATGTCATTTTGCTTGCTCGCGGTCGCCAACTTGACGTTGAGGACCGCGAGCAAGCAAAAAATGACCGCTGCACTACGCTACGCGTGTTTGCACTGTGCTACGTGCAATTCGCGTTGTGCGAAGTAGCGCAAACTTCGCAAACTATGCGAGCGTAGCGTAGTGCTTTGCCCAGGGTTAAACAGAAGCCAAAACATTGGTTTCAATACAAACTACATACTACATTTACCCAGAGAACTTGGGGAATCTTGTTGTTCAGAACAACCAATCAGTCTGTCTCAATCCATCTAACTCAGTGTCATAACACCCCTCGCAATTTCTTAGCTGCTCCTGAGGCAGATGCGTTCCCTCCACTGCAGGAATATATAATTCCGATTTATCAGGTGTTTAGAATTGATGTTTTTGCTTTGTTGGTGTTAGTGGGGACACAGATGTGCAGGGTTAGTGCCACATAACTAATTCCTTCATTATTTGCACGGACCATGTGAATGTAGACAGCAGCAGCCTGTGGGTGAGCGTGCTGTGCGAGGTGGTCCTTTGACCGCAAGAGGGTGCCAGAGAGCTCTCGGAACACCTCTCTTTGCTTCTTCAGGCTAGAGCAGCGCAAAGCATCATATCCTGTGTCGCCCACGTGGAGCCTGTAGGAGACCAGCTATGGGGTGAGGCCGATTTCCATAGAACGGAATTCTTGATGGGTTTGCAGCATGACACTTCGAGCGGGGTCAGTATTCTGTGCTGGAGCAAGCGAGGCTCATATTAGGACACAGTGCAAGTCTGTGATACTACTAGAACCACAAGGTATGGATTCCTGGTTTCTAGTGGGCATCATTTCTCCTCCATATGAAAAAAAGAAAAAGCTTTTATATAACTGAGACACTCAGCATCAGCTGTCTGGTGATACATTAGGGCAGACTGTGCAATATAAAGACACTACAAGGAGCCCACATTCGTAGTGCCAATTTCTCAATAGCAGAAATACAGAGGGTTACCCAAGAGTTGTATGAGGAGGGGTGGAAGAGCTCATCCCGTGGGACGATGACATACCTAAAGTGGTAGACGCCCTGGTCAAGAAGGCAGTGAACAGTGTTTTAGACACTTTCGAGAGGTAACTGTTAATACTGACCGCTGGCCACACTGGCTAAGGTCAACGGAAAATGGGAGCTACCCGGTTGGGCAGACACCATCAACAGGTTTTCCTGGCATGGTCCAAATCCACACAGGAAGAGAATTATGTCAGTGATGACCATGTCCACAGGGGCTGCAGAGACAGTGTTGCATCTAATTCTACGTCTTGCCAAGTTCCAATCCTCATAGTCAATGACTAAATGGATGAAGATGACTTCCTAGGGGATTCGGACGATGGCTATGAAGCAGGCAGGCCCTGGTATCGAACACTGTCCATAAGCATCACAAGTCTGGTGAGGAGTGCCAACATGACAAGGTACCTTTGGAGATGCTGTAAACTATCTCCTTCATCGTTGCTCGATGGAGTGGACACAAGCTGAGAAAGTAGTGCAATATGCAGCAGGTTGCTTGGAGAAACCATTGGATAAAATGGTTAGAAGCCATTTAAAGGAGGATGTCACCATCTTACACTGGAGGTAAAGTGGTAGCATGCTGTAAATAGATGGTCGGATGACCACGTATTTTTATTTTTATTTTCTTTTATTGATTTTAATTAACACAACACAGATACAGTTATACATTGTTAATTCAAGAATGCATTACAGGCATAATCGCAAGGAGCATCTTATTAGCTTAAATGAGAACACTTTGAGAGAGACGTAACCATACATAATACTATCTATATCTCCAGTGGGTTGTACCTAGTATAGTAGGGCGATTCCCCGGACTTCTCGAGCTCAAACCAGGGTTGCCGGCTCATCCCTCCTCCCATTATGATTCATAGGTTCTTCGCTGACACCAGTGCCTTCAGGCTCACCTGTTTCCTTACCCACGAAGTACTGCTGAAATACACTCCAGTATGCCCTTGGCCTAGACTGTAGCGGAAGAAGTTCGCTGTATGCGTCAGATTGGGTATTACAGTAAGTCATGTCTCTTGTCCATTCCTCGATTGTAGGAATCGGGCCCCTGCCCCACCTCATCGCAACACGCCTCTTAGCCAACAGTAGTCCCATCGCCACTAATTGTCTAACATCTTTATCAATCGCTTTGTTATAACCCAAGGGAGCTAGAAACGGGTCTAAAACAAGTGTGAGGCCGGTAATTTCGTTTATCACATGAAATATTTTCCCCCAATACTCTAGTATACCTGGGCAGCTCCAGGCCGCGTGCATAAAGTCCACCACGGGTCCCATGCACTGGTGACATGAGGCAGTTTCTCGCAATCCGTATCTAAACAAGCGTTCTGGGGTGTAGTACGTTCTGTTAATGTTCTTGAAGTGAATAAGGCGATGCCTCCCATTCAGTGATACTTGTTTCGTCATTTCGCAGCAGTATTGCCATTCTTTGTCCCCAATAACACGCCCCAGGTCTCTTTGCCAATCCTGCCTGGATTTCAAATGCTGCGATCGTCTGTTTTCTTGGGTAATGTTGTATATTCTAGAGACTAATTTTGCAGGGATGGGGATTTGATAACGAGGGAGAGAGCCAGTATTTTGGGTGGCCCCTGGAGGGGATCCCCAATATTGCCTTCAAAGCGTGCTGTATTCTGAGGTGCTGGAATCGCACCAAGGGTGTAGGGGTATGGCCGTCAGCTAATATATGCTCCGTTTTGAGAAATTCTCCTTCCTTGAAGAGGTCCCCAACTTCGCTGATATTCACCCTGCGCAAGGCTTTGGGTACCTCACTGTCTATAACTGTTGGGATCCAAGTGCACCATTTCAGGGGAGTCAGCGGTGAATACAAAATTGCACCCGCCTGCCTATCAAGCAGGTTGCGCCATGCATGTGAGGTGGAGTTAAGGGAGTCTAGTATACTGTGTCTTCTAGCTGGGATTCTAAACAGTGCCTGCGGAAGTGTATCTGTATCGGCTGCTATTTTCTCTATATGTATGTGTGGAAGGGACTCAGGACCGTGTATCCAGGAGAAAGCATGTGAGCACTGTGCTGCTCTATAATATAGGTCTAGATCTGGGGCGATAAGGCCGCCCATGGAATATGGTAAGGTGAGAGTCTCTCATTTCACACGAGGCAGTTTGCCGGCCCAGGCTAATTTAATCAGGAGGGACCTCATCTTGGCGAATATGTGCATTGGGAGGACCATGGGAATGTTTTGGAATAAGAATAATAGTCTAGGAAGAACGACCATCTTCATCAGGGAGATTCTCCCCAGCAATGAGTGTGGCTATCTTATCCACCTGGCTACATCATCTTCAAGTCTATCGAGTACTTTCCCATAGTTGTCAGTGAGAACGACTTCTGAGTCCGTATGTACCTGAATCCCTAAGTAGCGGACCGACTCCGTAGTCTATTTCAGGGGGAATTGCATATTCGGTGGCTGAGTGGATGAGGTGAGCGGGAAAATCAGGGACTTGGTCCAGTTAATGTTTAGTCCGGACAACTGTCCAAATCGGACCACTTCATTCAAGACCAGGGTAAGGTGGGTAGCCGGGTCTCTGACATATAGAAGCATATCATCTGCGTACGCAGAAACTATCAGGTGGTATTCTGGGAAGCGCACCGCTCTATGGCCATGATATTCCCTGATAGCACATAGCAGTGGTTCGGAGGCCAGAGCATATAATAGTGGGGAGAGAGGACACCCCTGTCGAGTGCCCCTGGAAATAAGGATTGGTGACATCACCTTGTTCCCAAGCCTGACTCTGGCCGCTGGGGCTTCATATAGCACTTTCACCAGCTGAAGAAAAACCTCTCCGACGCCCACCCGTCTAAGTACTGCCTCCATGAAGGACCATTCGACGGAGTCGAACGCTTTTTCCGCGTCCAGAAAAACTGCTGCAGCTTTAACTTTTGGATCAATGTGCTGAATTGCTGCAAAGATTGTTCTAAGATTAGTTGTTAAGTTGCGCACAGGGACGAATCCCGCTTGTTCGACTCCCACCAGTCCCGGGATCAGGGGTGAAATTTGGTTAGCCAATATTTTGGCGAATAGTTTCGTATCTACAAGGGCCTGTATGATGAGCACTCGCTGGGAGGTTTACCGGGCTTAAGGAGGGTTACAATTATAGCCTCACGCATAGAGGGGGGCATCACCTTACTCTCCGCCATCTCCTCAAAGAGGGTAACGAGATGCGGAATAAGCAGGTCCTGGAATGCTTTATAAAACGCGACTCTCAGCCCATCCGAACCCGGAGCGGAGCTGCTTCTCATCGATGTCAGAGCAACCTTAACTTCTCTGGGGTCTAAAGGTGCCATGAGATGCTCTCTGTGAGTATCAGTTATCCAGGCCATCTGTATGTGTGCTAGATAGTCTTCTGTAGCGGTACCGGCCAGGGAAATGCGTGATCTATAAAGCTCTGCATAGTATCTACAGAATCTGTCAGCAATGCCTGATGAGTCGTATATCATTCTACCATCCTCGCCCAGAATCTCAACTATGGTACTAGCTTCCCTGGGGGGTCGCTGCAACTTAGCGAGGGCCCAAGGACACTCACCTTTCCCATACACTCGGGCCGTTGCATACTTGCCTAAATGTTTAACTTCACTTTCTGGCGTGTCCTGATATTCTTCAAGTGTTTTTTTGATGATATCTAACTTTCTGACATCACCGGTGCGCTGGTGCTCCCGCGCCAGGATCGCAATTTCTGCCTCGAGTCTTGTGAGTCTGTTCTGTATAGCCCTTAGCACCCCTGTGTGCCTTGATATTGTCTCCCCCATGATGAACACCTTAAAGGCTTCCCAGACAGTTGAGAAGGTCGGAATTGACCCTAAGTTCTCCCCAAAGAAAGTCTCAATGGCTGTAGCCATTTCCGCGCGAAATGCCTGGTCGAGCAAGGAATATGGGTGGAACCTCCATGTAAACGGTGAGTGCCGTTCTGTAGGGATTGTCAATTCCAATTGTACCGGGGAGTGGTCTGAATAGGTTGTAGGAAGTGGCTCACAATTCGAGACCTGGGGGAGTAGGCTTCTAGAGACCAACCAGTAGTCAATCCTTGTGTGAGTATCGTGAGGGGCAGAGTAGTGTGTGTACCCCGGTTATGCACTAGGGCGCTGCCTCCAGACGTCTGCCAGGCCAATTTGTACCATCAGATCTGTGATAGCGGTAGCGGCCGCTGTAGGTCTCCTTTGTGGGCCCCTAGATCTATCTCTATTGGGGTCTAGTATACAGTTAAAATCCCCACCCCATATCTGTGGTAGGTCATCTGTCTTGAGCAAACGGGCTGCCATTGCCTGAAAGAATTGCGGGTCATTCTGATTCGGCCCGTATATGTTCACGAGTCGAGCCCCGAATCCCTCCGCCCGGCATCTGACTATCACAAATCTGCCATTGGTGTCAATCTCCTCATCATGTAAAGTTAAACCTGATTTGGGGTTGATCCATGTGAGCACGCCTCTTGCATGTGATGTGAAGCCTGCTGCTCGAAATTGGCCCTGTAGTCTCTTCGTGGAAAACATCCTATTTTGAGGGGCTAGATGTGTTTCCTGTATCATGGCTATGTCTACCTGGTGTCTCTTCAGGGAGGCTACAACCCTACGGAGGTTTTCGGTAATCATTCAAGCCACGGACGTTCCATGTCCAGAGCTTAATCGTCCTAGTCGTCATGTATGAGGTGTAAGTGCAAAGTGTATAACATAGTTAGCTTTAACGTCTCTCTCAGTGGTGTTGTGCTCTACTAGTGATGGTTCGCTAGAACTTGCCCTCAGTGCTTGAGTAATCTTCAACCCGGACCCACCCCCACCCACGCTATGCCTACCCCAACAGAGCATAGTCGATCCCACTGCCTCCCCCCACCCCCGAACTTGCAACATTACAACTATGCCAACAAACAATAACATACACAAACCCAAGTGCTACAAGTGGATTACACAGTGAGGCAGATGTTGCCTGTGTTCCAACTAGAGCTGGGTACCTTGAGCCTGTCTCCCTATTGCTCCTCTCATCATGGTTACTGATGGTTTTCCAATAGTCACCATCTCTGCCGGGCTGCCCAACCAACAGTAGACAAGACCCCTATCGCTAAAATGGCGCCAGTTCCATACCGGCAGCCGCAATAGCAACACCCCACTGTCCAGGGCTCCCACCCCAGGCACAGTTATGAGATATAGTTCACTGTTCCTCAGGATCCAGGAAGTCGTCATCTAGCGTGGTTTGAGATTTCGGGGAACTGCTTCTGCGCTTGTCACTCTCTCTTTTTCAAAAAGTGTAGGGCCTGCTTGGGATCATTAAAGATATGGGATTTCCCATCGGCAAGCACTCTCAGTTTTGCTGGATAAATCATGTTATATTCCAAATGAAGGTCATGCAGTTTTCGTTTTACCGAAACAAACTGGCGTCGCGCTTCTTGGACTTGTTGCGTGAAATCTGGATAAATGGATATCTCTGAACCCTCATACCTCAGAGTCCGTAATTCCCTGGCTTTTCTCAATGCTGCATCTCTGTCTTTAAGTACACGCGCAATGATGGGGTGCGGAGGGGCACCCGGGGCAGGTCAGGGAGCAAGAGAGCGATGTGCGCGCTCGATGATGAACATGTTGGAAAAGGGTTTTTTGCCCAACAGCGTCACCAGCAGTTGTTCGACAAAAAGCTCAATTTTCTGTATGTTTGTGGACTCCGCAATGCCCACGATGCGCACATTATTTCTCCTCGAGCGTACTTCCAAGTCTTCAGCTTTGGCTTGGACAGAATGCAGAAGTTTATCTAGCTTTGTGGTAGAGCACGGAGTAGTATTAGAGTGTCCTTGGCGTTCAACACTCTCTTCTCTACAGTGTCCAGTCTCTCCGAGTGCTTGTCTAGTCTCTCAGACATTCTATCCATCCTGAAAGAGAGGGCATTGATCGTCCCATCAATTTTCGTAAAACTAAGCTGCATCGTGGTCAATATTTGTTTTAAATCAGAGTCCGCTGCAGTGTCCCTCATCTCCGATCCAGACTCCGAGGCGTTTCTCTCTATGTCCTGTTGTCTGGGGGTCTTGCGAGGCTCAAAGTGCAGTTTAGATTGGGATTTCTCTGTCCGACCCATGTTCTCCCCAGAGGCAGAGTCGGGAACCTTCTGTTATCTTTCGCCTGATGCCAGCTTATGGGCCTCGACAGACTGTTCTATGCAAGGAACAACCTGAGCCTGGGCAAGGCCCCCACCGCTAGGGAGTGGCGGCTCTCAAGTGACTGCCGTGTTCAGTTTTCAGCCGGGGGGCAACTATGGTTCAGGTGGACTCCCTCCCACTCTTCTAGCCTCTTTCTGTAGCGTCCTCAGCCAAGGGCACTAAATGCGGTTGTTGTAGAGGGTGGTGGGCCCCTTCGTGGGCCGCCCAGGTCTCCTGTGCCGCGCGATCCCAGCGCTAGCTATGGCCGGAGAAGCTGTACCCTGGGTGGGAGCGGAAGCCGAGATAGCGCTCCGTAACAAATAATGTACCAGGTCTCACCGCAGGCCGACTTCTCAACAAGGCCCCCGCACCCCCGTGTGTCTCGGAGCAAAACCCTTGGGGTGCAGCGGCAGTGGGACCCACTTCCGTTAAAGGATGGGGTTGTAGGCTCAATAGGCCGCTAGTCCAGCGCTGCCCCGGGTTCGTGGTGACCACGCCCGATCACCCCGTCACAATGCAGGCCAAGTAGTAGTCACGAGGCGGGCACAGGGTATCAGGTCGCACCAGAGCATTGCTGTCCACCCCGTTCTGCCCTTAAGAGGAGTGCGCACTGTCACTGGTACTCACAACTGGTCGGCGGGGCCCTGTAATGCAGGATGATCCGTTCCTCCACAATGTCGGAGTGACGCACTCTCCGCCGCAGTCCGCCCCAGCGTCCAAGGGCACAGTCGATAGCCGATCACTGCAACCGCGGTCACATAGGCGTCAGGATATTAAGCCGCAGGCGGGAGGCACACCTGCGGGTGCCGCAAATACCTCGGCCCAGGAAGAGCTCTCTGCATCAGCTCAGCTGGCGAATCGAGCCGGCCTGTGAGCTCCGCCCCCACGTCAGGATGTAGGCCGCGGCCTCAG
Organism: Calotriton arnoldi; assembly: GCA_963921515.1. Classification (NCBI taxonomy): domain Eukaryota; kingdom Metazoa; phylum Chordata; class Amphibia; order Caudata; family Salamandridae; genus Calotriton; species Calotriton arnoldi. The sequence goes on from CAWUFW010007341.1 coordinate 353,593, forward strand.
GCCAAACCGCATCGCCGCCACCAGGACTTTTCCGGCCAGACCTTCGGGAAGCCGCCACTCCAAAGGTGTTCACGGAGCCACAGCCGTAGCAGGGAAGTGTTATAGTTGTAGAGAGGAGCAGGATTGTGTTGGATAGTTTTTTCGGCTCACGGAGCTACTTCAGAGCACGGCCATCTTGAGGCCAGGCAACCTCCGCCCCCTCCTCGGATGACTACGTTTTGCAGGAGATTCATGAAAGATTCAAAGAAGGGCTTTGACAGGTCCTGATGGGTGTGCCAGGACAAGTTGCAGGAAGTTGCTGACCCCCTTACAAAGATCCTCTATACGGCTGAAGAGTCCAAGGACTGAATTCTTTTCGGACTGGGCGTGAGGAGCAATAATATTCCTTGGCAACCCTAACTGCGCAATCTCAACTGAAAGACAGATTGCCCACGGTTAAAGTGGTCCTAAAGCTAGATGACTTGGCCACCTGAGAAGTGGCTCCTTTGGCCCTGGTAGGTTTGTTAGGGAAACCTTTCCTTGAAGGGATTGGGAATTATGCTTTCACCTTTGCGTTGATGTACAATGCCCAGGTGTCTACTAAAAAGATCTTCAGGCAAAAGATTTTTGGAGAGGTCAGAATAGGAAGAGGGAACTCTTTCAACAGTTTCCCAAATCACGGTCCTCAGTGAAGGTAGGCGGCAAGGAGAAGACAGTGATAGGACCACAACCATTTTGTTTTGGATCTAGGTGCTTCTTCAGAGAGGCTGGCAACACTGCAGGAGAGTATTTTAGTAAGTCTGATTCTTACTTCCCAAGCAACGGTAAGGAGAAGATTGCCCTGTGTGACCACAGATGACAGAAACTGGCTAACAATGCTTGGAACCTCCAAAGAGTCAGAGGATTCTAGATAGACTTTATGACTCACCAAGGCAATTGCAGAGGCTGAGGCCAATCACATTCTTGGATAAGGAATCTGAGCTGATAGATCGGGAGGTGATGGCTTTGGTGATGTAAGGGGAGGTAGTTCGCTGACTAGCTCACCTGGAGGATTTCATTAGCAACATATTCTTGATGGAGAAGAAAGACATGGGACATTGGCCTTTTATGAGAGAATTCAGTGAGTGGTTGGGCTTTGGTCATTTCAAGGTGGAAAGGATCCACCAGCTGAGAGATGTCTTTCAGGAAGGGGACTGGATGGCGCAGCTGGAGTTGAAGGACGCCTATTTTATAGTTCAATGGAGAAAATGGGTGTACGGGTTCAGGGAACTGCATTGTAGCCTATCATCGGAAGCCTAGTGCTTCACAAGGATGCAGAGACCATTGATGGAGTTACTCAGGGCGAGAGGGGTGAGGCTCATTGTCTACCCTCAATGACATAGTGATCATAAACTAGTGTACCCAGTAGTTCAAGCAACACTTATGGATGGCAATCTCCCTACCTGGGGGTTATAATCAGATTGCCTCCACAAAAGAAAATTATCTTGTGATGCGTCATAGACTCAGTTCAGGCAATTTTGTAGTTTTCCAACAAGAAAGTAACGAACGTCAGAAAGGAGTTCAAGAAGACATTGACAACATCCCAGATATCCCTAATGCAGTAGTCTCCTCTAGTCAGCATCCTCAAATCATCCATTTAGGCCATCTTTTAGGGGACACTCCACTATGGAGCACTCCAGCAACTGAAGGCGCGCAACCTAAGAAGCCATCTGACATATTCACCACAAGTGGCTGTCCAGAAGGAGGCCAAGAAAGAGATCCATTAGTGGTTACAGCACATGAAGCTGCGGAATGGAGTGCGCTCTTTTGATCAACCCTCAACTAGTGATAGAGTCAGTAGCCAGCAGATAAGGTTTGGGTAGCAGATGCAGAGAAGAATCTACCAGAGGAAAATGGTCAGAAGTAGAGTTAGCCTTACATATCAATTGTCTGGAACTTCTGACTGGGTGATTTTGCAGTCAAGTGCTGGACAGAGGAAAGAACAAAATTATGCGTATTGCTGAAGATGGACAACACCTTGCGGTACATTACATAAGTTATGTGGGAGGAACAAGGTTGATAGCCATCATGGAATTGACAAAGGACTTTTGGCATTTCTTGCTAAAGAACCAAGTGGCAGTAACAGCGGGGTACCTCCTGAGGCATCAAATTGAGACAACAGACTGGCAGTCCAGACACTTCCAAGATTACAGTACTTAACCCAGAGATTTTCAGGCACTGATGGAAAGGGGTTCTTGTATAACTGATCTGTTCGCCTCTTGCCTGTATCATCAGCTTGCATGATAATTAAGAGGGAAGCTGATGCTTTTTTGCAGGAATGGGGCACGGAGAACAACTATGCCTTACTTCCATTTGCCATGATAGCGAGAGTGGCGGCACAGGTGAAGAGGCCAATGGCAAATCAGGATTCTTCACTCCGACTTGAAGATCAAAAGCGTGGTTTCCAATTCTGATAGAACTTTTTTTTATCTTTTAAAACCTTTATTTGTCAATTTTACGAAACAACAGGCAGCAATGCGGGCAACATTATATGTAATACATGGCAGGTCAGGTTGGAAAGAATCGTCATCCAAATAATAAATGCTCAGGCGACCATTCTCCATGTCATCACTGTAACAGGGCACACACCAAACGGGCAGCACAAGCATCTCTGCATTACTGAGGTGAGCCATCCCCACCAGCATCATCATCCACACTTCCATCCGTATCATCATCAGCAGATCCCGTGTCTTTGCACAGAGCTAGGAAGGTGTCGCACACATCCCTCCACACCAGTACATCCTCCAATTTATCATCCTGCCTATTCAGCTTCATGTGTACATTTTCAGCCAGTGCCCACTCCTGTACATCCCTATGCCACTGTTCAACTACGGGGACGCGCTGCCCCATACAGGTGATGGCCGCCCTGCGCCTGGCCAGAACTAGCTCCAGCTGCAAGAAATTGTAGACCATCTTACGACCCTTCTGTCTCCTAACATTGGCCAGCAGGCAGTGTTGTGGAGGGAGGTTGAGTCGTAAGTGTGTGGCACATTGAAGGTCCGTCACTACCTGTTCCCAGAAGTTCTGCACCATACAACTTCTTCATGCCAGGTGCATAAAGTCCACCCCACTGGTGCTACAGTGTAGCCAGCTATCTGGACGGACGGGGGATATACGATGTAAGCCTTTAGGGGTCATATGCGTCCTATGGAGGCAATTGTACTTCACCACCGTGAAGCAAACATTGCAAGACAAAGAGAAGGTAAGTTCACAGAGACTCGTCCATGCACTGCCATCCAAGAGAGAGACCAGGTCCAAATCACACACAGCTCACCGCCCGCGTCCTCCCTCATTGCCCTATAGAGATGCGTGATCAGATGTCTACCCGAGCTGCAAGACAATAGAACATCCAGGGTATGTGTGGGCTGGGGTGCCGCTGGGAATGAGTGCCAAGACAGCCTGGCCATCTCTGCCAGTCCAGCATAATATAGAAAGTGTCCCAGCCCTTTGTGTTAAGTCTTCACGGGCTTGTTCAAAGGTAATGGAAGAGTTACTCAGACACAATTCCCCCAACTGCGCACACCCACCGTTTCTCCAGGCCTGAAACGACATATTGGCCATCATCTGGCGAACCAGCGCAAGTATCCACAGTGTGAGTTTGCAATGAAATGGGGTGCAACCACTTCAACATAGTGCTGCCAAATGCCCGCTGTCTGGCAAACAACATATGGAAGATAAATTTCTGTTTGGGGGTGAATATAGGTAGGGTTTCCTTGGCGCTCACCCACTATCTCACGCTGTTTTTTACTAACCCTTGTATATGTGGCGGTGCTGTCAAGGGTAGGGAGATTCAGCCTTCCCCCTATAAGACATGTGATCCAGCAGATCACTTGGAACAAGTACAACAATCCCCCAAGCACATGCTTAACTTTAAATCATATTATGAGAACAATTTAAGAAAAACAGCATTTGTTCTTTTCTTATTTTCTTTATTATTTCCTTTCTTCTTTTTAGCCTCTTTTTGGCCTTTGGGAAACATGTGTTTCGTTGTGAAGGGTGTACCCACGACTTCTTCAGGACTAAAAATACAATAGAATGCACCACACTGCAACTAGTATGTCGTAATTCTGTTATGTTGCCCTCCGCTGTTGTGACCTTGTCAGCAACTTTCCGGAGGTCCGCCCGCAACAGATTCACATCAATTGATAGAGTCTCTATTTTGTGCGGTTCTGGACCCTTGAATCGCAGCAAACAAATCTGCCCGGAAGGGCTCAGTATCTTCCTCCAGCGTGTCCCCCTCATCACTTGGTCCTGTTTTCTGCGTTATTCTTTGGGGGGATAGCGTGGTTTGGTATACTGGGTGATGGTGTTCGCCGGATTCGAGCATACAGTCTTGTCCTTGCCCATGGTGCACCGAGGGGATCGGTCTCCCACCCTCTAAGCCACCAACGACGCCAGCACCTCTCACCACATGATCACCTGCAGCTGTGGGGTGTCTTCACCACTCACACAGACACAAGAACGGAGCCTCCGCAGGTGTGCGACCTCTAGGGCTGTTTCCAGATGGATCAATGGTGCACCACCATGGGAGGCTTCATCCCATTCTCATTCACCCCCACTAGTATAGCAGGGGCCCTCCCAGTCATGTGCCCCCCCCCCAGTGGCGGCACCAGCATCGCATGTGCAGCACCACTCTGAGCAGATCAGTGCCAGTTCCAGTGGGAGCCCAAGCAAGTCCGGGCCAGCCTTCAGAAGTCAAGAGGCGGACCCGCGCCCCCACGATTCCTCGGCAAGGCAGCTGCGCGCGCCCACGCCAATGAGCCCCCTCGCTAGGAGGTGCTGGCCTGGCTTATAACTGACACGCTGAGGTCGGTCAGGCCCAACAGAGTCCAGTGCGGGGATGAAGTCGGGGCCCAAACGGGGACAAGCTACAAGGCAGCACCTACCTGGAGGATTCCAGGCCCTCTCAGGGGGGATACCCCCACACTCACCAAAAAGGCCGCACCGGCATCTGGTTCTCCCCCGCTGCTCCGCCGCTCCGTGCGCTACTTTTCAGTCAGTTTCTGCTTGCCCCATGCAGGGCAGAGCGTTGTACAGGTTCCGTAAACAACAGAGTAGTCCACTGCGGGGTCATGCCCCCCCCCTCCGATGACAGAGCGCCCACACAGTTTACCACGTACCACGTTGGAGGGGGCCCGATCTATAAAGCAGGAGGATCCTAGCGGTGCATTCAGCGCGTGCAAAGAGCACAGGCCTGTACAGTATGTCGTGCGGCCGGTGGGCACCACCAGAGATCCGACCAACGGAACACCAGCCTGCCCTCGGGTGCCTCTCACAGCCGGCCCCCAGACCTCCGCCATCTGGCCCCCAGACCGCCGCCATCCGGCCCCCAGACCGCCGCCATCCGGCCCCCAGACCGCCACCAGCCGGCCTCCTCTGATACTGCAACATAGGGTCCTCACAAAGAGCCTTGCAGTCAGGAGCACTGGTCCTTGGGGGATGATCCACACCCATGAACCAGGCTCGGCCCCTCTGCAGAAGACGTCACACGGCACTCAGCCAGCGCGGTCTACACCCGATCCTCCAAGGGGCCCCGGGTGCCACTCGAGCCAAACCTCCGACCACCCCGACAGACACCTGCTGTGCGAAGGGACAGCCACTGGTCCTCGTGGGGCATCACGCAGCCACCATGCAGACAGGAGCTTCCCCTGCACAGGCCTTTACAGTGCGATGCCCTCGCTGGTCAACCTCAAGTCACTAGAGGCCGCGGCTCCACGTCTCACTGAAGGTCTCAAGTACGCAGCTGTGCGGACCGCTCCCCTCACGTGGCCCGGGACCCTCTCTGGCGGTCGCTCCTCAGCTTCCAACAGGACTCCTGAGCTGCGGTCCATCCGCCGCACCGGGGAGGCAAGATTCAGCTACTGTAGAACAGTAATAGGCAGGATTAAACAGGGTTCAGGCGGTAAACTGGCTGGGAGCTCAGGGGCTCACGTCCTGTCAGCCATGTTGCTTGGCCACTCCCCCAGTTCTGATGTAACTTTAGTGTGATTTACCAATCTGTCTTCCCCATGGTCAGAACAAACTCGGGGATCTGTAAGGCCACTTCTATCAATTGGTGGAAGAGAAATCACTCCAGCTTATGGCATGGAAGATTACAGGGAACTTTGGGCAATCCAGGCCTTTCAAGAAAAGCGGAGGCCCTCATCAGGAAGGCCTGGACAGATAGAAACAGTACAGGTTGGTAAACATGGCCCTCTTTGTGTATGGAACAGGGTCTGGATCCCATGGCGTCTGAACGTGTCCGTGTCCCGAACTTCCTTTTATGAATGGAATTGGAGGCCACATCTTACATGTCAGTAAACTCTTTCAGGTCAGCCATTTCAGCGGGGCATACCTTGGTGGATGGCATGGCAGTAAGGGAACATTCAATGGGGTGTAGATTGTTGAGAGTGATCAAATTGTCAGTACCACCGGACCAAAGGTACTCTTGCTTGTGGGATGCTAACAGGGCCTTGAACTTGTTCCTCTTGTGGCAGTACAATAAATATTTGACAAGAAAAGAGTTATCACGTAAGTTGACCATGCTTTTATATTTTGTTTCTTGTAGAAGAGTCTCTGATGTCCAAGTCTCGGACATCACCAACAGAATGTTTACACCTCATGGGATTACATTGACTGTGTCTAGGTGCTCAAAGTAACACTTGACCGATATCTGGAGTGCAACGATTCACCTAAATTATGTGTGGTACAATATATCAAGGCCTATGATAAAGGAATTCAGACCCCCTCCCTCGGGGTGCTCCAACTATTGACTTACTTAACGAAACTTTTCTTACCACGTCTTTCACCAACGATTGCTAGATGGGTGAGATAGATGATGCAAGAAGCAGACATTGACATCTCTAAGTCAGGTTTTTGCCTCACAAGTAAAACCCAAAAATCGTCAAAGAGCTCGGGTAGGTTCAATCTTTATTTCACTGGATCTCTGCTGGGGCCACTGAGAAGCTGTTACTGTACAGTGCCCACCTCTGAAGCAATTCCTCAGGTTTTTAGAACTTCAGGACGCTGCTCATTTGCCACAATTTTTGCAACACATACACACACTACTTTCCAGGTCCCTGGCCTGTTACATTTTCTGCAGACTCTTTTTTATAAGTATAGGCCCTGGTATTATTGTGAATCTCGGGCTCTGCTGTATATTTATTGTTCTGATGAAGATCCTGTCATTTGACAAGGGATCGAAACCTCGACTTGACTCACTGACCTTTTCCATACTACTTTCTCATTGAAAATGGGCGTGCTATTCTTGCTTTTTAGATACACAGCTTTGGTTATTTTTTGTCAGGTGTGTGATTCATTCTATTGAGAGAGCACCGAGCAAATTTGTTTCACCCACTGAGCTGTTGAATACTGTTCATATATTTTATGTTGTGAATACATGACCATTTGGTTGGAAATACTGTCGACATTTGTATGTTCAGGGGCCAATGTTGAGAATTACATTTCAACATCTCTTTGGAGCACACTCTGATAGAGGGGATAAGGCCTCCAAATATTTTGCTGTGGGTGCTTATTTGGAAGGCATTATAAAGACTGCAGAGTGGTTGTTTGATTCAACCTTCAAACATTTTTACTTTAAGTCAGTTGGGGATGTGACTTTGCTCTTGGAGAGCAAGTTTTGAACTAGCATATTCCTTGCCTATGGTCCCGACACAGAATACAAATTTCTCAGCTAAGCCAAAGCAGTTTCAATTCTATTAAGGCAAGGATTATCCCAGCCATTAGAACAACTTTGGACACAAAATTCTGATATGATACCTACTCATGCAATTGAAGTGAATAAACATTTCTGGAATCTTTTGTAAAGTATCATGATGAGGTGCATTATTGTGTTAAACGTTATGAAAAATGATGTGATCAATGTTGGTGGATTTGATGAAATAAGGTATTTGGAGAAGTCGCTTAAATTGGATATGTTTCTGTTCTCAAGAATGGAGCAAAAGCACGAATAATGCAGAAAGGTCTGGAAAAAGCGGATCATGTCGCAGGGAGAAAGAGGGAGCGGAGCCTATGCAACAGTATTACATTGACTGATACTCTGTGATTGGTTGTGCTGAATTAAGAATTTCCCAAGATCTCATGGGAATTGTACTATGTAATATTTGTTGAACCAATGTTTTTGTTGCTGTTGGAGAATAAGAACAAGCATGAAGGCATACACCTTGCCTTTGTGTCCTTAAGAGAATTGATAATTTCCTTCACGCTAGATAGGTATACCTGATAGCTGCTTTCTGAGTAAGCTTATGCTCAAAGGAGTAGGTCTGAATTGATTATGGTGACAAGCCTATAGCCCTGATTAGTTCATTAGGAAAAAATATTTCAGATGCCATACATCTGATTTGTTTACTGTGAAAAGCTCAGACAAAAGCAGTGTGCCAGCTTTATTAATCTTGAAACGCATTTTCTAAAGTCAATAGGTCTTTATAGGTGGATTGTTACTGCAAACCTACTAACACCCCCATATGGGAACAGGAACGAGAGGGAAATGGGGGGTCGTAGATTCCTTCCTTTCAATCATATGGTTACAGCAGCAAGGCAATCACGACAAAAATATGAGCCCCAAGGTGGAAGACCTTGTGAGAGGACCAAGGATTTACAATAGTTGTAAGGCGAGCCCTCACCCACCAAAATAGGTGCCATGCTTCCTCATGGGGCTGCCTCATTTGTAAGAAATTATTCTAGTGATAAATGAGCACCCTGATTACAGAGAGTACTTTGTGTGGGGGCAGTGCATGATCCAAAGTGACAGTCTAAAAATCCTGGCGTCTCTTCCAAAGTTTATTACTCTATTACTTGAGGGCCAAAAGGGTGTGTGTGTGATTTTTTTTAGACTGAAAAAACCAAAGGTTCCAGGACGTTAGGCTCAGATTTCATTCACGCAAAACCATAGAAATTCAGCAGTTATAGTTAGCTTAGCTAAATATAACTTATATCCCCGCAATGCACTGTGTAGTTGTGTGGGTGAGTGAGTGGCTATGTGAGTGGCTGTATTGGTGAGTGAGTGGGTGTCAGTAGCTGTATTGGTGAGTGAGCAGCTGTGTGAGTGGCTGCGGGGGTGGGTGAGTTGGAGTGAGAGTGACTGTATGGGTGCGTGAGTGGGTGTGTGAGTGGCTGTGTAAATGAGAGAGTGGCTTTGTTAGTAATTGCATAGGTGAGTGAGTGTACGTGTGGCTGTATGGGTGTGTGAATGGCTGCATAGGTCTGTCTGTGGGTATGTGAGTGGCTGTATGAGTCTGTGAATGGGGTTGTAGGTGGTTTTCTGGGAGTGTGAGTGTTTATATGGCTGTCAGTGATTGTAGGGGTGTGTTAGTGGGTGTCTGAGTGGTTGTATGGGTGTGTGTGTGGTTGTGCGAGTGGCTGTTTGAGTGGGTGTTTGGTTAAATGAGTTGGTGTGTGAGTGGCTGTATTTCAGAGTGAGTGTCTGTATGAGCGGCTGTATGGATGAGTGAGTGGCTCTGTTAGTGGCTGTATAGGTGAGTGAATGTGTGTGTGGCTGCATGAGTGTATGAGTGGGTGTGCGAGTGGCTGTATAGACCTGTCAGTGGATATGTGAGTGGCTGTATGGGACAGTGAATGGGGTATGTGAGTGGCTATGTGAGTGGTTGTATGGGTATGTGAGTGGTTTATGGCTGTGTCAGTGATTGAAGGGATGTGTGAGTGGGTGTCCGAGTAGTTGTATAGGTGTGTTGGTGGTTGTGCGAGTGGCTGTTTCAGCGGGTGTTTGGTTGAGTGAGTGTCTGTGTGAGTGGCTGTATGGGTGAGTGAGCAGGTGTGTGAGTGCAGTGAGTAGGTGAATGAGAGGTTATATGGGGGTGTGAGTGTGTGTGGGTGTGTGTGAGTGGTTCTATGGGTGATGTCATCAGTGGTGTCACTCACCATGCCATGAGTGATGTCATATGTGAGGTCATAAGCAGTGAATTGCGTGGGCATAAGATAGAATTAACTGAGGTAACTATAACAGCTGAATTTCTATGGTTTTGTACGAGTGAAATTTGAGCCTAACTATAACGTCCCTGTAACCTTTAGTTTTTTCAGTGAATTTCTAAGGTTTTCTTTATTCTATTTCCTAACTGTAATGTCCCTATAACCTTTGATTTTTTAAGTGAAATTCTAAAGTTTTATTCCCCAACTGTAACCTGTAACCATTAAGAGTGAGTGTGTGAGTGAGCGCATGAATGTCTCAGTGGTTGGGTGTGGGAGTGCATGAGTGCCGCAATGGGTGTGTGAGTATCTGAGTAGGTCTGGGAGTGGCTGCGTAAGGGTTTCACTGGGTGTATGAGTGGGTGCGTGAGTGATTGAGTGGCTGCATGAGTCTGTGAGTGGGTGCATAAGTCTCTGAGTGGATGTCTGAGTGGGTGCATGAGTGTCTGAGTGAGAGTCTGAGTGGGTGTAAGAGTGTCTAAGAGGGTTTGTGAGTGCCTCCATGAGTGTGTGAGTCAGTCTGTGAGCGAGTGCATGAGTGTCTAAGTGGGTCTGTGAGTGGGTGTGTCTTTGAGTGGGTCTGTGAGTCGGTGTGTGAGTCTCTGAGTAGGTCTGTGGGTGGGTGTGAAAGAGTATAAGTGGTTCTGTAAGTAGGTGCATGAGTGTCTGAGTGGGACTGTGAGTGGGTGCATGAGTGCCTGAGTGGGTTTGTGAGAGTGAGTGCATCTGTGAGTAGGTGTATGAGTGTCTGAGTGGGTCTATGAGTGCGTGTGAGTGTCTGAGTAGGTCTGTGAGTGGGTGTGTGAGTGTCAGAGTGGGTCTGTGAGGGGGTGTATCAATATCTGAGTGGGTATGTCAGTGGGTGTGTAAGTGCCTGAGTATATGAGTGGATATCTAAGCATCTGTGTGGATGTGTTAGTAGCTGTGTCAGTGACTGGGCCACAATGGAACCACACTTGCACTTTTATCCAACAAGAGTAGATAGTTTTGCATACAATATCTACGCAAATGGAGTTCTTTCTACTAGTAAATTACTATATGCTGCTTGGGTAAATGTCCTGTACATATTCTACACTACAGGTACGTAATGGAGCACGAGGAAACGTCACTAGTGACCTTTGCGTGCGTTTTGGCAATGTGATTGTTCCTGGTGCGTCTTCATCCAGAAAAATGTGATAACATGAATCCTCCTATAGAGAAGACAACGAGAATAAATAGAGGTAAATATCCACCAAACAAGGTTACTTCCTCTTAACTATATGAAGTAAGTGCTTCTTTGTTTGGTGATGTCCTCATATTCCTCGGCATCAAGAACTCCTCACCAAAATCGCCGGGAAACACTCTTGGGGGCTGCTTGTTAAGATGTCCATCATCCTGGAAAAAGGCAGGAAGACTTTTGGGATCACTGACATAATATCGACGACAACAATATCGACCTACCAGAATATCGTGTCAAGAATATCGATGTCCAGAATATCAACATCCTATCTACAACATGCGAAGTACAAAAATATAGAGAAAAAAAATATCGTTGTTTAAAATATTGAAGTTAAATATATCGGGTTTTTTGAATGTTAAAAAAATATTGTAAAATAAAGAAAAAAATACTATTAACTTAAAAATAAATTATTTTAATTTATTTGTAAATGTAAAAAATTATAAATTTTAAATTTAATTTAATTTAAAAAAAATAAACATACATATTTACAATTTAATATATATATATTTACTTTAAAATAATTAATAAATAATATTTTTATTTAATTATAACATATTAGAAATATATCAAAAAATACAATTAAATATATATACACAAACATAAGTATTATAATTTAAAAAAATTATATTATAATTTTAATACATAAAATATTAATTACATTTTAAATAATAATTTAGTACAAAAGTAGGGAAACTGTTGGATAGCGGAGGGGTAAAAATTACTATTCCCACTCCAGTGAGTGCAACAGTAGGGAAAGTGTTGGATAGCGGGGAGGTAAAAATTACTATTCCCACTCCAGCGAGTGCAACTATAGGGAAAGTGTTGGATTCCCACTCCAGCAACTGCAACAGTAGGGAAAATGTTGGATAGCAGAGGGGAATAATTTAGTATTCCCACTCCAGCAAAATAATTAACATTAATTAACAAATAATTAATTATTCAAAAATAATTTACCTCCCACCATATTCCCCTATAAACGACACCACCAATATTGTAAAACATGACAAAATTAACATAATTAATTGACAATTAATTAACTGATAACAATTAACAAGCAAATTAAAAACAATCACTGAGAAATTAGTTTACACAATTAACACTATAAAATAACTTTCTTTAAATAAATATAATAGGGGGCGTGGCCAGGCATCATGGCCGATCGGACGTGACTCCATTCGGCTCCGTCCCAAGCCCCGTAGATATGATGGCCTGAGGCGATTTGCAGGGGCCCCGACGGCCGTACAAGCACCCGGATGTGGGGGAAACACTGGCCAGCGGTTTGAGGGGTCCAGCCGAGCTCACGGCTCCAGCGGCGGACAGACAACGGCCCAAGACGGCTCCGGTGGGAATTCCTCAGCATGGCGGCCCTTCCCGTCCGAAGAGCCGTGGTGCTGCGTAATTGAGGTCTGAGGCGCAGAGGGAGGCGGCTACCCTGCTGAGAGCCCTGCGGATGTCTGTCTGAGCACCCCCGCTCGAAGCGAAGGAACAGAGAAATAGCGAGCAGCCAGCGGGAGGTCCTCCGCGGCCCCGCCGGACTCCGCGCTGAAAGAAAATGGCGGACGGATTGGACTGCGCCCATCGGAGGTGAGGCGCTGACGAGCGGGGAAGTAGCGGCCGCTCTTTGGGCCGCGGCCGGGGCGGAGACGCTCTGAGGTGGGCCGTGGAGGCTCTGGGGGGGGCGACCCCGGTGCCCCCCTGAATCTCCGAATGATGTAAATTGGCGGGAGACCCCCCCAGCGGACCGGAGGGCTGCAGCGAGACATCAGAGTCTGCTGAGGGCTTTGTGCACGCGCCTGGAATCTCTGCGGGGGAGCCCACCTTCTGTAGCCTGAGAGAGTGAGCGTCGGCTGCAGGGCCTCCCAAGCTACTTTGAATCGCCGGTTCGGTGGGGGCCAAGAGGAGAACTACGCAAGGCCCACCTGGCACTCTAGCCCACGAGGTGCCTGTCCCTGCAATGGCCGCCAAGAAGTGAGGACTGAGTGGTGCTGCCCCCAATTGCTGAGGAACAAGAGGAAGTCGGCCCATTCTTCCCAGCAAGGCACTGTGAGTACCAGGCATACGCGGAGGGGGGGCCCTGGGGCCACTACTTGCGCGAAGTTGAGGATGGTGGCTGCCTGACCCTAACATGGCCGCCAGCAACTTAAGACTTTGAGTGGGGCGTTCAGGCATTACCATCAGCGCAAGCTGCAGGTCCCCTCAATTCTACATATAAAACGAAGCTGGCGCTCGCAGTGGGCATTGATGGAGGTGGAAGTCATTTTCCAATGCTCCTCCAGTGAAACCACATGCTGCCCTCACCGAGGGGACTCTTTGACCCAGCCACGGTAGTCTGGGCATTCGACTCCAGGATATATTGGCACAGACTAGCAACGCGAAACGACAACCGTTAGGAGACTGAGGAACACAAGGCCTGGCCCTGAGCGGCCTGGCCCTGAGCGGTAACCGGAGGCGGCCAAGAGCTGGCCCAGTACAGCTTCCACCTATGCCACCGAAAAAGAAGCCCAATAACAAAGTCTCCAACTACTTTCCTGCAGCAGGAGCGGGGCTGTCCAGCGAAGATACGGCGCAATCCACGGACGCAATGGCGCTCACCAGGGAAGACCTGCTGGCCACTCTCCGAGAATTTAAAAAGGAGCTCCGAGCAGGCATAAAATCCGACATGGACGCCTCCTTCGATGCATTTCGGACGGAAATGAGGGAGAGGATGACGTCCCTGCAGGCAGCCGTAGACTCGGTGGGCACCAGAACGATGGACCTGGAGGCGAAAGTGCAGGAACTGCAAGATCGCGTGCAGCCTCTGGAAGCAGAGTCCGCTGACATGAGGGGACAGTTGCGCGCCACATTGCTCAAATGCGAGGACTTAGAGAACAGGTCCTGTCGGGATAACATCCGGGTCCGCGGCCTGGAGGAAGACAGCGAGGGACCGGAGGCTTTCATGGTGGGCCTCTTTTCCTCGGTGGTGGGAGAAGGTGGCCCAGACATCCAGCTGGAAAGAGTGCATTGTGTGGGACCGCGGCTCCCTGGAGAGAGTAGGAGACCGCAAGATGTTCTGGCAAAATTCAGCTCCTTTAAAACCAAAGAACTGGTCCTACAAAAGCTAGAAACATGGATAAAGTATCTTTCCAAAACGCCACGTGTCTGCTCTACCAAGATGTGGCTCAGGCCACGCTTACCCGCCGTCAGCAATTCCGCCCGATCACCGACTGCCTGAGGGAGAAGAAGGTCAAGAACAGATGGACTTATCCGTTTGGGATTGCCTTTCACTGGGAAAACAAGCAGGTGCACTGCACTGAGTTCGCAGAAGCGGCGGACACCCTGGGGATCGATGTTCCGGTACCTGATGGCGCGTCAACTTCGGGAGCCACCGAAGGAGAAAAACAGCGAGCACGAGGGAGGGGCGGACAGTGGAGAAGAGTGGGCCGCAAGACCAACACAACTCCGGACGGAGCTTCGTGATCTGTGGACCCTGGGGTCTAGCTTTCCCCTCTGAACAGGTTGCTCCACCCCTCCCTTCCCACACAGCGGGGGCGACCAGATTTTTTAAGTCGGAGAGCTGGATGGAGTGGAGGACTTGCATCTCACGCGTCTGTGTCACAGCTATAGAATTGGACATTAAAGATGGCACCCGTGGTGCGGACTGTCCCCCGGAGCCACCGAGGCACGCTCCAAGTGCTGAAAATGGACTGCGAGGCGACTCGCCTCTGAGGGGGTAAGGAGAAGAAGATGGGAGGGTGGCTGGAGCGGAGGACTTGCATGTTTCTGGACTCACGTGATGCAGGTGGGACTCACACTCTTGAACAACCCAGCTCGGGGTGGTAAGACAAAGGACACTCACTAGGGGGCTGTTTAGTCTTCCAAATCATATGTCTCACTAGATACTGTTTTGGGGGCTGGGGGAACGGAAATGGTTACGTTCCACGAGTTCGACCTGGTAGGGAAGGGGGATTCTCCATACTCGATCTTATTGTTTGTTCGGGTTCGTTAATTTAGTTCGATGTCATGGTGCCAGTTTTTTATTGTTTGTGGGAGGAGGGGGGAGCGGGAAGAGAGAGCAGAGGCCTACTCCGCGCAGAGGCCCTAACGATAGGGGCTGGGTCCCATCCAGGTACCGATGTCTATCAGGTCTATAACCTGGAATTCCCGGGGCTTAAACTCCCCTAACAAGGGTCATCGTCTTTGGAAATATTTGCTAGATCACAATGTCCAGGTGGCGGCCCTTCAGGAGACGCACCTCAAGAAATCGGAAGAGCACCGTTTGCACCATAAACAGTATCCTCTTATATATAGATCCTCTCATGTTTCCAAACAAAATGGGGTGGCGCTACTTTTCCATGCGGGGGTCCCGTTTCAGGCACAAGACACAAAGGCTGACAAAGCGGGGAGATACGTAATGGTTCGGGGGGAACTAAGGGGCCGGCAATGTACATTTGCAGTTCTTTATGCGCCAAACAGGGGTCAACAGGACTTTATTCTTTCCTTCCTTATGGCCTTAGAGACCTTTGCGCAAGGGGACATACTGCTTTTGGAGATTTCAACCTCGTCTGGGATCAGGGCCTAGATACGACTCACACACTCAGGGCAGCGGGAGGGGTCTTTGGCAAGGCACTCAAGTCACAACTCCAGCGCATGGGATTGACTGACGCGTGGAGGGACAATAATCCTACTGTGCGGGATTACTCTTTCTTCTCCCACTCCCACAGATCATACTCCCGCATCAATCACATATTCCTGAGTCAGGCTTTGCTCCCCTCAATGCTGCAAACTCACTTTCACCCAATATGTCTGTCGGACCATGATCCCCTAGAGATGACACTCACCTGGCCGAATCCACGCCCAAAACATGCGCGCTGGTACTTCCCCAACTTCATCTGCAGGGATAGGCTACTCCGTGACGACCTCAGGAAATCTATTAAGGATTTCTTCGAGCAGAATGACCCGGGAACTACTTCTTATGCCAATACCTGGGACGCACTCAAAGCGGTAGTCCGGGGTAAATGCATCGAGCTGGCCACGACCTTGAGAACACAGCAGCGAGAGGAGCGCCTCATGCTAGAACGAGAATTACAGTCGGCAGAGCAGGCACATAAGACTAGCCCCTCCGTCCAGGCATTGAGAAAAGTCACAGCTCTTAAGGGGAAACTACAGGCAATATATACTAATAGGGCGGAAAAAACCATCTTACGTCTACAGTCCAACGGGTACGAGGGTGGAAACAAAGTGGGATCCCTGCTAGCACGTCAGCTCAGCGCCAAGCAGGAAAGGGAGTACATAAAAATTATAGTAGATGACGCGGGCATCTCACACAAGACAGAAGAGGGGAAGGCACAGGCCTTCGAGAAGTTCTGTCGCACTCTGTATACTTCCGAACACCCAAGGGAGCAGGATCAACGGGAGTACTTGGATCCCCTGGACCTCCCCCTGGTCCCGGCTAACACCAATGCAGAATTGGCGAATCCTATAACCTCGGAGGAAGTGCAGAAAGCAATTGACGCGCTCAAGCTTCAGAAAGCACCAGGGCCAGATGGCTTTTCGGCACACTTCTATCGTACCTTCGCTCCGGAGCTGGTCCCTTTTTTATCTACTCTATTTAACATCATTGCCTCGACGCAGCAGGTTACTCCTTCCATGAGAAGCGATTGTGGCAGTGATTCCCAAGCCTGGAAAGGACCCCACAGCATGTTCCTCTTATCGCCCAATTGCCCTCCTAAATCTAGATGCCAAGATCTACTCCAAGATCCTGACCACTCGCCTCGAATCTGTACTCCCTGACCTTATTGACCCAGACCAATCAGGCTTTATTTAGGGGCGACAGACTCATGATAAGTCGCGGCGCATCATCCACATAATAGAGAAGGCCCGGAAGAACAAATATCCCAGCAGCTCTTCTCTCGTTAGACGCCGAAAAAGCGTTTGACCGCGCTGAGTGGTCCTTTTTATTTCAAGTGCTCCGGCGCTTTGGTTTTAATGAGACCTTTATAGGGATGATTCGCACCAATTATCACTCTCCTCGCTCCCGGGTCCTGGTCAATGGCTCGGCTTCCCCCCCTTTTAGCTTGGCGCGCGGAACGTGACAGGGCTGCCCATTGTCCCCCCTTCTTTTTGCTTTGAGTATAGAACCCCTGGCACATAAAGTTAGGGGAAACACGGACATTCGGGGGATACGGTTTGGTACAGAGGATCATAAGATAACACTCTTTGCCGACGATGTGCTTCTCCCGTTCACAGAGTCACTGACCTCTCTCCCGGCTATTCAAGAGGAGCTCGGGCTGTGTCAACGGGCAGCGGGGTTTAAGATTAACCTAGCCAAGTCCTCCTTACTTAATCTGTCCCTATCCACAGAAGAATGGCGACAAGTGGAGGGAGCGTCACCCTTTAGTTGCACGACTAAGGCGAATACCTATCTGGGAGTTAAGCTCACCCCTCATATCTCAGACCTCTACAAGGCCAACTTCCCCCCCCTTTTACGCCAGCTCAAAACGGATTTGGGTTAATGGAGCGCTGCCTATATTTCCTGGCTCGGCAGGATTA
Organism: Calotriton arnoldi; assembly: GCA_963921515.1. Classification (NCBI taxonomy): domain Eukaryota; kingdom Metazoa; phylum Chordata; class Amphibia; order Caudata; family Salamandridae; genus Calotriton; species Calotriton arnoldi. The sequence goes on from CAWUFW010007341.1 coordinate 371,279, forward strand.
ATGCCATAAAGATGAATGCACTTCCCCGCTTGCTCTACCTTTTTCAGGGATTGCTGATTCCTGTGGAAGAAGGGCTCTTCTGAGAACTGCGACAAATGCTTACTAAATTTATATGGTTGGGGAAGAGAGCTCGCCTGCCACATCGCCTGCTCACGCGGACACGTAGGGAGGGGGGCCTGGCACTACCAGATTTTAAAGGATATTATAGAGCATCGCAACTACGCGTAATTACAGAATGGTCACTGAGGGCTTCTGAGAAGCACTGGCTCCATATGGACAGACAGATAGTTGGCCGAACAATTTGGGACCTGTTAAGGAAGCCTAAACATGACAGACCACCTAACGCTTACATCAGCACTCCCACTTCCACCACACTTAAGGTATGGGATACTCTTACTAAGAGACTGCAGCTCACCACCTTCCCCTCCCCCTACACGCCCATACATTTTAATACCGCGTTCCCCCCTGCACTTCATGAGGGACCATTCAAGGCCTGGAGGGAGGGAGGTTGTCATGTGATTTCCCATTTATATGACAAAGGCGAGCTTCTCACCTTTCAAGAATGCAAGAAACAGTTTGGGCTAACTGCCAAAGAGGAGTATCATTATCTACAGCTTAAACATTGGGTACAGCAACCCCAGGGACTTGCTCCCCATAGAGAAGTTTGCCCAATCGGGGTCCACCTCTAAGGGCTGCATCTCCTTCCTATATGCTCTCATACAGGCCCTGAGCCCCAGGTCGACTCCGCGTCACAAACGCTTTTGGGATGCACTTATGGACACCCCTTTAGCGAGAAGCAGTGGGAGCACTTAAGTAGAGATGTAGTGAAATTTAACCGCTCAATGCACCTCAGAGAGGCACACTATAAGCTGATATACGATTGGTACCTCTATCCTCAGAAACTACATAGGATCTTTCCCAATACTTCAGATAGGTGCTGGAGGGGTTGCGGACTACTTGGCGACTTCCGCCACATTTGGTGGAATTGTCCCTCCATACAGACGTTTTGGAAGGAAATTTTATCCCAAATCAAACTCATTCTTGGGTACCCGATTCCTATGTCCCTGGAACATACTCTACTGGGGGTGAGAGACCCAACCCTGAAACGCCAAACACAGAGCGATAGGGCTGTCATGTGGCTCTGCCTGGGGGCGGCAAAAATGGCAGGAGCCGCAGCGTGGAAAAAACAAGAGGCACCATCTTTGACGCAATGGCATGCAAGGTTATGGAGGGCGCTGGAGCGCATGGCCGACATAGTGGACGACGCCAGGAAAGGCTTCGAGTATATATGGTCCCCGCTGGTGAGCTACCTATCGGAGGGGCTCCCACTGACGGCTTGTGCCCCAAGACTGAGAGCCCTCAATCTGTTCCATATCTAATCCCACAGCAGCGCAACAGGCAATTTTCATTGTGAGTTGCACCATGACATCACAGTTTTGTTAGGATTTTTTATTTGTTTTTTTTTTTAGGTATGATAAGTTTCCTTTTTCAAGGTACTCCCTCCGGAGGGGGGGCTGATAGACAGATACTGGACACTTTATGCAACGAAATTTGATTGTGTCAATTCTAAGTTTTTTAAGCCATGGATCTTGTGACCAAGCTGAAACCTACATGTGAGATCTGTAACTCTGGGCTTATTCTGATAATGGTTGCATATGTATTGTGTCCCTGTTTTATTCGCTAAGAAAATTCCAAGTAAACAGATTTTGACATAAATAAATATTAAAGAAAAAAATAATAAAACTTTTATTAAAATTAAATTACTTCCCACCCTACTCCCCTATCAACGCCCAACACACTCTTAAAAAAAAGACAATTAACATAATTAATAATTATTAATATCCAAATAATAAATAGTTAATAATAAATTAATAACCACATTTAACAATATAAAATATTAAAAACATAAATATTAATTAATAAAAAACATACATTAATTAATTATAATTAAATTACTTCCCACCCCACTCCCTATAAACCCACAACCCACTCCTAAAAAAGAGAATTAACATATTTAACAATTCATTAATAATTAACCAATTAATAAATCAATAATATTAATTAATAAACATTATTAATTAATTAATAATAATTAAATTACTTCCCACATATAACACATATATTAAAATACAAAAGCAATAGTTACACAAAAATATAGAACACATACATTTAAATTAAATACTAACATACATAAAACTAACTAAAAAAACGATATTTTTAACATCGATATTTAAAAAAACGATATTACTTACCTTCAACTCCATATTTTTGTCGACGATATTCTGACTGTCGATATTCTGGCATGACGATATTTCAACATCGATATTCTGGTAGGTCGATAATTAAGACTCAATATTTTGTCTGTTTACCAGACTTTTGGATACTACGTAGGTGGGTGGGGCCAAATGGGGAAGCTTCCAAGTGACTTGCACATTTGCATACCCGTAGCAATTTAAAGGGAGAACCATGGACTCTGCTCTCAGGACAGGACAACAAAGAACCCACTCGTCACAGTCACATACAGATTATGGTCCAATAGATCAATGCATTCACCTCCACAAAGAATTTAGATAGTTTTTCAATATGAAATTCCAGAGAAAACATGCTTCCTTTGTCTTCCCAAGCCCAGGAGTTGGGATCATTTGTCCTTTACAGAAGTGGTGCTTCAACAGGGGCATCTACTAGGTTTATATTTGTAAGTGCTTCCTGCTGAGGCTTAATTTCTGTGAAATGAGCATCAGGGCCTGAACGGCCCGGGGGGCCCCTTCCCTTGGGGTCCAAATAAGAATATTGGGGGAGGGGGCTGTGTGGTCCCCCTCCCCAGGCCGATTTCGACCCTGCGGACCCCATCCCCCAGGGCCCAGCCACAAATCAATGGGGGAGGGAGGCCGCGTGGCCCACCTCCCCGGGCTTATTTCAGTTCCACCGGGGCACCGGCCATGTCTCCCTGGGTGCCCTGGTCCCACACAGGGCACCCAGTATGCTATGAGGACATGGGGGATCCTTAAAGCCCCCGCAGCCCCAGTGGCTCCCGCCTCCTGCGGAAGCTGGCATTGCTCTTACACACATGGAGCTGCTGGAAATGCAAATCCCTGCATTTCCAGCAACTCCCTTGCAGGAGCAATACTTTCATTGCTTTCCCTGCTTGTGTGTCTGTGGGCAGGAAAAGAGATGAAAACTAAGGGGCTCATTAGGATGGCGGTCGGAAAACCTCCCCGACCGCCATGGTAGCGGGAAAAGACCGCCCGCAAGGCCCGCGACATAACCGCCGGTCGCATTACGATGGTCATTGCTCGAAATCCGACCATGGGGGTCGGATCGCGGGCTTTAACATTGCGGCGGTTGCTGTTGCACGCAGCACCGCCGCGATGTCCAAAGGAGCATGTCCTGCATTTCACTGCACTGCGTGGCAGGCACTGCACAGTGCCTGCCACCTGGTACAGGGAAATGTAGGGGGGGACCATGGGTACCCCCCCAGTGCACCCCCCTACCCCAACACATTGGGGGCCCGCAACGGGCCCCCAGAAGACATTCTCCGCCTGCCTTTCCATGGCGGTGTGACCGCTGAGGAAAGGCTGGCTACCGCCGGCATCATAATCGTGCCAGCAGAGCCAGATCGGCATGGCCACCATTATCCCGGTCCTTCTCCGTCCGCAAGGCAGGAGTGCGGATGGCAACCGGCGGAAAAGCGGCGGTCGGAATTTCCCACCGCCATCCTAATCTGACCGGCGGTTTTCTGGCTTGCGATCGCGGGCGGAAGTCCACCGCCGGTCCGGCGGTCGCCACCGCTGGACCGGTGGTGGACATCCGCCCGCCATCCTAATAAGCCCCTATGCTTCTAGCAAGCGGGAGTGGTTTGACAGCTCAAGCTTGCTCGGAGCGAAGTGTTTGCTTTTGCTTGGCGACAGCTGTCACAGCTACCACCAAGCAAAAGCAAATAGCTATGTCCCGGGGTGGGCATGCCGGGACATAGCAGGAGCCAGGTCCATATATGGCTCGAGGAGGAGGGCACGAAGCCCCCCTCCTTTCTTGTGCGCGAGCCAGCCCCAGGAAGGTGGTGGACCCCGGGGTGGTATATATCTCCGGGAGGGGGGCGGCGAGCGGATCCCTCCCTCATTTTAGTAAATAATTGACCTTGAGGAGGTGGTGGTCCCCGGGACCGGGGGTTCACACGAACCTCCTTTTTCAATGTTTATAATAGCCCCGGTAAGGTGGCAGCCCCCGGGGCCCAGCTCATCCCCCGATTAACAATTACATTAGCCCCAGGGGAGGGGGTGGTCCCTGGGGCATTATGAAGCCCGAGGAGGGGGGCCCCAGCTGCCCCCCTTTTTTTCTTAAATGAACTCCGCATGCCCCCGGGACTTGGCTCACCCGGGGGGCTAGAATTAAAGCAAGCGCAGGAGACTGCATTTGTCTTTGTTAAAATTCACAGCGATATGCACAAATATTTCACAAAAATCGCTTTTTTGCCATGGCGGGCTTCCTAACTATAACTCGCCACTCTACCATGGATTGTGCTGTGAGAAATGTCATTTGAGAAGTTATAAGTGTTGTTATGAATGCTATGATTTCACAAGCTATAAGTGATGTAGTATGCAAGGGTATAAATAGTGCATGGAAAAGGTATGAGTTATAGTTAATGTAGTGTGGCGAATGCGGTGACAAGACTGCGTTCAGAGGTGTGCAACTTATAATAATTTGAAAGTGGTGCGTAAATTATCAAATTAAGTTAAAATTATAACTTTACAATTTTTAATTTTTGTATATTTTAAGTTGGGTTTGTATAGAAAGAATACATAAGGTATTTCTATCAATTCAATTCAATTATTTATTATGATTTGTAACTCCAAAGAGTTCCACATAAAAACATATATCCAAGTTATCAATACAACCAAAACTTAGAAATAAAAGAATCTTTTTCTTATAATAATAAAAAATTCATCATTACACAATAAAAACAAGGAGAAGCAATGTGGCACAGAATCAGTTACAGAGTCCTTTCAAATACAAGGCTAACGGGGGCGGATTGAGAGTTAAAATGCAGAGGTTAAAAAAAAAGAGTTAAAAAAAAAAAAAATGTTGACTTCAAAGTACAGTACGCAATAACTAGCAGCATACAGGGAAATGATAAAGTGCAAGTGCTCAGATGTCAAAATCTTGACTTGATAGATATACAATTGTACTTGACGTAGCAGTATACAAAAAATCAAAGTGCAAGGACGCAACTATAGCACGCAATAGCTAGCAGCATACAGGGAAACAAGAAAGTGCAAGTGCTCAAATATCAAAATCTTGGATTAATAGATATAAAATAGTGCATGACAGTAGCAGCATACGAGGAATCAAAGTGCAACAATAGCACCAATATCAGAAAGAAGAAGAAAACCCTTTTCAGATGCAACCATGACAAGTTTAATAACAGACATATTATAGCAATAACACTTTAGCAATTACTACCCTCTGTTAAAGGCTAGCCAGAAACACTACCTATAAGATCCACTAAAATTAGCACTGAAGGTAACCTATACGGCCTACTACGGCTAAACGAGACAAACCGGTTTCCACGCTAGTATATATTTAAGAATTGTTTTTAAAAAAAAACATTTTTAAAACAGACCTGTTTGGAGGGGGGTTGGGGGGGGGCAGAACACAGTTACGGGCTCCTCGGCTGTGACAATATTGTACTTTAGGAAATAAGGTCTTAAATATCTAATACGTAAAGGTTTTAGTGTTGGACAAACAAATGGGACGCGATTCAAGTCCTGTACACAAGTACCACATAAGTGACAAAGTCTTTCCTACCTAGGAAGACCCTCCCAAGCTCCTGTTACAATTCTTAAGGAATTGGAGTTTTGTAGACTGGAATTGAGTGTAGTAGAGTGTTGTAGCATATGGTACAGTGTAGTAAATTTTTATATAGTGTAGTGGCATGTGTTTCATATAGTGGAGTCAAGGATCGTAGAATACAGCAGCGGGTTGCACAGTGGAATGGTGTATCGAACAGTAGAGTAACGTGTTCTAGACTGTCATAGAATGGAGTAGAGTGTTTTAGAGTGGAGTAGGGTGAACTAGAGTGTCAGAGTGGAGTATCATCAAGTGCAGTGTCAGACTACAGTGGAGAATAGTGTCATAGAGTGGAGTGCCGTGTCACATGAGTGATGTATTGTAGATAGAAGTTGAGTGACGTGTTGCCAAGTGTTATACGGTGTAGTACAGGGGCATAGAGTGGAGTAGAGTGTCAGAGTGGCAAAGAGTGTAGTACAGTGTTGGAGAGTGGAATTGAATACAATGGAGTAGAGTGTCGGAGAGAAGAGTGGCGTACAAATACAGAGGAGTATAGCACAGTGGCATAGAGTAGGATAATTGTTGTAGAGTAGAGTATAGTGGAGTGGAGTACACTAGGGTAAACTGTCAGAGTGGAGTGGAGTGGCGTGTCGTAGACTATAGTGGCGTGGAGTGTAGTAGCGTAGAGTGGCGTAGCATACAGTTGAGTAAAGTGTTATAAATTGGAGTACTGTGTTGTACAGTAGAGTGTGGTGGAGTGTCGTACAGTACTGGAAAGTGATGTAGAGCACAGTAGAGTAGAGTGGCACACAGTCTAGCTGATTTTTGTAGAGTGAAGGGGTGTACAGTACACTACAGTGCTGTAGAGTGTGGTAGAGTGGATTGGCATAGAGTGTTATAGAGTACAATGGCATTGAGTGGCGTAGAGTGGAGGGGCATAGAGTGGACTAGTGGAGTAGAGTGGAGTACTCCTCCTTGTAGCCCCCCCACGTCCCTGATTGCGGAGATGCCAGGTTTCCCAGCACACATCACCAAAAACAATGCTACTTGGAACATTTTCAAAACTTTGGATGAGAGTGCCATCGTCAAAATCCTTACAACACTGAAACCCTCAAACCACAACAGCGACCCTCTTCCAACGAACGTCTTTAATGAGATCAAAAGGTCCCTACTTCTGCTCTGGACTAAAATAGTCAATGCCTCGCTATTTCAAGGATCAATACCCGCCTGCCTTAAAAGTGGGCAGGTTACCCCCATTTAAAAAAAAAAATGACGGTGGGCATCTCAGACCTTAACAACTTCCGCCCAATCTCTACGATTCCAACATTAGCAAAACTCCTCAAGAAATGTGTACATGTTCAACCACATTGACCAATTCAGTCTCTTAGACCAATTCCAATCCTGCTTCCGCCGTGGCCACAGCACGGAATCGACGCTCACGCACATTGTTGATGATGCAATAAAAATGCTGGTTCAGAATGAATCCTGCCTTCTCATCCTCCTTGACCTTTCGTCAGCCTTCAATACTGTCAAACATGACAACCTTCTAGACTTATTTAAACGTAGGATGGGACTATCGGGGACCGTTCTCAACTGGTTTCCCTCTTTTCTACAGAACAGAACTCAAAGAATCAAGGTCAATATGTCCCTATCCAACCCTTCACAGGTCACTCTAGGGGTCCCTCAGGGATCTGCACTCTCATCCACTCAATTTATTCATGGAACCTCTAACCAATTTGCTGAATTTATCTAACATGTACTATCACATGTACGCAAATGACACCCAACTGTACTTAAAAATCTCTTCCCCGAAGATATTAGGTCTCTAAAATCAACCCTACAAAAAAACACAGAACTGGCTGACTGATAATCACCTCAAACTAAAAGCTCTCAAAATAGAATTCCTTCTAAATGCTCCACCCAAACGTTCTCTGGACATTGCAGAACGGATGAAACAACTAACAGCACTGAATTGTGTCCCACACAATATAGAGGCAACAAGATTTCTGGGAGTAACGCTGGACAAGAATCTGAACATGCAGGAGCACATCAGCTCTGCCACCAAAGGAGCAAACTTCCACATGAGCATCTTAAGGAAAATAAAAACCCTTCCTTACCCGGATGAGCTCAAGTCTGCTGTTCAAGCTCTAGTGATTCCCAGGTTGGACAACCCTTTGCGGCCTACCCGGAGCTAAGCGGGAGCCACTAAGGGCCTCTCTTAACTCTACTGCTAGACTCATTAAAGGATCAAAAAGGAACAATCACATTTCTCCCGACCTGAAATCACTTAAATGGCTTCCATATGAGGCAAGGATTTATTTGAAAATTGCCTACATGACACAAAAAGCCCTTCATTTCAACACTCTGAGGTACCTTGCATAAAAACTAGAGCTGTCTGGTAGCTTCAGAGCATCTAGAAGCACTAGTTCCCTTCTGCTGAAACCACTAAAATTTAATAAAAAAGGAAACTTATAACCAAACCTTCTCAGACATGGCCCAGAGAATGTAGAACGTCTGTCCCTCTAAAATCCGAATGAATCCCTCAATTGCCTCATTCAAGAAAGAAGTCAAAAGGATACTGATGAACAAATCTATGCCGATGAACACATGAACTATACTCCAGAGCTTGATCTATCCCCTGCCTGCACGCATGCTTACTTCTTGCAAACTTTATTCTTACTCTGTTCTACTGGTTGCTGTCCACCTGGATCCTGTGGTCTGCTCTCTTGGAGAGATGCCCACACCTTGTCCCTGCTCAATGATGTACTTATTTTTATACATGTTGTCTTGATCATTGTAAATCACTCTGATACCCGCAAGGGTCGTGTTAGCGCTATATATTAACTTTACAAATCAAATAAATAAAGTGGGGTGTAGTGGCATACAAAGAGTTGCGTACAGTTTTGTATAGTGGATTAGAGTATCGCAGAGTGAAGTAGAGTGTTGTACAGTGGCATACAGTATAGTACAGTGTTGTACAGTGGAGTGAAGGGGTACAGAAAGGAGTAAAGTGTCAGAGAGTGGCACATAGCGTAGCAGAGCGTTGCAGAGTTTAGTTGCATAGAGTACAGTAGTGTGTGAAACAGTGGATCTGTGTAGAGTGGTTTGTTGTAAAGTAGCGTAGAGTCAGGTAAAGTTTTGTATAGTGGAGTAGAGTCGAGTGGAGTGGTGTAATGTAGTGTGGATTAAAGTACAGTAGAGTGTATTGGCGTGTCACAGGGTAGAGTGGCATGGAGTGGAGTGTACCAGTGTAGCGTAGGTAGTAAAGTATTATAAATTGGAGTGGGGTCTCGTACAGGAGTGCTGTGTCGTATAGAAAAGTGTTGTATAGTGGAATAAAGTGTTGTACATTGGAGTGTACGGGCATAGAGTGCAGTATAGAGTTGGACAGTGGAGTGTACGTGGATAGAGTGGAGTAGAATGTCAGAGTGCCATGAAGTGTGGTAGATTTTTAAAGAATGGAGTTATATAGAGTGGAGGAGAGTGCCATACAATGGAGCGGCGTAGAGTGGAGTGGCATACACTGTAGTGGCATAGAGTGGATTACCGTAAAGTGGAGTAGCATACAGTGGAATAGCGTACAGTGGAATACTGTACAGTAGAGTGTAGAAGAGTGGAGTGGCACAGAGTGGAATAGCGTGGAGTGGTGTACAGTGGAGTAACGTAGAGTGGAGTAGGGTACAGTGGATTAGCGTAGAGTGGTGTGACATTCATTGAAGTGGTGCATCATAGAGTCGAGAAAACTCTTATAAATTGGAGTGGCGTCTCATATAGTAGAGTGGAGTGCTGTGTTGTACAGTGTTGGAAACTGTTGTAGAGAGTAGAGTGTTGTACAATAGAGTGTACAGGCATAGAGTCAAGTGTAAATTTGGACAGTGGCGTGTATGGGGACAGAGTGGAGTAAAGTCTAGTAGAGTGACAGAGTGTAGTAGAGTGGAGTTATATAGAGTAGAGAAGAGTACACTGAAGTGGTGTACAGTGTAGTAGCGTATACTGGAGTGGTATAAACTGAAATAGCATAGAGTGGAGTAGCATAGACTGGAGTGGAGTACAGTAGTGTGGTGTGGAGTGTAATAGTGTATAGTGTAGGAGCATACAGTGGATTGGCGTAAAGTGTAATAGGTTATAGTGTAGTAGCATACAGTGGAGTGGCACACAGTGAAGTGGTTTAGACTGGAGTGGTGTATTGTGGGGTGGGGTAGAGTGTAATAGCATACAGTGGGGTGGCATACAGTGGAGTGGGGTAGAGTGTAATACCATACAGTAGAGGGGCAAAGATTGAAGTTGTGAACACTGTAATAGTGTAGAATGGAGTGGGGTACAGTGGAATAGCATAGCTTGGAGTACTGTGGAGTGGCATAGAGTAGAATAGCATAGAGTAGAATAGCGTAGAGTAGAATAGCGTAGAGTGGAGTGGGTAAGACTGGAGTAGTGTTCAGTGGAGTGGTGTAGAGTGAAGTAGGATATAGTGGAGTACAGTGGAGTGGAGTCCAATGGACTAGCATAGAATGGAATGGCGTAGAATGGAGTAGTGTACACTGGAGTGAGGTAGAGTGGAGTAGCGTAAAGCGGAGTGGCATACAGTGGAATAACGCAGAGTGGAGTAGTGTACAGTAGAGTGGCATATAGTGGAGTAGTATACAATGCAGTGGCGTACAGTGAAGTGGTGTAGATTGGAGTGGCGTACACTGGAATGGGGTAGAGTGTAACAGCATACAATGAAGTGGCATACAGTAGAGTGGAGCCCAATGGAATATCATAGAATGGAATGGCGTAGAGTGGAGTAGTATACAGTGGAGTAGCATACAGTGGAATAGCAGATACTGGAGTAGCGTATAGCAGAGTGGCATACAGTGAAGTGGCATACAATGAAGAGGTGTAGAGTGGATTTCCACATAGTATATTAGCATAAAGTGGATTGGCTTAGAGTGGAGTTGTGTTATGTGTAACAGCGTAAAGTGGAGTGGTGTATGGCGGAGTGTTGTACAGTGGAGTGGCTTAGAGTGTAATAGTGCATAGTGGAGTAGATAGAGTGGCGTATTATGGAGTGGTGTAGACTGGAGTGGCATACAGTGGGGTGGGGTAGAGTGTAATAGCATAGAGTGCTGTACACTGGAGTGTGGTCCAATCGAATAGCGTAGAATGAAGTGGTGTAGAGTGAAGTGCCATACACTGGAGTGGCGCAGAGTGGAGTAGCATACAGTGAAGTGGCGTAGAGTGGAATAGTATATACTGGAGTAGCGTATACCAGAGTGGCATACAGTACAGAGGCGTACAATGAAGAGGCGCAGAGTGGAGTTGTGTGCAGTGTAATAGCGTAGAGTGGACTGGCATCAATAGGAGTTGTGTACAGTGTAACAGCATACGGTGGAGTGGCGTACATTAAAGTGGGGTTCAATCAAACAGCGTAGAATGAACTGGTGCAGAGTGGAGTGCCATACACTGGAGTGGCGCAGAGGAACAAGTTACTTACCTTCGGTAACGATATATCTGTAAGAAACATTAGTTAGTTATAGATTCCTTACCTTAGAATTAGCCCCAGGCGTCAGACTGGATCCGGAAAGTTTTCATTAGCAGTACCTCTGCGTGTCGGAAGATGGCGCTGGTCGGCTCCGCGTCCGTCGTCGTGGTGGTCACTGGGATGACGCTGCGGCAGCTACTTAGACGCTGCCCTCGCGCGCTGACGTCAGTTCTGTACATGACTTTCCGCGCCAGAAACGCAGACCCATGCAAGATACTGACCACTGGTGCACAAAACTAGGGCCCTGAAACGATGTCCTTAACCCTAGAAATCAGTTCGCAGAACGGGGAGGATGGGTGGGGCGGTAAGTAATCTATAACTAACTAATGTTTCTTACAGATACATCGTTACCGAAGGTAAGTAACTTGTTCATCTGAAAGAAACACGTTAGTTATAGATTCCTTACCTTAGAATAGATACCCCAGCAATACCAACCCCGGTGGTCGGTCTGCGAACCAAGATCACACCAGAAAGTCCTGGAGAACAGAACGGCCAAAGAAGCCATCTCTCCGGACTTGGCTGTCCAGGCAGTAGTGCTTGGTGAACGTGTGCAGCGATGCCCACGTAGCTGCCTGACAGATGTCGCTTAGAGGAACTCCCCGTCCCAAAGCAGTGGTGGCTGCCGTCGCCCTGGTGGAATGGGCGCGCAGCCCGACTGGAGGCTCCTTTTTAGCCAAAGAGTAACAGGTCTTGATACACAAGATGACCCACCTGGAGATGGTCTGCTTGTGTACAGCCCGACCTTTTTTGGCGCCCACGTAGCCAACAAAGAGTTGGTCATCCACCCGGACCTGTTTTGTGCGGTCTAGGTAAAAGGAGAGCGCACGTTTTGGGTCCAGACGGTGGAGCTCTTCCTCTCTCGAAGGATGCAGAGGCGGAAAGAAGGTGGGCAAAGTGATGGTTTGGCCAATATGAAAAGATGTAACCACCTTTGGAAGAAAGGATGGACGAGTGCGTAGGACAACTTTGTCCGGATGCATGGCCAGAAACGGAGGCTTAGAAGAAAGGGCCTGGAGCTCACTCACACTTCTAGCAGAAGTGAGGGCCACCAGGAAAGTAGTCTTGAGCGTCAAGAGACGAAGAGGACAGTTATGAAGTGGCTCAAAGGGAGCACACATTAAAAAGGTTAATACCAGGTTCAGGTCCCACTGAGGCATAACGAAAGGAACAGGACGAAAGAGATGAGTCATGCCTTTCAGAAACGATTAACAACAGGGGACTTGAAAAGAGAAGGCTGATCAGGAAGCCTGAGAAAGTCAGAAATGGCCGAAAGATAGCCCTTGAGAGTGCCCAGGACAGAGCCCTGCTGGGCCAAAGAAAGAAGGAACAAGAGAACCTCAGAAAGAGGGGCAGAAGGGGATCCACAGCCTTTGGTGTGCACCATGCCACAAATTTGTTCCATCTGCAGGCGTATACCGTCTTATTGGAGGGACGCCTGACTGCCAAGATGACATCACAGACTTCGGGAGGCAGGTCAAATAACGTCAGCTGCCGCCGCTCAATCTCCACGCAAGGAGGTGGAGGCTGGACAGGTTCGGGTGGAGGACCGTCCCCTGCTGCTGCGACAGAAGATCCTCCAGAAGAGGCAGACGGATCGGAGGATCGATGGCCATACTGAGTAGCTCGGGATACCATACTCTTCGTGCCCAATCCGGAGCCGCAAGAATGACTTGGGCTTGGTCGCGCCTGATCTTCTTCAGCACTCTGGGCAGCAGTGGTATAGGCGGAAAGGCGTACAGAAGACCGCAACTCCACTCGCGACGAAAAGCGTCGCCTAGCGAGTGCCGCCTTGGAAATTCCAACGCGCAGAATTGCTGACATTGTGAGTTCTCTTCGGTGGCGAATAGATCTAACCAAGGCTCTCCCCACTGTTGAAAGAGTCCTTGCACCACCTCCGAGTGAAGACGCCATTCGTGATCCATCATTCACCTGCGGTTGAGCTCGTCCGCCCTGGCGTTCAGAGAACCTGCCAGGTGTTGAACTACCAGAGATATGCCCTGATGTTCCAGCCATGTCCAGAGACGCAGAGCCTCTTGACATAGGGTCCACGACCCCACCCTGCCCTGTTTGTTGCAGTACCACATGGCGGTGGTGTTGTCTGTGAACACCTGCACTACCTTCCCTTTGACAGAGGGAAGGAATGCTTTCAGTGCAATCCTGATCGCCCGCAGCTCCAGAAGTTTGATGTGGAGCCCGGACTCCGCCGGAGACCAGAGGCCTCTGATCTCCGCCTCTCCCATGTGGCCGCCCCATCCCAGAAGGGATGCATCTGCCATCACGGTGTATTCTGGTTGGGGAAGGGAGAGGGATCTGCCGTTGACCCAATCCTGGTTCGTGAGCCACCACTGCAATTGTCGTGCAGTGCCCTCCGAGATCTGGACACAATCGGACAGGTTCCCCTGATGCTGCGCCCACTGGAACTTCAAGTCCCACTGCAGAGCCCGCATATGCCACCTGGCATGATCGACCAGCAGGATGCAGGAGGCCATGAGTCCCAACAGCCTCAAGGTCTTCCTGACTGACACCCGGGATAGAGGCTGAAAGATCGGAATCATAGCCCGAATATCCTGGATTCGCTGTTCGGGAGGATAAACCCGAAACTGCGTCGTGTCCAGAACCGCTCCGATGAAGAGGAGCTTCTGAGAGGGAATCAGGTGCGACTTTGGCGCATTGATGGAGAACCCCAGCGAGTGCAGGAGGTTGGCCGTAGTCTGGAGGTGGGAGACGACAGCCTGGGGCGAGCCCGCCTTCAACAGCCAGTCGTCGAGATATGGGAAGACTGGAACCCCTGATCTGCGCAGATGAGCTGCAACCACCGCCATCACTTTCGTGAACACCCGAGGGGCGCTGGAAAGGCCAAAGGGGAGCACGGTGAACTGAAAAAGCTCGTGACCTACCGTGAACCGTAGGTAACGCCAGTGGGCAGGCAAGACGGGGATGTGAAAGTAAGCGTCCTGCAAATGCAACACTACCATCCAGTCTCCGGGGTCGAGGGCAAGGTTAACATCTTGAACTTCTCCTTCCAGAGGAAGCGGTTGACGTCCCTGAGGTCCAAGATAGGACGCAGGCCTTTGTCCTTCTTGGGTACCAAGAAGTAGTGGGAGTAGCAACCACGACCTACTTCTGGCACAGGGACGCGTTCGATAGCTCCCTTGGCCAAGAGAGCCATAACTTCCTGGCGGAAAAGGGCCAGGCAAGCTGAGTGACATTGCTCCTTAGCGCTGAGTACATTTCAGTAAATTATGCTTTTAGAAAAACATTTAAACTTTTAAAACTGTTGTTGTTGTTACCTGCTATTTGCACTTCTCTCTTGACCTGCACTGCTCCCCGGTCCACCACGGGTTATCCCGATTGCTGTGGAGGGAGTACCGGCAACCTTTGTTCCCCTCTTTCGGGCTGGAGACCGGAGGGGGAGGAGTCTTAAGACACTACTTAAACTAATGCCCGTTCTCCCGCGCAGCGGACGCGCGCAGCAGGCGCGCCGAGGGCGCACCTAAGACAAGCCCGTCTGCGCCCGGCCGGGACCAGGGGCCACAACCCCTGCCCGTTTTCAGGAAAAGGTTACAACCTATAGCTCCCATCATCTTTTCTCACTCACAGGTGAACTCACCAATCCATGCCGGCACTCTCTGAATGTCATCAATGGCGATTCCCACTGCCACCACTGTGACTATTCCCTCCAGCCGTCCTTCAAAATGGCAAACCCTCTGAGCAAATCACCTTTACTAAGGATGTTCCTTTTAAACTGCAGATCGTTTTCAAAACATTCCACAGAAAATTGCGATTTTATTGCAAGATTTAAAACCCGATGTTCTTTTTTTGACAGAGACGTGGCTCCACAATGAATCCGACCCTATCCTCATTCAAACCCTCCCTCCCGGCTACCTGATACACAGGGTGGACCGCAAGAGTGGCAGAGGTGGAGGTATAGCTATTGTTGTAAACAATAAATGTAACTGCCGTATTATAGCAGACCCTCTGTCGGACTGCGAAAGTCTTATCTTCTCGATTGACGTATCCCCGACTAGTACCTTTTCGGGCCTCCTAATCTACCGCCCTCCAGGCACTCCCAGACAATTCCTCAATGCTTTCCCCACTACTGTCGCTAATCTAGCCTTTGCCCCTTCTAACTTCATGGTGCTCGGTGACCTTAATCTCCATCTAGATGACCCATCTGACAAGATGGCCAACGAGCTGATTGGGAATCTCCTGGCACTTCAGTTTAGTGAGAAAGTATTGAAACCCACCCATTCTAAAGGTCATCTATTGGACCCTGTTTTTAGCAACTGTAACGAACATAGTGTAGGAACTCCTGTCCCGCTCCCTTGGTCCGATCGCTTTTTGATCCCCTTAATTTGGGAAATGCCCGGACCCTCTCCTTCCCCTAATATAATCTCTGTGCAGGAACGGAACTAGTCTAGATTTTCCACTGATCAGTGGAAACACGTCTTGGAAGCCACTAGACCAGATAGCGATCCTAATCTCAACCTGGCTATCGAGAATTGTAATCTTTGGATTCAAGGTTCATTGGATGTAGTACTTCCTAAAAAACCTAAACACAAAATCAGCAGGCAGAATACCGCCCCGTGGTTCTCCCCTAAGTTGAGAGAACTAAAACAATCCTGCAGAAGGCTTGAAAGGAAATGGAGAAGGGATTATTCAGACCTTACCAAATCAGAATATAGGGAGGCAATTAGATCCTATAAACTTGAAATCAAAGGTGCCCAAGCTGTCTTTTATGAAGATAAGATTAATCTATCCGCAAACTCCCCCAAGGAAATTTTTAGTATCGCTAAAACCCTCACCAAACTGCCCTTGAAACAGCCTTCGCCGGATGGCGCTCTCACACGTTGCAATAGCCTGGCAGAATTCTTCTCACAGAAAATTCAAAACATCTATCTGTCCTTTCCAATCTCACAGAACCCTCACTCTATGTCACCCATGCCAGAAATACAACATGGAATCCAAACCTCACTAGAGCAATTCCCCCCCCTTGATTCTGTTCTGTTGGGGCCAATTATGACTAAACTTAAATCCAGTTCTCCAACAGACCATGCCCCTCCCCAGATCCTCACATTAGCCACCGATATCATTTGTCCTGCTATCCTTGACCTCGTGAACTCCTCCATTTCATCTGGCATAGTTCCCTCGGCCTGGAAATGCGCTATGGTCAAAGCCCTCCTAAAGAAACCTAATCTCAATCAGGATGACCTTTCCAACTACCGCCCCATTTCTTTCCTTCCCTGGGTGAGTAAGATTCTTGAGAAACACAAACACTATTATGGTGGATTTTCTAGAATCTAACGATTTACTCCATCCCTCCCAGACTGGTTTTCGCCCCCAATTTGGGACTGAAACCGCCCTCCTTGCAGCAACTGAGGAGGCTAGGAGGATCCTAGATGAAGGGGGTAATGCAGCGATTATCCTCCTTGACCTCAGTGCCGCTTTCGACACTGTCAATCATAACACTCTGATCCTCAGACTCAAAAATCTAGGAGTATCCGGTATCACTCTAACCTGGTTACAATCCTTTCTGAGTGAGCGATCCTTTAAGGTCTTCGAAGGAGATGTTGTTTCCAATCAGTTGCCTCTTAGCTGTGGGGTTCCTCAGGGCTCCTCCCTGAGCCCCACGCTGTTTAATGTTTACATGAGGCCCCTGGCAGAGATCGTCCATCCATTTGGCATAAAAATCATCACCTATGCAGATGACACTCAGCTCGTGGTGGCGCTAAACCACCCCGAGCGGTCATCTAGCACCCTAGGCTGTTGCCTAGAGGAGGTTGCCAGATGGATGGAGCTCTCATGCCTTAAACTCAATGGGGATAAGATGGAGCTCAAGCTCCTGGGCAACTCTCCCTCACTCAACTCTGCCTTGCTTTGGCCCAACTGTCTTGGGCCTGCCCCAGCCCCGAAAGACCAGATTAAGAGTCTGGGCATATGGCTCGACTGTTCCCTCACTTTTAATCATCAAGCAGCTAAACTTTCATCCACTTGTTTTGGCTTACTCAGGATGCTGCGTAAGATCCTTCCCCTCCTTCCTTTCCAAGCCAGAAGGATTATGGTCCAGGCCCTTATACTTTCCCCTCTGGATTATGGGAACGTCCTCTATCTGGATGCTCCACAATACACCATCAGTAAGCTCCAGATCATTCAAAATTGTGCTGCCCGTCTGCTCCTACAGATCCCCCGCCGACAGTCTGCAAAACCAGCCCTAGAGACCCTGCATTGGCTGCCGATCAGGGAAAGGATTCAGTTCAAAGCCATGTGTTTGGCCCATAAAGCCTTCTGGAAGAACGGTCCAGCTGTTATCCAATCCCTGATCACCCCATACCAACCTAGGAGAAACCTCCGCTCAATGGCCGCCTTTCTCTCCTTACCCCCCAAAATAACGAGAGCTAGATGTGGCGGACGGTCTTTTGCCTACAACGCTGCTATTTTCTGGAACACTCTTCCACTTCATCTCCGAAATGAGCCCAATCTGTCGGCCTTCCGAAAGCTTCTAAAAACTTGGCTTTTTAGGAACTGCATCTAACTCTTACCTGCTCGACCATTGGCTGTGCCGTCTGTAGCGCTGGGAGGCCTCAGGGTAGCCATCGCGCTTTATAAATATCATTTCATTTCAAATGATCCTCCGACATGCGATGGAGTGTTGGTGGCATGGAGGGATGGGTAGTCTCGAAGGGCAGGGAGTAGCCCCTATGGACTATCTGCAAAGCCCACCTGTCCGACGTGATGTTGTGCCAGTGGGGGAGGTGATGGCAGATCCTGCAGCCCACTGGCAACTGTTGGCCCTGGAAGGTCGGACTAGGAAGGTTTGGAGGCTGCTGCAGGGGGGGCTTTGGTGGACTGGCCCACCCGCTGGCCCCCAGACCCACGACGCTGGGTCCCACGTCCCCGACCACGCAGAGGCTAAGTTGCTTGCGCAGCCCCGTGGCTCTGGGTGGAACGTGGTGGGGCACCCCTTCCGTACCCACCAAAGGGACGAAAGGCAGACTGCATGGGGCGAGAAGTTGTCGCGAGGCCCAAGGATCTGGCCGTAGCCCTAGAGTCCTTGAAACGCTCGAGCGCGTTGTCCGCCTTGTCACCAAACAGGCGACGGTCATCAAAGGGCATGTCCAAAAGGGTAAATTGGACATCCCCAGAGAAGCCAGACGTTCTCAGCCAGGCGTAGTGCTTCAGGGCTACCGACGTGGAAACCGTTCTACCCAGCGAGTCGGCGGTATCCAGCCCACACCGGATAGTGAACTTTGCTGCGTCTCGACCCTTAGCAACAGCGCGGGTGAGCACGGCCCGGGCCTCCTCCGGGCACGGCGGCAGCACGTGCGCAACTTTATCCCACACCGTGTGTGTGTGTGTGTGTGTGTGTAACGGCCCAAGAGACATGCGGTGTTCATCGACCGCAGCCCTAAGCTGGCGGAAGAAAACATCTTCTTCTCAAGATGGTCCAGCTTCTTGGATTCCTTATCTGGGGGAGCAGTAGGGAATGTGCCCTTAGAGGATGAGGCTTGGACCACCAAGCTCTCTGGGGTAGGGTGTTGGTAGAGGAAAAGTGGGTCGCTTGGGGCCGGGCGGTGGCATCGGGTATCATCCTGTCCACAGGAGCCCCTGTGCTGGGCTTGGCCAAGTGCCCAGTAGGATGTCAGTGAGGGCCTCATTAAAAGGCAGCAGGGGCTCCGAAGAGGCTGCTACCGGCTGAAGCACCTCAGTCAGGAGGTTAGTCCTGACAGCCACCGTAGGAAGCTCGAGGCCCAAGGCCTCAGCCGCCCTATGCAACACCGTAGCCACGGTAGGGGGAGAAAGCATACCAAGCTCTAGGGAGGTATCCAGAACACTGGCATCACCCAACTCCTCTCGCCAGTCCGGCTCTTCAAGTTGGTCTGCTAGAGGGTCAATAGACCCCTCACAGTCCTCCTCACCCTCCTCTGGCTGCCACTCAGGGCGGTAGGGAACGCCAGGGATGAACAGCAGTACAAAAGTACCCTCCGGCGCCGGTCCCAACATCGACGTTCAGGGTGAGGCTGGGTTCGACGTTGGTTGGGGGCACAACCAGCGTAGGGGGCGTTGCCACTTGAATCGCCGCCGGGGAAGGTACTGTGAGGTCGACTGGCACCGATCCGGATCCAGGCCTGGATCCTTGGGGACCCTGCGGCGCCGGGGCTGGAGCCGCCGGCATCCAAGGCCTAGGGCCCTCAGCCGAGTCCGTGGGGCCCGAAGGCACGCCTGCAGAGTCGGGCTGCCCAAAAATGCTGTGCAGCGGTTCGTAAAATTGACAAAGCTGGGCAGGGGACGCTCCGGCTCCGGGAATGGGAGGGAAGCGCGGAGCCGTCCCAGCGGGCTCCGAGGAAGGAGCCGGAGAACAACGACGCTCCGGGTCCCGCGTCGCGTCGGCCGACAGACGGGGAGAAGGCAAAGAGCGACGATACTTCTTCGCCTTCTTTTTGTGCTTCGACTTACCGGAGGAGTGCAAAGACTTCGAAGAGGAATAGTGAGGACTCCGCGACCGGTCCCACGACCTTCCTCATGACGGGGACCTCAAGCGGCGTGGAGCGGCGCGGGGCGGACTGCCGGGCCTCCAAAAGCTTTCGGGACCGCTCCCGCAAAGACTTCGGGTTCATGGCCCGGCAGTCGGAGCTCGACTTCGGATTGTGGTCGCGCTCCAGGCACCAAAGGCACACGAGGTGCGGATCGGTGACCGACATTAACTTGTGACAGGAGTCACAGGGCTTGAAGCCGGTCCGACAATGGGACATCCCTCGTGCTACCAGGAGTCGAAGACTCAAAAAAGAGGTCGACAAAAGTCAAAAAAGGGTTTAGTCAAAAAGTGACTAAGCGGCACGCTCTCTCCGGATCTGCGCTGGCTGTCGCGGAAAAAGAAGGAACTGACGTCAGCGCGCAGGGGCGACATCTAAGTAGACACTGCGACGTCATCCCGGCGACTACGACACCAACAACGGACGTGGAGTCGACCGACACCACCTACCGACGTGCAGGGGTACTGCTAAGAAAACATTTCTCCGGATACAGTCTGACGCCTGAGGGTAATTCTAAGGTAAGGAATCTATAACTAATAGTCTCTTTCAGATACTGGGGAGGGTTATAAAGGCCACTCTGGCGCTCTCCACCAGAGGGAGTCCTTTATTTTTTTTCATCAGGCTGCTCAGGAAGAGCTTCCCGAGTTTTTTTTTGTTTACTGTAATGGCAATCTGTACACAGGGCGCGCTGACGTAATTGCAGTAAAAGTTAAATGAGCCAAAAGGCTTGTTGTACTTCCACTGAATCAGTGCTCGGGGGCACATCTCAGCCCCCCGAGCATTGATTTGCATGGGACTGGTAATGTTGAATGGAAAGGGGAGAATCTGCTCTTTCCAATAGTACCTCTGCCCAGTGGATCCCTGCTTGGGGATTGCCACAGGAGAGCGATCCCCAAGCAGGGATCCACCCACTAGTCATCAGGCTTAGGGGGAGCAGTCCATTTGGCAAGGGCTTGTGCTACCCCAGGGGGAAATGTATTATTTCAGTCTTTCTGCCCCTCCAGAGGGACACAATGACCCCCAATCTGCCCCTCTAAGGGGGACACAAAGGCCACTAGATACCAGAGATTCTTTTTCTTATAAAAAAATATAGGGGTGGGGGCTGCCCAGTATGGGCATGCCCATGCTCCCACCCCCAAGTAAATGGGCAACAGTCTTTCTGCCTGCCGGGGGGGGGGCAGATGGGTGTAATTGCCTCTGATCTGCCCCTCAGGGGTGTGGCAAGCCCACTAGATGACAGGGAAAGTTTTTTTTTAATACAGGTGTGGGGGCTCGCACCACAGGCATGGCTATGCCCCCACCCCAACTAAGTGGGGTAACAGTCTTTCTGCCTCCCCAGGGGGCATATGGGGTAAATACCCCTGATCTGCCCCACAGGGAGAGAGAGAAAGCCCATTAGACAACATGGATTTAAAAAAATAAATATATAAGGGTGGGGGCTGCCCAGAATGGGCATGGCCATGCCCCCACCCAAGTAAGAAAGCAGAAAGCCCACTGGATGCCAGGGAATGTTTTTAAATATAGGGGTGGGAGCTGCCGAACATCGGCATGTCTATAACCCCACCTCAGGCAAATGGGGCAACCGTTTTTCTGCCCGCCTCCGGGGGAAGATGGTGGTAATTACCCTAGATCTGCGCAACGGAGGCAGAAAGCCCACTAGACAACAAGAATTTGTTTCAAATAAAAATATAGGGGTTGAGGCTTCCCAGCATGGGCATGCCCATACACCCACCCCAAGTAAATGAGACATTAGTCTTTCTGCCCCCCTGGGGGCAGATGGGTGTAATTACGCCGATCTGCACAGGGGGGCCCACTAGACACCAGGGACATTTTAAAAATAAAAATATAGGGGTGGGGGCTGCTCAGCCTAGGCATGGCCATGTCCCCACCCCAAGTAAATGGGGCAACATTCTATATCCGCCCTGGGGGGCAGATGAGGGTAATTGCCACCACCCCAACTAAATGGAGCAACAGTCTTTCTGCCCCCTCCCTTGGAAAACAGTTGGGGTAATAACTACTGATCTGCCCCCAGGGGGGGCAGAAAGCCCACTAGACACAAGGGACTGAATGCATGCAATATTTTTTGGGAGGGTGCAGGCCCCACCCTTGGCAAGGGCCTGTGCTCCCCCACCCAGGGCCAAACAGACTTCCTGCTCCTCATGGGGAATGGATAGGATATTCATCCCCAATCTACCACCCCCCTCCTGGGGGCAGAAACCCCACTAGACACCAGGAATTTCAAAAGGGCACCAAAACAAACAAAAGGATGGGGTGGCTTACCCTGGAATCAAACTTATCCCTAGTATATTTCTGTCTCCTTGGGGCAGATAGGAGGCTTGTCCCAAAAGGGGAGGTTGCCCCAAACTTGCACTCTGCCATTGGTCACAACCCATCTCAAAAGGGACAAAACAGACTTTTTTCCACCCCAGGGCAGACAGGAGATGCACCCCCAATTTAGAAAGCCCACTGTATAGCAGGAATATACATATATTTTTAATAAAATATTTGGGAGGGTCTTGCCCATCCAAAAATTAGGCCCAACCCTCACCCCTAAAATCTCAACAGTCTTTCTGCTCCCCTGCGGAATAAAGCATCCTATCCCAATGGCAAGCAAGATGACATTTTATTCTTTTGGGTTTTGTTTTTACATGTAGGCCAGGAGAGTGTGGATAACTCTCAATATCGTCCCACTTGCAATGGTGGACAGCTGCACTTTTTTGGCTTGGGTAGGCTACCACCTGAAAAAACCTAACAGACCCAGAAAGTTCTGAAAACTAGACATTTGGGGGAGTCTAGGGAAGCATGCTTTGCATGCACCCCACAACATTTTCTTACCCACAATGCTCGGCAAACCTCAAACTTTGACTAGAAACATGCATTTTCCTAAGATTTTAGTTAAGAAAATGCCTGGAATCTGCAGGAAGCCACAAATTTCCTACCATACAGCATTGCATCAAGTCTCCCAGTACAACTTTTATCGGGAGACTTAGTTCTGGCCCCTTGATATACTTCCGTAAAAGAATTGTTGTCCAGAGATTTTCATTTTTGATTTGTGTTTTTGTATCATTAGAGAAGTAATTTAGCTTCGGTAGACACTGCTAATCCGGGCTGAATTTTTCTGGACGACATTTTTAAAAATGGTGGATGAGTTGCAGTGATGATGTAATATTTCAGGAACCATTAGATATATATAGATATATATATATATACTATTTTGGTGTCAAAACATAGGTTTTGGGGGTCAAGTAGTCTTATAAAGACAGAAAATAACTACTCAGAGCAACCCTCCCGCCATTTTCCAAAATGGCTGCTCTATAATGATGTGTTTTAGCCATCATATTTGTAATTTATTTTAATATTGTTTTTGTTTCAGGTTTTCCATTGATTCAAATTCGTAAACATGAGAGAAGCAGGTGGTAGCAAAGGAACTTTACCTCCTGACAGTGTTACAAACTACAAAATCTGAGGACTCCTTTAACAAAGCAAAATGTGTCATATGCCAAACTAATCCTAAAGAAAAGCTAACATCAACTGCAGCTGGACAGAAGAGAGTTTGACATGCTGCAGAAATATGGCAAGATGAAGTTCACAAAAGATTGAAATTGATGGGTGAAGAGGATCAAATATTTTATTATTGTAACAACAAGTTCTACAAGTTGTATACAATGGAAAAAAGCCTGGAAAACGCTGAAAGAAAATAGCAGAAACCAGTGAATCACTACAAGAATCAGAGTTTTCTGAGAATGCAACGGCAACCAAACCCAATGCCCATCCACTTAGAAGATCAATGGCTACCCCTCGTCTACCTCAAACAACTGATCAGAAAGAAGAGGATCTTCAATGTGTTATCTGGGGTTTACCCAGAACAAGGGCCAAAAGGAATGACGAAAGAATAAAGTACAGAGTATGTGAGTCTCAAAGGGCAAGCATGTTTTTATCTGCAGCTAGTTTCTTCCAAGATGAAGTTTTCAGCAGAATAGCTGATCTAAACAGCGAGGTGAATGTATTTGCAGCGGATTTCTATGCCCACCCGAACTGCATGCGTGCATACATTAAAAAATATGAATGCACAATGAGCTCCCAGCAGCAACGTAACCGCAAATTAAGTTTTAAAGCCACTCTTGAGTGCTGTCTCCAGGTTCACACTCAGTGAGATCAAAGAATTAATGGTCAACACTGATTAAATTGTATTGATCCATAATAATGAAATTAAGATTTTTCTGATGAGAATGTACAATGACAAAATTCGTATTTGTCAGTCTAACAAAAAGAATGAGCCACTTAAAGGTGTTCTCAGCTGATTTAACTCTAAGGTCTTGCTGCCAAAATAAGATCACAGGATGCAGTAACAGCAGGAACCATTTTAAGAAACGTCCTGAAAGATTTCGATTTTGGACTTAATGACAAATTTTGTGATGTCCTCGAGCTCTGCACATCATGGGAGTCAACAAGAATGCCTGATGTTGTCTTAACATTTTTTACATCATTTAATATCAGCAAACCAGAACTGTTACAAACTAAGGTTCTTGAGTTCCAAACAGAAGCAGACAGTATTAATAATGGTTTTGAAGATATAAGTAAAGAAGTGGAAGACAATCCCATGAACCGACAGGTTTATGCTGTGCAAATGTACTATCTTTTCCAAATCATGTTTTATGAATTACATCACGGCATAAAGAAAACTCCACTACACATGATGACTGCCCACACAATCTATGACAAGTGCAAAAGTAGAGAGCTAATCACTTCAATGAATAGGCTTGGCATATCAACAAGTTATAATGACATAGTACGGAGCAGGAACTTGTTGGCAGCTCATGCTGTAAAATCTTGTGAATCCGACAGTACGCCACTTACAAAGTCACTTTACCAGGAAAGGATTTACAATTGCTGCTCTTGATAATTTTGATTTTGAAGACAGCTCTTCTTTGTCTGGCACATCCAGCACACGATACTGCCATGGTGCTTTTTCAAGACTGTACAAATGAAGTTGCTGCTGGAAAACAAGCTGTGTCAGCAGTAGGCATAAACAAACGAAGCTGCAAACTTATAACCTAACTGCCTTACTAATCACTTCAAGCCATCAACACGTCCCAGTCTACCAGAAAGTTTCAGAACGGCTGAGGACATGGACCTTCTTTTCCCTGATACTGCGGTCCGCAAAGCTGATTTAACTGATTTTATCATATAGCTTATTCGGTGGGGACTGAAGGATGAAGAAAAGCCAGTTCCTTTGTGGGCTGGAATTCATGCTCTGATCTCCCAAAATACCGTCCCACTGAAGAAGGTTGTTTTTTTTTACCAGTAATACCATCTCCAGTCACAAACTATGCAACAGTACACACAGCTCTAAAAAATTTCAAAAATGTGCATGCTCGGCTTGAAGACTAGCCCATCCTGCTAATTTTCTGCAATGAAGGTGTTTTCCATATTGTAGCTGACATTTTTATGAGCAATCCAGTAGAATTTGATAATCTTTATCCAATGATGGATGTTTTTCACATGACAAAAAATGTGTTGCGGTGTGCAGAAAGTTCTCAGTGGCTGTGGCATAGACAATGCACTTATTGAGGCTGAAATCTTTGGAAGCAAAACTGTCCAGTCAGCACTAAGCGGAACTTATTATGTTTGTTTGTTACAAGGTATGCTCATCATATCTGAGGCTATAGAAACATTGCATTGGAATGCTTTCTGGAACAAGAATGACAAATTAGGTTTTGTATATCTTATCTCAGAAGTGAACAAGGCACAGAGTGCATTTCATTTAAAAGGCATAATACAAAGCCAGGCAATGTTCAATACACTCAGTTCAAAATCAGAAAACCAAGTTCGTAGAGTTGTCAAAGAATGTGAAGAAAAATCTGAACTTTGCAAGTACATTAGAAATGTGTTACACACGATAGCTCTAGTGAAAAATTTGGTACATGCTGATTGGGAAGGTGATTGGGAGCTGCCAAGTTAGACTGTGGAGTCACCAATTACAGTGTTTTGCGAATTCAATTACATACAGTACCGGAGATATGGTCCTGGTATTTGAAAAGAGTAAAGAAGCTAAAGGTGGAAAAAACATACCTCTACCGAAAATTCATCTAAACACATTTTGTGGTGAAAGACAGAGAGTGAAGATTCAATGCTGTGGCTCCAGATATGAAACTGGAAGAGACGATCCTGAGATCACAGAAAAGCTCCAAGGGAATTGCTTGTCAGTCACGTAAAAGTGAATATGTTGCTCAATGGCAGCTAGTTTACCAGGAAGTCCTTTCCATTTGCAATGTTTTCAGAGAGATGACAAATTCAAAATTAATGGGCCATCATGAAACTGTTCCTCAGCACGAACATGTGGGAAAGAGAGGGGAACGTTTAAATAAACATGTTGACAGCCTTCTTCATTTCATGCAGCAGTAAGGAAACCCTTTTGAAATGACTGAGCCTGTGCGACTACACAACTTCGTGACCAAACAATATGTGGATAACGATATAAAGACCCGTCTACTAGATGCCCTGGAACATGGATTGAAACTATATACAGAACTGAAGCAGGAGAGATTTGTATCTAAAGAGAAAAAGCTGTTTGACATAATCACTAAAGCTAAACTTCCACGCTTTAATTTCCATAACAAGAGTTTCGTCCGACCAGCCACTATAAAACAGGTTACAAAAAAACAACTTTCGCAAGCACATAGAGAGATGGATGTAGCAAAAGAAAGGGGTGAATTTCTCAAAGACATTCTGTTGCATGGTCTTCTTCCAACAAACGCATTATTTGATGGAGATGCTGCAACCAAACCTGTTAAGCACAAACTCGTATAAGAACTCGGAAAAAACTTTCACCGGAAGAATTTCAATTCGAAAAGGTGCCCTCATTGAAAACTGCTGCTGTTGTGGATTATATGTCATAATTTCGAATGGTCTAGATTTTATCCACGCAATGTGTCTAAAACAGGAGTGATAAACATTATTTTTTTTCATATTCAGATCATAAACATTGTTTGCTGTATACATAAAGTGATTAAAAAACCATTATTATTTGTTTCATTTCTTTATATGTCTCAACTTCCTATATTATATCCGCCATTTTCAAAAATGGCGGAAGGGTTGCTCTGTGGAGTTATTTTCTGTCTCTCTAAGACTACTTGACCCCCAAAACCTATGTTTTGAAACCAAAATGAAGTATATAGGTCTCATGGTTCCTAAAATATTACATCATCACTGCAACGCATCCGCCATTTTAAAAATGTTGTCCAGACAAATTCAGCCCGGATCAGCAATGTCTACCCAAGCTAAATTACTTCTCTAATGATCCAAAAACACAAATCAATAATGAAATTCTCTGGCAACAATTTTTTACAGAAGTATATCAGGAGGGCGGAATTTATTTGGGGTAATGCTGGGTGAAAGGAATTTTGTGTCTCTCTGCAGATTCCAGAACATTCCGTCACAGTAATGTGAGGAAAATGTGCCTTTTTAGTCAAAGTTTGAGTTTTGCAAGAGATTCTGGGTACAAAAAAAAAAAAGGAGCGAGCCATGCAAGTCACCATACTCTGGATTCCCTTAGAGTCTAGTTTAAAAAAATATACAGGTTTTCTAGGTTTTCCTAGGTGACGGCTGAGCTAGGGTCCAAAAGCCTCAGCTACCCACAGTGGAAAAAAGGGTTCGTTTTCAGTGGAAAAATGTGATGCGTCCATGTTGTGTTTTTGACCGTTTCCTATCACGGGCTGTAGGACTAACCACACTAGTGAGGGACCATTTTTATCAGAAGAAATGTGAGAGCATAGAATAAAAGAACACTTTTTATTACCAATTGGATTTCGTGGCATTTGCTCCTTTCAAGTATAAACCAGTGTGTAAGAAAAAAGACATTTTGAAAAATAGCCTCTAAATCATAGAGAAACACTTTAGCTTTTTGCTGCTGAATTGCAGATCCCTTCCGAAACATTCCACCGAGATATCATTACTGCTATCTGACCTTGACCCAGAAGTGCTATTTCTCACAGAGACGTGGCTCTCGGCAAGCTCAGAACCGGATATTGTCGGAGCCCTCCCTCCGGGCTACTCCATTCAAAAACTAGATAGAAAGACAGGTATGGGTGGTGGCATTGCCATCATCTATAAAAACCACTTGACCTGCCGCCTGCTAGGTAGTCCAGTAGCAGAATGTGAGAATGCTCACTTCTCTATTGAATTCACCCCGGCACTGTCTTTTTCAGGGATTCTTATTTACCGTCCTCCAGGGAGGATGGGTCAATTCTGTGATTCCCTACTGGAGGCAACTAGTGACCTTGTTAATACCAATGCCAATTTTACGCTTCTTGGGGATCTCAATATCCATTTTGATGACCCTTCGGCATTGGTTGCCACTGATCTTGCCCAAGACCTTGCGTCTTTTCAATTGCAACAAAAAGTCCTCCTACCTACACATTCCAAGGGTCATCTTCTTGACCCTATTTTTTCCACGCTGAATGACATAACAGGGAAACCTCCCATCCCTCTACCCTGGTCGGACCATTTCCTAGTCCCTTTCCTATGGTCTCCGATCTGTACTCAAGGTCATACTCAGCCTCCCGAGTGTTTAATCGTCCCTGGTCTAAGATCTCAGTGGAGAAATGGTCCCAGGAACTTAATAAGAGCCTTCCTGCCCCACACACCAATCCGGTAACTGCCTATAACCGCTTCACCTCCTGGATCGAAGAATCCCTTAATTTGGTGCTTCCCAAAAAATATTTTCAAAAAAAGAGCGGATCTAATATATCAGCATGGTATACCCCCGAGTTACGTCTCCTCAAAAAATTATGTAAAAAGAGGGAGAGGCTCTGGAGGAAAGAATACTCGTCTAATAAGAAAGCAGAATACAGAGCAACCTTACGGTCATATAAGGCGGAAATCAGAAAGGCACAAGCATCCTATTTTGAGGAGCAGATCCTTTCCGCAGCCAACTCTCATAGAGAAATTTTCCGGATCACTAAATTGCTATTGAGAGTTTCGGACCCACCGACTTTCCCTGATCGTTCGGGATTTCGGTGCAATAATCTCGCTCAATTCTTTTTTGCAAAAGTACAAAATGTTCTCAAAAGCCTCCCGGTGAAAGATAACGCATTTATCATGAACCCCACTTATCCTTCCCAAGCCAAGAATGTACCCTTCTTGGAGGTCTTTGAACCCTTGTCCCTGGATTCCCTGTTACCCATATTGGCCTCCGTTAAAAGTGGGTCCCCACTTGACCCTGCTCCTCTAAATATTTTGAAATTGGCCGTCCCTATTGTCGCTCCTTACATCCTTAGCATGCTCAACGCCTCCTTTACCTCGGGCCTGATCCCGTCCGACTGGAAAAGAGCCATGGTGAAAGCCTTACTGAAGAAACTTCACCTCGACCCTAAGGATCTTGGTAATTATAGGCCCATCTCGCTCCTTCCAGGAGTGAGTAAAATCGCTGAAAAATATGTCAACACTATTCTTTCAGCGTTCCTTGAGTCACATGATCTGCTCCACCCATCTCAAACCGGTTTTCGCCCACGTCAAGGGACCGAAACCGCTTTGCTTATGGTGGTGGAGGAAGCAAGGAAGATCCTTGACTCGGGAGGTTCCTCGGCCATTATCCTCCTTGACCTAAGCGCGGCCTTTGATACGGTGAACCACCAAATTTTGATTCACCGTCTCAAGAACATAGGAGTGTCAGGTCTGACTCTCTCCTGGATCGAATCATTCCTGGAAGGCAGGACCTTCCAGGTGTTCGAAGACGATATTGTATCTGACCCTCTGCCTCTGCAATGTGGGGTCCCTCAGGGCTCCTCCCTGAGCCTGACATTATTTAATGTTTATATGGCCCCTTTGGCGGATACAGTCGCCCCATTTGGAGTTCACATTGTGTCTTATGCTGATGATACACAGCTGGTCGTGGCATTGAACCAAGTTAATCAGTCACCCACCGACCTTCACACTTGCCTAGCAGAAGTGGCAAAATGGATGAGTTTCTCCCATCTCAAACTCAACGGCGAAAAAACTGAAATAATGGTTCTGGGTAACTACCCTAGCACTAACCTGAATGTTATCTGGCCAGCCTGCATGGGCATTGCCCCGGACCCAAAGCCCGAAATAAAAAGTCTAGGCATATGGCTGGACCAAGATCTGACCTTTAAAACTCAAGCCAGGAAGACGGTTGCCGCCTGCTATGGCATGCTTAAATCGATCCGAAAAATCCTCCCGGTACTTCCATTCCTAGCCAAAAAACTCCTGATCCAAGCCCTGATCCTATCCAGGATCGACTTCTGTAATGCCCTATACCTTGGGTCCCCCAAAGCAGTGATTACCAGACTTCAGACTGTTCAAAATTAGGCAGCCCGATTACTCACTGGTACTAATCGTCACTGCTCGGCCAAGCCCGCGCTGCGCGCGCTGCACTGGCTCCCGGTGCAGGAAAGGATCAACTTTAAGGCCCTTTGCGTGACCCACAAGTCTTTGGAGGGGAATGGACCTCCCATCCTTAAAAACCTGATCCATCTGTACAAAGCCTCTAGAAATCTTCGATCCGACTCCCTCCGTCTAGCCAAAATGCCAAGAATTAAGAGAGCTAGAAGTGGTGGTAGGCTATTTTCCTACAATGCCTCCAAGTTATGGAACTCCCTCCCTCTCCATCTTCGAAGGGAATCAAACCATCTCGGCTTCCGGAAGCTGTTGAAGACATGGCTATTCCCCTAACCGTCAGCCCGACCTCTCTTTCACCACATAGCGCTGGGATGCTCCAGGGTAACCACGCGCTCTACAAATCCCCTTTTCATTTCATTTCATTTTCATTTCATTTCATTTCATTTCAAATCATATGCTAGTATGGGTACCTACAAATTCAGAGATGTACAAATAACTACTGCTCCTAAACTCCATATCTTGTGCCCACTTTAGAAATACATAGTTTTCCTTGATACCCATTTTTCCCCCATGTAAATTGACCTATATTAGGTACACAATGAAAAACCATTGTATGATGCAGCTCAGTTGTTGAGTCTGAGTACCTTGGGTTTTTGGAGAACCTACAAGCCATATATACCCCACAACCAGAAGGTCCTAGCATATGTAATGGTATATTGGAATTGTAAATCAGCTGGTTTTTCCTACTCATTTTCAAATTTCTTTATTTCAAAAGTTCAGTTCTTTTGAATAACCTTGAGGGACCTAGACGTATGACATCTTCGGATTCAGAGTTTTGCCTACTTTTCAGAAATCTATAGCTTTCCTGGATAACATCTAAGTTTCACACTGGTTTCCTCCACAAACTGGAAGCAGATTGAAGCATAAAAAATAGGAATAATGGGCTATTTCTCTGAAAAATGCCAAAACTGTGGTAAAAAATGTTTGTTATTCAGCTCTGCATGTTCCTGAAAGCTGGAAAGATGGTGACTTTAGCACAGCAAACTGTTTGTTGATGCCATTTTTGGGAAAAAAAACAAGACACTTTTTATGCAGAGCACTTTTTGCCTATTTTTCCTAAAAAAAAAAACCTCAAAAGGTAGCTCTAATTTGCCTATTTTCTCCGTCCCCTCCAGGGAAATCGACAAACCCTAGGTACCTTTATAATGAACAGGATG
This sequence comes from Calotriton arnoldi, assembly GCA_963921515.1. NCBI lineage: Eukaryota > Metazoa > Chordata > Amphibia > Caudata > Salamandridae > Calotriton > Calotriton arnoldi. The sequence goes on from CAWUFW010007341.1 coordinate 402,691, forward strand.
TTGGTGAAAAAGTAAGCAAATTTGGCGTGGAAACCTTATGTGTAAAAAAAGGTATGGAGCCCTAAGCCCAACTACACCAAATAGCCAAAAAAACAGGGCTCAGCACTTGGGGGGGTTAATGCACAAAGGTTATGCCAGAAATTCCTCAATTCCCCATTTAACATAATTTTGGTGATCAACAGTACAAAAGGCTCATCAAGTGGGCATGGGGGAGCGAGGTCCTGCGCCCCAGATTATTGCACAAGATACTGCCAGAAGGTCCTAACAGACTGCCATAACTTCCCATCTTATGTGGAGAGCTGATACCAAGCCAAGTCAGAGAGGAGAGAAGCTGAGCTCAGCTGATTTTTTTTTCCCTTTGAGGGAACACTCTCTCCAGGCTACTGCTAACTACAGCTTCTTGCTGTAAACAGGTAAGCAGTACGCTGAGCCCTCATAAGAAACTTTAAATGCAACTTAACCTACTCCATACTCTCATAGCATAGTGCATAGAAGTAGACTTTAGGGTGTTATGTTGACAGATATTTCCACTGTGGTAGAAATTTGCATATTATTTTCATTGTTAGCAACACGTATTAGTGCTGTTTAAATAATATTCTGTGTGGTTATTTTATATGTGCTAAGCAACAGGATAAGACTGTTGAAATAAAACACATTTACGCATAAGTGTCTATCTCTTAGTGCAGTGCTTATGTGTGATATTATAAAGAAGGAAATTTGGTTTGAATTACCACTGCATCCTTTGACCCTTTCTTAGGGACTGTTAGTAACCCTGAAAGCATGGACACTACATCAACTATGTACTGAGTGGAGTTGTGTGGGGCTACAATAACCTGTACTTTCACATTCAGGCGTTGGTGAATTGAACAAAGTTCAGGCATCCATAGGAGTGAAAGCAAACCGGGTTGAGCTAAGCCAGAGTCTTAATTTACTCAGCAGGGCAGATTTTAGTGCAGTTGAACATTCAGGGGAGGTCTTCATTTTCCAGCTTGACAACAAGCGCTGTTTCATTTAAGTGGGATCCACAGTGTGTGTAGTATACTAGAACAAATCTTGATTTCTCAGGAGTAATTTTTAAAAGTGAAAGTTCAACTTCATAGTCTGGGCCAATTTAATTCTATGTGAACGAAGGGATGGAGTCTGGGAATTATAGAAATTGTCTCTTTTAACCCTCCTCCGATTTTCAGCTTGGCTTATGTAAAAGGCTGTCCATGCTATTGATGGCAGTGTCTATGTTCTTGAGAAAAGATTAAGAGTCTTCCTACATAACATGTGCAAGATGTAAAATTATGAGGTGTGTTAGCTCTGTAAACTCCGTGATTGTGTAAAGCAGGGAGAGCTCTTTAAAGAAATAACATGCTAATGGCTGTAGACAGGACCAGTCAGAGCACAGGGTTGTTGTAATAACGAAGGTACACTGGTAGAAGTTGATGGAGGATGGTTTATTGAACAAGTAGAAGTAAGCTGCTACAAATGTACGTCCTACCCACACGGATCTGACAGCAACTGACACCAAGGAATCAAGTGTACGCTCAAGAGAACCAACGCTCTAGAATTAAGAACACGACGACACACAGATGGTTCTTGATGACAATCAGGTAAGATCATTACACATCTTCCCCCTTTTAGAAGGAAAGAGAGAAAGGAGTTGGGAGAGGAGAGAGAGAGAGAGAGCAAGGTAGGAAAGAGAAAAGAGGGGAACAGAAAGAGGAAAGAAACCCATAACGCGAAGCGTTAACGCAAAACAAAGTCATTTAGTTTCATTGGGAGCTTTCCAACTCGCACACTCTTTCTTAACTTCGGCAAAACATCAGGAGGATCATTGCGAGAGACAAACAGGTTAGGTGCAGGAGCAATCCTATTAAGATTCCAGATGCGACCATCACTTAACTTGACAGCATTTAGGAAAACTTTTTTAACAACATAAGGTGAGGAAAACTTTGAAGCACCAGAATACCTTTGCGGAAGGCGAACTCGCACTCTGTCACCCACACGCACACGGGTGTGTGTGACGGCATGTCTTGAGTCAAAGTATGTCTTCCTCTTAGCAACTTTCAATTCCTGACTGGCTTGCCAAGAAGCTGAACCAGGGGCTGTACCAATGTCCTGAGACCCTGTACTCCCACCTCTCATCCATGATTGAAACATACTGGTATTAGGTTTCCTACCACGACAAAGTTCAAAGGGAACCATGGATGTGGTCGAATGGGGAGCAAGGCGATAAACCATTACTCTTTCTTGGATCTCTGCTTTCCAATCTTTGTTTTGGGATTTGGCCAGCTGAATGGAGTCCTTCAACACACGGTTGAACCTCTCTACCATACCGTTAGTTTCGGGATGATAGAGGGCGCAGCGTTTGTGTCTGATCCCTTTCTCTGTAAGATAGATCTCCATCTCTTTTGAAACTAGCTGAACCCCATTGTCAGTAAGGAGACAATCAGGAAGTCCCTCACGAGAAAAGACCTCGTCTAGAAATTTAATGACATCCTTAGTCTTGATACTCTGGCAGATTTTAATCTCCGGCCACCTTGAGAAAAGATCAATTAAGACTAAGATAAATGACTGACCAGAGTTACTAGAAACGGGGCCTAGAAGATCTAGAGCTACTTCTTGCCAGCAACGAGTGGGGCCCTCTCGTACAGCCATGGGCTGTACTCTAGTTTTATAAATTTTGTCAGAAGCGTTGCATTCTTGACAGTCCCTCACCATGCGTTCAACTAACAGATCAATTCCGGGCCACCAGAAGTGCAAACAAATTCTCTCTTTTGTTTTAGAGATCCCCTGGTGTCCCTGATGGGCTTGTTGAGCAATTTTCTCCCTGAGGGAAAGAGGTGGAACTAGCCTAGTGCCTCTCCGAAGTAGGCCTGAAGAGACAGACAACTCATGCCGTACATTCCAGAATTTCCTCGTCTCCTCATCAAGGCCTTTTATGCCCTTCCAACCTTCAGTCACCAACTCACAAACTTTAAGAATGATGGGATCATTTGCCAAGGAGGATTTCCACTCATTTTCACTCAAAACACCACTCGTGACATCACAGACTTTATAATCATCATCATCTTCACATGTCTCTCCCGACCTATCACTCGTGTTAACTGAGTCATTTGTTACAAGGCGGGACAAACAGTCAGATACTTTGTTTTGTGCACCAGGTATGTGATGAACAACAAAATCGTAGTCTTGCAAGGCTACAATCCATTTGGTGATTCTCGAGGACACAGCATCGAGACTCTTTTTCGTAAATAGGTCTTTCAAGGGTTTGTGGTCGGACTGCACTGTGAAGGAGCTTCCCCAGAGAAACTTTTAAAGTTTTTTTATCGCCCAGAATATGCAGAGTGTTTCCTTTTCTATCACGGAATATTGTAACTCAGGCCCTACGAGAGCTCTTGACAGGAACATTATAGTCGTTTCATGTCCACCTTTAACTTGTTTGAGAACAGCCCCAAGTCCCCTTGAGCTGGCGTCAGTGATGAGTATGGAGGAAGCAGAGGTATCAAAGCTATGAAGTGAAGGAGCCTCACCCAAGGCCTTCTTCACATCGTCGAATTCTTTTTGGCACTCCGGTAACCAAGTAAATCTCACTCCTTTTTTGAGAAGAGTTCTGAGGGTGTAGGTACGAAAAGCAAATTGAGGAACAAATTTGTTGTAATATTCTGCCATCCCTAGGAAGGTGACTAGCTCGTCTCTGGTTTGGGGTACGGGAAGATCGTCAATAGTTTTCACTAACTTGTCCTTGGGCTTGACTCCCTTCTTAGACAGTTTGTGACCTAAGTAGTCAATCTCATCAAGATTGAATTTGCACTTATTCTCACGTAGTGTCAAACCACGTGATTTGAAACGACCCAGTACTGCCTTGAGTCTCTCATCATGAGTACTTTGAGATGGGCCATGAACTAGGACATCATCCTGATAAATTTTAACGCCAGGCAGTCCCTGCAAGACATCTTCCATGGCCCTCTGGAATACTGATGCTGCTGAATTGAGTCCAAATGGAAGCCTAGTAAATTTATATGTGCCGAACGGCGTTATGAAGGCTGTGAGATTCTGTGACTCAGGGTCGATCTTAATTTGATGGTACGCGGCCCTGAGGTCAAGTGTAGAGAAGACTTCAGCCCCAGCCAATTGCGTCAGCATCTCTGCGATGTTGGGGAGAGGGTATCTGTCAGCTATGACAGCACGATTGAGAAAGCGCAAGTCTACGCAAAGCCTAACCTCACCTGAGGCCTTTCGGGCAAGAACCACGGGGGCTAACCAATCACTTGCCTCAGATTTGACAATGATGCCTTCCTTGAGTAATTTTTTTTAATTCGTTCTCCATGGAATCTCTCAGAGCCAAAAGTACATTACGCACCTTGCAAGTTACAGGGATGGCGTCTGGTTTCAAGATGATCTTGTGGGTGTGGTTGGATAAACAGCCCAAGCGTTCACTAAAAACTTCCTTAAATTCTGTGCGAAGACTGTCCACTTGAACGACTTCAGTGAGCTTGTGTGTACAGGAAGAAGCATGTGAGGATGAAGGTACCTCTTTGAGAGGGTCAACAGGTTCTTCTCTCAAGACTATACAAGGATTGCCACCAGGAATTAACATGACTCCGAGATCAGCCTGATGAATCCAACTCACTATACTATCTCCTTTGGAGGAGATGTATATCTTCCCTGCTGTAAGTCTGTTCTTGAACTCAATGTGACCTTCGAAGTAACCAAACAACTTAATGGGTTGTCCTCCATAAGCAAGGGGTCTGATGTCGGGTTTGAATACTTTCACTTTCCCCGTAAGGAAGACGTCGTAAAAAGTCTTGGGGATTAGGGTGATTTTAGCCCCTGAGTCGAAGAGCATTTTAACAGGGTGACCATTTATTAGGACACTGTCGACAGGACTTGAGCACTTAACTTGGGTAACTTGTATCAAAATCTCACCACAGTGTAGATCATCAGAACTAGATTCGGATTCATTTTGTATCCAAACCTCTTTAACTCGTTTGTTTTTCTTATTCTTTTGAAGTCTACAAGCTTTGGCTAAGTGTCCAACCTTCCCGCAATTGAGACATTTTGCGTTTATGGCAGGACAAGACTTGTCATCAGCTAGATGGCCAATACTGTCACAACGGTAGCACCTTCCGGGAAAAGGTTTTCTTTGCCATGACAATTGCGGCTCGAAATGTTTGGAAATGGGTTTCATAGTATGAGGTTCCACGCCTTTTGAGGATTTGGCATGCGAGATAGTTGAACTTTTTCATTTTAAGTAGTTGTGGAGCCATTTTCTTTTTTTAAGACTTCAACACAGGCTAAGGAGTGTTCAATTCGTTTTGCGATTGTGATTACCTCATCAAGCTTAGGGTCATCCTTTTGCCACAATTCGTCATTTACTTTTTCTATGGCACAACCAAGCATGAATTGATCGCGTACACGTTCTTCTAGTGCACCTTCAAACTTGCAAGTGGAGGCGAGTTTGCGTAGTTGAGACACCTACATCTCTACAGTCTCCTTAGGTTGTTGTGTCCTTTTTAGGTCGAGCCTCGAGTAGCGCGCAAGTGCTGCTAGGCGAAGACTTTAAGTAAGGGAGTTTCAGAAGCAGTCCAAACGCTCGTGCGTCGTGGCTGGCCTTTTTGGGATGGGTACGCGCGGCAGACATGTGTTTCCAATTATCGTGCCCAGACGCGTGCGCGATAATTGTAAACACATGCCGGCAAAAGGCCATGACGCACGAGCGTCTGGTCAGCTGAGCAGGCTGCCGCGCTCCCTCCTCCCCCCCTCTGCTCCTCTGTGGTGCGCACGCACCACTGTTTATTTTTTTTTTACCGCGCGGCCGCCATTTTTTTACTTGCAGATACAAGGAGCATAATTAATTCAAACAATTGCGTGATTTACGTCGCTTGTGTCCAGGCCTTCTGCTCGGAATGGCCAATAATTCTCGAGGTGGGTGGCCGGAGGGGTCAGGTTGGTGCCCCTAGGACAGATGGCTGTAAGTATGCTTCTTAAGTGCCCTCCTGTAAACATTATTTTCTGTCGCCCATGCCTTTGTCTGCCCACCTAGAGTTTCCTTATTTATTGACAGTGACTTTGATCTCTGCTACCTGGCGTCCTTCCTGCCCCCGCGGCTGTACGTGTTCAGGTTTCTGATGTCGCCGAGGTTCGATTTGGGGCAGGAGTTCTGGGCTTTGACTGTGGCTTTTTTCGTCCTCTCGGCCTTTTGTGTGGGTTCTTTGTCTGCCTGGTCCTAGGAGACTTCCACCTGTCCTGCTATTGTTGGAAGCCTTTCCTTTCAGCGATCCTTTCAGCGAGCTGCTCTTTGTTTCGGGGCGTGGGGGTGGCGGGCCAGGCTCTCTCTGGGTTTCACGTTGTTTTTGTGGCTTGTTTGTAATTCCGACTCGCTGCTCTGCAGAATATCCCATTATCTCGGTTTCCTCAACTCTTCTCGGGGTAGGAGGCGCAGCCAGTCGCGAACACAGGCTCTGTCGCCCTGAGAGGTTTACTGGGGTCATGGTTGCTCTCGGCTCCCGAATATGACTCCAATAAATCTCGCCAACACCAATAAAAACAACATTCAGCATCTCTGTGATAATCCTGGCTTCTGCAGCAAGATTGGTTTCCACCTAGTATTATGGGTAGCTGTTTTTTTTCTTTTCTGTAGCATCCTCTCTCATTTTCAAGCTCCTATATTTTGGGACTATTAGATCTCACACTTTGCATTATCAGTCATTTTTTTTGTCGGTGGAAGTCTGAGGCTTGAAATAGTTGCGTAACTCAGAAGGGCGTTAGGGGCCTATTGATATAAATCACATCTTAGCTCCTCTGCTAACGATAAACGCAGAACAAACAGTGCTTGCTTCTCGCTCTGGAAGCACGCCTACACTTGAGTGGAAAACCAGGCCCAGCAGACCCAGAGCTGAGCAGGGAGGGCATCATGGGGATCACAGCCTGGGAGGGGGCTGCTGCAGGCTGGGCCTTCAGCTTATTTTAAGGTTGGAGGTAGAGAAATAAGGCATACCACGTCACTTGGCGACGAGGTGCCTGCAGTGGTATTTTTTCACCGAAGTGGGGCTTAGATTCAAGTCATATGAATACCACTCCGCTCTCACTCATGGGGCTCAGTGGAAGGAGCTGCTGCTGCCTCTACACAGAAAACGCTTCAGCACCTCTGGGCGTGCGAGCTATGTGAATATCTCTCCTTGGTCTTTTGATGGGTCTTGATTTTCTTGCTCGCTAGTAACTCCTGTCTTGACTACGTAATCATGCTGTAACTAATGTGAAAGATTTGTAACTTGTAACATGCTGTTTCCTTATGTAAAGCGCTCTGATACCTCCGGGTCTAGCCAGCACTATATAAAACTCAAATAAATAAAATAAATAAATAAATGCAACAGCAAATCAATGCAAAAAATTATCTATATAACATGATGGGCAACAGAAAGAGTTGAAGTATATATAAAACAAGCATTGGCATAGCCAATAGGTCTCGCATTTGGGGCCTTATAAGTGTTTAACCATGCAACAGTTAATGTTGTTGCACCAAAGATATTGTGCAGCATAACTAAATACTTATAAGGTCCCAAAAGCAAGACCTATTGGCTATGCCAATGCTTGTTCCAAAGTGGTAGCGCTCTAGGACTGTGCTCACTTTGGGTAAGAAATGCTTGTCCAATTTCTTCAAGTAAATTTCGAACTCATTGAGACTGTCGGATTCAGAATTATCAAGATCCGGTAGATGTTCGAAGACTTCTTGTCCCTCAGTGCCTAAGCAGTGTAACAACAAAGCTGATTTTCTCTCAGCACTGAGAGACACACCGCACACCCTGGCGTAGTTAATGAAGACTTTTTTCCATTTTGACCACCGTATTGTAGGTTCACCAGGATTAGAAAGGAAAAAGGGTGGTGGTGTGACGTTTTGCATAATTGTAACAGGGTAGTTGAAGTACAGCTGGGCTAGTTGGGCTCTCAGTGGAAGTAGCAGAAGAGAAGCTGAGTTAGTAGTAGGATGCTGTGGCCATTAAAGTGGAGCTGTGCCCATCAGCGCGTAGTTAACATAGTTAACGTGGATAGGTTTAAATAAAACAGCTGTGCCTATCAGCGTGTAGTTAACGTTGAAAAGTTGTTGCCTCTCCGCGTCAATGAAATAATGATAGGCAGGGATGGAGTCAAAGTTGCGCTTCACAGCGAAGGATTTTTAAAGCTGTGCCTGTCAGCGAAGCAAAGCTTGGCAGGCGAAATGTAGGAGTAGATTTGCTTGAAGAGTTGTATTAAAATTATTCTGTTTGTCAAATAGTTAAAGAGGCAGCACAGCAATTTGCTGTGCCTATCAGCGTTAACGAAATAATGATAGGCAGGTATTGAAGTCAAAGCTGCGCTTGACAGGGAAGGATTTTTAAAGCTGTGCCTGTCAGCGAAGCCAAGCTTGGCAGGCGAAATGTCGGAGTAGTTTGCTTGGCACAGTTAAATTGTTGATTCCGTGGACAAGAGGCAGAGGTATAAATATCGACTTGTATTCAAGTTGTATTCAAACGTTGAGGATTCACAGGGGAGAAAGTTTCCGCCAGGCACGTAGGAGAAGAGGTTGCTTGGTAACAGAGCTGTAAGCAACAGCGCTCGCTTCTTCACAAGATTGTGTTGGTTGCTAAGTTACAGGATTGTCTCTCTTGACGTAGAGGGCAACGCGCATTTGGTTGCTAGGCGATGACGCGCAGGCAGAGAAGAGGCGTCACTGGCAGCTTGGCCTTAGAATGTGGGGCGCGGGGAGAAGAGGCACGGGCGTGCGCTTTAATTTATTAAATGTTATCGTGCCGTAAAGTCTATTATAAGGAGCTGAAGCGCAGGGAGGTTTGAAGAAGTGGCAGGAAAGTGTTGCGCAGTACCTGAGTGTAGAAATGAAGTTCGGAAACTCTCTCAGTGAAGATGATCCGGCAGAGAGTTGCTCGATGTGTTAGGACGTCTGTAGGCTGGCGGGGTCCGTTTCAAGATCGTCACCAGTGTAATAACGAAGGTACACTGGTAGAAGTTGATGGAGGATGGTTTATTGAACAAGTAGAAGTAAGCTGCTACAAATGTACGTCCTACCCACACGGATCTGACAGCAACTGACACCAAGGAATCAAGTGTACGCTCAAGAGAACCAACGCTCTAGAATTAAAAACACGACGACACACAGATGGTTCTTGATGACAATCAGGTAAGATCATTACAGTTGTGATGAGCAGAGAGTGTTCAATAAAGATAAGACCATTACGAGTTATGTTATACATAGAGTTGACCAAAGAGGAGCAATGTGACGGGCAGCGATAGTTCTATAAACTAGAAGCATTATAAACTGCTATAAGTAGGGCAGGTCAGAGTGCATGGGTGTGTAGAAAACAAAGCAATTCTTCATGCATGTTATTATTTACATGAAGATAAAAGATCTCGTAAGTCTGATATACTGAGAATCCTTGAAATACCAGAGACCCTCACCAGTAACCTGCATACAGAATAATCTATTCTAAGCCCATCTGTTTGGAGGGAATCATTGTTTAAGAAAGGCATAGATACACAAGAAAAATACACAGCACTGAGGAGCCTGGAGGGAGGTATGATTATTCTTACAGCTGAATCCTTGTAGCAGAGTAATGACATAAAAAAATCCTCAAAACAAGAATGCCTTTTATGTAATACTTCAGACCTGGCATGGATGATGTTTGCTAAGTGGACATGAATCAGTCTTTGGATCATATGATGTCCCACTCCAGTTACTGAGCTATAGAGCTGTGCCAGATTTTCAATATATCCACATGACATAATATTTACATACAATGAATTTAAATGGGGACATTTGCCTAGCCAGTGGCTATTCTGAAAATCTGACGCAGTTGAGGTGCTTGAAGACTGGAGTGGGAAGGGCACTTAGAAGCAGGCACATGAACCCATTGGATCTCCTGGTTCTACTCATTTTTTATGTATAACGTTTAGACATATTGGTGTAGTCACCTACCTCACCAGTGTAAGGTAGAACTTCCCACAATGATATATAATCTTTCATAATCACTGTGTCGTATGCCACCTTTGGCATTATACTGGGTGGGATGGGCAGGGGATCCTCTGAAAAATCAAGATGCATGAGAACAGGTGTTAGTGCAAGATCAAAGTATAACGTTGATGTGAAAGTACTAGTCATCATTTACTCATTACCATGCATTGCGCCGAACAGCTCCCGCAGTTTGTGGAACTTAGATGTGTATTCACCAGCCTCAGTCAGTGGAGCATCATAGTCTGAAAATCAAACAAGGACTTCAGTTACAGATTTTTTGAATTTCCAGCGAATACCATGGCGATGTAATTAGGGCACAAGCCATAAAAATACTGCATCACACACTTCCAAAATTTTAAATGACTAACATCGAATGGAATTGGTAACCAAATATAAGCTACAGAAAGGACTGTGGTCTACTTTTAGTCCCTTGCAAGAGTCACTTTTGATCATGATCCTCCCTTCTAATAAACGTGCAGCTCACATCTTATGAACTTCTTAAAACCACCAAGAGCTTCAGCTCCTATGGTGTTTAAAATTCTAATCAGCATTTATTGCCTTTTCACAATTTTCTCCGGGAACCTATGCTCTTATGTATCATATAACCCAAAGGCAGTGCTGTTTGCAGTCAGTCACCCAAACTCTATGCTGGTATGCAACCTGTCACCCACAGTCTGTGCTCTTTTGTAGTCTATCGACCATAGTCTGTCCTCCTATGATACCTATTGACCAAAGAACATACTCTTATGCAGTATAACAAGATGAGACAGTACACTTATGTGTTGTATGACCCAAGGATGTTTTCCTTATGCTTGGAAGCAAAGCCAGTAGTTTAATGCTGTCAAAGACACACCACCTGCACCCGAGAACTCATCTTACCCAACAGCATGCCATTTTGTACAATCCACTCCTAGAATATCTGCTCTAACTTCATCTGCTTTTCAGTCAGTAATCTAAAGCTACACTGCTTTAGCTGGTGGGATATAAGTGAGGGTGTGCTTAATTTTTATTACAGGAGCAAAGTCTTGCATAACTGTGATTATTGGTCTACCCACAGTTTGTGAAGTTTTATGCTTTTTTTAAGTGTACATCCTGGCGTAGTATTTACATGCAAACTGACCTCACTTCCTCAACCGTGCTATTTAGAATAGACAACAGATGTGTTGTTTTCTGGTGAGTTAACTTGAGAACTGTGCTTTTCTCAAGACTTTGAAACTGGATGAATGTTGGAGAGCTATTTTTCCTAAAAGCAGGCAGTAATTATTATATAAATGAGAATTAAGGGAAATGTTCAAAAGAAAAACGTAGCAATTTTACACACCACAAGCTATAACCGACGTTCGATAAAAATCTCAGTTACCATATAATCCTTCACTGCCACTGGTATGATTATTAACTTCAGTGGTAACGGGCAGCTCGTATACCTAATACTTGCCATAACTTGTGACATCCGGCAGATATTCAGCATCATGCAGAGCACCATTCATGAAACCGAAGTTTGTGCCACCGTGGAACATGTACAAATTGATGGAGGCACCATCCTTAATAATTTCTTGAACAGTCTTCATCATCTCTGCAGGAAAAAAAAAACACATGAGCAGCAAAAAAAAAAAACAACCAGAGTCTCATGAAATTTAGATGAAATGAAGTGTACCACACCAAAGAAAATCACTGAACAGAGGCAGCTATTAACCCCACATCTAGTCCTCATAGTCCTTATGCATGAGGCCACTCCACCTCCAACAAGGATCACTACCAAATTTGCTTGTTACAACAATTCTAATTGGTTTAAGAGGATACCTCCCACCCAAACCACTTCCTGTTTTTGTTTCCTGTCCACCAGACAGAGATGACTCGAGACTAAAGTGCAGTAGTCTTCCTTGTGTTCCCAACCCATGTGATTTAGCTGAGGTGGGGTGATATTTCAGCAAGTTGTACTGCTCCGAGGGACTTAGCCAACTAAACTTTGTTCCACCACCACAACAGTGCCTGATAATACGCGCACCCGGCGGGAGGCATGCATGAGGTTGCTTTACATTTCCTGGTTGTGTTTGAAGAGATTGAGTTTGTTAAGCAAACGATAAAAACAGGAAATCGCCGACTCTAGCACACCAACGTCTGTAGATATGGAGCCTGTGTCCATCATGATGACGAGGAAATGCGTCAACATCAATAGCGGGATCTATTCAATGTGGAATAAGCAAGGGCGTTTCTCCCACAACCTCAGAGACTGATCTAGTATTCTCAGTTGAAACAACTTCTCCGGGTCAAGTCGGGTTCAGCCCGCTACTAGTTGAGGATTCAAGGAATCATGGTCTCTTGCACTGTGATTGTTTCATGAGCCCGTCACCACCTAAAGCCCTTTGTATTTCATATCCTGGCCCATTGGTCTCCATCTTACAAAAAGTACCATTATCAGATTCTGGTATCACAGAATATAATTCAGGACCTTCAGTGGTGATTGGTTCAGACAAACCTTCAGAGGGAACCTCCGATGTTAGAAACCCTTCCACACTTCCTAACAACAGATGCGAGTCAGTGAGGTTGGGGTGCAACATCGGAGAATCAGGAGGTTCAGGCCAGTTGGTCAGATGCAGAACGCCAGAATTCCTCAAATTGGCGAGAGTTGGCAGCCATCAAAAGAGCTCTCCACTTATTCAAGAATGTTCTGCTGAGCAAGCCTGTGCTAGCAAGGACAGACAATCAGGTCACAAAGTCCCATATAAACAGGCAAGGGGGGATAAAGCCCCTAGCTTTAGTCAATTTGACCAAAGAGATTTTTTACTGGGCAGAGGTAAATCTCCTACCTCTCAAGGCCATTACATTCCAAGGAAAGAGAACTTCTAGGCAGGCAGTCTCAGTCTGAATTTACCTTCCTCTGTGAATTTCAATCTCTGCCAGGAAACATTCCAATTGGTAACGAGTCAGTGAGGTCTGTCAATTGTCTACGTTATTGCATCTTCCACAAAGGTCCTTCTTCCTCTCTTTTGCATGGAGACAACTGTAAAGATGCAAGGGGGAGGTATGCCCTTTCAATACGAGGGCCTCAGGAGCTATTATATGCCTTCCCTCTAATTCCCCTCCTGTTGAAGGAGTTTCAGAGAATTCAGAAGGAGAAGGTCATAGTGATCTTAATTGCTGCGTTTTGGCAAAGAAGACATTGTTATCCCCTCTTATCTCAGATTGCAACAAAACCCCACCTGCTCCTTCACTTTCATACCAAGCCCTTTGGGTCTCCAGTGCTAACAATTTAACAGTTTTATCTGTCAAAAGTGATGGCCTGGAGATTTAGAGGGCTAGGCTGCATCGCGTAGGCGGCTCGAGAGAGAGAGGTGGTTTGTAACATCCAATCCACCGTGTAGGCTGCTCGAGAGAGAGGTGGTTTGTTACATCCAATCTACCAAAAATTATTCAACTATAAAGTCATATGTCAATCATTGGGGGAATTTTTTTCTTGGTGTTTCAAATCAGGATAAGTTCCCGTTTCCGGAGATTTGTTTAAAATTCTGGATTTTTTGCAAGATGGTTTCTCTAAAGGCTTATCTCCTTCTACCATAACAACCCGATGGACCGCAATAAAATCCTGTAGGGAAGCTACTGAGGATCCCTCTCACAATGTTCCCATAGCAAAGAAACTTCTAACATCTTCTAGATTAAATAAATCAAAGGTCTCTTACCCTAATCCTTCATGGGATCTCTCTTGAGTCTTACAAGGATTACAGAGAGAACCCTTTGAACCATTAGATCAGGCTCATATTTCATGGGTTTATGCTTCTTAAGATGCCTTCTTAGAGGCAAGAAGGTTGGGTGAGTTAACATCTCTTTTAATTTCTTACATATACTTGAATTTTTAATTGACAGAGTGGTCCTTGGATGCAGACCTCAAATTAAATCCTAAGGTTCAATCTTGTTTTCATTCATCTGAGGGACATCATTCTTCCAGTATTTGCAACATTCCTTCCATCAGAAGAGCTTTGCTGATCTATTTAGAGAGGTCAAAGGATTTTAGGAAATCTGTCTCTCTTTGTTTCCTATGGCTCAGCGAACAAGTGAAAAAAGCAGCAATGTATACCATTAGTAGATGTATCAAACAAGCAATTTCCCAGGCCTACGTTACTCCAGGTAAATTTTTGCCAGAAAATGTGTTCGCAAAATCCACTAAAACCATGTCTACGTCTTGGGCAGAAGTGGGAGGAGTATCTCTGGAAGAGATATGTAGAGCTGCCACCTGGGCAATTCCAAATAGTTTCCTCACTCACTACAGGTTGAGGCTGTCTCTAGATGATAATGTTAATTTTGGAGCTTTAGTACTAAAGTCAGCAATTACGTAATTGCTGAGTAGGAATATATCTGGTTTTTGAGCAGAATAACTTCTGTCTGTCTCCTTTTTGGCTTTGGTACATCCTCATATGTAAGGACTATCACAAAGAGGTCTAGACATTGGGGCAATAAACCCATTACTTACTGGTATCTTCATAACCTCCCAGTCATAGCAAGTTCCCTCCTGCCCTTCTGGTTCCCGCAACACAATTTTAAAGCTTACTGAATAGGAAATGGGTTCGATGGAAGGTATCCTTATACACCAACTAGAATTGGTGAGCTTGGTAGTAATCCCTGCTAGAGGGAAAGCAGCCTCATATGTAAGGACTATGACGAGGAGGACTATCAGATGGATAATAAAGATTACCAGTAAGTAACGGGTTAATTCTCCATCACAAAATGAAGTGAATACCTCAAATTGTAAGGAAAATGATGGTCGCATTCAAAAAACAAAGATGATGTCCAAACAAATAACAAGGTCACACAAATTCAATAAGCAGCAAAGGAACAGAGTGATGTCCACAATCAACAACACTCAAATTATAACCAACATTCATCTCACACCAATGATCAATGAAAAACTAAGACAACTTAGGCAATTGATGAAGAAGGACACATCTTCTACAATAACAAATGCTCTACAGGCACTGGCGTACAGCCCTATCATCAATGTGGATCTATTTCTCATGTGAAGCCATCAATACATTTATTCCAAGAAACCACCCCAAAATACGATAAATTATGCCACATTAATTTTTGGTGCAACAAACAGGAGGTGTAGGAACTCCCAAGGCCGCCACATATTAACTCAGATCTGAACTAATGCCACCACCAAGTAACCTACTGGAGGATCACTTGTCAAACTGACACTGGCTGTAGGAACAACCCTGCATGACATGTGGGTTATGAAGTGCTCTCCATGATGATCGAACCACCTCTGGTTAACTACTGTCCTTTCTGTTTTTAACATCTTTTTATTCAGTTTTAAATTCACTATATGCTTTACATAGAATAATATAAACAACCTCCCTCATTAGAGTATCTAATCCCAACTTTCTACCACTTTACCAGTAACTGATGGAAGTTTTCCTTGATCTACCAATTTACAAATCTGTTACATGTCTACAGTTTGACTGACATTCCTCTTACATTATATATAGACAATTAAGTGACTAGGAGGGCAGGATATTTCAATATGTATCAGGTCATGTATTCAAATAGAGACAGCCACATATACAGAAATGAGCCACACCGTCTGGACAAATGGGAGGACAGTCTCTCCACTGCCATTGCCTCTCAAGGCCTCAAGTGCAACATAGATGTCAGTGCCAGGGATTTATTCCAGTTCTCTTGCCATTACTACTTTTGGATCACCATCTGACATCTTCAAAGTAGCAGTTCTTAAACTCACTATAACCAGGGAGGGGTTTTCAAGGATTTCGATGCCTATGATTAGTTTAAAGGCTACTAGAATCACTGTTCAGAAGACCTGGAGAAGGAAACATGAGCTTCATACATGAAAAGCTGAGCCTCTTTGTCCACAGACCCTCCAGCAGTCTCCCATTGTGTATGGGAAGATTAATTTCAAACACTCTTGAGATAAATACCATTCTGACAACACTTTCTAAACTGATTTCCTGTGCTGCATGGCATTGCTGTTCATGGATAAGTCCCCAATAACAGACAGGGCCTCTTCTCTATCGTTCTCTCTCTACCCAAATCCCCTTTCCATTTGCTTGTATATATCCACTTCGGTGGGGAGTGTGATACATTCAAAATCTTAGCTGAAGGTGCGATTAATCCCTTAAATCCATCAAATCTAATAATGCATGAATCAAATGTTTTTTTCCTGGTTACTACTTTCGATACTGTTGGTGGAGAGTACACTTTTTTAATTGTTGGTATCTAAACACTTCCCAGTCTGAATGGCTGAATTGGGTCTCACACAGTTCAAATAAAAAGAGGTCTTTTCAGAGCTGTCACAACCCAGATGTTTGGCATCATACTAGTTATGTGGGCTGCAATATAAATTGGAAGACCTATGTCTCTTTGAAAGATAGAATATGTCTCAAAAGACTTTGGCCACAGTCGCTTGATTCATTTGAACGCAAAGTTTTCTTGATTTTCTCTGCATCGATATCCCTAGTGTGCAAAGTTGACACACTATAATAAGTCAACAACACCTGGTAAGCTTATTCTTCTCATATACCTAGAGACTTTTAACAGAGCTGTCAACAGTATGGGTGGGCAACCCTGCCAAACATACTTCAGAAGTTCAACATGTACGGCCTGGAGCATCTTCCTCTCAACTGGAATAGGAAGAGCTTAGAAGATGTAAAGCAGGCCTGGTATCATTGATACCATAATGGTTGCATTTTGGCCCCATCATGAAACACAAAGGTACTGACATCGTGCTAGGTCATTTCAAATGAATTCCCATAGCGATAGTATATTTGCTTAGTAGAGTTTCCCCATTTTAAGGGTGATGTATAATCCCAAATATTTCACTGCCAATTATTTAACTCTTAGTGGGGACACCTTCTACAGCTGTAAAAAGTCCTCCTCAGGCACATTTAGGGAAGGAGTTGTGATTTACTAAACTGTATTTTAAATCCAATGCTGCACTATATTGGTTCAACAAAGAAGTCAGATACTGGATCAAAGCATATTTTGTGACAGTCAACATCATATTATTAGTGAATAATAATATCTTATGCTCCTTGACCCCAAACTTAATTCCCTTAACCTGATTGTATTTTCTCACAATTATATTCAGGAACTCTATGGCCATTTAAAACAGAAGGAGTGACATTGGGTATCCTTGCCTCATTCCTCCAAAGAGGCGTATTGGTGTTAAGAGCATCCCATTAACCATAACTCTGACACTCAATGATTGATAACTGGCCATTACTATAAAAAATGAATTCCTCGCCTAATCCCATCAATCTCAGTATTTTAGACAGCAAGGTCTAGCTGGCCTGGTTAAATGCCTTTTCTATATCTATGGATATCATGTTGCCTTTTGTCTCTTTTTTGTCAGTTTTTCCACAAGGTGAACTAGCCTCCTGATGCTGTCAGATGTTCCACAACTTTTTACATAACCTGCTTGTTCTATATTGATCAGAATCAGCAGTAAATCCTCCAGTCTGTTGGCCAGCATCTTTATGTGCATTTTACTTTCCAAATGTAACATTATTATCTGCTTATATGAAGAGCACATTTGTTCCTTGCCCTATTTGCAAACCACAATACCAGCACTTGACATTGAGGGGGTGATTTAACCAGTATCCCAAAAATAATTAGTCTGTTGTAAACATTGGGAAACATCCACCTTTATAAGTCTTATCAAATTCAACCAAGAATCCTGCAAAGTGGCTATTATTGTATTCCACTTCAATTCACTTCCTCCAGTGTTATAGAGGGTTGTAGGATTTCTTGCTGTGCATCTGTCACTCTCAGGAGAGCAACTTTATTTGAATATCCATCCTGGACACCTGCATCTCCTTACAATCTGAGCACGGATCAATATTTTTTCGAATGTTTAGCCTTACAATTTCTCATTATGTGCCATTCTGCCCCCGGTTGATGTGATGGAGGACTTCAATGTATAGTTTAGCAAAGTTGCCTTACAGCCTCCTGACCAGAGGGACATGGGTTCCCTTTTTCATATTATTTCTAGTGTAGTGAGAAGACAGCACTCTCAAATTAATTGACTAGCAGCAGGTTCAACTGTCCTTAGCTCTTAGTGAACAAGTTACTTACCTTCGTTAATGCCTTATCTGGTAGAGATTATAGCTAGCTGCAGATCCCTTACCGTATAATTTTCCTCAGATGTCAGACTGGATCCGTAATTTTTTTTGTTAGAAGTACCCCTGTACGCTGGTAGGTGGTGTTTGGATCTGCATGGCATCCGCCACGCTGGAAGTGTCGCATGCGGTGCCTATATAGGAGCCACCCCAATGTGCTAACGTCAGTTTCTTTTTGCGACTTTCCACGCCAGAAGTGCTGAGCCACAAAGAGTACTGACCACTGGTGTGTAAAAACTAGGGCCCTGGAAGGGCAAAAAGCCCTAAGTCTAAAAATCCAATCGCAGAGCAGGGAGGATGGGTGGATTGGTAAAGAATCTCAGGCTAGATATAGTCTCTGCCAGATAAGGCGTTACTTGAAGGTGGTGACTTGTTCATCTGATAGAGACTTCTGGCAGCAGCTTCCTTATCTTAAAATAGATACCCAGCAACATCTCGCAGGAGGAGAGTCTGCAAAATGATTTCACACTAGAAAGTCCTGCAGGACTGAGCAGGCAAAGTGCCCGTCACTATGGACCAGACTGTCGAGGCAGTAGTGCTTGGTAAACGTGTGCAAAGATGCCCATGTTGCTGTCTGACAGATGTCCAGAACCAGAACTCTGCGTGCTAATGCAGTGGTCGCAGCCTTAGCTCTGGTGGAATGAGCACGCAAACGCTTAGGTAGTCGTTTCTTGGCCAATGCACAGCGGATTTTGATACAGAGCACTATGCATTGAGAGATGGTCCGTTTCTGTACCACCTTCCCTTCATAGGCTCCGACATACCCGACGTAGGGTTGTTCATCAACCCAGAACTCTTTTGTGCGGTCAAGGTAGAGTTACATGCTCTTTTTGGGTCAGCCGGTGGAGTTGCTCCTCTTCCTTAGAGGGATGAGGCAGAGAGTAAAAGGTAGGCAGGGTGACGGACTGGCCTACATGAAAGGGAGTGACCACCTTCGGTAGGAAGGAAGCTCTAGTGTAAAGGACCAGCTTGTCTGGGAAGGTGTTGAGGTACGAAGGCTTAGCTGACAAAGCCAGGAGCTCACTGACACTCCGGGCAGATGTTATTTCCACTAGAAAGGCCATCTTAATGGTTAGGAGCCTGATAGGACAGTTGTTTAGAGGCTTGTAAGGAGAGCACATTAGAAACTAAATTTAGGTCCCACTGATGCTTGATGAAGGTGAAGGTGGGAATAAATGTAGGTGCCCTTTTAGAAACCTATGCATAATAGGAGACTTGAAAAGGGATGACTGATCTGGCAGTCGTAGAAATGCTGAAATGAAAGAAAGATGTTATTTTACGGTGCCCAGAGCAGAGTCCTACTGGGCAAAAGAAAGAATAAACAGAAGGACCTGGGAAAGGGGGGTCAACCTGTCTTTCTGCACACCATACCACAAATTTGCCCCAACAGCAAGCGTATACCGTCTAGGTGGAGGGACACCCTGGCTGCCAAGATGACATTACAGACTTTGGGCGAAAGGTAAATAACTGTCAACTGTCGCCGTTCAATCTCCAAGCATGAAGGGGGAGTGCTGACAGGTTCGGGTGGAAAACACTCCCCTGCTGCTGCGACAAAAGATCCTGCCCGAAGGAGCAGTCTGATTGGATGACCGATGGCCATGCTCTACAGCTCGGGATACTAGACTCTCTGAGCCAAGTCCGGAGCCACAAAGATGACTTGGGCCTGGTCGTTCCTGATCTTCTTAAGAACTCTGGGCAGGAGTGGTATGGACAGAAAGGCGTACAGGAGCCCTGAGCTCCGCTTGAGATGACAAGCGTCTCCGAGCAAGAGCCGCCTTGGAAACCCCAGAGTGCTGAACTGCTGACATTGCGCATTCTTGGTGCTGAAAAACAGATCTAACCAAGGTTCCCCCCACTGCTGACCTTGCACCACCTCCGTAAGGAGATGCCATTCGTGATCCGCTAGGCATCTTTGGCTGAGTTTGTCTGCTTTGGAGTTCAGAGATCCCGCCAGGTATTGAACCACCAGCAAAATGCCCTGACATTCCAGCCATGTTCAGAGACGCAGGGGCCACTTGACAACGGGTCCACAACCCCACCCTGCCCTGTTGGTTGCAGTATCACATGGCAGTGGTGTTGTCCGTGAACACCTGAGCTAGCCTTCCCTTGATGGAGGGTAGAAAAGCTTTGAATGTCAGTAGGATTGCTCGGAGCTCCAGGTTGATGTGGAGTTGGGATTCCGACGGAGACCAGAGGCCTCTGATCTCCCAGATGGCCACCTCAGTCCAGGAGTGACTCATCTGTCACTAATGTCAGATCTGGTTGAGAAGGGAGAGGGGTCTGTCGTAGACCCAATTGCGGTTTGATAACGAGCACTGCAGATCTTTTGCAGTGGCCTCCGAGATCTGGACCATGTTGGATCGATTCCCCTGATGCTGCACTCATTGTAACTTCAGGTCCCACTGCAGAGCCTGCATAAGGCAGTGGGCATGTGTCAAAAGCATGATACAGGAGGCCATGAGGTCCAACAATCTCAGAGTCAGTCTCACCAAATCCAGGATAGAGGCTGAAATATCGGTATCATAGCCTGAATATCTGGCTGGACTCGCCTTTTGGTAGGACAACCCAAAACTGCACTATGTTCAGAACAGCTCCGATGAAAGGGAGGTTCTGAGAAGGGGTCAGGTGTGACTTCAGCACGTTGATAGTGAACCCCCATTGAGTGCAGGTGGTCTGCTGTATTCTGGAAGTGGGAGACGACCGCCTGAAGCGAGCTTGCCTTCAACAGCCAGTTGTCGAGGTAGGGAAAGACTGGCACCCCTGATCCCCGCAAATGAGCTGCAACCACCACTATCACCTTGGTGAACACCCGAGGGGCATTGGTAAGGCCTGAGAGGAGCACAGTAAACTGAAAGCGCTTGTGGACTACCGTGAACCACAGGTAACATCTGTGGGCAGGCAGGAATAGGATGTGGAAGTATGCTTTCTGTAAGTCCAACGTTATCATCCTGTCTCCCGGGTGCAGGGCAGACAGAACTTGAGCGAGTGTGAGCATTTGGAATTTCTCCTTTTTCAGGAAGAAATTGAGAGGGTGCAGCTCTAGGATGGGACGAAGGCCTCCGTCCTTCTTGGGCACCAGAAAGTAGCGTGAATAGCAACGTCTTTATGGCTCCCTAGGCCAAGAGAGCCGCCACTTCCTGGCGCAATAAGGAGGTATGTACCTCTGTCAACCTACCACCAGTTGGGGGGATTTGGGTAGTCATGAAGGGAAAGGAGTAGCCCCTTTGTACAATTTGGAGAACACAGTAGTCGGATGTAGTCAACCTCCAGTGCGGCAGGTGATGGTGAATCTTGCCTCCCAATGGATGCCCAAGATGGTCGTAGGGCAGACTAAGCGGCCTGGAGGCCGTGGCTTCTGGGGGAGTGGTGGAATGGCCCGACCTCTGGCTACCTGACCCACAGTCTCTATGGGTACCGCATCCTCAGCCATGCAAGAGGGTGGGAAGCTTGCGTGCCGTGGTGGCTGGGAGGGTAGAGACGCGACTGGAAGCCCTTCCATGGCCACGATACGAGTGAAAGGCGGACTGGAGCTGGCGAGGGGCCATCGAAAGGCCCAACGACCTGGCCATATCTCTACTGTCTTTGAAGAGCTCTAGCACTGAGTCCGCCTAGTCTCTGAAGAGATGGGAGCCATTAAAAGGCATGCCCATTGGCGAGGACTGGACATCCCCCGAAAATCCAGTGGTTCTCAACCAGGCATGGCACCTAAGGATGAAAAAAACGTTCTGCCCAGTGAGTCAGTCGTATCCAGCCCACAGTATATGGTGAACTTAGTTGCGTCCCTCCCATCAACAATAGCTTGAAAGAGTATGGCTCCGGCCTCCTCCTAGACCATAGAGAGCACCTGCGCAACGAAGTCCCAGAGCAAGTGGGAGTATGGGTCCAAAAGGCACGCATTGTTCACCGACCGCAGTGCCAGGTTGTCAGAAGAAAACATCTTCTTTCCTAAGGTATCCAGCCTCTTGTATTCCCTGTCCGGTGGAGTGGTAGGGAATGTACCAGGATTTAGTTTGGAATTGGAGGCTTGGACCACCAAGCTCTCTGGGTTGGGGTGTTGGGTGAAGAAGTTGGGGTATCCTGGGCAGGGCGCTGACAGCATACAATTGTCCTATTCACAGGAGTCCCTGTGCAGGGCTTGCACCAGGCCTTGAGTAGTATGTACATGAGGGCTTCATTAAAAGGGTGAAGTGGTTAGGAAGGGGTGTGTCCCGGCTGAAGCACCTCATTAAAGATAATTGCCTTGACTGCCACGGAAGAAGCTGATGGTCCAGGACCTCAACCGCTCTCCTCACCACCATTGCAAATGAGGCTCCCTCTTCCATAGCCACAGTAGGAGGGGAGGCCAAGCCAGTATCTGGGGAGGTGTCCAGTCCACAGGCATCTGCCAAATCCTCAAACCAGTTATCCTTATTGGGGTCTAGTATTCATGAAGGTCCGTGGCCCCTTACAATCTTCCCCAAGTCCTAGACCATAGGAATAGGGATAAGGCTCCGGTCTGGATGGAATGCCTCCTGCCGGCATCGGACAACGCTTATATGGCTCAATGTCCGGGATAAAAATTGGGGCGGCACCGCCGGTGGGCGCAGGCAGCGCTGGGCGACGTCACCAGTGGGACCGGCGTCGGTCCTGATCCGTCCAGGAATCGAAGGGGTGCGACTGGTGCTAGGGGCAAACTCATAGGTGGAATACACGTAACAGCCCCTCCTGACCCTGCTGGGCCAGAGGGCGCACCAGCAGGGATAAGCCACCCAATTATGAGGCGCATGGCCTCATAAAACTCATGGAGTTGGGCGGGGTCGCTCCGGCTTCAAGAAACTCGGGGAGGTGCAAAGATGGCACAGCACTGGCTCAGCTGTGGAGCCAGGCCTTAAATGCCGACGTCCCCGTGTCTCGTCGGATGACTTGGATGGACGGGGCAAAGTCGAAGACCTCTTTGACTTCTTGTATTTCTTCTTTTTGTGGGACTGACCCAGACAACTTTAACTGCGATGATGAGTGAGGGCTTCATGACCGATCCCGGGACCTTCCTCTTGACCGGGATAACAACCATCGCCGAGTCGCACGTCGAGCGGCAAGAAGATTGAGGGACGGCTCCCTCAGGGCCTTGGGGTGCATGACACAACAATCGATGCAGGTCTTGGCATCATGGTGCACTCGAGACACCAGAGGCAGATGAGGTGTGGGTCCATCACCGACATTTGCCGGTGGCAGGTCCCACAGGGCTTAAAGCCGCCTTCCCCGTAGACATCCCTGCCACACTAAGAGACAATGTCTCAAAACCTCTTTGACATAAAGTGTGAGAAGTTGGCCTGGTATATGCTGTCCACTAATTAAAGTGGGCACCTTGCACCAGTCCAAACGACCCTTATTGATGATTAGGTTAAAGACAACCTTTATAGAAAGCTATCCTAGTGGTAGCTGTGGAGAGCAGCCTTCAGGCTAAGTCTTGAAGGAATGTAAAGCAGCTTGTTTTACCAGTATATAACCTCTTGAATGACCAAATGAAAGGAGAACCACACAAGGTATATATAAAATATATGTATTTATTACTAAACACTCTCTACTAACCTCTTTATGAGATTAGAAAACAAGGCACACAATATTACAGTACTAGAACGACAGTAAATAGCACAATACACAGTGGGCTCCAGGGGGAGACCAAACCATATATTAAGAAAGTGGTATAACAACCACGACTTGACTAGACAGTGCCTAGAGCACGTAGAATCGCTGGGACCCCAAGGAACCACCCAAGGTAGTGACACAGGGGACCCACAGAGGACGGGTGCAGTGTGGGAACACAGACGCGAGCTCCGTACAACTCTATGGGAAAGTCGCGGTTGGAAATTTAGAGTTTAAGGACACTTCGGAGAGGACTTCAAGCAAACCCAGTTAAACTTAGAAGGTTCTAAGGCCAGCACCCTTGTGAGTACCGAGGTACCCGTGTTACCTAGCCCAGGGAAGCCGGGTACATAGGGGTCAAGTGGTGTCGGAAACCCTCGTCGTTTTCAATGGCGTGATGCGAAGAAGTGCTGCTGCCATGGAGAAGAAAAGTGTCCGGTGTGACCCAAGCCTGGATCGGAGATGAGAAGAACCTGAAAGCAGAGGGGACAAAGTCTGGGTCACTTCACGTGACCAGGAGCGGAGCAATTGAAAGCCCACAGATGTCGGGTGCTTCAGGTGCGAAGAGGTGAAGCTTGACTCTGCAGCCACAGGGACCAGGAGACGTCGACGACGACCAGGATCCGCAGGCGAGCTGTCCCACGAAGGATGTCGAGTGCTGAGGGGTCAGTTTCCGGATTGGAGACCAACAAGCCTTGGCAACTGCAACCCACGCGGTCAGAGTAATGATGCTTCTGTGAGGACCAGCAAGGTCCTGGGGACTCCCCAAGCGATGGAGAGTCAGGGCACGTCTGGAGCAACCAGGGAAGCCCACTGAAAGTTAAAGTTGCCTTCTCAGGGACCCACAGGTCAACGGACCAGGGATCGCGAAGGGACCTCGAGAGGAATCACACAATACCAGCCCACGGAACACTCGTGGAGTGTAGGCAAGGAATCTTCGGTGGAAACACTGCTCGGGGCTTGGACTACAAGTAGCCCAAAGCACAGCCTCAGGGATCACCTAAAAGCATATGCTGCTGCAAATGTGCACAGTGTCCAGGGGTTCGGGTTGCACGGTCCCCACGAGGGCTGCGGGTCTCAGGTTTGCTGAGAGCACTAGTTGGCCTCGGGGAAGCTTGGGCACCCACCTCCTGTGTTGCAAAATCTTCGGAGTCCGTTGGGAGCTGTGTAGATGCAAACCGGTCAGATACGTTGAGGTGCCTGCCTTGCAGGGAAGTAACTCCTTTACTCCAAGGGAGATTCTTCCGTCGTCCAGCAAAGCGTAGATCGTCGAAGGTTACTTGCTTTCTGTAGCAGAGTTTAGTCCAGGTAATAACTTAAGTCCTGTAGTCAGGTTTCCTACTTTATACCCAAGGAAGGGGTGGGACAAACTCTGGGGACCCACCTATGGGAGGGTCAGGACAGAGAGGTGGCTACACCCATGTCCTTTGTCCAGTTTCGCGCCAGAGCAGGGGCTGATAGCCCCTGCAACCGGTTTGAGCTGGACTATGCACAGGGGCACCAAATGTGCCCCCAGTGCAGACATCAAAGCACTCTTAGAGTGCACCCACCCAGCCCCAATACACTAAAGCCTGTCTGGGAGGTGGTCACACCTCCCTGTGACAGGAAACCTATTGTCCAGCCTCCCCTGCCGGAGTTTCGTCCAGCAGCAGGAAGGCAGACTCGTGTCTGTGGCTGGCAGCATCCATTTTGTGATGCTAGGGCTCTGTGAAGCTGGTACCGGGTGTAATGGTGCTGTCATATTTCTCCCTCTAGGAGGGAGGAATTATACCTCCCACACCAGTTACTGGTGTGGAGGTATGATTCCAAGGTGTTTGACACCAAACACAACATAATTCCTTGCAGCCATTTTAAAGTTTGCATTTACCGCGAGGTTATAATGCACTTAAGAGTATATGGTTGGCTGCATCACAGACAACCCCGGAATAGTGGTTCCGAAGGCTGCAGAGGGGCTCTGCTCATGCATGGGCACCCTCTCATATAAAACCCAGCACCCTGCCTTCAGGATTGATAAGGCCTGCCATAGGGGTGACTGATAGGCTTATATGTGCAGTGATTAGGATAGATATAGTGAACCTATATCTAAGGAAGGGGTGCATGCACCACCTTACACAGGCTGCAGTAGCAGACCTGTTGTGTCATTTTGAATGGCCTCTCAGGGGTGGCATAATACATGCTGCAGCCCCTGGGAGGCCTCTGGGGTACCTATGCCCTGGGTACATAGTATACCATATACTAGGGACTTATAAGGGTACCCCAGAATCCAATCTGGAGTGTACCTAAAGTACATGAACAACCAATTTAGGGAGTAAGCAGATAAACTGGGGTCGTGATTAGCAGGATCCCAAGTCAGACTAGTCAAAAACCAGCAAAACACCAGAAAAAAAGTGGGGGTAACCATGCAGTCAGATTCCGCCTTCCTACATAAAGGTCGAAAAAGGTCAGTCAAAAAGTGACAGGGAGTAGCTCTTCTACGGATATGCGCTGACTGGCACGGAAAGAAAAAAACTGAAGTCAGAGTGCTGGCGTAGCACCTATATAGGCACCATGCACGTCACTCTCAGCGCATACGACGCCACAAGGAAATTAACTATGCCACCTACCGGTGTGCAGGTGTAGTGCTTACGAAAAAAATTCCGGATCCAGTCTGACGCCTGGGGAAAATTCTAATGTAAGGCATCTGCGGCTAGAAGTCTCCATCAGATATTTTCCAATGGGCTGTCTGCCCACTGGAGCTCTTAAGGCTGTTTCAGCCAATAACACTTCCTTCTCCAGTTTTTCTTGTACCGTTGCTCCATCTCTTTCCATTGCAGATGCCAGTAAGTTTATCTTTCCTCGCAAGACTGGCCTAATGGCATCTCAGAGCTGTTACTTTGGGATCTCATGGTAGTCAATGGTTCTAAGGTAGTCTACAATATTATTGAGAATTTCTGCTCTGTGGACCACGTATTACAACATATAGTTCCCATTCGATCTATAAAGTCACCTTCCAGGACATTCATAATGCCTGCTCCCAGGGCATGATTCAAGATGCAAATGGATCCTATGCATGTACTCACCGTTTTCCCTAAATGGTTAGCTATGATGATAATATGGTCAATTCCGAAATATGACCTGTAGACTTGAGAAAAAAGTACAGTCCCCTTCTTCTTTGCACAATTACCGCTGCACATTAATCAATCCCAGATAGAACACTGTCTCTATGAATTCAAGGGGTCCAATTTTAGAAGAGGTCGAATGTCTACTGCTTCTAGCTAATAATAGATGCATGGTATGATTGAAGTCACCATAGGAACAATCTCACCATTGAAAAATCCGCTAACAATCTAGGGGGCCTCAATAAAAATGTGTTCTTTTCTTGGTCAATGCATACAGAAAACCAAATATTACAGTGGTTTGGTCATTAGAACCTTTCATTAGGCAACATATTCCTTCTTTTCTGTGAGTGAGTCAGTGTGAACTAGAAGTTTTTATGAAGGAGGATTTCTAATGCCCACATTTTATTCCAGATGTCAAGAAGAATGGTCTATCTTAAACCTGGAACCCAAAATGCCCCATTTACTTTTTAATAACTTGTATTTCTTGGAGCATGATTACCTCAACCCCTTCTATTTTCAGGACTGTATGAGAGATAGAGATTGAATTACTTTATTTAGACAGTCAAGTCCATTAAAGTGCAAGCAAAATAATTTTGAAAAGAAAGTACAAATCTAGCACGTTTCTTAATAGAAGAATGCTAAAAACAGATGGACCTTGATATAATTACCAGTATAAAGTGCAAAGGACTATTTACAGATTCATAATTGTTGTAAATCAATAATCGTGGTTACAAATAAAGGGTATAACCCAAACAAGCCGCTGGGACCTGGGTAATAGACAGTACAGTAAGAAGTGGTCCCAGTGGGATATCTTTAGAAAAAGCAAACAATTAAACAACGACAAATATTAAATCCCTTAAACTCCAAATTCATGTTCAATATTAATTAATCATATTAAACAAAATAGGATGTTCACAAACCTGCATAACGTCTGGAGATCATGTACAGCAGAAGTGCCCCACGTGGAAGGAAAGGGGGGAAAAGTGTATCAGGTGAAGGTTGGAAGTGAAAGGAAGGTAGTGACAATATATACATCACATAGCTATTTACAATAAAACGAGGACTTCTCAAGCCAGACAATTGAATATCAACAAATTAGTAGCCATTGTTTGCGTTATATAGGCCCAGTGAAAGAAGCACTGTTGGCCGCACTGGCATCAACATGTAGTAAAGTCGACGTCTCGACCCCAAACAAAACGTAGGTCGCTTGGGTCCTTACACAGGGGTCTTCCTCAGGACTGTGTATGGGGCACCTGGGAATGGACAAAAGAAATACTCAGATTCTCTAGTGATTTCCATATGGAATAGTGAGTAGGAGGTAAAAAGGAAACTAAATTACCGTAGGCCGCCCTTTATTGGGCAGTCCAAACTGGTATGGGTGGGCCCGTAGGCTCCTACTGCAGAAAGCGAGTAGATGGCACCTGAAAAAACAGATGGACGCCATCAAACAATTTGGACATGAAATATAACATTGATTTAGCATGGCCGCTCCGGCCAACATGATCCATGAAACTTACTGGATTATTGATCATTTTCTCCATAGGTAGGTAAATTGTTTAGGTAGAAAGGGCCAAATTTCTTTTCAGGATCCAAGATACTGCAAAATAATCAAGAAAAACATGGGGGACCAATAGTAAAACCACCACATCACAAAAGCGCATGTGTGTTTAAATGACTGCAGGAACAAAAATAAAACTATTTTACCTTATCCGCAGTTCACTCAAAACTTAAAGTGAGCCCCCAGGGTGCTGATATTCTAAAAACGGGGGAGGAGAAGGCCGGATTTAGTACAGATAGTCAGGCGCCCATAAACTAATGGCATGGCTTTAAATCGTAAATACCTTGGCGTCTATGTGCAACCGCTCTCGCCGAGATAACCGGAGCACTGAGCCGTCTATTCATTAAATAGAGGCTAGGCGAGGCGTGCACGCGCAGGTCACGTAGTGACAGACGCTTGATGCTGCCACTTCTAAGAACCAGGAAAAACGAGTCAGCCCGGTGACTCAATGGTAGAAAGACTCTTGGGAACAAGATTATGTTCCGGAAGATCGTATTATTTTAAACGAAGTCTCGAAAGGATTACATATGTATTGGTGACATGTCATAGGATTGTAAAATATAATTCAGAGTAGCTGACACGGGCCAGTGTTGCAGAAAATATAATGAACCTCGTCAAAGCAGAGTATACTAATAGTATACATGTTACATACACTCTTGTTAGTATTGTATTTGTCTGCACGTGCCGATGTAAATGGTCCCTTCTACTCATAAATATACATATTGCACTCCCAGTTGCAAAGCGCACCATTGGTGCAATGACAAAGTAAACCACAATTTTTACCGTTTCAAACGATGAACACCCTGTGTATTTACAATATTGAATCTACTGTTGGGTACAGAACAGTTTTTCAACCGTCATACATTGTCAGCTATTTATTATAATAGCACAAAGAGATCGTGGCATGCAATTCTTCTAATCAGATGCGTAAGAGAGCATTATTATGGGTGGTATGCCCACTTCATATAGTTTAACACCATTATACATTAAAATAGACCAAACCCTGCGAATGTATTCAAGATATCATAGGGGTAACATACATCTCATACACTCAGGAAAATACATCTGGCATTGAAACAACGTAAGCTCAGTGTCCACATAAAGGAGAACAACGATTTAGATCTAGTTGGGCCTATTTCAGGACAGTACATCTGGCATTAAAACAACGTAAGCTCAGTGTCCACGTAAAGGGGAACATCGATTTAGATCTAGTTGGGCCTGTTTCAGAGGGGGATTAGTTGGCCATGATCCTCAAGGGTAGGACAAACAGGATCATTGTTATTCAGAAATTAGGCAGGATAACTGTGCATGGCTCACATCCAACTCATTAAGACCGTTCTGGATTGAATCCAATAGGTGCATCCATTTGCACTCTCGGACATTTAAGATAGCCTCAATGTTGCCCCCTCTGACCCCAAGTGTTTCCTTTTCCAACACCAGCCATTTCAAGTCCTCAGGCATGTGTTGTACATTTTGAAAGTGTTCTACAAGGGGAGCACCTTGGACCCCGCAGCGGATCCTGTTGCAATGCTGGAGTATGCGGGTTTTGACTTTCTGCTGTGTTTGACCCACATATATCATCCCGCAGGGGCAGATAATTCCGTAGATTACATCAGATGAATTACAGTTCGTGAAGGATTTCAGATCAATAGTATGTTGTTTATGGGTGAAATGTTTCATCTGGATAGTCATCTTGCAGGCCTTACAATGGCCACATTTGTAGTGTCCAAGGGTTGGTGGCAAACCCCACATCGACTGGATAGTTTGTTCAATCGGCAGATCCAAGAGTGATCGTACCACATGGTCTTTAACACTTTTGGCCTCCTGAAAAGAGTGCATTGGTGGATCTCGTTGCTCCAAGTCATCCGCAATTAAACCCCAATGTTGGTTAATGGTCTTCCTGATCGCATGGCTACGAGTTGAGAATGTAGTGACACATATCATCCTCTGTTAAATATCCAGTCCTCTCACTTTAGGTGTTAGCCGTGTTTCTCTAGGACGGAACCACGCTCTCTTGCGTGCTTTTGTCACCAATCTCTTCGGATATCCCCTTGTAGTAAGGCGATCACTCAATTCCTGTAACTCCAACATGTAGTCTTCTTTCCTAGAGCAATTGCGTCGAATCCTCAGGAATTGCCCAAAGGGCAAGTTGTCCCTTAGGCCCCTCGGGTGGTGGCTATTATATCGGAGCAACGATTTGCGTTCCGCTGGCTTCCGATACAGTGTTGTATATAGTGTGTTATTCCGTTTTGATGGTAATATCCAGGAAATCGATTTTATCAGAGTCTGAGTGTATTGTGAACTTAATATCTTCACTCCTCTGGTTCAGCCATGTATGGAAATCGCCCAATGTTAATGCGTCTCCGGTCCAAATCATCAGGACGTCGTCTATGTATCGCCTCCACAGCGTCACGTGGACATTGTACGGGTTCTTGGTTGCAAACACATAGGAGTTCTCAAAATGGTCCATGTAAATGATCGCCAGGTCTGGAGCAAAGCTTGCCCCCATGGCTACTCCCTTTGTTTGGAGATAGAAGTCGCCTTGAAAATAAAAGAAGTTGTGCATCATGGCAATTCTGAGCAGTTGAATAATAAAATCTGTTGGTACTCCAGGTTGCTCCATTTTGGCCCTTATGTAATTAACATTGGGCGATTTCCATACATGGCTGAACCAGAGGAGTGAGGATATTAAGTTCACAATACATTCAGACTCTGATAAAATCGATTTCCTGGATATTACCATCAAAACAGGGAATAACACACTATATACAACACTGTATCGGAAGCCTGTGGAACGCAATTTATTGCTCCGATATAATAGCCACCACCCGAGGGGCCTAAGGGACAACTTGCCCTTTGGGCAATTCCTGAGCATTCGACGCAATTGCTCTAGGAAAGAAGACTAGATGTTGGAGTCACAGGAATTGAGCGATCGCCTTTCTACAAGGGGATATCCGAAGAGATTGGTGACAAAAGCAAGAGAGCGTGGTTCAGTCCTAGAGAAACACGGCTAACACCTAAAGTGAGAGGTCTGGATATTTCACAGAGGATGATATGTGTCACTACATTCTCAACTCGTAGCCATGCGATCAGGAAGATCATTAACCAACATTGGGGTTTAATTGCGGATGACTTGGAGCAACGAGATCCACCAATGCACTCTTTTAAGAAGGCCAAAAGTGTTAAAGACCATGTGGTACGATCACTCTTGGATCCGCCGATTGAACGAACTATCCAGTCGATGTGGGGTTTGCCACCAACCCTTGGACACTACAAATGTGGCCATTGTAAGGCCTGCAAGATGACTATCCAGACGAAACAGTTCACCCATAAACAACATACTATTGTAATTCATCTGATGTAATCTACGGAATTATCTGCCCCTGTGGGATGATATATGTGGGTCAAACACAGCAGAAAGTCAAAACCCGCATACTCCAGCATTGCAGCAGGATCCGCTGCGGGGTCCAAGGTGCTCCCCTTGTAGAACACTTTCAAAATGTACAACACACGCCTGAGGACTTGAAATGGCTGGTGTTGGAAAAGGAAACACTTGGGGTCAGAGGGGGCAACATTGAGGCTATCTTAAATGTCCGAGAGTGCAAATGGATGCACCTATTGGATTCAATCCAGAACAGTCTTAATGAGTTGGATGTGAGCCATGCACAGTAATCCTGCCTAATTTCTGAATAACAATGATCCTGTTTGTCCTACCCTTGAGGATCATGGCTAACTAATCCCCCTCTGAAACAGGCCTAACTAGATCTAAATCGATGTTCCCCTTTATGTGGACACTGTGCTTACGTTGTTTTAATGCCAGATGTACTGTCCTGAAATAGGCCCAACTAGATCTAAATCGTTGTTCTCCTTTATGTGGACACTGAGCTTACGTTGTTTCAATGCCAGATGTAGTTTCCTGAGTGTATGAGATGTATGTTACCCCTATGACATCTTGAATACATTCGCAGGGTTTGGTCTATTTTAGTGTATAATGGTGTTAAACTATACGAAGTGGGCATACCACCCATAATAATGCTCTCTTACGCATCTGATTAGAAGAATTGCATGCCACGATCTGTTTGTGCAATTATAATGAATAGCTGACAATGTATGACGGTTGAAAAACTGTTCTGTACCCAACAGTAGATTCAATATTGTAAATACACAGGGTTTTCATCGTTTGAAACGGTAACAATTGTGGTTTACTTTGTCATTGCACCAATGGTGCGCTTTCCAACTGGGAGTGCAATATGTATATTTATGAGTAGAAGGGACCATTTACATCGGCACGCGCAAATACAATACTAACACAAGTGTATGTAACATGTATACTATTAGTATACTCTGCTTTGACGAGGTTCATTATATTTTCTGCAACACTGGCCCGTGTCAGCTACTCTGAATTATATTTTACAATCCTATGACCTGTCACCAATACAAATGTAATCCTTTCGAGACTTCGTTAAAAATAATACGATCTTCCGGAACATAATCTTGTTCCTAAGAGTCTTTCTACCATTGAGTACCCGGGCTGACTCGTTTTCCCGGTTCTTAGAAGTGGCAGCATCAAGTGTCTGTCACTACGTGACCTGCGCGTGCACGCCTCGCCTCTATTTAATGAATAGACGGCTCAGTGCTCCGGTTATCTCCGCGAGAGCAGTTGCACATAGACGCCAAGGTATTTACGATTTAAAGCCATGCCATTAGTTTATGGGAGCCTGACTATCTGTACTAAATCCGGCCTTCTCCTCCCCCGTTTTTAGAATATCAGCACCCTGGGGGCTCACTTTAAGTTTTGAGTGAACTGCGGATAAGGTAAAATAATTTTATTTTTGTTCCTGCAGTTATTTAAACACACATGCGCTTTTGTGATGTGGTGGTTTTACGATTGGTCCCCCATGTTTTTCTTGATTATTTTGCAGGATCTTGGAACCTGAAAAGAAATTTGGCCCTTTCTACCTAAACAATTTACCTACCTATGGAGAAAATGTATCAATAATCCAGTAAGTGTCATGGATCTTGTTAGCCAGAGCGGCCATGCTAAATCAATGTTATATTTCATGTCCAAATTGTTTGATGGCGTCCATCCTGTTTTTTCAGGTGCCATCTACTCGCTTTCTGCAATAGGAGCCTACCGGCCCACCCATACCAGTTTGGACTGCCCAGTAAAGGGCGGCCAAGTGGTAATTTAGTTTCCTTTTTACCCCCTACTCACTATTCCATATGGAAATCACTAGAGAATCTGAGTATTTCTTTTGTCCATTCCCAGGTGCCCCATACACAGTCCTGAGGAAGACCCCTGTGTAAGGACCCTAGCGACCTACGTTTTGTTTGGGGTCGAAACGTCGACTTTACTACATGTTGATGCCAGTGCGGCCAACAGTGCTTCTTTCACTGGGCCTATATAACGCAAACAATGGCTACTAATTTGTTGATATTCAATTGTCTGGCTTGAGAAGTCCTCGTTTTATTGTAAATAGCTATGTGATGTATATATTGTCACTACCTTCCTTTCACTTCCAACCTTCACCTGATACACTTTTCCCCCCTTTCCTTCCATGTGGGGCACTTCTGCTGTACATGATCTCCAGAAGTTATGCTGGTTTGTGAACATCCTAGTATGTTTAATATGATTAAATAATATTGAACATGAATTTGGAGTTTAAGAGATTTAATATTTGTCGTTGTTTAATTGTTTTCTTTTTCTAAAGATATCCCACTGGGACCACTTCTTACTGTACTGTAAATCAATAATTAGCAGAAAATTGAACTATTCCACAGTTCTGGCCTAATGTTTCTGAGGCTGAATACAAATATTTAATTACGTTTATCAGCATCTAACAGAAAAAAGCCTATATAAATGAGCCCTGGATATTTACACTACCAAAATGGTATACAAAGTGCTGTGCTCTGAGAGGATAAACTGCTAAATCTACTGCAAGACAGATAGTATAGAAATGCATTTCACAGGTCAAATGACTGCTCTACATAAATAAAGGCAGGAGAATTTAATAGATTACATAAAAATGTCTCATCAGCTAAATATGTCTGTATCTTATCCACCACTGATACTGTTGTATGAACACAATTACTAAATGCTTTACACTTAAAACATTCTTCGATCACAACAGAGCTAGGAGGCTGTTGATGTAAAACAAGCAAAGAAACATTGGAACCGTACCGCTCTAAAACAAGCAGATTCAACGGACGTTAATTAGACATGCTGCAGTAAACAGTTACTAGTCGTGTTCCTAATGGCGGCAGGCTAGTTAAGGATGTCCAATGAAAACAACCATCTGATGTTGTTTACAAGTGAAATCAGGATAAAAATGACAACCTCCATCTAGTAGCCTTACCCCTGTTTCCACGCATAGTCCTTTGTTCTACAAATGACATCCGTGCAGGGGTGGGCTAGGTTCCTAGGGATACAGTTTATAAAGCAGTTTTCCTTAATGCAGTATCCACTGTATTCAGGTATTTTATGAGGCTTGCTATTACTTGCGGATGCTGTCCTCTCAGGAGAAAAACGACGGCCGTCGCCCCTGATTAATCAGGGGCAGTTATAGAAGACTTCTTTGTTCATTTATTAAATGAGGACAGATGCAGAGAAGGTGTGACAGCGTCTCTTGATATATACACATACACAACCCTTATTGTTGGTGGTTGGAGTGCTCAATGTGGCAGAAAATCTAATGAGGAAAAGCATCCCATCCGTAGCTGGTAGAACCTAAATTTGTAATAGACAGAAAATGGTCCAATCATGATGTACTTCTGAATCCCTCTTTGCACGTAGTTATCGAAGACGAGGTGGGCATGCTTTCCTCTCTTAAAATTGTGTTGATCCGTCACGAAGGACGCTATTTGAACCTCTTCAATTAGAGCTGTTTTAAACTGATGGTGAGAGAGATGTTGATTCCAAGGGACAGCAACGCCTTTAATTTCCAGGCCGTCAGTGAGTGTATTTAACCAGGGGCTATGAGCCTGTGAACTGCTTGAGGACATTACTTCGGAACAAATTAAGGGCTTGATTTATATTTTGGCGGATGGGTTACTCCATCACAACGATGACGGATATGCCGTCCACCGAAATATAAATCCCATTATATCCTATGGGATTTATATTTCGGCAGACGGGATATCCGTCACAGTTCGGATGGAGTAACCTGTCCTCCAAGATCTAAATCAGGCCCTAAGTTCTTTAAGCATCTCAATTGGGCCACTCGTGTTTTGTGCATATACTTCAGGAAGTTGCCTTTGGGACCGAATTGTTGGTCGTTTAATTTAAATTCCATCCTGATCTGGGCCAGTGATGGTAGGAAAGTAAGATCTGCTTTCATGGTTACCCCCACTTTTTGCCTGGTGTCAGTGTGTTTTTGACCTAGCCTTCTGGGATCCTGCTAATCAGGAGCCCAGGAACTGTGCTCTCTCTCCCAAAATGGTTCAGTTATGTCATTTTGTGCCTCCACAATTGCCTACTGGTGTACCCTTATAAGTCCCTAGTATATGGTACTAATGTCCCCAGGGCATAGGTACACCAGGGGTCTCCCATGGGCTGCAGCATGTATTGTGCCACCGATGGGAGTCCACTTAAACTGTGACAACAGGCCTGCCGTTGCAGCCTGTGTGAGTTGGTGCTTGAACCTCTCATGACAGATATAAGTTTACTGATATCTGAGGTCACTGCACTTAAAACCTATAAGTCACCCCTATGGCACACTCTTCAGTCCTGAGGGCAGGGTGATTGGTTATAAGTGTAAAGGTGCCCCTGCATGAGCAAGACACCCCTACAAACCCCGGAGTCGATTCTCCAGGCTTTGTAAGTCCGGTCAGCCATTTTAAGACATATAGTGAATATCAGTCATTACGAGATGTCTAACTATATAATGGCAGCACCGAATCCAGTCATGTTTTGTACCAAACATGTTGGAATAATACCCCAACACCGATTCTAGTATTGGAAGTATGATACCATGTACTCGGGTTCGCCTTAGGGGACCCCCCTGTACTTCCGGTAACAGAATTTAAGGGTCTGCAAGCAAGCTAGTGCTGCTGCTGACCACAGACACGATTCTGCCCTCCTGCTGCTGAGCCAAGCTCGAGCAGGGGAAGGTAGAACAATAGGTTTCCTGTCACAGGGAGGTGTGACCTCCTCCCAGACAGGACTTAGTGTATTGGGCTGGGGTGGGGAGCTGGCCAGCGCCACCAGACTGCTTTGAAGGGCACAGATGGTGCCCTCCTTGCATACTCCAGTTTGAGCCAGTTCAGGAACCCTTGGTGCCCGCACTGGTGCGAAACTGGACAAAGGACAGGGGAGTATCCTCCCCTCTGTCTAGCCCCTCCTCTGGGAGGGAACCCTGAGCCATCCCAACCCTTTCCTTAGGGTATTTAGGGTCCTCAAATTCATTGTGGGAGCAGACTCAATCTTGAAACTACGTCACTCTATAATTGTCAGGACACTTGGATTTTGTTGGACTTTGACTGGAACCGACACTGCACCAAGGAAGACTCCTGCTGCTCCTAGTATTGCTGTTCTTCAAGTCTTCTGCGCCGTCTATGTTTGTGCCTCATCTAGGTTCTCCAAAAGACCTGTGGGCATCAAGGACACCCAAAAGAAATCTCCCTTGGAGTGAAGAAGTCATTCCCCTGCATCTGCAGGCACCACAACAAAGCTGACTGGTCTGCTGCGCCTGATGCCCCATGGACATCCTGAGGCTCAGCAACACAGGTGGTGGTTCTGTGGCTCCCTAGAGATCTGACCTGTCTTCCCTGTAATTTGGAGGACAGTATCCCTCGTCTGGGCTGCTGAGACTGAACCCCTGTGCACCGCGTCAACATAATATTGTCAAGGATTGTTGGCTCTGCACTTCAGAGATCATCGGGCTATGAGAAGCTCTAGCCTTCAGCACCTCCCTTCCTGAAGAACAGAGTCCTTCCTGCATCACCTGCATCGTGGGCCTCTGACTTTGGTGAGCTGCTTGAGGTCTATTGCGACTCCTGTGCCTCCGGCCTTTGGGTCCTCTCAAGGGTCTGCTCTGATTCTCCTGCATTTGGTGAGTCCATTGGACCTTGCTGGTCCCAACGTTTGCTCCTTTTTGTTCTCCACGCCAGTTGCGGCTACCAAGGCTTGTTGGTGCTCCCGCTAGACACCGACCACCTAGACACCGACAACTGACGTGGGACAGCTCGTGAACGGCTCCTGGTCTTCCTCGGCGTCGCCTGGTCCTCACAGCAGCAACGACAAGGTCACCGTCCTCTCTTCTGAATCTCTCGACATCGGTGGGCATTGTGCTTCTGTGCCTCTTGGTCACCTCCGAGTGGCATAGACTCTGTTCCCTCTGCTTGCAGGTCCTTCACTTCAAGAATCCAACCTTGGATTCCACTGGACTCCTTCACAGTCTTCTCCAGAGGCATCTTCTTCGAAGTATCCCACTGTCGTCTATGGCAGGTTCCGACGTCACTTCACCCCTATGCACCCAGCTACCATGGTGCAGGTAACCTGGTTCCTAGGGCATTCTTGGATGGGGTTGCTCTCCAACCCTCTGTCTTCCAATGGGTTTCTTCAGCGTCCTCCAGGAAGGGTCCTTCTTTAAAACTGCAACCGCAACTTCTCCATTGACTTCCATTGTGCATGCGGCTGTATTTCCACTCTGCACACAGCCTCCGTGGGGTTCCTGGGTACTTACCTAGGGTGGTTACTTGTGTCCCCAGCTCCTCTGAGTCTTATGGTCCAAATCCCATTCTCCTTTGCAGTTCGCATTCCACTTTCTTGATATATGGTTTGGCATCCCACTGGAGACCAGTGTATATTTGTGCTACTTACCTGATTATTTCAAAGTATTCTTGTGGATTGTGTTGATATCTCCGGGTAGGAGATATACCAATGTGATAGTGATTGTATTGAGTAATAAATAGACTTACTTTTATATAAACAGTGTGGTTCTTTTTAATTTAACTTACACTATTGATTAAAGTTGGTAAAGATAGCTGTTTTACATGCCTTCAAAATAAGCCTGAAGGCTGCTCTCCACAGCTACCACTTTGAGAGCTTTCTATGGTTATCAAAGACCACTAAAATCACCATAAGGGTTGCATGGATTAGAGCAAGGTGCATCACTTGAAAAAGTGTGCACCATATATTAAGCCAGTTTTGTGTGGAAGCTGAAACAATGACCTAAAGATGGTCCTCTGTGCTTTATTAAAAAAGGCACCGGATCTTCCTGGAAATGCATCTGTGCCATTCGCCAGTATGGGAATAAGTTTTGCGCTGATTATCTTTAAGATGGAGTCCAGAGTACAGGGGTGTGGAATTCCTTGATTACCTTCAAGATGGATTCCTGAGTACAGGGGTGTGGAGTTCCTATAGCCCGACGCTCAGGAAAGGAAGCTTTCATGTTTATTTTGTCCTTGGGTCAAGTAGGCCCAATTCTTTGCAGCACAAACCCTTTGGCTGCCAGATTACACTTCCACATTATGGATCAGGGAAGGGCATTGTCTGCAGTTAAGGGAATAGTTGTGCCCATATGTTAATGCTGTTCGAAATTGTAATCAAGGTTCATCAATATAAAGCCTTTATTATTAGGGTGAGCGCTCTAAGGAAATGTTGGAAGTTTAGACTACACTACTGACAGTGGTTCCAGTATCAAAATGTGCACTCTGGTTTGCAAAGTTTAACAATATAAGGCTACATAAAATATGCTTCCAGGATGCTCTCTGATTGGATGCAAATATATGCAAAATCTTGAAAACAAGATTAATGATTCTTTGCTTTCAAAATAAAATAGTCATCAAAAAATATGCAACTAGGAAAAAAAAGTTTTGTTAAACAACTGTGAAGTTTTAGGTACCATTTCTTTGAAGCATCGTTTAGCAAAATGTGCTGATCCATGTTAGTAATTCCCAAAAAATATTCATAATGGAAAATCAGTGTAACGAGTTCCAACAAAATTATAGGGAACATGAAAATAAACAAGAACTATCAAAGCCAGTAGATATGACTTTGGTGGTCAGCCTTTTGGTTATGTCAATGCGTGCCTTGGGTTTTGTAAAACTTTATTGTTGTGGGAGCTGCCGGGCCCTCATCATTATAACAAACATTGGCAAAAGCAAAAATATTTTTGGTCTCAAAAACCAAACATTGCCATAGTAGTTCCTGTCACTGAACAAAACTACTTTGCATTCCAATATGCTTCTTGTGAAAGAGCAGAATGCTGTCACTCACAGTCAAGCCAGCCAGTAGCTAGAAAGAGAGATTGAATTTTAATAAAAATAAAACGCCAGACCTAAATAGGGGCCAAATTCTTAAAGAAAGTCATAAAAGTGCACCCATGGTATATGTCCTTGCAGTAATGCAGATTTATGGCTTTCATGAATTCAGAACAATTTACAGAAGTAGGTCAGGAAATTGTACTCCTAGAAAATATTTGTGAACTGCATTTTAGCACTGGCAAATAATCATGTGTAGATTTCCTCGTGCGAAAATCTGTTGCACGGTAAAAGTTCACTTTCCCACCAACCACTTTTTTCCCCAACCCTGGAAGAAGTTTTACCTCTGCCCTTGTCAGGAGTACATTTTCAACCTTTCTCTATATGGGAAAATATTAAAGACAAGCTGATGAAAACCCATAAAACATGCAAGTTAGTAGGTTTGCACAGACTCAAAAGGGCATTTCAATCATGGGGATCTATTGCTTACTGCTACCTCCAGCCCCAGTATGTAGATCTATGGAAAGGTGGCAAAACAAGGAAATTGCTAGTATTCAAACCCTACTATGGTATGAGCGCTGGCATAATCAGACAGGCTATTATCAGAGCTCTTATATAATGAAATTGCTGCCATAATTTGTCGCCACACTACATGGCACCAAAGTGACAGGACAAGTGGATTTTGTTACAGGACAAGTAGTTTTATAAAGCAACCTGTCCCATGGAAAAGTACATATTTATGTTTACATTTCTTTATTGATTTACATAGAAGAGAGACAAAGATTAAATGGGTTCGTAACCCGGCCTATGACATAGCTGACTCCACATTTGTCAAGGAAATGAACATTCTAACAAAATATCCCAATAACTCCCCCTTCCCTCCAAAATCCTATCCCCCCCTCCCCCTGGTCCCGTCCCCACTCTCCCACCGGTAGTGATATGAATGGGTAGGTGATGAAGCCGCTTCTAAGTCTTGGCCTGCTGGGGCTCGGTAAGTCGCAAGAGCCTCAGGTATTTAGGGCATGTTAGTTTGCAAAATTCGAAAGTGAGTAAGGATATGAATGGTTCCCACAGCTTCTGGAACTTAGGGGCTGATTACGATGGCGGGCGGACATGGTCCGCCCGCCACCATAGCGGTGATTGGGACCGCCCGCCAGACATGCGGCGGTCCCACCACTCCTATTAGGAAGCGTCCGCCATACTGGCGGGCACATCCTGGGCCTTTAACATTGCGGGCGGTGCTGCTGGCTGCAGCACCGTCCGCAATGTTAAAGGTGCTTGCACCGCATTTCCCTGCACCACGTGGCAGGCACCAGTGCAGTGACACCCCCCCCCCACAAGGGCCCCCAAACCCAATCCCCGCCAGCCTTTCCATGGCGGCATTGGCGCCATGGAAAGGCCTTCACACAAGCACATCCTAATATGGCGGACGGTGCCTGCTAGGCACCGCCACCATATTAGTGGCCCTTTTCCGTCCGCCAGGCAATCGGTGCGATTGCCATCGGCAGAAAAGTGGCGGACGGACTTTGCGTCCGCCGCGATACCCAACGCCATCCTAATATGGCAATGGGTAAATCTCATTGTTCCGCCATCGTAATGAGCCCCATAGATCCCTGGTTAGAGAGGGTTAGTGAGATAAGTTCCATGCCCAATATGTACCATATACGATGTAACCAGCCCACATGGGTAGGCAGCCTCCCGGACCCCCAGACAGCCAAGATATTCTGAAGGGCCGCTCCTAGTGGCATCCCTATTTGGCGTCCTCTGTGTGATTTAAGGGGAAAAGTAAGAGCATTGGGTAGGCCTAGGAGGATGTAAGCTGGGAAGCGGGGGAGTTGTGTGTCGAAGTGAGCGTCTATATCATTGATTACTTGTACCCAGTATGCAGTGATTTTAGGGCAATCCCAAAGTAAGTGCATCAAAGTGCCCAAGGAGCCGCAGTCTCGCCAGCAGAGCAGAGAGCGAGCCGGGTTCCCTCTGTGGAGTCTCGGGGGCGTGAGGTACCAGTATGTGATTATCTTAGTAGCCGACTCTATGCTCGACACATTGCGAGCAGTGTGGCGTTCCCGATAGTATATGTCCCCCTATTCCTGTTGCGAGACAGAGCGGCCCAGTTCAGCCTCCCACCTCCTCTGGCCCGGGGATTTAGTAGCTGCTGGGGGGCGAGGGGCCGAATAAAGCCATAGATCTCTGAGATGAGACGTGAGTCTGAGGATTTGGAAAGTAACCACTTCTCGTAAGGAGTTAGACATTGCTGAGCCTGTGGTCGAACGTACGGATGCATCGCCCAGTGTCTGATTTGTTGGAATATGAAGCGTTCGGCTTCGGGAAGCCCTTGTTGTGAGCGAAAGTCCCCAAAAGTTAATTGGCCAGACTCGAAGAATTGGCCGATGGATCGGCGCCCATACTGTGTCCACTGGGCGAACGCCTCCGTCTCAAGGCCCGGATTAAAATGTGGGTTGGCCACCATCGGTGTTAATGGGGATGGGAACGTGGTTAGAGCTCTTTTCACAGCCACTCTGTCCCATGCTGATACAGGGGTGTGTGTGACCGGGGATAAATAGAGGTTTTTAGGGCGGGCTGCTTTGGTTAGGAAGTGAATCTTCCATAATGGTTGCCCCGCCACCGCTTTGTCCATAAAAAGCCAATGCTTTTCAGACTCGGGGCGGGACCTCTCAACAAATGTTTTCAGCTGTGCCGCCTGAAGGTATTCTTTTAGGTTTGGCGTCCCGATTCCACCCTCTCTCAGTGGTCTATAACATAGATCTCTATGTAAGCGGGCCTCCCTTGTCAGCCCATATGAAGCGATCTACTGTTCACTAGATGGATTGTGTGGCGCCTGTAGGGGGTTCTAAAGGCAGGGTTTGGAAAAGTTATAGTAGTTTAGGTAATATAGTCATTTTCACTGCAGCTACCCGGCCTAGGCAGGACAGAGCATGCGGTCTCCATCGGCGTAGGTCCTCTTGTATCTGGTGGAGCAATGTATTGTAATTAGGTGTCTTAGTGCGTTGTGTGATCGCAGTGAGCTGTACCCCAAGGTATGGTATTGCCGATGGGCCCATTGGATGGGGTATGTGTGTTGTAGTTCCGTGAAAGTTGAGGCTTTAAGAGATAGATTGAGAGCTTGGGATTTATGAACATTGATCTTAAAACCGGATGCTTGGCCGAACTGTTCTAGCTCTTTCATAAAGGCGGGTAAAGAAGTCAGGGGGTCTTCCAGCGACGCTATGGCGTCGTCGGCATACAAGCTAAGTGTGTGCTTGTCCCCTCCGAAGCATACCCCTGTAATATGGGGATTGTCCCGTACCTTTTTGGCCATGGGCTCCATGTACAGAGCAAAGAGGAGGGGGGAGAGCGGGCATCCCTGTCTCGTCCCCCTCTGAATGGGGAAGGGGGTAGAAGTGACGCCGTTCACTCGCACCTTGGCGGTGGGCGTGGTGTAGCTACTCATGACCCATTGTATGTATCTGTCGGGGAGGCCGAAATGTCGTAGGGTGTCTTCCAAGTATGGCCAGTGGACCCTATCGAACGCTTTTTCCATGTCGATGGAGAGGAGCATGCGTTCGGTGTCGAAACGCTGTGCCTTGTCTATGATATGGAGTAGGCGTTTGGTGTTGTCTTCACATTGTCTGTTGGGTACAAAGCCTGCCTGGTCGGGATCGACTGGTTATATTTTGCAGAACAGTGAAAGAGACGCTTGAGCCTTGCTGGGATTTACTAATGTCTGTTGATGGGTGGTCTGTGCTGGATACAACATCCGTTACTGCTGGAGTGACTTTTTCAACCATCTGAGAGAAAAAAATCAATTGTAGTAGCCTGCCTTGCAGCTCTCATAATCTTATCCTGTTTTTATTCAGCTTTTTAAGTCACTTTCTTTTATGTCTCGACAATTGAATGAACAAGGTATCACACATTAAAGTTGGTTCATTGCCAGGATTTTTTGATGTATTTGCTACATTACTGTGTACTGTTGAACTGGCCGCTGTTGCAGTTACTTTTTCATTGTTATTTGAGAGTTCAGGATTACATGGGCTGGGATGAACTTCCACTTAGAAGTCGGTGACGAAGTTCCTTTTTATGAAACTACAATTGGACTGGCAGAGGCAATTCCAGGCGGTGTACAAGGATGCTGCAAGTGGCAGTCACTTGTAAGTTAGGGCCAGGATGTTGCCTTTGCTGACAATTTTCACCTCCTGAACTAGATCATCCACTATGGAAAGCAGGGAAATTAACCAATCCAAAAGTATGGCACAGTCTTGTGTATTAGGAGCAGATGAGGTGAATGGTTGATGAATGTTTGGCATTAGGCTGGTGGTGGTAGAGTTGAAGAAAGAAACGTGGCGAACTTCTGACGAGACAGTCGGGAATCCTCTCCCACCTGGTTCGGACAGGTATTTGTGCCCACTCAATCTCGTGCATACAAATCTTGATTGATACAGCATATGCCTAGACACTGATGTGTTAGGTTTATTCTGGGATGCTTGCCAGGTATTTTGATACGCAGCCTGGGCTTACTTTGTTTCGTACATCGCAACATTGGTAAAGCAGAACCCTTAAGCCTCCGGCCCAACCTAAGGGGACAACAGGCTCTTCATTCTCCTATGGTCCTGAGGAGGCCCATACTGAACAAGGGCCGAAACGCGTCAACACCTTTTTTGGAGGAGTTATTTCATTTCAGAAATTAATTGTAATGAGGAGATGGGACTCACATTGAACAGAATGAGGTTATGAGTGTCCTCAATATGAGACTCCTTGTATAACTACCTCCTTTGTGGACTGGTTTTGTAATCAAAGACTTACACAGCCACTCCGATAAATAATTTGGAACTTTGAAGTGTGGCATTTGCAGCCACTCACTTGATGTAGTTAGTCATTTGATGTGTGTATGTCTTTTGTCACGTTATATGTTACCTGTTGTGTATGTCAAGTTGACAAAAACATATTGATAGAATTGATTTTGAATTTAGGTGTAATGATACTGAGTAGGAGATTGCGCTGTGTAAATTGATTAAAATTACCTTTCTGCCTTAAGGAATATCGTATATTTCCAGAGACTAATTAATGTTATCACTGATGTTATAATTAGTTTCTATTTGTCCCTACTATATACCATTTGTTGTTCTTTCTGATTGTTGCCCAGGTATAGAGGGGTTATAAGGGCATGCCCCTATTTCCTGATACTCAGTGGTAGAGTTTAGGCGTTCAAAGCGAGATTCAATGGCTGATGTATATTGAGCTAAAATCTCTAAAAGGGAGATATGAATATCATACTTGTTAGACTGGTATCCAAGGGCTTTAACTGTAATATG
This sequence comes from Calotriton arnoldi, assembly GCA_963921515.1. Taxonomy (NCBI): domain Eukaryota; kingdom Metazoa; phylum Chordata; class Amphibia; order Caudata; family Salamandridae; genus Calotriton; species Calotriton arnoldi. The sequence continues at coordinate 447,600 of CAWUFW010007341.1, forward strand.
TAGAGTGTTAATTAATTGTTACCATTTCCAAATTTCCAAAAGAGGGCCAGTGACTGGATCGCAAACAGGCGAAACAGCTTGGAAATCAAAAGTGAGCATTGTCTCCTGTGCACCTGAGTTGTTGGCATTTGTGTGATGGGGGGAGAGAGTGAATTGCCCCTCCCCATTATTGTCTGCTGGCTCTCTTATTGGGTTGGAAGAAATGTTTGACAGTGTTCGCCATGAGCTTTGCAATGCTTGTTGTTGCATTAAAGAGCTTTTATCTGATGTGACATTGTTTGTGTTGTTAATTGTGGCATCCAATAAGTCAGGATTTGATGCCATTCGTGGTTGCGGCTATGGGGATGGAACAATGTTATGTTGATTGTTCCGTTTTTTGTAGATGTTGACAATACGAACTAGTCAGTTTGCAGCTCTAAGTAAGAGTTTAAATTTGTGTTGGTTAAGCTGGACATAGTTTGCTTGTCCGTCATATTGATCAGCTGATCACATGAATCAGTAGAATGACCTATGACTTGTGATGCTGAATGGGGGGGGGGGGAGAGTCGGTGAGGCCTGTAATGTTGGCAGCATACCACTGGCTTCCTCTATGAACGGTTACAGAGCTGCTCCTACATCTTTCATAAAAGGGATTTTCAATGTCATTTTGGAAAGTCTGGGACAGAGGGCAAACATATTTGGAAGTGGTATAACAAGCGTGCCAGCCGTACTGGGTGCAGGGCTTAGCTTTGATTTGGACATTGGAGGGGCAGAGCCTGAGTCGGATCTATCCTTTTATGTTGGGGTATTGTGGAATCACCCAGGAGTTAGCCTGACCTCATTATGATCGAGTAAGATGAATGTATGCTTTCTAATTCTTTTAGATGGGGCATAAGCCTTCTGAAATTAAGTTTTAAAGCTTTGATATGAATCAGAAGTACTTTATTTCCAAGAAATATATTCTTATAGAAATATTACACACTTTTCTCGTTCATAAAATAAAATAAGAAAATAAGAACAGATAATTTTAGTAAACTAAAACAATTCATGGTCAGGACTACTTGCAGATTATGCAATTTCAACTGTATAAACATTAACATTTTCCGTACCCAGATCCAATACAATCTACAGCCCAAAGTCTCATATCTATTTAAAACCTTTCATTAAAAATAGTAGAAAATTGATCTATATAAGAACAGTTCATTCAGTCCCAATAGAATTTTTAAGTGCAAAGTGAGTTTAACCAATAACAAACAGTACATTTTACCCCAATCAGGATTCTAAAGTGCAATACGCATAGCAGATTTTCACAACCTTCCCATTAGGGGATCCACTAATTTACTTGACGTCACCTTACTGAGTATAATCACACCCATACAGACCTGGATCTTGAACCCTATGAGTCTTTATGATTTTACACAAATATTGACCAACGGCGATGGCTACATCTTGAAATCTGAGACTATAAATCAGCTCTATTCCCATTTCTCTTGTTTGAATCCCGTATTTTTTAAGCACACGCCGAAGTATCTTTTTCCTTGCCTAGATGAAGAATACACAATCCAACAATAAATGGCTCACTGAATTTCCTACCTCTCTTACAGGGGCACTGGCTATGGTTCTTAACAACCTCAGTTTTAAATCCCTTAATACGCCATCCCGGGTAAATTCCCACCCTTAAGCGCAAGACTTAATTCCGCAAGCGCTTGTCTGGAATATTGTAAAGGTATAGGAACAAGTCCGTGCTCTCCTGTGAAAAAAAGAAAGGAATGGTTGAGTTCTTAATTTTAAGATAATGCAAATCCTCTGTCCAACTAGTTTCTTTGCCTGAGTGAACTCTTTATCTGGTTAATCGAAACCACTTCCCCTCCTTCTGTACACCTCTCTGGAACATTCAAGCGCTTTTGCATTATTGCCACCGAATTCCTTTTCTCTGAGAAGGTTGTCATTATCGCCAGTAAGATTTGTTCAGACAATTTGTCACATGGGGCCCATTTTTAAGAAACAAATAGAAGCGCAAGGCTTTGGCATCAGCCAGCACACTCCAAGCTACAAATCTCAACTCCCTCCTTACAGCTTGGATCATAGCATTTTTAAGGAGATCAAGAAGCAATTTTAGGGAATTACCTGCTAACCCTTCCCATACAACTCACCTGTCCAGAGCAAACACCTCTGCCACATATAAGGCCTGTGGAATTAGCTTACCCTGAATAACTTTGCTTAGTGGCTCCAAAGTGTGGCTGCCAAATTTACGGTGAGACCTCTTCACCCCATTCACTACTGCAGACAGAGCAAACCTCTGAGTAGCCATTTGTTTATCCCACCTCAGATCCTCTAAAAAGGTTAGCCCTAGATATTTAGACTCTCTAACCTGCCCTTATCTTACATTGCCAAGGAACCACCCAAATTTCCTTTTCCTCCTAGCGAAGAACATTGTTTTTGTCTTATCAACATTTATTGTAAGTTTATTTTCAAGGCAGTAAGCATTTAGGGCATTTAGTTTCTGTTGCAGCATGATGGGTAAAAGATACATCTACACCAGATCGTCTGCGTACATGAGGCAACTAATGTGTCTACATCCAAACTTTGGTGAAAAACTGCGAGTAGCATGCAGTGTCTGGGGAAGGTCTGAAATAAATGGCTTGAATAGCAGCGGTGCTAAAACGCACCCCTGACGCAGGCCATTCTCCACTTTAATTTTCCTAGTCAGATTCCCAAACCCGTCAAGATCAATCTGAACCCAATTATCACTATGGAGCTTCATCACCAGGCCCAACAAGGCTCCAGATATCTTCCACTGCTGTAATTTTCACCACAGCTTATCTCTAGCCACCTAGTCAAAAGACGCTCGGAGGTCACTGAAGAAGCAACAAAGGCCACCTACCGACTCCACTGACTTCCTTGCGACAACCCACAATGTGAAACAGTGATCCATTGTGGAATACTTTGGCTTAAAACCTCCTTGCTCCATTGGAATCAGACCAGTATCAAAAGCCCAGGCCGGTAAGTGCTTTAATAAAGATTGGTCATATAATTTGGACTGAATATCTAAGAGCGAGATCAGATGTTAGTTAGCTGGCTGATCCATTTTGCCCTTCTTATGAATGGGTTTCACTATAGCCCCCTTCCAAGACTCTGGAAGGGAGCCCGGTAGCATTACCCATTGGAAAAATCTGCTCTAGATGGTTCCCCACTTCCTTGGATATTTTTTAAATATCACCAATGGAAGACCATCTGGGCCTACTGCCCGAGAGGCTTTCAAATAACAGATTATCTAGGACAAAATTACTGCAGTCTGTGTATTAGCTATCATTTCAATATCAACTTCAGAGCTAGCCTGCATCACTAACCTATTCTCTGTGTTTCCACTAATATATAAAGAGGAGATAAACGTGAACCAGTCTTCGTCACTTATTTGAGCCTCTAATGTAGATGGTAAGAGAGGGTTATGGAGTTTACTAACCGCCAGAGCAGTTTACTATCGTTGTCAGCTATTGTCGCTAACATTGCCTCCCAGTTTAACCTACAGAACTCCCTCTGTTTATGAGCACATAAGTCCCGATAGCTTTCAAGACAATCATTTCTGTTCTTAAATTATCATCATTTGGATTTGACATCAAGTGACGGTGACTCCTATTTACCACCCTTCTACCCTCTCGACATCCATCATCAAAGCAAGAATTCTTCTTATCCCTTGGACTGTTACCTAGATATGGACCCCCTTTTACCACCTTAAATTGAGCTAGATGGAGTGATTCTTCAAAATCTCTCAATGATATTCCATATCAGTAAATATTTTGAATCCATGAATGTTCCATACTAGGACTCGAACTGGCTGTGGATGCCCTGTCTCCTTGCAATCAATCTCGTCTACCCCTCCACTTATCCATGGAGGAAAGTAGCTGTCCTGAACATTTTTGTAAGTGTAGCTCTTACCTCGATGGTACATGCCCCCAAGTACTATGGTCATTTTCCCTCTGTTGTTCATCGAGCTGCCAGTGGTGGAACCTACTCGAACTCCTCAAATCCTGCGCTCTATCATTAGTGAAGGTTATGGTAACTATCCTTTCTTGAGAGTCGTCATTCTCCCACCAACTCCTCCCAGCACCTAGTCTCTGCTTCTGCTCAGTAGGCCTGGCAAGATAAACCTGGTTCTGTTTTTGCCCAACATGTTCACTTAGAAAAGGGACTAACTGTGTTTCCTCAGTTTCTTTATAAAGACAAATGCCATTTGACATCAGGGGTGAACTAGCTTCTTCCACTAAATTCTTTGTTTCATTTGAGGTGAACATAACTCTGGCTATCTCTTCCCTAGCAACCTCCTTGAAGCCAACCAGTTCCAGATCCTTTGTAGAGACATTTCTCAATCTTTTAATATTAGCAAATACCTTTAACAGTTCCGACCTATTAAGGGGCTGTTTAGCTGCCTACCTCCTATTCTTTTTAGGTTGCACCTTTAGGAATAACACTGGAGGGCTCAACTGCTCATGATCCTTTCCAGTATCAACCACAACAGCACCACTAGGATCTGCTAATGACCTTCTAAGGAGCAGATCCTCTTTTTCTAGATTCTGCACTCTGACCTATCATATGTGGAGAAAATCTCCCCATGGGACCTTCAATGTATTTAACATTCCTATTTGTCCTAACATTGTTACAATTTTTTTCCCAACAAACTTGTTTTTCACTGTTATGGGTTCCTTACTTTTCTTTCTCCCTTTCCCCATGGACTTTACCTTGGGCTCTAAATCTTTCTTACTCGATTGCCCCTCAGTAATGGCTTTTCTTCCAATTTTTAAGCGTTTTCCCCTACTGTGGGGAACCCTTAGGCTTGGGGAGTTGGCGGGTTGATTAAGGGGTTGGCTAAGTGGGGCTATACCACATATCTTTTGCCCATTCTTACAATTTCTAACACCCCCTCCTTTCCTGGTATCTCTTTCTCCACCGTGGCCACATAACACTATACCTAGTTAGAACCCTTTTTCCCCCAAAACACTTCCCCTTCTCAAGGTTAGGTAGAGACAGCTTGATACAAAAATCTCACCACTTGTGACCTCCTTATGGGAGCATACCTCATCTTGGGGGGTGGCCGTAAGCCGGCTTTCAAAATAGCCCCATCTATCCCATCTCCTACAGGAACCTCTTTGACTTCATCCTTTAATGATTTGCCAATAGCTTCAAGCACATTTATAATCTTAACATTCTGGGTGTTATTCAAGAGTAGAGATTTTAGCATACCCTGGAAAGTTACTTGCATTAGGGAGAGTAGATTCAACATTGATAAATGTTGAGCAAAGTCAGAACCATTTCCCAGGGAGTTAATCTCATTTCCGTATTCATGGATGGCTTGTTTGTTTTCATCAGTCCCCCTCATATGACCAACTGTTGATTCCTCAAACTCCTTGCGTTCAGCAATAGAGATACATTCACGCTGCAGATTGCCTACTGCTTCAATCAGCACTGTACCCACCCCAACTCCCTTCATAGGTATTGGGGACGATGAACATCTAGGGGGTCTTGCCCCAGAAACCACCCTCTGGGTCTACTTCAAGTTTGAGAGACTTGACAAGTCAATCCCCCTAGATCTTGGCCAAAATCACATAAAGAACTTAGATAATCTTCATCGATCTGCTTACTCCTTAGTGGGATGGCAACATCAAGTTCGTCCAATGGAAAAATGTCTCCTACCAATCGATTTTCCTCTGGAGCACATAGGAGTGGAGATTCGGAAAAGGGGGAATCGCACCTCCTGACACCATCTTCATTCCCTCCTATGGTGTAGGGCTAATGTATTCTTTTTGCAGTAATTCTTCCAGTTTTATTTTCAGCATCCATTTCACTTTGACTTTTGACCAAGAGGATCTCTTCCGTAGTTTAATTTGGGCCAGATCTTTAACTTACTCTAGAAAAAATAATGGGGCGACCCGGTGTCCCTCAGAACCTGGGTATATGTATAAAATAAAACAATTGGTTCTGTCGGGGTGTTCAATTACTTAGAAAACGTAAGTAGCAACAGCTTACTTGTAACATATACCAATAATTAAACCATAACACACACCAATATTAGTATTCAATACTGTATTTAGAAATGGATATCAAATAATCATGGCTGTCACAATTTACAAATTCAATTGTAATAAAGAATAAGTGACTGTTGGTGAAAAAGTGACATGTGGTGATGGGTGACGTTGAAAGTGCACTATATACAAGACAATTAAACATGCATTCAAGTGAGGGGAGAAGAATTTATGTTTGTCCTTTTTATTTTAGCACATATATCGCAGGATTCATTAGCAAATTAAACTGTGATCCTGAGCGTTGTGCGGACATATGTAGTCGTCGACGTTTCGACCCTGTTGGTAGCGCAAAAGTAAAAATGCGTCAAGGTGGGTCTTCTTCAGGACAGGAAGGGGAAGGACAGCCAAAATGCAGATTCTTTAGTCTGTCTGCAATGATCAAGTGCCTTTTATTCAAAGTGGGGCTAATAATTACACCCTCTCAGGACTCCACCAGCCGGTTGGAGCCTCAATGGAGTTCTTTTAAACGACTTCCACCCATCGGTTGGAGTCTTTTTAATTAGCCAGTCAGATGAATAGCGTGATCTGGCAAAAAACACGCCCGTCCGGCAGCTGCTTTGTTCTCAGAGAACCCACCTTGACGCATTTTTACTTTTGCGCTACCAACAGGGTCGAAACGTCGACGACTACATATGTCCGCACAACGCTCAGGATCACAGTTTAATTTGCTAATGAATCCTGCGATATATGTGCTAAAATAAAAAGGACAAACATAAATTCTTCTCCCCTCACTTGAATGCATGTTTAATTGTCTTGTATATAGTGCACTTTCAACGTCACCCATCACCACATGTCACTTTTTCACCAACAGTCACTTATTCTTTATTACAATTGAATTTGTAAATTGTGACAGCCATGATTATTTGATATCCATTTCTAAATACAGTATTGAATACTAATATTGGTGTGTGTTATGGTTTAATTATTGGTATATGTTACAAGTAAGATCTTTAACTTGGGCTTTTAACTTTAAAATGTTTTGCAACAAAATCCCGCAGGGAAGAGTGTAATACCGCAACCGGCCTAACTGCCTTCGACTCGAAGCCTGAGGCTTCTTCGCTTCTATGTGGGAAGCACCAGAGATAGTAATAGACATAGTAGGCTCAGGCAAATAATTACTTACTGGCAGACCCAGGGCCATTTTCAACTCCAGGTCCGTCCCTGGTATTGGTGACCTCTTTAAGTGGCCTTTAGTTGATGTCGGCAGAGAGCCATCGTTAGGCCCCCCTTGAGGGCTTGCCTATACCTTCACGGCACTGGTCAACTCCCCCTGTTGCTGACTTATAATGGTGCTTATTGATAACCCCCCTACACTACCGGTGAAGGAGGATTGGGAACTTGGATTTAAAATGACGCTCCCCCCTTGCTCTTGAATAATAGTGGGGATCACAAAGACATTTGAGGTAACGGGGACTAGCTCCGCGGGTCCTGAGAGCGCTCCGACAGTTCCTGGGCGCTCTCTGATAACACTTTAATGCCCCCTTCGCTGACCAGAGTAATAAGCCCCATTTCCCTTTCCTCTTGGACTCAGTATAGGCTCTGCCATAGTCACAGTATTTGTCAAATATCACAGACTAAGGTTTTGCCAAGGACAACAGATTTCCGCACTCACTGTTTTCCTGACAATTCAAATAATTCCAATGGTTCCAACACTTAACTGTTACTTTACTGTTGCCTAAAATGGTAGCTGGAAGCTGGTAGTGCCTCCAGTCAGTTCAGTTCAAAGACTTTATAACGCATTTGGATAAAATGCATAAAAGTACATAGATAAAAACAGTTCAGTGTGTGCAAAAAAGCAGTCCTCAAAAGGATAATTACAGTACAAATACAGGTTTAAAAATGAGTGAAGGTGCTGTTGGCGCAGTGGGGGTCCACATCAACGCCGGATCCTAGAGATTGGATCCAGAGGCTTTGGCATCTCTTAGCAATGGAGCGTCTTTCGCTCCGTGTAGATGGGAAAGGATCGGAGTATGCCGAAATGTGGGCCCCATTCCTGCAGCTTCTTACCAAAGACATGAGGGAGGTGACATGCCCGAAATATCTACAAATATTACAACTCATTCCACTGACGCCGCCAGGTGCCTCTGATAAGTAATGCGAAGGAAACTAGCCCGGGATTGATAGTTAGGAGGAGGAAGAACAGTAGGTCCTGAACTGATGCGGGGGGGGGGGAGATAGGGGGGCTAGGGCGGAGGGAGGTAGGTTTGTTTGTGTTTTTCTTTTTTGTTACAATTTGTTCTCTAAAAGTGGTATCCCAGATAAGTGCCTTATCATCGTGCTAAAGACTGCATATTATCGCGGGGTCGGCCCCTGGGGTGTAGACCTAAACGCTGTGTACTGTCTTTAAGAGTATGCTCTGCCGGCGTCCTGATGTAGGCAGCTAAGCTGTGTAATATGGCTCTTCTACCACGTAATAAAAATGATTGATTCCGAAAAATAAGTGAAGGAATTCATCTTAAGGTAACACTCAAATTATGCAGAGACGTAAGATGCCATCAAAATTTCAATGAGTAGTTATTACAAATTAGATACATAGCAACGGTATAACTCTTCTTGCACTGATATCAGGTCACTTGGCACTTTAACCACTAGATTCTTAAATGTTAAAAGTTGTTTTAAGTTTGATAATTATAAGGATGATGTTCAACCCCCTCAGGCACGAGCACTTTATAGACAATTTAGGATTGGGGTTCTCCCATTGAATGCTATGAAAAGCAATTGGGCGAATGCTACTGTAACCTCGTTGTGCCCATCGTGTGGCTCTAGCCCAGAAACCATAGAACATTTTATCTTCTTCTGTCCCCGCTATGCTAACTCAAGAAAAATAATGGATTATCCTGGCATGTCGTCTGTTGTCATTCTCAAGTCCCGCAGATGCACTACGTGTATTCAGATCAGATACGACAAGGTGGCTTGTGTTTACATTATCAAGATATCTGCTTCATGCCTGGTGGCAGAAGTCTAAGGTGGAAAAATAATATCTCTGGGCACAAGCCTGAAATACGTAGAAAATGTATGCTCTAAGGTTATTTAGAGGGACTGTAGTGCATTACGATGTTTGTGAATTGTCTTGTGAATGCTGGTGCATTTTTAATGTCTATTTTAGGCATTCTAAAGTTTAAAAATTTCTCAGACAAGTAAACAATTTTATTATCTTACTTTCTAATGATGTTTAGAATCATGAAGATGATGTAATTTTAATGTTCTCTTGTTCTTTTTTAATCAAATGAAATATTGTATGTTATGAGATATATTTTTATGTATATGATCATATTATTGATCTAATAAACTTACGACTACTACATAGCAAAGGTCAGCGATCTTTTAAAGAGCGAGGTGCATCAGCATTATGCACAATAAAGACCACTATCACTGAGTTACGAATACACAGAATTGATCATGTCTAAGATTACAAAAGTTTAAGAAAAAATATTAAACAAATAAAAACAATGGTATAGTGGAGTACAAAGTAAGATAATAATACTGGGTCCGATCGACCAAAGCGATAGTGCACAAGCCAAAATTAGGTACGAAATCTGCTCGCCAAGTAGAAAGTAAGAAGTGTACATGTAATAGCTTCCCTAAGGTGGAACTGGTATCGCGCTGGCGGGCTTACGGGTTTTTATGGCAGCCGACAGGAAAGAAGCCAGTGCATAGCAGACAAACGGGGTTTCTTATTGGTAAAATGTAAATAAAGCTAATGCTGGAGAAGAAAGGGTACATTTTTTCAGGAGCGGGATAGTAAAATGTTTTCTCTCTGTTGCATAAAAGGGACAAATAAATTAAATGTGCGAGGTCGATTGGGTCGATTTATCGTCGCAAGGACAGAAGGGTAAGTGGGTTGTCGAAAATAAATTCATTGGATGCCCCAACATGAGCGGTATATAGTTTAAACGGAATCTGGTCAGGATGTATCGGTGCTGTGTGTTCTCTACAAAGGCGAGATAGGAGCAGGGGCCTTGGGGCAACTGAGGTATCCCTTGATACACTTTTACAGATATTTTCCCGCTGCATCTATCCCATCTGTCTGAAGCCATTTTCTTGTTAAAGAGTTGTTTTAATCTAGATTTGGGGACGTATACACAAAGGGTGGGTGTGTTATATAGGTGTTCTAACCCCAGCAACATAAATGTTTGTTTAACATAGGCTAACCATGGAATTTTGTGAGCGTGATCTAGATTCATGATGTTTTTTAAAACTTTTGGCTCAAATCAACGGTACTCCTTTTCCACATTGAGAACCACAGGGATAAAGTGGCCAGCTTGATAACGTCAGTTATAAAGGGCAGGCATGCTTCCTTATGTACATTAAAATTATTGCATGCTGGCGGGACAGACAGTAATCTTTTAATAAATTTATCTTCTATGACGGAGTGCCCCCACATGCGTTGTCCCCCAGATTGCAGCCCCATAAGTGGCGATTGCTGACGATTTGGCCGGGTACATTTTGATCATATCCTGTATTGGCTTGGAGCCCAGTTTTTTTGAAAATCTAAAAATTGCAGTGATGCTTTTGGTCATATGATTCGCTCTAATCTGTACCATCTCCTTCCAGCTTAATTGAGAATCAAAAATCACGCCTAAATAGTTAAAACTTTGAACTTGTTCTATTTTTTCCCCAGCTAGGTGGAATCTCATCGGGTTCTTTTTGGCGCCCCCCCGTCGCCATAATAAAAGTTTTGCTCTTGTTTACCTGGAGATCCAGTTCGGACATAAAGGCCGAGTATTGAGCAATAAGATTTTGGAGGGCCAAAGGGGTCCTTGCCAACAAGTCTGCGTCGTCAGCATAAAGCAGGATTGGAACGGGAAACAACTGTACTTGGGGAGTATCTTTCAAGTTATTGGTCAGTGTCTCATTTAGTTTGTTGGTATAGAGGGCGAATAGGAACGGGGCCAAGATGCACCCTTGTCTGATGCCCCTATCGATTTTGAATGAGGTTGTGCATTTGCCTTGCCTCCGTAGCAGACCATTGCTGTGGTATCAGTATATAAATCTCTTATAAAGTTAATAATCGCAGCCTCCACTCCCATTTCCTCCATAATGTTCCACAGTTTGCTGTGTACCACACAGTCAAAGGCCTTGGACAGGTCCATGAAGGCCATATATACTTGGCCATTTTTAACCAAAGAGTACTTTCCCGCTATGAGTGTCAGGTTGAGGCACTGATCAATGGTACCCCTAACCTGCCTGAATCCATACTGTACTTTAGCAAGGATCTTCTTTTCCGCTACCCAGGTTTCAAGTTTGTTTAGGAGAAGCCTTCCCATGAGTTTAGCGGTGCTGTCAAGTAATGAAATTGGACGATAATTGGTTGGGTTGGAGGCGTCCCCTTTTTTGAAAATAGGAATTATCATGGATTGTTTCCAAGAGGGTAAGGATCCTGACGTGGCTATTGAATTAAAAACCACCGTCAGCAAGGGGGACCAGAGCGGGTTGTTTGTAAGAAAACTATCCATGGGGACCCCATCTGGCCCTGCTGTTTTCAGAGTTGGTGACTGGGACAAAGCGAGCTGTATTTCCTCGAGATTGAAGGAGTGGGGAGTTTTGTCCTTAATATGAGGGCAGTCCTCTAGTAGGTGCGACTCTCCTGGTTTTTGGAAAATATCCTGGAAGTACCTTATCCAAGAATCTTAGTCAATATGAACATCCAGAGAGGGCCCACCATTATCTGCCAAAAAGGGCAAATTAATCACTGACCAGAATGCTTTGCTATCGTGGAGAGAAGATGTTCCCTTTAAGTTTTCCCACGCCTCGAATTTAAGCTGCCTCAGCCTATTTTCCCTTGCCACTTTCTAAAGGTTCCTCAGAGTGCGGATGTAATCTTTATCTATGGGCCGGGTTTTTAAAGCTTTACATAGATTCGATGAGGCTACTGAACAGTTCTTATCGAACCAGCGATGCTGTGGGGTATCTCTTACGGGTATCGGTCGTGTTAGCTTTGATTTGATATTAGTTAACATATTACCAAATGCTTTGATCACCTGTGTGGTGTTTAGCTGTGGGTTTAAACGGAGTAGAATCTCCTCGTAGTTTGACGCTATAAGGTTTGTGAGGAGTTGTGTCTCATCTATTTTGCCCCATTTTAGTACAAAGCCGTTTTTGCTTGCTAAAATCGGTTTAGGCGCCACTATGTCATTACTTTTTCTGGGTACGTTCCATATTAATGCGCCTCAGAGCATAGCATAGCATGCCTATATTTTAATAATGCTAGAACTTAGAGTATTGGAGGAAATTATATAATCAATTGCAGAGGAGGATTCTGGGCTTTGAAAGGTAGGGACTAAATGCTACATGTCTGGATCGATTTTGTTGCAGAGCTCGAGTTGCCATGTGATCAATAAACTATTAAAAGCGTTTCCATGGGGATTGTGATTATAGTGGGTAATAGGAACCTCCCCATGGTCTACGATCCTACATAAGTTCGCTTCTCGTCTTGGACATACTTTTGAGTTAAAATCTCCCACCCAGATGATATGTGCAGGTTTTGGGTGATTCTCAGGTACGCCCTCTAGGGTGTTACCTAAATGCTCAACTATCGCCTCAGGGTTAGAAAAATTACTGTTATCATAGTTTACTAGCATTACGTCCCACGTATCGTAGCCTTTAATTACTAGAATGTGAAACAAGGGTGAATCATTTACAAAATTTACTGTTGCCTAAAATGGTAGCTGGTAGCACCTCCAGTCAGTACGCTAGTACAACCCTGGTAGAAATAAGGTCACTCAGGGAAGCAGTACTGATAGAAACTAGCAATAACAGCAAGAATGCCAGAACCAGCAATGAATAGGTAGTAAGTCCAAAGTAAAAGGGGTGGTACAGGCTGTGTCCCGCAAGCAGAAGCCACACCTACTCTCTATGGAGGCTGCCTCCGCACCACGAGCTACAAGCGCTGTGGTGCCTAATGCCCCCTCCCCCCCACAGCCCTGCCACCAACACAAGCTTTGATGAACTCCTTATAGGTTACTCCTTATAGGGACGCAGGAGGAGAGAGGGAGTGCATTGCGCACTGCAACAGGAGCACCACAGGCTCAATGGGCTCCTTAACTCAACCTCCTTTCGGTGGCTCTAGTGCAGCGTGCACACGTGCTCACATCGACATCTGCCTCTCTGCGATGATGCAGTGGTACCTTTCACTGCCACCAAGGTTTCCTCCGCCAAGATGCCTGCAGCCGTCAGCGGGGGGTCTCCGCGAGGGGGAAAAACACAAGGGACTGCTGGGGCACCCCCTGTGCAGCTCAGTATCCTCCAGTCCACCAACCACTGCCTTGCATGGCCTCGCTCCGCCTCTCCCGCCAAAGCATCAGTGCCTCTCAATGCCTCAGCGCGTCTCAATGGATGACTCTCCCAGAATCTCAATTGATGGCTCTCCTCTCAATGGATGATCTGTTCCATTTTACAAAGTTGGCAACTAGTGTATTTGTTCAGGTGAACCACTTTGTGGACCGCCCTTAAAAACCCATCCTTCCTCCTTTCTCCAACACGGAGAAGTAAAAGTGAACTCAACAAAAATAGAACTTTATCTCTAAAAACATAAGCCATAGTATTCCAACCAAGATTATGGTGCGGTTGCACATCGCCTCGCCTCAAATTGGTCCAAAGACTGCATCCCTCTTGATGCGAATTAAAGTTGGGTCCCCTTTCATCCTGGTGGTGAAATCTGTTCATTGAAGGAACTCTTTTAAGTTGTGACCCCTTGGTCATCGAGGATGGAGTGCTGATTCTATTATGGCGCTGCCCATGCTGAGTGCTTTCAGGGTGGATCCAGTTACTATGAGCCTCTGAAGTTAGTCAGGGCCCAGAAGAGACACTCATAAGGTAAATAGCGTTCATGCCTAGAAATGGCCCTTTGGTCAAACAAGTCCCTGGTCTCACATGGGGTCTCTGACAGACAAAATATATCCTAAAAGTCTGATATATGCATATTGGGCCATGCTCATGTAGAGGTTGTGGGAGTGATGAAAGGGGTTTGATTGATGAAGCCTGTTGGAGACAGCAGACACAGTTACTCAGTGATCTGGCCCATAGGGCTGATAAAACAAAAGCAATCGAACAATATTTTAATGCCAATACGGAGTCAGACACTTCCCCAGCAACCAAGTGGGATACCTAGAAGGACACAATAAGGGATACAGCTATTGCTAGCAGTGCTAGGATAACATAGGAAAGAAGATAATTGGAAAATAAACTGATTAGGGAATTGCAAGACATGGGAAATTGGGAAAAGCAGAATCCCATGCAAGAAAATGGATGTCAGTGAAAAATGGTCAAGGGACAGTTGAATGTCCTTCGAACAAAAACGAAGAAGACACAGTTCTAAAATTAGGCCAAATTATTTATCCGGGCAACACGAGAGCAAGAGAAACAGAAGTCATTTTGTGAACGTTTTAAAGACCTATACAGAAAAGGGATGGAGGATCAGAACAAAGTAAAGGAATATTTAGAAAGCGGTCATTTCATTATTCTCAAGCAATGCTGTTTAGGGTCTGGGGAAGCCCACAGATATAGCAGATGTGCAAGAGACTCTGAACGCAATGAGCCCAAACAAAACACCTGAAACTAATGTTTCCCTTTCTGTTCTATAACACTTTGGCTGCACTTTTCAATACATTTGCTACTTCTTGAGACATTACTCTCTCAATGTGGGCAGGAGACAGGCCTATTGCCCTGCTTAACCATGATGCCAAGATATGCTAAAGTGCTGCCAAACAGACTGGACAACCTGTTGCCCTTCCAGATCGATCTACATCTGGTGAGGCTCAAGAAACATAGGCAAAAGAGAGAAAATGTAAAGAAAATCACACATTCCAGAGGAAAAAGTTAACAGGAAGAAAATCTAAGCTTTGCTTGTATCCCTGAATGCTGAAAAAGCATTTGACTGAGTGAGCTAGGAGTTTCTAGAGGTAGGACTAGATAGAGTGTGTCTAGCAGCATGAATAATGGGAAGGATTAAGGCGAGTTACAGGTGCTACAGTGCTACATTTTGGGGTAAATGTTCTTAGATTCCCAAGGTTTTCGCGTCAGAGGATTACCTGGTAGAAGTGCAATCTATCTCCATTGCTATTTTTATTTGTGATAGTGTCCCTAGCGCTAACACTTCAATCACATCCTGAGTTACAGGATGTGATTTGTTTGTTATTGTCTCATCTGAGTGTATCCTCTTTGTTGACACAAGAAACACACGCATAAGTGGTCGACAAAGAGTGTGACGATGACTCAGGATGCTGCAATCAAAGAAAAAACATAAAGAACTGTAGAGGACGAAGAGGTAAATCAAAATAATTAATGAAAGTTGACAAAACAAGCCACTTAAATTTTTCAAAAGGAAACTGGAAGATTTGAAAATATTGAAAAAGAAGCGTTCCAATTCGTTTGCAAATGGCCAATTCTGGTAAGTCCCACCCAACTGGAGACTTTTTAAGATGCAGATGGAGTTATGTTTGGTGATAAGAGCTCAAAAGAACACGTTACTTACCTTCAGTAACACCTTATCTAGTAGAAACTCTATCTAGCCGCAGATTCCTTACCATAGAATATTTCCCCAGTGTCAGACTGGATCAGGAAAGTTTTCTGAGCAGTTCCCTTACCTGCCAGTATGTGGCATCGTTCAGCTTCGCGTGGCATTGTCGGCAGCATCCGTACAGGAAGTGACGTGTGTGGTGCCTATATGGGCCCCCACCCCTGTGCTCTGACTTAAGTTTCAAGATAAATTTCCACACTAGGAGCACTGGGCCAACTGAGGTATTGTGACCAGAGTGCCCAAATAAGGTCCTCAAATATCTCTTATAACGGAAACCACAATTCGCAGAGCAGGGAGGATGGAAGGGTTTGTAAGGAATCTGCGGCTAGATTGAGTCTCTACTAGTTAAGGCATTACCAAATGTTAAGTAACTTGTTCATCTGATAGAGACTTCTAACCACAGATTCCTTACCTTAGAATAGATACCAAACCAATATCTCCCTGGAGATGGGTCTGTGGACTGTTCACACTAAAAAGTTCTGGAGGACTGAACGGTCAAAATACCCACTACACTGGACCTGATTGTCTTGGCAGTAGTATTTGGCAAACGTGTGCAGTAATGCCCACCTAGCTGCCTGACAAATGTCCAGGACTTGGCCTAAGAAGAGCCCGCAAACCCTCAAGACACTTCATGAATTTTAATCACCAAAAATTGATGAAGTTCTGGCTGTCTCTTTAATAAATGTGTCCAACTCTTTCTATTGAAGCTTTGAAGGTGCTGCTCCCTTTCATATCTTCATAAATTGGTGCATTGGATTTTCGGCAATGGTAAGAATTTAAACCAAATTTCGAAACAAACCCAAACTGTCGAACTCCTTGCACCTGAAAATGACTGGTATCGACGTGGGCGTCAATGCCGTCATCAACAGATATCGGAAACAAGTACACCCTTCGCACATTTCTCATTGTGAGAAATAGATCAGATTTTTGTAAAATTATATTGATATTCAATAACAAATGTACTCTGAGTTTGGAAAGTGGAGCACTCCTTGTTTGTTTTGAATACTAATCAAAATATAATCTTAGCTTTAACTTAGCGTGCTACAGTGGTGGACATGCTGTCTGACATGTCAACATTACTGTACGAACATACCGCAAATATTTAAACTTGACCAATGTGCACTGTTGCTGTGGGCCAATGCTGCCAATTTAACATCTAACACCACTTTATTCAACTTAAATGTGTATATTATAAACAAATCTTCATTAGAATATACAAAAACTCTAACAAAGCAAGAATTTTTTACAAAAGAAATTCCAACATGATTTATTCTGTTTTTTGACACAGAAAGTACATTTCTTCTGGGAAATCTATCACATTTCTCTGTTGAACATCCAAGCCCAATGCATTTCGGGCCAGGCGGCACTTCTTCGGGGGCTAAAATCTACAAATGACAGAAAGAATAACAGAAAAAATAACATGAAAACAATGTGCAGGGAGTATCAGTCTCCTTCCAATCAATTTCCTACTGCCTAGTTTGGTAAACACAATATATAGACATCTTATTAGAAGTGAAAATCTTGGTGTATCCGTATCCTACTGTGCCTGTCATTACTGTCGTGCATGCGCAATTTATGTGCTCTATTAGAAACTGTCCTTGTGATCTAGTATGAACTGTGAGTGATGTTGCCATTATATAGTGGTAGATGTGGTTCTTTTAAAGTGAAACCTCCAATTGCAGAACCCGCAGAACCCTATCACCACATTGGTGATGCCAATACATGCAAACCTCACGCATGTGAGAAAAACCAACAATACTGATGCTCCAAGTAGACGATATGCCAAATTATAAACTTACTGATAGGTTCTCCTATATCAATCTGTAATAAATGAATCAACAGGTTGTTCAAACATACTGCTGCCTTTAATGTCACCTGGCTAGATACATGTGAACAACATAAACGTACTGACCTGAATTGTAGCGAACGCGCCTCTCTTGAAATGCAGTAGATGTAAATAACTTGATCTGTAAAACATAAAAACGCGCAACCACACCATGACTAAGTACTCACGGGAACCGAGGTAACTATAGTCTCAACCATCTATAATCCTATCTGTGCATGCTCACCTGGATCTCACGGGTGAAAAAACGCTCGATGCTATACACAAACGGCTTGAGTTTGGCGTGTGCGACGCGCTCGTAACTCATAAAGAACTACACCAATTCAATTAAACAAACGACGGACTCGGGAGCGAGGAAGCTCTCACAGCATGTAAACATGATCGCCATCTTTGAATAAAGATAAATGAAAGAAGAAAATGTTGGAATGAGAAGTGTATGAAGCGACTACAGTGTCATGGACAGAGCCATCGAGGGTAGGTGTACTGCAAGCTAATGGGTCGCGTGACTCTTCACCTGAAACTCATGAACGAAAAAACGCTCAATGTTTGTCACGAACAGCTGGAATGCAACGAATAAGACACGCTCATCACGCAAAATGAGCGGCATAAATTTCATGAAATTAACGACGGACTCAGGAAAACGTAGTTTCATATTCAAATGAAGAAAAGACGGAATGTGATACAATAAATGAAAATCTATGAGGAGAACACTATATCGTTACAAAACCAATCGTGAGTGGATACTCCACAAACTATTGTAACATGTGAACAGCATAATCGAACTACTAGCAGCGCCGAAATAAAAAACAATGGTTTTCTACCCAGTCCTGCCACATCATACACGAACAATAATCCAAACTCATGTTCATCATGATCTCTTGAGGTTGTAGGAGGTAATGTCCTATGTAAAAGTTAGTAGTCGTGAATGGTCGGCATGCACGTCATCCTGTTTTGTGTTGGGACACAAATGCAAAAAAAGCATGAAAAAATAATTACATTAAAAAATTGCCCCTGCCTCATCTCCACTAAAGCTAGGTGGTGCGCAAAAGTTTGTCAGTCTGTAAATTGGGTCGTGGTTCTAAAATGTTTGGGAAGCATTGGTCTAGGGGATTGGCACAGAGTTTGATACAAAACAAGATTTTTCAAGTGGTGTGTGAGGAAATGAGGTGTATTATATGGTGTGGTTGTGCAACCTTACCGTGTAATATACTTACTAACCCCTTTGGGTCCAGTAGGTTTCGTTTGTAAAACCCTCAGCTCAACCGTGGGTAGCTGTGGCACTGAGCAGCAAGGCTTACACAGAGGAACAAGTGTTAAGCATTTAAACAGCACCAAAACAACTGAAGAAGAAATCAACACAACACTCAAGAAATCCGACACCAATTTATAAAAATAGACTGTATTTTTATAAGAATGTAGACACTAGAACACAAAAGAACCACCAGATGGTTCCGGAGATATAGAATTTACAAGCAATAATAAATCAAAGCAATTTCACTCAACCACAAACAAGCCTTGACAAAGTCAACGAAATGGACTCTTAGAAACTTTTTCAAAGAAAACTTATATAAGTGTCAATGCGGTTGGTTAGAGGTACTTGGAGCGACCAACTCCAGCAGGGATCTAGTCAGGGGTACCAGCAAGATCCTCAAGAACAGTTACCTTCACAGGGGAGCAGGTCTATCAGCAGTTCTAGGCACTTTATCTGTGTTGTAAAGGATTCCTGTGGAGTGGTCCTGATGCAAGGGATGAAGGATGCTGAAGATGCTACAATGATTCTGTGCATGAGATGCGGTCAATGGAGGTCTTCCTGCCAGGATTCTTTGGTCCACGAAGATGGTGAGCGGGTTCTAGTTGCAGGATCGATGTCCCACAAAGTCCACTCTGGTCTGCCTGAAGTCCAGTTGCCACTGGACTACCAGTCACCCGTTGTCGCGGTCACAGGCCAATCCTTCCTAGGTCAATAACTTCCCTTCTGAGGGTCCCAGCAACTCTACGACAGCACTCCAGGGCTGAGGAAACTCAGGTGCAACTCTGTGTGTCGGGTCTTGGTCCTTTGTGCTGCACGGCAGCAGTGGTAGCGACTTGAAGATTTTGGGTATCAACTTGCGCCAGCAGGCTTCTTCCGCTGTTCCTTTGCTGCGAACATGAGGCCAGTCAGCTGGCCCTTGGAGTTCTCTTGGTTTGACTGGGTTCTTGGAGGCAACTTCTCCTCAAGCAGGACATGGCA
Source organism: Calotriton arnoldi (assembly GCA_963921515.1). Taxonomy (NCBI): domain Eukaryota; kingdom Metazoa; phylum Chordata; class Amphibia; order Caudata; family Salamandridae; genus Calotriton; species Calotriton arnoldi. The sequence continues at coordinate 467,246 of CAWUFW010007341.1, forward strand.
GGCACAGTCCCGCTCTTCGCTAGCCAGCGGGTGCAGTCTCTCATTGCTGGTCCCTCGTGCAGCAGGGCAATTCTTCTTCGGTCCTTCTTCCGAGTCAGTCAAGATCTGAGGTCTGGGTACCAGGGTTGCGCGCCCTTTATGCTTGGAAAGTGTTCTCGGGGCAGGATGCGGATTGTAGCCAATGGACTACCAGGTTCTCTCCCATCTGGTGACCACTTCCTGTGGAGTGAGGCATCTGGCTACACCATTCTGCCCACTCCCAAAATGGGGAGACCTCCCTCCCAAGCCTACTCCCAGGGTGTGGCTACCTCAGGGCTACACGCCCCTTGGGAAACTGGTTTGGTTACTGGTTTCCATGCTCTGCTCCCGTGCCAGCCTGTCTACTTCAACAATTGGGCAGCCATTCCCCCTGGTGCTACACATCTGCCCTTCAAAGATGTTTTTACCTCTGAAGCCTGCCTTTTGTGGTTAACACCCAAGTGGTTTCCTGGAGGAGGGAGGTGACACCCCTGGCACGCAATCCCTCATTTTTCTCCTTCCTGAGAATCATTAGCACGTCTCTCCAGGAGGGCAGAAGGGTATCTCGTGGAGCAGGCTCCATGTGTGCCTGGTAAGGCACAGGAGTTTTAAGGGAAAGCTTTGCTAAAGCTGCACACTGCTGCTAGTTACATTAATTTCGACTTTGAGATACAACTCAGGCTTAATGTAACGAGTTGTTTGATACCTTCGAGTGCCCACTTTGGTCGCACCGTTCAGGAGTTAGCAAAACTAAAGGGCCAGCATGTAACACTGTACTTGCCAATTAGACGACCAATTTGTCCACAGTAAAAACTGTTGTTTTGCGTTTTACTGCAAGGACAAGTACATGTCCTACCTGTGTCATATGTTGGACCCTGCCTTTAGGGCTCAGTAGGTCTGCCAGAAGAGTGACGTACACACATGTACCGGCGGAGTGGTGACTTTGCCATTGCTTTCAATGGCAAAGTCGGGCTAGAAGGGCAGGACTGCTTTACCAGTCTGCAGTGGCAGATTGGGGGACTTGTTTTCTTTGGAGGACCTGCAGGGTAACACAGTTAGTGCTACAGGCCCTAGGGTACCCCTTTAACTTATATGCCCTAGGAAGCATGGTACCACTTACTAGGGGCTTACAGATAGGTTGGGCATTTCCAATTGGGTCTAGCCAATTCGACGTACACTTTTAAGGTCAGGGCACTGGCACTGCGGTCTGGATAGCAGGCCTCAGTCCACTCTCAGAGTTGAACACTGGCAGCATCAATAGAAACACTTGGGGGTGACCACACAAAAAGAGACATTTCCTTTCAGGCATTGAGATGCATAGCTAATACGGTGACACGAGACATGACAAGGATATAATGGAGGTATACTCACGGTCAGCATCAAACACATGATGATCGCTTCCCCAGTAGTCAAACCAGCCTGTCCAGTACTCCATCACCATCTTTGGCAAAGTTCCCTGGGTGAAAACATGCAAAGGAGAGAGCTGAATGACTGAACTAAAGAGAACAAGGTAAACAGTGCCAACAGTGTTGGGATAAAGAAAATAGTTGCCACACATTTAATATGGAAGAGTTATCATTAGGCTTCGCAATCAGCAGGGAAGAGTGACTAGTTCAGCTATCCTTGAAAGAGAACAGTGACTATAGCATCGGAAATTCAGAGGAAAGAGTGACCAACCCAGAGGGTACATATACACAGAAGACAGGGGAGAGAGGAGTTGAGAATTACTAATATATCCTCCCTGAGAAATACATCTCAAACACACACACACGAAGAATAGTAAGCTATGATCACTTTTAAGTTGTCTTACTCTGAGGAAAAATAATTATTTTTTTGAAAAAATAGCCACCACCCACAATGTGTGGCATTCTTCATCATCAGACTCTCCAACCCAAAATTGTGTTTGTCAGATGGGCTCGACCACACAAGTGGGAGCACATTGTATGTTATTTATCTTTTGTGGGATCTGAGTATGGAAGTGTTTTGGGGGGTTATAATTCCCTTGGAAAACAAAATCAAGGATTTATTGTTGTTTTTTTATAACTTTCACCAGGCAAGGTTAATATCTTACATACATATGGCTGGAGAATTCATCCTATTGAGTCGACATGTTTCAGCCTTCACTACTGCCCACAGGGTCGCAAGGCCTTCTTCAGTAATGTAGGATGCCTACTGATTTCTATGTAGCTGTTGATACATTTTTAAGTCTAGCCAGCCCATACAAAACATGCAGTGATAATGACAAAACAAACATAAAAATATGCCCGATACTTGCTTTGTATTTGCATACATTTTTAATCCCGAATTGCGGGGGATACTGGCTTCATAGGAATTGAGAGAACCTCTTCCTGTAGTCACAGTCGTATGTGATTTCACAGAAAAACAATTTGATTGAATACAATTACTGAGAAACCATTTCATCGAAACTGTTTAATGGAAATTTTAAGAATAAATGGCATTTACCTTTTCATAGAAACCAATTCATAGAATGTCTTTTCTGGTCAAAATTGGCTTTAGAATGCTCATTTTTTAAGTGCAAATACAATGGTTCCAGGTTTTAATTTCAGAAACAGTTTTGTCAGAGATATTTATTTCAGTGTTTTATTATTTCACATTTATATCATATACATTGTCAAACAATTACTTCAGATGTTTTTCATTTCCTGACCTATCACCACCCGTTAACACCATCCATCGCGGACCCCTCACAACCCCTAAACACCATCAATCCCTGTTCCCTAAAACTAATCAACACACCTAAACTACACTCATCCTTGAAGCCTAAAAGCCCTTTCTACCCCAAAAATCCACCATTCCTAAACCATAAAATCACTCACTACCCCTAACTCCACCCATTCCTGAACTCTAAAAATCCCTTCTTACGGCAAAGCCCCACCCATCCCAGACCCCTTAAAACACCTCAGCACACCCAAACTCCACCCATTCCTTAACCCTAAAAAACCCTTTATACGGCTACACTACACCCATCCCATACCCCTTAAACCACCTGAGGACACCCAACTCTACCCATCCCTGAAACCTAAAAAACCCTCACTGCCCGTAAACACCAGCCATCCATGACCCATAAGAACTCTTCATCACTCTAAAATACTCATCCCTGAACCCTAAAAAACACTTTCTACATCTAAACTCTACCCATCCCATAATCCTTAAAAACCCTCACCACCCTAAACTCCACCCCATTCTATACCTTAAAAACTCTTCACCACTCCAAACACTACCCATAATTGAACCCTAAAAACCCTCACCAGCCCTAAACTCTGCCAATCCATGAAACCTAAAACCCCTCAACACCCATCCCAGAAATCTAAAAACACCTCACACACCTAAACACCACTGATTCATGAACCCTAAAAACCCCTCACCTCCTCTACACTCTACCCATCTCTGGCCCCTAAAAAACCCTTTCTATGCACACACTCCAATTATTCCTGATCGCTAAAAACTCCACATCACCCTAAACATTACCCATTCCTGAACCCAAAACCCCATAGTGGAACTAAACTCCACCCAAGTTTAATGTAATTTTGGATGTTACCTTAAAATGATCTTTCCTTTAAAATCATTTCTTTAATTTTATTTGTATTTCCTTAAAATTAGTTTTCCATGATTTTGTTCCTCCAATGTGGTTTCTCAGTTTTCGTTTTCCTTTAATTCTCACACACATCACATATCACACATTAGTCAAGGAAACAATGTCTCTGAGGCGTGCCTCTTTAAAAAAACAAATAAATCATAGTTTTTTTTTATCCAAGGCAACTTTTTTTCACAACAGATCTTATTGTTGACAGGCAATATGAGCCCAGGAGAGGCCAGGGCAATACATCATATACACGGGATGGCATTGTTAAAGATGTCAACATTTTACAATAAGTTCGTTGAAGGATAAAAGATACATAGGACTGAGTCAAACAAAAAGAAATATCATAAACCAAGAACAACAGTGTCACAGCGTACATACACGCATATGAGCAATGAATCAGGGTGTGCATACCCAGCTGTTGATTGTCAAGGCAGTATATGTAATCAAAAAGGACTAGCCTATTGTGACTGTTTTAAGACTCAGGACTGTATGAAGAAGGGGAAAAAACATATAGTTTTTGTAAAGCCCTCACCCACCAACCTAGTTGGTGGCATGCGTCATCATCGGGCCCACCCAGTGACGCCGAATGTGTCCCGGGTGTGCTACAACGCCTGTGTTACAGCGGAGCTGGTATATTGCTGAGTGTGCACTGTGAGTGATGTGAATGTGAAAAGTTAAAAAACTATACAGGGGTCCCAGTGCCCAAGGGGGCTTATAATTTAATATCTGGGCCACTGTTAGTGTTTAAAAACAAGGCATAGGATGCTTAGTGGAGCAAATTTAGGAACTCCTACATCCGGGTTTTTGGTCTACATGTTTCAGCCAGGCCTATCGTTAATACTGGCTTTCCTCAGTAACCGAATAGTATGTGTAAGTGCGTCTTACACTGTAAGTGAGTATGTGATAAAATGTGTTGCACGCGCTAAGGTGCCTTATGAATGGGAGGGGGATTCCCTCTCCAAGCAATTACTGGACGTACAACATATAAGACAAACAAACATACAGAAGAGAGTGTGAGCATTGTTGCATAAGTCACATTTATACACATTTGCCGGCGATAAAGTGCATAACTGGCGAAAAAACGCGGCAAAAGTGGAACCGTACTGGTGGTGCGGTTTGAGTGAATTAACGTACTATGCGCTAGAACGTGTCAAGGCAGGTCATCGGCACAGGAGGCCAGGGGGGAGAGGTTCAAGACATATACCCCGATAATCGGCCCATCGCTTCCATATTTTGGAATGTTTCTGGGGGCATCCCCGCGCCTTAAAGATCGGAAGTTCCAGCCCCATGGAGAAATCAAGGCCTCTCTTCCATGCCCCAACAGAGGGCGGGGAGGTCGCCTTCCAAGTCATGGCAATATCGCGCTTAGCTAAGGTAAGCCCCAGAAATAGCAGGTGCCTTTTGTACCTATTACCTCCAATCCTGTCAGTAATTTGGAGCATAATTAGGCGCGTACACCGTGGAACATCCCACCCCAAGACCTCAGCACCCCACAATCCAAGGCACCTTTAACTCCCCAACACACAGCCCAGTCTCAAATCCCAGCAAAAATAAATAACATACAAAGAGCTCCCACTAGTGTGGTCGAACCAATCACAACAAACATTATGTCGGGATGTAGAGCTCGATGACGAATAATGCTAACCTGCAGGGTAGCGAAGGATAAGTGGTATGAACATGGTGGGAACTGTTTCACTCAAAACAATAAGTGCCAGCCAGTCCAACAGTGGGGGACTGAAATGTCGATCAGCATTATTTTTATTTGACGAACTACTATGACAGTGGCATATTTGTTTTCTCAGTGCATGGGGAGCATTATATATGTTTTTTTCTGTCTGCCACATTTATGCTGTGCTTTGGTCGTGTACAGGAAAAAGTCTTCTGCTATGGTTTTGGGAAGTTCCAGCCTAAAAAGTGTTCAGGTGATCTGTACGAAATATTGAGAAACATTGTCATGTGAAAAAGGTTAGCGTTTGCCATGTTAACCTTTGTTTGATCTGTGCCCATAATTAATACATTTAAAGACTATGGGCCAGATGCACAAGTTACTAACTTGTGTAACGATATATCTGTAAGAGACAGTAGTTAGTGACAGATTCCTTACCTTAGAATATCCCCAGGCGTCAGGCTGGATCCGGAAAGTTTTTGCATAGCAGTACCCTTGCGCGTCGGTAGGCGGCGTCGTGCGGCTCCGCGTCCGTCGTCGGCGTCGTGATCGCCGGGATGACGTCGTGGGCAGTACTTAGACGCCGCCCCTGCGCGCTGACGTCAGTTCTGTACACGACTTTCCGCGCCAGGAACGCAGAGCCATGCAAGAAGCTGACATAGGTGTCTGAAAAATACTAGGGCCCTGAAAGGGATGTCCTTAACCCTAGAAATCAGTTCGCAGAACGGGGAGGATGGGTGGGGCGGTAGGAATCTGTCACTAACTACTGTCTCTTACAGATATATCGTTACACAAGTTAGTAACTTGTGCATCTGAAAGAGACACGTTAGTGACAGATTCCTTACCTTAGAATAGATACCCCAGCAATACCAACCCCGGTGGTGGGTCTGCGAACAAAGATCAGACAAGGAAGTCCTGGAGGACAGAACGGCCAAAGAAGCCGTCCCTCCGGACCTGACTGTCAAGGCAGTAATGCTTTGTAAACGTGTGCAGCGAGGCCCACGTAGCTGCCTGACAGATAACCGGCAGCGGAACACCGCGGCCCAAAGCCGTGGTAGCAGCCGTTGCCCTGGTGGAATGGGCACGCAGCCCAACAGGAGGCTCCTTCTTAGCCAAAGAATAGCAGGTCTTGATGCACAAGGTAACCCAGCGGGAGATGGTTCGTTTGTGCACCGCCCGACCTTTTTGGCGCCCACGTAGCCAACAAAGAGCTGGTCATCCACCCGGAAGTGTTTTGTGCGGTCGATATAGAAGGAGAGCGCACGTTTTGGGTCCAGACGGTGGAGCCTCTCTTCCTCTCTGGAAGGATGCGGAGGCGGAAAGAAGGTAGGCAAAGTGATGGTCTGCCCAATGTGGAAGGCAGTAACCACCTTTGGCAAGAAGGACGGACGCGTCCTAAGAACAACCTTGTCTGGATGGACAGACAGAAAGGGAGGTTTGCAGGATAGAGCCTGGAGCTCACTCACCCGCCGAGCGGAGGTGATGGCCACCAGAAAGGCTGTGTCCAGAGTTAGAAGACGAAGAGGACAGTTATGTAGAGGCTCAAAGGGAGCGCACATTAAAAAGGTAAGAACCAAGTTCAAGTCCCACTGAGGCATCACAAACGGAACAGGAGGGAAGAGGTGTGTAATGCCTTTTAAGAACCTGTTAACAACAGGGGACTTGAATAGGGAGGGCTGATCAGGGAGCCTGAGGAAGGCCGAGATAGCACAAAGATAACCCTTGATGGTACCCAGGGCAGAACCCTGTTGGGCCAGAGAAAGAAGGAACAGAAGGACCTCAGAAAGAGGGGCAGAAAGGGGATTCACAGCCTTTGCTGTGCACCATGCCACAAATTTGTTCCACCTGCAGGCGTATACCACCTTAGTGGAGGGACGCCTGGCTGCCAGAATCACATCACAAACTTCGGGAGGCAAGTCGAAAGGAATCAACTGCCGCCGCTCAATCTCCACGCAAGCAGGTGTAGACTGGAAAAGGTTCGGGTGGAGGACCGTCCCCTGCTGCTGCGACAGAAGATCCTCCCGAAGAGGCAGACGGATCGGGGGATCTACGCTCATACTGAGTAGCTCGGGATACCAAACTCTTCGAGCCCAGTCCGGAGCCACAAGGATGACTTGGGCCCGGTCGTGCCGAATCTTCTTCAACACTCTGGGTAGAAGTGGTATAGGCGGAAAGGCGAACAACAGACCGCAACTCCACTCGCGACGAAAAGCGTCGCCGAGCGAGTGCCGCCTTGGAAATTCCAACGCGCAGAACTGATGACATTGCGCGTTCTCTTCGGTGGCGAATAGATCTAACCAAGGCTCTCCCCATTGTAGAAAGAGTCCTTGCGCCACTTCCGAGTGAAGACGCCATTTGTGATCCATCATGCACCTGCGGCTGAGGTTCGTCCGCCCTGGCGTTCAGGGAACCTGCCAGGTGTTGAACCATCAGGAACATGCCCTGATGTTCCAGCCATGTCCAGAGGCGCAGAGCCTCCTGACAGAGGGTCCACGACCCCACCCCGCCCTGTTTGTTGCAGTACCACATGGCGGTGGTGTTGTCTGTGAACACCTGCACAACCTTCCCTTTGACAGAGGGAAGGAATGCCTTGAGTGCAAGTCGGATCGCCCGGAGCTCCAGAAGGTTGATATGGAGCCGGGACTCCGCCCGGAGACCAGAGGCCTCTGATCTCCGCCTCTCCCATGTGACCGCCCCATCCCAGAAGGGACGCGTCCGTCACAACTGTGTGCTCTGGCTGGGGAAGGGAGAGGGATCTGCCCATGACCCATGGCCGGTTCGAGAGCCACCACTGCAACTGTTTTGCAGTCCCCTCCGAGATCTGGACGTGATCGGACAGGTTGCCCTGGTGCTGCGCCCACTGGAACTTCAGGTCCCACTGCAGAGCCCGCATATGCCATCTGGCATGATTGACCAGCAGGATGCAGGAGGCCATGAGGCCCAGCAGCCTCAGGGTCATCCGTACCGAAACCCAGGATAAAGGCTGAAAGATCGGAATCATAGCCTGAATATCCCGGACTCGCCGTTCGGGAGGATAGGCCCGAAACTGCGTCGTGTCCAGAACTGCTCCGATGAAAAGGAGCTGTGGAGAAGGAATCAGATGCGACTTCGGCACATTGATGGAGAACCCCAGCGAGTGCAGGAGTTCGGCCGTAGTCTGGAGGTGGGAGACGACTGCCTGGGACGAGCCCGCCTTCAGCAGCCAGTCGTCGAGGTAGGGGAAGACTGAAACCCCTGCCCGGCGCAGCTGAGCTGCGACCACCGCCATCACTTTCGTGAACACCCGAGGGGCACTGGTAAGGCCAAAGGGGAGCACGGTGAACTGAAAATGCTCGAGGCCTACCGTGAACCGTAGGTAACGCCGGTGGGCCGGCAGGACGAGGATGTGGAAATAGGCGTCCTGCAAGTCCAACGCTACCAACCAGTCTCCAGGGTCGAGGGCAGTCAAGACCTGAGCTAGGGTGAGCATCTTGAACTTCTCCTTCCGGAGGAAGCGATTGACGTTCCGGAGGTCCAAGATAGGACGCATGTCCTCCTTGTCCTTTTTGGGCACCAGGAAGTAGTGGGAGTAGCAACCACGTCCTACTTCTGGGGTCGGAACATGCTCGATGGCCCTCTTGGCCAAGAGGGCCGTGACTTCCTTCTGCAGAAGTACCAAGTGATCCCCTGACATGCGGTGGAATTGAGGTGGCATGGCTGGGGGGTGGTCTCGAAGGGGAGGGAGTAGCCCCTTCGGACAATGTCCAAGACCCACCTGTCCGAGGTGATGGGACGCCAGTGGTGAAGGTGATGGCGGACCCTGCCCCTACTGGCGTGCTGTGCACCTGAAAGGAGGGACTAGGAGGGCTTGGAGGCCGCGGACGGGTTGGAGGTGGTGGCCTGACCCGCACGCTGGTTGCCCGAACCGCCACGGCGGTATCCACGTCCTCGGCCACGCGAAGACGCCTGCTGCGCGGGCCGGTGGCTGGGCTGCTGACGTGACTGGGCGCCCCTTCCGTGGCCACGATAGGGGCGAAAAGCAGAAGTTAGCGGAGGGCGTGCAGTAGAAAGGCCCAGGGACTTGGCAGTAGCCCGTGAGTCCTTAAAACGCTCCAACGCATGGTCTGCTTTGGAACCAAAAAGACCGACTCCATCAAAGGGCATGTCCATGAGTGTATTCTGGACATCACCCGAAAAACCAGTGGTTCTCAGCCAGGCGTGGCGACGTAGCGCCACCGTCGTTGCAATAGATCTGCCCAGCGAGTCGGCGGTATCAAGGCCACAACGTATGGTGTATTTGGCCGCATCCCTACCTTCCGCAATGGCGCGGGTAAGCAGTGTCTGGACCTCCTCAGAACACTGGGGCAAAACAGTCGCCACCGAATCCCACAGGGAGTGGGTATATCGGCCCAAAAGACAAGCGGTGATGATGGACCGCAAGCCAGCACTGGAGGAAGAAAAACCCTTCTTCCCAAATTGATCCAGGCGTTTGGATTCCCTATCCGGAGGGGCGGTAGGGAAGGCGGTTTGGGAAGCCGAGGCTTGGACAACCAAGCTCTCAGGAGTGGGGTGGACAGAGAGAAACAAGGGGTCGCCCGGAGCTGGGCGATGGCGTCGGGACACGTTCCTATCCACAGGAGCCCCTGTGTTGGGCTTGGACCAGGCGCCCAAAAGAACGTCAGTGCATCGTTGAACGGCAGCACAGTCTCCAAGGAGGAGGCTGCCGGCTGAAGCACTTCTGTCAAGAGATTAGTCTTGACCGCCACAGTAGAGAGTCGGAGATGTAAGGCTCCAGCTGCCCTACGCAACACCGTTGCAAAATTGGCTCCCTCCTCCGTAGCCACAGGAGGAGACAGCATGCCAGTGTCAGGGGAAGTATCTAGACCACTGGCATCCCCTAGTTCCTCTGCCCAGTCCTCATCATACTGACACTGTTGTGCCAGAGGGTCCTCAGACCCCTCCCAGTCCTCCTGGTCCTCCTCCGGTTCAAAATAAGGAGGAGGAGGGACATTGGGACCCAAGGTCTCATCGGCGCCGGATCCGGCGTCGAGCGACGTCGGTCCGGCTCCATGTCCGGAGCCGGAGAGTACAGGGGGACGACGCCGCCCGGAGCCCCGGGCGGCGTCAGGAACGGCACCGGAGACATCGGCGCCGGCGGAGGCGTGGTCAGGTCGACCGGCGTCGATGGGGGTTGCGGTACCACCGGAGCCGGGATCGAGGCCGGGGACGAAGCCGGAGCCGGGATCGAGGCTGGAGGCACGAGCGACGCCGGGACCAGAGTCGTCGGCGACGCCGGGGCAACCCCATCAGGGCCCGCGGGGCCCAAAGGCGCACCGGAGGGACCTTGAGGCCCGAAGAGGCGGGCCATGGCCGACAGGAATTCCTGTATTTGGGCCGGATCCGCCCCCGAACCCGGGAAGGACGGGTATTGCGGGGGCGACTCCACAGGCATGTCCGGGGCCGCGGGGCGGGGACGGTGCCGGGAGGGGCCTCAGCCGAGTCGCGAGACCGGCGAGGCGAAGTCCTAGAGCGATGATGCTTCTTGGACTTCTTGTGTTTAGACTTACCGGACGACGAAGACTTGGATCCCGACGACCGGCGAGGACTCCGCGACCGACCCCTCGACCTCTCACGCGACCGGGGCTTGGTGTGGCGCGGAGCCGACTGCCGGGCCTCGAGGAGCTTTCGAGACCGCTCTCGCAAAGCTTTCGGGTTTAGGGACCGGCAGTCGGAACACGACTTCGTGTCGTGGTCTCGCCCGAGACAGAAGAGACACTCCAGATGCGGGTCTGTGATGGACATCATCCGAGCACAGGCGTCGCAACGTTTAAAGCCGGGCATCCCTAACGACACCTTGGAGTCGATACGAAAAGAAACAGTGAAAAAATTCACCAAAAAAGTTAGTCAAAAAATGACTAGGGCACTGCTCTTCCCGGATCTGCGCTTGCTGGCGCGGAAAAGAAGAACTGACGTCAGCGCGCAGGGGCGGCGTCTAAGTACTGCCCGCGACGTCATCCCGGCGATCACGACGCCGACGACGGACGCGGAGCCGCACGACGCCGCCTACCGACGCGCAAGGGTACTGCTACGCAAAAACTTTCCGGATCCAGCCTGACGCCTGGGGATATTCTAAGGTAAGGAATCTGTCACTAACGTGTCTCTTTCAGATGTATAAAGATTTTACTACTCACAAATCCTCTGATTCGCTATGCAGATAAGTAAAAAACTTTTTCCAATGTACTACATTCTTTTACAGTTTCAGAAAAGTTCTTCTGAATCTCTAAATTGGTTTAGAAGTGGTTACCAATTTGCTATTTGGAAGGGGTGTGTTTTGAACATCCTTTCCGAATAGCGAATATCATGGTTTAGGACTGTAATTCCCGTTGCAAACCACTGATAAATCACAGACTCCCAAAGTGCCAGCTTCAGGGGCAGTTGGCCAGAGGACCACATCCAACTTTAACTGATGTTTTTCAAAATGGAAAACTTTTTTTTTTTTAAAGCAACCCCCTTTTCTTTCCGAAATCAGGATGGCTTTAAAAAATCCATTTTAAAAATCTGTTACGTGGATGGTGTTCTGCCGTTTCTTGTAGGCCACCATCCCTGTGAATGGAGTCAATTGGAGGGAGTTGAAAATTACGACATGCCCTAATGAATATTAAAAAGGCAAGTCCTTCTGCAACCCCCTTCGATACCTTATTATATTAACCAACCTAATAGCACACAGGTTGGTTCACAAGTAAATTACTGGTTGCTAAATGATGGGAAAAGTTGGTTCGCAATTTGCAAATGCTTCTTACGACCAGTACTATAGCACCTCTGTCCCTAAATTGTCAGACTGTCACGATGTTTTTACCATACAAATAATTAATTGGCATTTTCACTGCATTTTTAGGTATACCACTCAGGATATAATTGATAAAACTAATGAATGATTCTATTAACTGTTTTTTGCTATAGTCTTCCATGAAGTGTCTGCTGTTCATAGTTATAGCATACCCCATAGAAAGCTGCTATTGTAAGCTTAAAGTAAGAACTGCATGGAGTAAATGAGCCCTTAAAATCCCTGAAACCAATAAGCAGGTGAAAGTAAAAGGCAATTTAAGTTACAGAGTGTGGAAGGTCATACCCACTTAGGAACCCAACAAAGCCACAATGATGTGCTAGCTCTCAAATATATGTCACAGACTCTGATTGGTTTAAACGGATACTAAGGTAGCAGAATCTTTGGAACTATTTTAACTTTGGGACGGATGTAGTTCAGATATGTATCACCCATCCATCTTATTATTAATAAATAATAATATTCTGGCACACCACATAAGTGAACACCAAAGCATGGACTTCGGTGACCAATTTGGGACTGGAGAAACAAGCATTTACAATGCAATAGTTCTCGCATTTGCGAGAATTTGAGCTATTGGCATTGTAAAAAGCGGCCCACAGCTGCTTCTCAGATAGCAGCTCATTGTCAGAATCGGAGTGGCTGCTTTACCAATCTGACCATGCTTAAACCATCCCTGCCTGTAATGTTACGGAAGTAAATGCACGACACAATGGGGACCAGTTTCAAATAGTCTTTCAATGCGGTCCCGGCCCTCTTAAAGCTCCGCTTAAAAGAATTATCGCAAGAGCGAATCACAGAGGACCAGGAATCTAGACCTCAACTGCGATTAAAGCAAGTGGGTAATGAAATAAGGCAACGGTTTGGAGCCTGTCTTCAGCGGGTCTGGTTCTGCATTTAATAATTCAGTCAACAGATTAAATGCACGTGTCTGACGATGACAGTCCGGTCTGGAACAAAACCCGTCCCACCACTTAAAACCAGCGTGAAACTTTCGTCCACTGGAGACGGTCTACAGCGCGCCTTATCACGGATGTCTTTTAAAGACAAGCATTTGCAATGCAATAGATCTCGTATTTACGCGACTTTGAGCTATTGTCATTGTAAATGACAATGCCTTTCATTTACGTTTTGGTTTTTAAAACATAAATTAAAAGGCATTTTCATTTACAATGTTAATAGCTCAAACTCTCGCAAATGCGAGGCCTATTGCATTGCAAATGCTTGTTTAGAGAGTTAGCGAGGATGTGGCTTAATGGCCAAAGCGTACGACTTTGAAGCTGGAGAACTAGGTTCGAGTCAGGCGGATGGAGACTCAAAAATCCTGTGATCGTCGACAAATTACTTAATCTCCCCATTCCTAAAAATAATTATAAATGAAAGAGTCCGTCTAAAAAGTGTTGCTAAATAAACCAGGCGAAAAGCAGCACCGGGCGGGAAAAAAAAGTAGTGCTCTTAAAGTAATAGAAAAGCACTTCAAGGGTAACAATACCGTACTTAGCCGGTGCTCCTCCCCTGAACAAGGGAAGTGACGTATCGCGGGCTGTACCAATTATGAGGCAGTAAAGAAGAGCGACGCCAGAGTCTGACCAATGGTGAGTAGCAGGAGGGAATAGAGTGGTATTATTGATGACACCAGGTCTTGTAGACAGCGCATGCGCGCTGATGCTCGACCTAAAAGGGTGATGGTCTTCAACTGGTAGTTCTGATCTTCCTCCAAAATTATGACGCTTTTCTTAACTTTATTCAAGGTAGGGCTGCAAAAGTAGGTTTGTTGTGTATCCGCTGCGTAAAGGTAATCTGTATATTGCACCCTCACCAGTAAATGCACTTAGGGTGCCATGCTCAACTTGCGCAGTGGTGAAAATATTTTTTTTCTCAAAAGTGGAACACAGACTGTACAATTTAGGCACTTGAGTTTCTCTGGTCCTCAGTTCCCGTAATGTCCTAGAAGCAAATGTCACTGTCAACCAGTAGCACAGGTTTTCAAAAGAAAGTCGCAAATTTGGATCTGAAATGATAAAAGACCAGCAAGTGCTGAAGCTGCACATTCTCCCTTCAAGGCCCTGATTGCGAGTCAGGCGGAGAGAAACTACCTATTGAATTCCACTCCACCTCATCACGACTGCCCTAGTTTTCCCACACGATTTTCCCGGGTGAGGGAGGAAACACTGAACCGAATTCTTATCCCCAGCTCCACCTTGATGTTTTCCTTTGGCTTGCGGGTTGAGCATTCTATAGTCCTATAGGCCAGAACTATTTTTTCTCCTCTCTCTCCAAACCTGGACACCTCTTTCCTTCCACTACTTCAACTCCCACCCCATACAGAACTCACATATTTGCCACTTGCTCCAACAGTAAATGTGTGTGTTACGCAACTTGATATAGGAAATCCCATGCATAATATCACAGTTATTTCTGTGGTTTTAACTCGTAATAGATTAAATTCCATGCAGAATGGGAATCTTTGCATGGAATTCAACCTAACTTGTAATCAAGGCAGAAGAGATGAAACCTGATGTGAAGTGCCAACATTAAATTTGTGGCTTGAGTGTTCTGTACTAGGCCATAGACTTTAAAATAAAGTAGAGGAATTTAGCCTTTGTAAATCCCATCATAACAGCATTAAGATTCATCCAATATGCAGACAATACTCAACTCTACCTGAAAGTCTACTTTGCTCCAGCTATTCAACAGCTCATCCAGACCAGGATATCTAATGACTACCTGAAAAGCCACCCATCCAAGGCAGAATTCCTGTTATTTGCCAATAACAATCAGCAAGAAATAGTACAAACGTGGCTTAGTGATGGGAACCTTGACCGCTTCGAACCCCAACTTTCACCAAATGTCAGGTCTTGGATTCACCTTGGGCACAAATCTCTCCTTCAAAGAACAGAATGACAAAAAACAAAGTTGGCCTGGTACCAGCTCTCTCTTCTAAAGAAAGGGAGGGAGCTTGGCCAAGATATTGGCAGCATGAGACGTTGCAGGGCCTAAAATAGCGATTAGGGTGTATGAATACCCATGTGTGTCCTTCAGATAGCCCCAAACCTAGAGAAGACAGTGGGGCTACTTATTGATTCTGGACACAACTCCTCTTGGGCCACACGGCATCCAAGATGGCGGCCACAACATAGGCCGCGGAGCTTTGGGGGTGACAAACCCTGCACAGGACTGCGCCCCAGAGAGTGAGGCCCATAGCTAGGTTTGGAGGCAGGGTCCCCATCTGTGCCCTGTGGCTCACTAACCTAAAGACATTACATTGCGCCGACCTTAGAGATTATACCCATTTCTCAGCCGCTCATAAAACATATGCAGGCATAGATATTTTTTGGGTACCCCAACTTTACAAACACAAGTCTGGTATGTGCGCATAGGACCCATGTCCCTGTCGAACAAGTTACTTACCTTCGGTAACGCTTTTTCTGGTGGATACAGTATCTGCCTGTGGATTCCTCACCTTATGAATATCCCCTGCGCCAGCAGTCCGCGGAATCTTTTTCCCTAGCCCTGCACGCCGACGAGGACGTCCCAATGCCACGGCTCCGCTCGCGACTCCGCATGAAGTCACCGGAGCCATAAGAGAGCCTCGTCGGCGTGATGACGTCAGTTCCACCCATTTTTTCCGTGCCTCCGAGGCGAAAGGGTGGACCGACAACAGATTCAAAGTATACACAGAACACAATATTCAACAACTACACCAAGTGTAAATTCAAAAGGAAAGCCAAAGAGCAAAAGCATTTCCTATAAATCACACAATGCAAAATGATACATCAAATATAAACAATCATGTTAATCAAAAACATCTTTAAGGTATACAAGGGTGGACATCGGGGAGGAGGGTGGGTCAGTGAGGAATCCACAGGCAGATACTGTATCCACCAGAAAAAGCTTTACCGAAGGTAAGTAACTTGTTCTTCTGATGGATACATCTGCCTGTGGATTCCTCACCTTATGAATAGATTCCCACAGCAGTCCCACTCCCGGAGGAGGGTGTCCACCCTTCTATACCAAAAAGTCCTGCAGGACAGAGCGCGCAAAATGGCCCTCCCTCCTCATTTCAGAGTCTAAGCAATAATGCTTTGCGAAAGTATGGAGGGAGGCCCAAGTCGCTGCCTTACAAATGTCCACTACAGGAACACCTCTAGCCAGAGCAGAAGTTGATGACTTGGCTCTAGTAGAATGAACTCTAATACCTTCAGGCGATTCCTTACCAGCAAGGGCGTAGCAGATCTTGATGCACAAGATGATCCATCTGGATAGAGTGTGCTTGTGCACAGCCTTGCCCTTCATGCGTCCAACGTAGCCCACAAAGAGCTGATCGCCCACTCGCAAGTCTCTAGTCCTGTTCAAATAAAAGCTCACCGCTCTTTTAGGATCCAGGCGGTGAAGTCTCTCCTCCTCCTTGGAAGGGTGAGGGGGAGGATAGAACACAGGAAGAGTAATGGACTGCCCTAGATGAAAGGGAGTAACTACCTTAGGCAGAAAAGCAGCCCTGGTCCTGTGGACCATCCTTTCAGCATGTATGGTCAAAAACGGGGGTTTTGAACTGAGAGCCTGAAGCTTGCTCACCCTCCTTGCTGAGGTGATAGCCACAAGAAAGACCGTTTTAAAAGACAGGAGTCTCAAAGGATAACTATGTAAAGGTTCAAACGGGGAACCCATCAAAAAAGTCAAAACAAGATTCAAATCCCATTAAGGCATAACAAAAGGAGTAGGCGGAAACCTATTGGTAAGGCCCTTAATAAACCTCAAAACAATAGTAGATTT
Source organism: Calotriton arnoldi (assembly GCA_963921515.1). NCBI lineage: Eukaryota > Metazoa > Chordata > Amphibia > Caudata > Salamandridae > Calotriton > Calotriton arnoldi. Next base: position 484,130 of record CAWUFW010007341.1, read on the forward strand.
AAATAAAGACGGCTGATCCGGCAAACATAAAAATGCCGAAAGAGCCGACAAATAGCCCTTAACAGTGGCCACAGCACAACCCTGCTGAGCCAGAAAAAGTGAAAACTGAAGAACATCTGACAAGTGGGCCCTTAAAGGATCAATGGATCTCTCTCCACACCATTTAACAAATCTTGACCATCTATAAGAGTAAATAGACTTAGTGGAGTGTCGCCTGGACGATAAGATAACACCCACTACATCCGGTGGGAGAGAGAAGGAACTCAGGTTGCCCCTTTCAATCTCCAGGCATGAAGGTGCAAGCTCTGGAGGTGGGGGTGTAGAACCTGCCCCTGCGACTGCGAGAGGAGGTCTGCCCTGAGAGGGAGACGGAGCGGCGGGTGCGATGAGAGGTGAAGTAGATCTGTGTACCACACCCTTCTTGCCCAATCCGGGGCGATCAATATAACTTGGGCCCGGTCTTGGCGAACCTTCCTCAGAACCCAAGGAATCAAGGGTATGGGAGGAAACGCGTAAAGGAGTTGTGAGCTCCAATTCAATTGAAACGCGTCCCCCAACGCTCCCTGCACAGGATACTGAAGACTGCAGAACAACGGGCAATGCGCATTCGAGAGTGGCAAACAGGTCCAACCGACGAGTCCCCCACATCTGAAAGATGTGATGAACCACCTCCGGATGAAGCCTACACTCGTGATCGGCCGAGTAATGCTGACTGAGACTGTCCGCACGAACATTTAGCACACCGGCTAGATGATTTGCAAACACACAAATCTGATGGTTCTGTGCCCAGGACCAGTGTCGCAGAGCTTCTCGACAGAGAAAATACGACCCTACCCCTCCCTGTTTGTTGATATACCACATCGCGGTAGTGTTGTCCGTCAGGACCTGAACTGACTGACCGCGAAGGGAAGGAAGAAAAAGCCTTTAGTGCTAAACGTATAGCCCGCAATTCCAGAAGGTTGATGTGAAGCAACCTTTCCTCTGGAGACCAAAGACCTTTGACCTCCAGATCCTTCAGATGAGCACCCCACCCCAGAGTGGAGGCATCCGTGATCACTGTGGCTACTGGAGGAGGAGACTGAAAGGGCTTCCCTTGAGTCAGGTTGCCCTGCACACTCCACCAAGTCAGCTCCGCTGCAGCTTCTCTGGAGAGCCTGACTGACTCCCTGAGATCTCCGTTGTGTTGATACCACTGCCTGCGGAGGCACCATTGGAATGCCCTCATGTGCCAGCGCGCATGACTGACCAACAGTATGCAGGAAGCGAACAGACCGAGCAGGCGAAGGACCTTCAGGACCGGAACAACCGCTCCATTGTGAAACAAAGGAATCATCTCCTGAATGTCGAGAATTCTTTGAGGGGGAGGAAAAGCTCGACACACAGTAGTATCCAGTACCGCCCCTATGAACAGGTTGCGCTGAGAGGGCACCAGGTGAGATTTGGGCACATTTATTGAAAAGCCCAAGTTGAACAACAGATGAGTTGTTACATGCAGATGATGAAGCACCATCTCTGGCGACTCCGCTTTTAACAGCCAGTCGTCCAGATAAGGGAACTCTGGAATCCCCGACCTTCTGAGATGAGCCGCCACCACTGCCATCACTTTTGTGAAGACCCGAGGTGCAGTAGTAAGACCAAACGGGAGGACCGCAAACTGGTAGTGCTGCGACCCCACCGTAAAACGGAGATACTTCCTGTGCGACTTCAGGATGGGAATGTGAAAATACGCATTCTGTAAATTGATCGACACCATCCAGTCCTCTTGCTGCAGCGCCAGAAGAACCTCAGCAAGGGTCAGCATCTTGAATTTCTCCTGCTTCAGGTAAAAATTCAAGACCCTGAGGTCCAGGATCGGACGTAACCTGCCATCCTTTTTGGGGATCAGGAAATACCGGGAGTAGCATCCCTGACCCCTTTCCTGCTCCGGAACCACCTCTATCGCACCTTTTTGTAATAAAGCAAGGACCTCCTTCTGTAGAAGAAGCAAATGGTCCTCCGAAGAAAAACCTTGGCAAGGAGGGTAAGGAGGAGGAAATTCCCGAAAGGGAAGGGCGTACCCATACTCTACAAGGTTTTTAAAACCCAAAGGTCTGACGTGACCGATTTCCAACCCTGTAGAAAATGAGACAACCGACCCCCTACATGGCCTACATGATCCAGGATGGGGGATCTAGGGCTGTTTTCCTGCGTTACCAGGGGGAGCAGGGGAGGTAGAAGAGGAGGAGGAGAGATTGCGGGCAGAACCACGCTGGCGACCTCTGGTCCTTCCTCTATATGACTTACAGAGCGGATTTTGCTGCTGCTGTTGCTGAGGTTGCCGCAAGGTACGAAAGGAAGACCTTCCAAATCCACGATATTTTCTATATCCAAACCCCCTTGACTGGGTTTGCAGTCCCAAAGACTTCGCTGTAGCTCTGCTGTCTTTAAACCTTTGAAGGGCAGAATCCGCCTTCTCCCCCAAAAGCTTCGACCCATCAAAAGGCAAATCAACCAGAGTAGCTTGAACATCCGGGGAAAAACCAGAGGATTTAAGCCAAGCTTGCCTCCTGGTGGCAATGGAAGAACCCATAACTCTGGCCACTGAATCAGCCGTATCCAGGCCAGATTGAACAACCTGTCTAGCAGCAGCATGAGCATCTGTAAGAACCTCCATAAAGTTCCCCCGCTCTTCATCGGGTAACTTGGGTGCCAATTGCTTTGCCGAGTCCATCAAGGCATGAATATAACGGCCCAACAAACAGGTAGCATTCGTAGATTTAAGAGCCATGCTTGAAGATGAAAAGACTTTTTAGCCGACTGCTCCAGTTTTTAGAGTCCCTGTCAGCCGGAGCCTGAGGAAAAGCACCCGAAGACTGTTTAGAGCAGGACGCCTGCACCACCAAACTTTCTGGTGAAGGATGAGAAGACAGAAAGAGAGGATCCCCTGGAGCAGATCTATACCTTCTTGCCACCGATCTAGACACAGCAGGAGAAGAGAGTGGTTTCCGCCAAACCTCTTTAATAGGCTCAGTCAATGCTTCATTAAAAGGTAACAATGGCTCAACAAATGATGAAGGCGAATGTAGAACCTCAGTGAGTAAATTTGGCTTATACTCAGCAGATGGTAACTGTAAGTCCAAAAGCTCCGCCGCCTTTCTTATTACCGTATGGTATGGGGCTACCTCTTGAGGTGGAGAAGCCCTTGTAGAAGAAAGCTCTCACTCAGGAGAAGTGTCCAGCCCACTTGCATCCTGTATGCCTTCAAAATCATCCACTGATTCCTCTATTTCCCCTTCTTCAACCTCCCTCCTTTGATACTGCTCTTCCTCCAGCAGTCTCTGCGCCTCTCTCCTCGATCGAAATTTAGGAATCGGCGTCGGCGGCGCCACATGCAGCGCCGACATCTCTGGAGGCGGCGCCACCATCTCTGGAGCCGGCGTCAAAGGAGGATCCGAAGGAGGAATCGGCGCCGCACGAGGCCGAGATGAAGGTCCACCAGACGGCGCCGGGGACTCCATGAACAGCGTCTTAACCCTCGGAGCCGGAAACTGCCATGACGGCGACGTCGGCATGAAAGGCATAAAGGGTGCCTGCATAGTGCTGAGGCACACCCAAGTTGAAGGCCATCGGACCCACAGAACCTGAAGGTGCTCCGGAGGGGAAGGCTGCCTTAGCAAAAACTCCAAAGCGATACAAAAGGGGATGATGGACGGAACGTTTGAGCCAATCAAACACTCACCCCCAGTCAACTGATCTGGGTTTAATCCATCATCATTCTTTAGCTCACTCCACAACCCCAGTTCAGACATGGCCATATGCAAATCAGTCTGACCCTGTGCCTCATGGGAACAGTCCAGCCCGAACTGCCAAGCCATGTCTTCCCTGGACCGGAAACAAGCATCCTAGGACCGGTTTCTGGCATTTCAGCCGTCATCAGCCAGGCTTGCTTGAATCCAGTGGCAAAGTGAGCAAGGGACCCACGTCTGGGCATACCCCGCCAACTTAGGGCGACCAAGCGATACAAAGGGGATGATGGACGGAGCGTTTGAGCCAATCAAACACTCACCCCCAGTCAACTGATCTGGGTTTAATCCATCATCATTCTTTAGCTCACTCCACCACCCCAGTTCAGACATGGCCATATGCAAATCAGTCTGACCCTGTGCCTCATGGGAACAGTCCAGCCCGAACTGCCAAGCCATGTCTTCCCTGGACCGGAAACAAGCATCCTAGGACCGGTTTCTGGCATTTCAGCCGTCATCAGCCAGGCTTGCTTGAATCCAGTGGCAAAGTGAGCAAGGGACCCACGTCTGGGCATACCCCCGCCAACTTAGGGCGACCAAGCGATACAAAAGGAGATGATGGACGGAACGTTTGAGCCAATCAAACACTCACCCCCAGTCAACTGATCTGGGTTTAATCCATCATCATTCTTTAGCTCACTCCACCACCCCAGTTCAGACATGGCCATATGCAAATCAGTCTGACCCTGTGCCTCATGGGAACAGTCCAGCCCGAACTGCCAAGCCATGTCTTCCCTGGACCGGAAACAAGCATCCTAGGACCGGTTTCTGGCATTTCAGCCGTCATCAGCCAGGCTTGCTTGAATCCAGTGGCAAAGTGAGCAAGGGACCCACGTCTGGGCATACCCCCGCCAACTTAGGGCGACCAAAGCGATACAAAGGGGATGATGGACGGAGCGTTTGAGCCAATCAAACACTCACCCCCAGTCAACTGATCTGGGTTTAATCCATCATCATTCTTTAGCTCACTCCACCACCCCAGTTCAGACATGGCCATATGCAAATCAGTCTGACCCTGTGCCTCATGGGAACAGTCCAGCCCGAACTGCCAAGCCATGTCTTCCCTGGACCGGAAACAAGCATCCTAGGACCGGTTTCTGGCATTTCAGCCGTCATCAGCCAGGCTTGCTTGAATCCAGTGGCAAAGTGAGCAAGGGACCCACGTCTGGGCATACCCCCGTCCATCATCCCCTTTTGTATCGCTTTGGTCGCCCTAAGTTGGCGGGGGTATGCCCAGACGTGGGTCCCTTGCTCACTTTGCCACTGGATTCAAGCAAGCCTGGCTGATGACGGCTGAAATGCCAGAAACCGGTCCTAGGATGCTTGTTTCCGGTCCAGGGAAGACATGGCTTGGCAGTTCGGGCTGGACTGTTCCCATGAGGCACAGGGTCAGACTGATTTGCATATGGCCATGTCTGAACTGGGGTGGTGGAGTGAGCTAAAGAATGATGATGGATTAAACCCAGATCAGTTGACTGGGGGTGAGTGTTTGATTGGCTCAAGCGTTCCGTCCATCATCCCCTATTGTATCGCTTTGGTCAGCCCTAAGTTGGCGGGGGTATGCCCAGACGTGGGTCCCTTGCTCACTTTGCCACTGGATTCAAGCAAGCCTGGCTGATGACGGCTGAAATGCCAGAAACCGGTCCTAGGATGCTTGTTTCCGGTCCAGGGAAGACATGGCCTGGCAGTTTGGGCTGGACTGTTCCCATGAGGCACAGGGTCAGACTGATTTGCATATGGCCATGTCTGAACTGGGGTGGTGGAGTGAGCTAAAGAATGATGATGGATTAAACCCAGATCAGTTGACTGGGGGTGAGTGTTTGATTGGCTCAAACGTTCCGTCCATCATCCCCTTTGTATCGCTTGGTCGCCCTAAGTTGGCGGGGGTATGCCCAGACGTGGGTCCCTTGCTCACTTTCCCACTGGATTCAAGCAAGCCTGGCTGATGACGGCTGAAATGCCAGAAACCGGTCCTAGGATGCTTGTTTCCGGTCCAGGGAAGACATGGCTTGGCAGTTCGGGCTGGACTGTTCCCATGAGGCACAGGGTCAGACTGATTTGCATATGGCCATGTCTGAACTGGGGTGGTGGAGTGAGCTAAAGAATTATGATGGATTAAACCCAGATCAGTTGACTGGGGGTGAGTGTTTGATTGGCTCAAACGTTCCGTCCATCATCCCCTTTGTATCGCTTGGTCGCCCTAAGTTGGCGGGGTATGCCCAGACGTGGGTCCCTTGCTCACTTTGCCACTGGATTCAAGCAAGCCTGGCTGATGACGGCTGAAATGCCAGAAACCGGTCCTAGGATGCTTGTTTCCGGTCCAGGAAGACATGGCTTGGCAGTTCGGGCTGGACTGTTCCCATGAGGCACAGGGTCAGACTGATTTGCATATGGCCATGTCTGAACTGGGGTGGTGGAGTGAGCTAAAGAATGATGATGGATTAAACCCAGATCAGTTGACTGGGGGTGAGTGTTTGATTGGCTCAAACGTTCCGTCCATCATCCCCTTTTGTATCGCTTAGCAAAAACTCCATACATAGCAGTTAAAAAATGCGTAGGATCTTATACCGGAGTTGGAAATTGCGGAAATGGATGCGACCCAGAATCCAAACGTGGAACATCCGGAGTCGAAACAGCTGGATCCACCGGAGTCACATTGACCTCGTGCACAGGAGAAGCAGGAGTAGAAACAATCTGAAGTGGCAACTCCTCCGAATCCGGCGAGCCCCTCGGCGCCGGAGACTGCGCCGGAGTGCCTTTAGAAGGAGATCTCTCCGGAGTCACTCGAGGAGAAGGAGAAGGCGAAGGAGACACAAGATCTTTTTGACGACGCCGAGGGGCTGGCGAAGGCGACCTCGAAGCCTTACCCTTCGACGAACGGCGCCGAGATCCATGCCTTCTCTTCTTTTTATGTTTCCTCGACTTCGACGAATGCGAAGCCGACGACTTCGCCTTCGCCCTTTTTCGACCTCTTCCTTCCTTCTTCGCCTTAGCCATAAAGAGCTTTGCTTCCCGTTCTTTAAGTGCTTTAGGATTCATCTTCCTGCAGCTGGAACAATCCTCCACGTCGTAATCAGATGACAAACACCATAAGCAGTCCTCATGGGGGTCAGTGATGGACATGTGACCCCCACACTCTCTGCACGGCTTGAATCCAGACTTCCTTGAAGACGACATCCTAAAAGCAACAGTTTAAGATAGAATCCACTTACAAAGTATCTCAACAAAATGGAGAGAGCCAGAAAACCGTTGCGCGTCGACGGCGCGGAAAAAAGGGAACTGACGTCATCACGCCGACGAGGCTCTCTTATGGCTCCGGTGACGTCATACGGAGTCGCGAGCGGAGCGGTGACATTGTGACGTCCTCGTCGGCGTGCAGGGCTAGGAAAAAAGTTTCTGTGGAATGCTGGCGCAGGGGATATTCATAAGGTGAGGAATCCACAGGCAGATGTATCCATCAGAAAGACCATGCACCGTTGTCTACTCTTCTCCAGATAGAAGGGATGAGGCAGGTGTTAGGATCATGGGGGCTACGGGATAGCATAATTCCACGGCCAGAAAATGTGACGGCGGTCAATACAGCTATCTCTTACTTTATAATGGATAAAAACACCAGGTAGGTGCGACAGACACATTCTGGGAAGCAATGAAGACAGTGATCAGTGGAGAGCTGATAGTTATATCGGCAATGAAAAAACAACTCTAACGTGAGAAAAGGGAGGAGTTGGAGCCATTTGTGAAAGAACTAGGAGCCATCCATAAATGTACTGAGGCACCGAGGGTTTGGCGTAAGTAGAGCTGGAGCATACTCAACTCAAGTGCCTGGACTTAGAGCAGAATATGCATTACTCCATCTACAACATAAATTATATAGGGGGGGACACAAATGCGGTAAAATGCAAACACACACTTTGCGCTCCAAACAGAACAATAACAGAATACGCACCGTTTTAAATATAGAGGGGACAGAGATCACTGCAGATGAGCTAATAGTGACACCATTTAAGGACTTTTACCAAACACTTTACTTATCCAAAGACATGAATGAGGCGTACAGAAGTACATCTGCAGGCTGCCTATGTGGCTAAGCTAACACCATTACAGGCTGAGGACCTTGGGATGCTGTGTACACTGAGTCTCTGACTCAGCTCTACAAGATCTCTTTTCACACCCACGGATGACAAGAGGGAAGTTAGTTGAATGCATCAATGCTTGGATTTGAAGAACAAGTTACCTATCTGGTAGAGACTTTATCTAGCTGCAAATTCCTTACCTTAGAATTATCCCCAGGCATCAGACTGGATGCAGAAATGTTTTGTGGGCAGTACTCCGTGTGCCAATAGGTGGCGTTGTTCGGCTCCACGTGGCGTTGTCGCTGTCATCAGCACTCTGACGTCAGTTTCTTTTCACGTATTTCCATGCCAGGAGCACGGAGCCTCGAAGAACACTGCCCACTGATGTGTGAACCTAGGGACCTGAAAAAGGAACAGCCCTGCACCTAAAAATCTGTTCGCCAAGTGGAGAGGGTGGGTGGGTTGGTAAGGAATCTGTGGCTAGATAGAGTTTCTATCAGATATGCTGTTACAGAACATAAGTAACTTGTTCATCTGATAAAGACTTCTAGCCGCCGATTCCTTACCTTACAATACATACCCAAACCATACCTCACCGGAGGAGGCTCTGCAAACCTGATTTAGACCAGAAAGTCCTGTAAGACCGAATGGGAAAAGTGCACGTCCAGAGGGACCTAACTGTCCAAGCAGTAGTGCTTGGTGAACATGTGCAGCAAGGCTCATGTTGCTGCCTAGTAGATGTCCAGGACTGGAACTCCGCATGCTAACGCAGTGGTCGCAGCCTTTGTTCTGATGGAATGAGCACTCAAATCCTCTGGGGGTTGCTTCTTGGCCATTGTGTAGCAGATCATAATACAGAGCACAATCCATCGGGAAATGGTTTGTTTCTGCATGGCCTTCCCTTTCTTGGCTCTGACATACCCCATGAAGAGTTGATCGTCCACACGGAATGGTGTTGTGCGGTCAAGGTAGAATGACAACACTCTTTTTGGCTCCAGCCAGTAGAGGGTCTCCTCTTCCTTAGAGTAATGAGGCGAGTGTAAAAGGCAGGCAAAGTGATGGACTGACCTACGAGGAATGAGGTGACTACCTTCGGCAAGAGGGATGCTCAAGTCCTAAGGACCAGTTTGTCTGGGAAAAAAGAGATGTACGGAGGCTGAGATTACAGTGCCTGCAGTTCACTGACCCCCCCGGCAGATATAATTGCCAGCAGAAAAGCCATCTTGATGGTGAGGGCAGGTATGAAGCGGCTCAAAGGGATGCGCGCATAAGGAAGTTAAGAACAAGTTAAGGTCCCATTGAGGCATAATGAAGGGAGCTAGAGGAAACATGTATTACAGACCTTTAAGGAACCTATTTACAATAGGGGATTTGAAAATGGAGGGCTGATTTGGCAGCCGAAGAAAGGCGGAGATAGCAGATAAATAACCATTCAATGTGCCCAATGCAGAGCCCTGCTGGGCCAGGGTAAGGATAAACAAAATAAACTGGGAATGGGGTGCAGATGAAGTGTCAACCTGTTTGGCTGTACACCTTGCCAAAAACTTGCTCCACTGGCCGGCGTATACAGTCTTTGTGGAGGGACGCCAAACTGCCAAAATAATATTACAGACTTTGAGCGGAAGGTCGAAAGCTGTCAACTGTCGCTGCTCAATCTCCACGCATGAAGGCGGGGCGTGGACAGGTGGAGAACCCTCCCCTTCTGCTGCGACAGGAGATTCTCCCTAAGGGGCTGCCTGATCGAAGGACAGATGGACATGCTCACCAGCTCAGGATACAAGACTCTCTGAGCCCAGTCCGGAGCCACAAGGATGACTTGGGCCCAGTCGTTCCTGGTTTTCTTGACATCTCTGGGCAGGAGTGGTATTGGCGGAAAGGCGTACAGGAGGTCAGAGCTCTCCGAGCAAGAGCTGCCTTGGAAACACCAGCGTGCAGACCTGCTGACATTGCGTGTTCTCGGTAGTGGCAAACAGAATCAACTTTTACGGCTGGGTCGTAGTGAGGTCATCAAAATGACCATCGTGCCTAATGTAATATTTTTATTTCAGGCTCTCCCACTGACATATGCCCTCAACACCTTAAAGACACTACAAATCAAAATTAATCGATTTGTGTGTGGTGCGGAGGGGCCACATACGCATCATAAGCTCATGTATTGATCCGTGGGTGAAGGGGGACAGGGAGTTCCCAATCTTATCCAATATTAGCAAGCGGCGCAGGTACACAACATGGTGGAATGGGGTTGCACAGAATCTGAAAAGCACTGGTGCTTTATAAACTAGGCTATAGCATGAACACATATATGGATGATTCCTTGGCTACCTGCTTACATAGGGCAAGGGGTCTTTACTCCTCCCTTATTACCCGGGTTACGTTGGCAGTCTGGGACAGAGTAGCTATGCACAGGGGGTTGACTTCCCATCTATCACCTATAACACCAATCGTTAATAACCCAGACTTTTCCCCAAGGCCTCCAGACAAATCGCCTCCTACATTGGCAGCAAGCTGCAAGAGAATTGGGCATTTTTTGATGCAGAAGGGATTGTCCCATTAGACAGACTGAAAACTGAGTATGGACTCAGAATCAGATAGCATACACTATCTTCAGATGAAACATTGGGGTTCTCACTTCTCCATTAGACCAAACGCACAAAGAGCGTTTACACCCTTTGAAAAATGGATCTTCCTGAAAGATAGGGAGAGCCGCTTGATAACCTAACTATACAAGCTCTTAGCACAGCCTCCCCCACAAGAGAAGAATGCAGGTCAGAAGCAGTGGGAGTCAGAATTGGGGCAGACGTTCTCATAAAAAGAATGGATGCGCACACCACACAGCACGCAACGCTTCTAGTAAAGAAATAGCCACCACCACCAAGATAGTGTCATATTGATTGGTACCTGACTGTAGCTGGAATCCCAAAAGGGTGCCCTGACTGCAGCAGGGGATGTTGGCAAGGTTGTGTGGTTACTGGATCATTGCTACACTTGCTATGAAACTACCTAAATTAGCCAGATATTAGAAGATCCTAGATGATATTGATACATTTATTAAAACTCAGGTCCCCCACTTCCCAGCCTTTGTAATACTTAGTTTGCCTCTTCAAATAAAATTTCTGAAAGGCTGACAAATTCCTTTCGTGCTAGGGGCAGCACAGCAGGCAATCCTTTTCTTATGGCCTCTGACAGAGTGCCAACCTTTACTGCCTGACTTCTTATGATCTAGCGTCTGTTGGGGTTGGAGAAGTTATTGCTCTCTGCAGAACATAAAACAGACATATTGAAAGTTGTGGGCCCCATATATTAATCTCCTCTTGTCAGTATTCAATGAACTGACATGCCCTAGCTATGTGAAATTATTACATTTTTTATCCTTGAACAGGGATTCTCCACATGCAGGCGTCTTATGAGCGACCGAGGGCGGGCACACTGGAGGCTAGCGCTAATGGCCTTACGTCCACACAGCAGGGTGGCTAGTCATCGACTTATTAACTGTATCATTAAGGGACTGTGGGGTGGGGGTTGGTTTACTGATGGGGGTTTGTTTCTTTTAATGACACAACATAGCTCACAGTGCTTTGTCTCACAAGCTGGGACCTTTCAGCACTATAAATAAATGCATGTCACTATTCCCAAGTGCACCAACCAGGATTCAGATCGGTGACACTGTGAGCGCACATACAGACCTTTAAAGTACTTGCATTAACCAACTAAGCATTTCTACCATTACAATTTATTTTCCCTTGTTAGTTTAACTTGCATTTATTATTTTAAGCGTGGGCATTACATTTTATATGTGGTTACCATTAGGTGAAAGGCCACCAAAAAAGTTTCAGAATATTTTGTTCTTTTTAGCTAATTGTCCAACCCCGCACTCACTGACCCAACTACAATATACTCATGATCACAGATGCTATACTTTTCTTTGTGCGCTTTGACTGCTGAGCAGATAAAGTAAAAAAAGAAAAAACATGGCTACCATTCTCGCTCTCTGCCTTTTTCCAAAGCAGTTGCCACAGGATGGACGGTGTGGTGGAGGTTGGTGGAAATTAAAACTGAATGTGATCTTCTGTAATGTAACTGGTGCTCATGTAAAGTGCTCCCATACCTTTGGGTTGATTTTGCACTATATTACACTGTAAACAAAAACTCCTTTGCTGATCAGTCTGTGGCCATCCTTATACTTTGCTGTCAGAGGAGGGGCAGCTTAATTGAGAGTACATGGCAGAGTGAACAGACACTGATCCACAATGCACAAGGGAAAATGTCTTCTGTGGTGTTTGTGTTTATTTCTCGTTACTTGCTTGCTTGATTTGTTTAACACTGTGCACGTCCCCAGTGGCTACGCTGGGGGCATGCACAAGCATTTTATGACATGTGGTGTGAAGAGCGAAAAGCCAGGTAGCATTTTCAAGAAGCAATGAGAGAAAAACAAACACCAGGGAGAGACAGTATATATATATATATATATTTTTTAAAAATCTTTTTATTGTGTCAAAAATAAATAGAAAGCAGCAGGAAAACAGTGTATAAAGGCCACAATGCATAAATACATGTCTCAGATTATTTGACATTCGGGAATCACAGTACACATCGTCATATACAATCACGTTGGTATTATCAGAATTGTCCATTGGGTAAAATAGGGCCTGAAATCACAGGTACGTTATGCATAGATATGGCACCTAACAAACCGTATATAGGTTATCCCATTATTCGTCCCCATGCAAAATCATATTATCAAGATCTGAAACGTTCATTAATGTAAGTCGTTCACGGCGCAATTCAACTGTCGGAGATAGGCATAGGTCTCCTCTGTATCTGTTCCACCCGCCCCATTTGCGATCCCATTTTATGGGGCAGCCTCTGTATTTAAAAACGTCTTTTTCGGCAATCATGGCTCTATCCATGTCGGCAGCCCAGTTGCGTACAGTAGGAACCACTCCCACTCCCACTCCCCACCTTTGTGCAATATTCCGTTTTGCAATAGGCCATCCCAGTGAGGCCCATGTTTTCTCAGTTTGTGTGAGATCAGTGGCGTCCCAAATATTTAATAGGCAGAGCTGGGGGGAAGCCGTCAGTGTCTTACCTGCTGCCCTTACCATTTACTTGGCAATATTATCCCAGTATGTGCGCACATTGGGGCAATCCCAGAGGATGTGGAAAAAGGTCCCCGTTTGATGACATTGTCTGAGACAGAGAAGGTCCGTTCTTCTTCCCATCTTGACCAAGATCCCAGCGTCTAAGTATACGCGGTGAAGGATCTTCAATTGGACCAGGCGTAGTCTCATGGGGATGGCCACCTCCCTGGGAGAGGCAAGCGCGTCTCGCCAGTCCTCGTCCTCGAGGTCTCCTAGGTCCGTCTCCCAATATTGGCGCAAACGTATTAAGGGGTCAGGGCGGTTATTCAATAGCTTTTTATACGTAAGGGCTATTGCTTTTTTCTTCATAGGATCCAGCACCAATCTGTCTTCTAGCGGAGAGGCCTCAGGTAGTGGGCCATGTTTGGGCAGCACCGCCTTGATTGCATGGCTGATTTTTAAATATCGGAATGTTTCGGCCTGTGCGAGGTGATACTTCTGCTGAAGATCAGCAAAGGTGGCTAATTTCCCCGCAAACCACATATCCCCAACCATAGAGATACCTATAAGGTCCCATTTATCGAAGCCAGGGCAAGTGCTGAGGTGGCCCAGGAGATCTGGTTCCCATAGTGGTGTGGCTCGTTTAACTTTCGGGGGTTCGTGTAGAGTGCCCTATTATATCCCCCCTGTCCCATGAGCCAATGATCTGTGCGGAAATTTGGGTCATCATGGTCCCCGTGTACCCACCTATTGACCGCAATCAATTGGGACGCTTGGTAGTAGAGTCTAATGTCAGGCAGTGCGATGCCCCCGTCATACCATCCAGATGTTCATTTTTTCATGGCTATGCGGGGGGCTTGACCGTCCCATAGCAACGCACGCACAGTACTTTCGATGTTGGCAAAATAGGTGTCGGGGATTTTATCAGGGGTATTTTGCAGCACGTAGAGAAAGCGCGGTAGTGCTAACATCTTAAAGAGGGCTGACCGTCCCAATAGAGTGAGGGGAAGAGAGCGCCAGTGTTTGACGTCGGCCCGTAAACGTGCCAGGGGTTCAAGCAGATTAGCCTCATAGAAGAGGGCTGGGTCGAGTGTGATATATATACCTAAATATTTAAAGCCCCTCGATGCCACTGGTATGTCATATCCTCTGGGACTGCACAGAGGCGACCCCCACAACACGTAAAGCTGGGACTTGGTCCAATTAATTGTGTATCCAGAGTGGGTGCCAAAGATGTGAAATATGTGTAGGATACGACGGAGGGACTGCGATGGGGAGGCCATATACAGCAGGATGTCGTCTGCGTACAATGAAATACGGTCTTCATGGCTCTCTGTCCAGTTCAGGCCGCGGATCAGTGGGTCGCCCCTGACCCATATCGCAAGTGGTTCGAGTACCAGGGAGAAAAGCAAGGGCGATAGAGGGCATCCCTGCCTGCTTCCCCATCTCAGTTGAAACTGTCCAGAGGTATGGTTATTTACCACTACATACCCGGTCGGGCGGGCATAAAGCAGTTGGATCCACTTTATGAAGTTAGGTCCAAATCCCATCCTCCGCAGTACGGCAAAAAGAAAGTCCCATTCGATTGTATGAAATGCCATTGTGGCATCTAAGGATAGTAGGGTGAGACAGTATATTTTAACTGCAGCAAATTAGGTGGAAATTGAGGGAATCTGCGCTTTGAAAATGTCATGCCTACTTAGCGATATGTTTGTATTCGCTATAAGCTGGAGGCTCTGTTTATGCAATCACATCTTCTATTCTTCCACCTGGAAGAGGAAGGGTTGCTTATGAGTTCAGTGCGATCCCCTGAAAGGGAATTAGGATTACAATTGAACAGACTATTAAACCCATCCCAAACCTCAGGTAGTGGAATAAAAAACTCAGGAGCTAATGAAAGAGCTTCATCAACACAGCTTGCCCTACCTGGGAATCTGCTCTGGATTAAGGTGTCTTGTGAAAGTGTGGATTCAATGTCGTGTAGCAGCCTTACAAACCTCAGCTATGGGAATGTTCTTCAGCAAAGTGGTGGTTGCAGACTTGCATGAAAGCAGGATGAGCCATTCAGTTTAAGCAGTAGGGATCAAGTTTTCTTTTTTGATAATAGATTATAATGCAAGGGATAATGAACCTGGAAATGGACTGCTTTCAGGACAAACCTGTATGAACAGGCCCATTGTTTACAAATAGCGTCAGACCTGTGCTTCCCTTTCCTCTTATCAAGATGAGACTTAGAAGCCCTCCTTATATCAAGAGTACATAAGGATTCTGAATGAATGTGAGAAGAAAGATTGTCTGATTTACATGAAAATTACCTTGAAGCACAAGTTACTAACTTGTGTAACGATATATCTGTAAGAGACAGTAGTTAGTGACAGATTCCTTACCTTAGAATATCCCCAGGCGTCAGGCTGGATCCGGAAAGTTTTTGCGTAGCAGTACCCTTGCGCGTCGGTAGGCGGCGTCGTGCGGCTCCGCGTCCGTCGTCGGCGTCGTGATCGCCGGGATGACGTCGCGGGCAGTACTTAGACGCCGCCCCTGCGCGCTGACGTCAGTTCTGTACACGACTTTCCGCGCCAGGAACGCAGAGCCATGCAAGAAGCTGACATAGGTGTCTGAAAAATACTAGGGCCCTGAAAGGGATGTCCTTAACCCTAGAAATCAGTTCGCAGAACGGGGAGGATGGGTGGGCGGTAAGGAATCTGTCACTAACTACTGTCTCTTACAGATATATCGTTACACAAGTTAGTAACTTGTGCATCTGAAAGAGACACGTTAGTGACAGATTCCTTACCTTAGAATAGATACCCCAGCAATACCAACCCCGGTGGTGGGTCTGCGAACAAAGATCAGACAAGGAAGTCCTGGAGGACAGAACGGCCAAAGAAGCCGTCCCTCCGGACCTGACTGTCAAGGCAGTAATGCTTTGTAAACGTGTGCAGCGAGGCCCACGTAGCTGCCTGACAAATAACCGGCAGCGGAACACCGCGGCCCAAGGCCGTGGTAGCAGCCGTTGCCCTTGTGGAATGGGCACGCAGCCCAACAGGAGGCTCCTTCTTCGCCAAAGAATAGCAGGTCTTGATGCACAAGGTAACCCAGCGGGAGATGGTCCTCTTGTGCACCGCCCGACCTTTTTGGCGCCCACGTAGCCAACAAAGAGCTGGTCATCCACCCGGAAGTGTTTTGTGCGGTCAATATAGAAGGAGAGCGCACGTTTTGGGTCCAGACGGTGGAGCCTCTCTTCCTCTCTGGAAGGATGCGGAGGCGGAAAGAAGGTGGGCAAAGTGATGGTCTGCCCAATATGGAAAGCAGTAACCACCTTTGGCAAGAAGGACGGACGCGTCCGAAGAACAACCTTGTCTGGATGAACAGACAGAAAGGGAGGTTTGCAAGATAGAGCCTGGAGCTCACTCACCCGCCGAGCGGAGGTGATGGCCACCAGAAAGGCTGTCTTTAGAGTCAGAAGACGAAGAGGACAGTTATGTAGAGGCTCAAAGGGAGCGCACATTAAAAGGTAAGAACCAAGTTCAAGTCCCACTGAGGCATCACAAACGGAACAGGAGGAAAGAGGTGAGTAATGCCTTTTAAGAACCTGTTAACAACAGGGGACTTGAAAAGGGAGGGCTGATCAGGGAGCCTGAGGAAGGCCGAGATAGCACAAAGATAACCCTTGATGGTACCCAGGGCAGAACCCTGTTGGGCCAGAGAGAGAAGGAACAGAAGGACCTCAGACAGAGGGGCAGAAAGGGGATTCACAGCCTTTGCTGTGCACCATGCCACAAATTTGTTCCACCTGCAGGCGTATACCACCTTAGTGGAGGGACGCCTGGCTGCCAGAATTACATCACAAACTTCGGGAGGCAAGTCGAAAGGAATCAACTGCCGCCGCTCAATCTCCACGCAAGCAGGTGTAGACTGGACAGGTTCGGGTGGAGGACCGTCCCCTGCTGCTGCGACAGAAGATCCTCCCGAAGAGGCAGACGGATCGGGGGATCTACGCTCATATTGAGTAGCTCGGGATACCAAACTCTTCGAGCCCAGTCCGGAGCCACAAGAATGACTTGGGCCCGGTCGTGCCGAATCTTCTTCAACACTCTGGGTAGAAGTGGTATAGGCGGAAAGGCGTACAACAGACCGCAACTCCACTCGTGACGAAAGCGTCTCCGAGCGAGTGCCGCCTTGGAAATTCCAACGCGCAGAACTGATGACATTGCGCGTTCTCTTCGGTGGCGAATAGATCTAACCAAGGCTCTCCCCATTGTAGAAAGAGTCCTTGCGCCACTTCCGAGTGAAGACGCCATTCGTGATCCATCATGCACCTGCGGCTGAGTTCGTCCGCCCTGGCGTTCAAGGAACCTGCCAGGTGTTGAACCATCAGGAACATGCCCTGATGTTCCAGCCATGTCCAGAAGCGCAGAGCCTCCTGACAAAGGGTCCAAGACCCCACCCCGCCCTGTTTGTTGCAGTACCACATGGCGGTGGTGTTGTCTGTGAACACCTGCACTACCTTCCCTTTGACAGAGGGAAGGAATGCCTTGAGTGCAAGTCGGATCGCCCGGAGCTCCAGAACGTTGATATGGAGCCGGGACTCCGCCGGAGACCAGAGGCCTCTGATCTCCGCCTCTCCCATGTGACCGCCCCATCCCAGAAGGGACGCGTCCGTCACAACTGTGTGCTCTGGCTGGGGAAGGGAGAGGGATCTGCCCATGACCCATTGCCGGTTCGAGAGCCACCACTGCAACTGTCTTGCAGTCCCCTCCGAGATCTGGACGTGATCGGACAGGTTGCCCTGGTGCTGCGCCCACTGGAACTTCAGGTCCCACTGCAGAGCCCGCATATGCCATCTGGCATGATTGACCAGCAGGATGCAGGAGGCCATGAGGCCCAGCAGCCTCAGGGTCATCCGTGCCGAAACCCAGGATAAAGGCTGAAAGATCGGAATCATAGCCTGAATAACCCGGACTCGCCGTTCGGGAGGATAGGCCCGAAACTGCGTCGTGTCCAGAACCGCTCCGATGAAAAGGAGCTGTGGAGAAGGAATCAGATGCGACTTCGGCACATTGATGGAGAACCCCAGCGAGTGCAGGACGGGGATGTGGAAATATGCGTCCTGCAAGTCCAACGCTACCAACCAGTCTCCAGGGTCGAGGGCAGTCAAGACCTGAGCTAGGGTGAGCATCTTGAACTTCTCCTTCCGGAGGAAGCGATTGACGTTCCGGAGGTCCAAGATAGGACGCATGTCCTCCTTGTCCTTTTGGGCACCAGAAAGTAGTGGGAGTAGCAACCACGCCCTACTTCTGGGGGTCGGAACACGCTCGATGGCCCTCTTGGTCAAGAGGGCCGCGACTTCCTTCTGTAGAAGCACCAAGTGATCCCCTGACATGCGGTGGAATTGAGGTGGCATGGCTGGGGGGGTGGTCTCGAAGGGGAGGGAGTAGCCCCTTAGGACAATGTCCAAGACCCACCTGTCCGAGGTGATGGTACGCCAGTGGGGAAGGTGATGGCGGACCCTGCCCCCTACTGGCGTGCTGTGCACCTGAAAGGAGGGACTAGGAGGGCTTGGAGGCCGCGGACGGGTTGGAGGTGGTGGCCTGACCCGCACGCTGGTTGCCCGATCCGCCACGGCGGAATCCACGTCCACGTGGCCACGATAGGGGCGAAAAGCAGAAGTCAGCGGAGGGCGTGTAGCAGAAAGGCCCAGGGACTTGGCAGTAGCCCGTGAGTCCTTAAAGCGCTCCAACGCATGGTCTGCTTTGGACCCAAAAAGACCGACTCCATCAAAGGGCATGTCCATGAGAGTATTCTGGACATCCCCTGAAAAACCAGTGGTTCTCAGCCAGGCGTGGCGTCTGAGCGCCACCGTCGTTGCAATAGACCTGCCCAGCGAGTCGGCGGTGTCAAGGCCACAACGTATTGTGTATTTAGCCGCATCCCTTCCTTCCGCAATGGCGCGGGAAAGCAGTGTCTGGACCTCCTCAGGACACTGGGGCAAAACATCCGCCACCGAATCCCACAGGGAGTGGGTATATCGGCCCAAAAGACAAGCGGTGTTAACGGACCGCAAGCCAGCACTGGAGGAAGAAAAACCCTTCTTCCCAAACTGATCCAGGCGTTTGGATTCCCTATCCGGAGGAGCGGTAGGGAAGGCGGTTTGGGAAGCGGAGGCTTGGACAACCAAGCTCTCAGGAGTGGGGTGGACAGAGAGAAACAGGGGGTCGCCCGGAGCTGGGCGATGGCGTCGTGACACGTTCCGATCCACAGGAGCCCCTGTGTTGGGCTTGGACCAGGCGCCCAAAAGAACGTCAGTGAGGGCGTCGTTAAACGGCAGCACAGTCTCCGCAGAGGAGGCTGCCGGCTGAAGCACCTCTGTCAAGATGTTAGGCTTGACCGTCAAAGTAGGAAGTTGGAGACGTAAGGCCCCAGCTGCCCTACGCAACACCGTACCAAAATTGGCTCCCTCCTCCGTAGCCACGGGAGGAGACAGCATGCCAGTGTCAGGGGAAGTATCTAGACCACTGGCCTCCCCTAGACTCTCTGTCCAGTCCTGATCATACTGACAGTGTCGTGTCAGAGGGTCATCAGACCCCTCCCAGTCCAACTGGTCCTCCTCTGGTTCAAAATAAGGAGGAGGAGGGACAGTTGGGACCCAAGGTCCCATCGGCGCCGGAGCCGGCGTCGAGCGGCGTCGGTCCGGATCCATGTCCGGAGCCGGAAGGAACAGGGGACGACGCCGCCCGGAGCCCAGGGCGGCGCCGAGAACGGCACCGGAGACATCGGCGCCGGCGGAGGTGTCGTTAGGTCGACCGGCGTCGATGGGGGTTGTGGCGCCGGGATCGAGGCCGGGGCCGAAGCCGGGATCGAGGCTGGAGGCACAGGCGACGCCGGGGCCGGAGCCGTCGGCGACGCCGCAGCAACCCCATCAGGGCCCGCGGGGCCCGAAGGCGCACCGGAGGGGCCTGAAGGCCCGAAGAGGCGGGCCATGGCCGACAGGAATTCCTGCACTTTGGCCGGATCCGCCCCGAACCCGGGAAGGGCGGGTATGGCGGGGGCGACTCCACAGGCATGTCCGGGGCCGCGGGGCGGGGACGGTGCCGGGGAAGGGCCTCAGCCGAGTCGCGAGACCGGCGAGGCGAAGTCCTAGAGCGATGATGCTTTTTGGACTTTTTGTGTTTCGACTTACCGGACGAAGAAGACTTCGACGCCGACGACCGGTGTGGACTCCGCGATCGACCCCTGGACCTCTCACGCGACCGGGGCTTCCGCGGAGCCGAATGCCGGGCCTCGAGGAGCTTTCGAGACCGCTCTCGCAAAGCTTTCGGGTGGAGGGCCTGGCAGTCGGTACAAGACTCCGTGTCGTGGCCTCGGCCGAGGCAGAAGAGACACTCCCAGTGCGGGTCGGTGACGGACATCATCCGCGCACAGGCGCCGCATCGCTTGAAGCCGGGCATCCCTACGACACCTTGAAAGTATGAAAAAACAGTGAAAAATTCACCAAAAGTATGGTCAAAAAATGACCAGGGCACTGCTCTTCCCGGATCTGCGCTTGCTGGCGCGGAAAAAGAAGAACTGACGTCAGCGCGCAGGGGCGGCGTCTAAGTACTGCCCGCGACGTCGTCCCGGCTATCACGACGCCGACGACGGACGCGGAGCCGCACGACGCCGCCTACCGACGCGCCAGGGTACTGCTACGCAAAAACTTTCCGGATCCAGCCTGACGCCTGGGGATATTCTAAGGTAAGGAATCTGTCACTAACGTGTCTCTTTCAGATAAGAGAACTTAGTTACCTCCTCATGACCACTTTGCCTTTATGGAACAATGTGTAGGATTTGTAGGGACATACCGACTGAATTTCACTAACCCTGAGTGCAGTTGTGATTGCTACTAAAAGAAAGCAGCCTTCCACAAAGTGTGTTGCAAAGTGGCACTATTAGCTTTGAAGGAATCACACTGATTCCCCAAGCAGAACAAGGCCTTATGACTGGTGGTGAAACCTTTTTAATGCCTTTTAGAAGGTGGTTATTAACAGGGACTCTGAAGAAAGAGGTTTGAAGGACATTGCCTACAGGAAGATGTACCTTTAATGAAGGGAACTGCAACCCCGATCTGTCCAAACAAGAAGGTAAGTTAGTACTGTGATTTCCTGACATTTGGTCAAGTTGATGTTTTTCTCAATGTACCAGATGCAGAATCTCTTCCATTTGAAAGCATAGGAAGCCCTACTAGGTAGGCGTTTGGCTTCTTTTAGTAGCGCCATACAGTCATGTCGAAGATTCAGATGTCCATATATCAGTAAAGTAATATGAACCACTGTGATTTTGAAGTCTCTGGCAATGAGCCATTTTCAAATCACTTGTGCTTTGAGAGGTAGCAGTATGGATCTGCTCTCCTTTGCTTCTTCAGGAAATCCATGGCTGTTGTATTGTCGATTTGAACAAACAAGAAATTGGTCATTCCTGCTGGAAGAAAGATCTGAAAGCTAGGTAGACTACTCTCAACTCCAGTGTACTGATATCATATAAAGTCTCTTTGTAGGACCATGTGCCTGGTACTCGGAGATGATCCATATGTGCTCTCCAACCACTTAATGAGGCATCTATTACAAATGTCTGAGTAAGAATGTCTTGATGAAATGAAACCCCTTTGGGAAGATTTTCTGCCTTGTACCGCTACAGTTGGCCCTGTACTGCAGCCAGGTAGGAGATTTTAACACTTCAGGAGAATAGATCACAGTCTCTTCTCCAAAGTATACACTTTTGCAAACTTGCATGCCCAGCACCGCTCCCAAGTAGTGAATAGACTGAACTGGTATTAAAGTGGATTTTACATTGTTATCTAGTAGACCCTGCTTGTTCAGAATGTATAGAGTTGTCTGGAAAGACGTCTTGAGGAATTGATGCCTTTAATAGCTAGTTCTCTAGACTAATATTGTTTTTCTTCTCAGATAGTCAGCTCCTATTGGTATTCACAATGAGAACAATCTTGGGGCAGAGTTGAGGCTGAATGGAAGAGCCCTGTATTGGTAATGATGATTTCGGACAACAATCCTCAGGAATTTCTGATGTTTCTACAATATTAGAATATATGAATAAGCATCCTGAAATCCCCTTCCTGGAGTTAAAGGTAGATTTGGTGTAGGGCCAGTATCCAGATTTTTCTCTCTGTATCCTTCTGTTGGCTTCCCTCAAGTAGAGAATGGGTCTAAATTCTTGCTTCAATCACTTTTTTTATTACAAAAGTAACCAGAATAACTTCCCTTTCCATTTTGGAGAGATCAGACCAGTTCTACAGCCTGTTTTTCCAGATGGGTGCTGACTAGCCGTTGAAGCTTCTCCAGTTGGAAATGTTCACATTTCCTTGGAGCAATGGCTGGTGAAGACAACATGAACGAACCTCAGAGAAGAGTCATGTTGCCCAATATTCAACATCCACCTGTCCTTCATTATACATGGCCACTCCTGTACGTTTCATGATGCTTCTCCCCATTGGAGTGACATGCACAAGAGTTGAAGCAAGGAGTCACCATTTTGCTCTTGCAGAGGGTTTTTCTGTGGCCGTCGATGATTGCGTGCCCTCTCTGCCTTTTGAAGATTTTCTACGATCTTACGTCTTCTGCTATTGATGTGACTGGCAATCCTGGCCACTGAGGAGTTTGAACTCACCTGAGAGAAGTACTGATGGTCCTAAAGTTCGTAGCGCTTCTTACACTCCTATTTTATTTTCTGGGCTACTGCTTTCAAAAATTCCATCTCGGTCTTCAGCCTCTGCATTTTCTAGTTAGCATGAGAGCCAAAAAGTGTGGAACTAGAAAAAGGAAGATTTAAAATACGTTGCTGCGATTCAGATTTTAGGCCTGTGCGCCTTAGCCTGGATGAACATTGCATGGCTAAACAATGACAGGAGTCATAAGCTTTAAGGTCAGAGGAATCCGCAGCAGCACTTCTGATTTGCTTTGAAACCATCATTCCTTCCCTCAACACCTCCTAAAAGTATTCCCTGCCTTCGCAATAGAGTCTGTTAGAGAAAAGCTTGTACATTAAAGATATAAATCTATCATATCTGATGTTATGCCACATTTACTTAGCAGGCTGAACATCAAGAGTAATTACATCAAGGGTAACATACTGAGAGTCAATACATCAAATGGGACATTACTTCACAGGTAAGTACTAGTAATTATTTACCAACCAATTTTAAATGTACTTGCCAATATACTATATAAAAATTGCACAGTGGCAGTTGCCACTGGGTAGTTATAGTTAGGACAGAGTTTCCATAGGAAGAGCATTTTCTCCTTTCACTTATAACTTCGGCTCCATTTGATGAATCTACACAAAACGTTCCACAAAAAAAAGAAAAAATGTTCATTCACCTTGCCCCCTTTTGCAGTGATCTGTAAAGTAGGGCCAAGAAAAAAGGGGGGTCCCAAAAATGAGATTTCCCATGTTAATTCCCGTAGGAAAATTTGCTCTCTAATACAGAAAAATGTCTAAATGGAATTACACCGATTTTGCACAAAAACGTAAAACTTTACTTAGAAAGCATGCTTTTTGTGATGCGGTGTATATTTGTTCAGACATTTTAGCAAAATTCCCATTTGAAGAGGGGCTGGGGCATGAAGGGGCAAAAACATTAGGTATAGCTAGACTATTAGTGTCCAGATATTCTCTGATTGGCTAATTTAAAGGCAACTAGTCAATACTGAATGGCATGAACAATATGTTGTGGTAGCAATTACAGGACTCCGGGACATAGGTACATATAAAGGTTAAAACAGATTTAAGCGACAATAAAAATCATTTGCTGGTAATCTTATACTCATTTTAGAAATTGCAGCAAGTTCTCTGGTTATTTTTCCAGTGAAAAGTGCTAACACTCTGCTGGGATTTGGTGAACCATGTTTGAGAGAAAACTTTATTCTCTCGGGATTTTCTCATAAAGGTTATGGTAGGTGCTCCAGAACCTAAAATGGGTACACATTATCTGTAAATTCACTCTGTCTTCCTCAGCTGTGTGAGAATAAAGTCTGATATTCTGAGTAAGACGTACTTCCAACAGCATAGTCTGTCAGTTGATTTCCCAGTGAAATACTGTAGCTTCACCACAGTGTTCTAATGAGCAACTAGAGTGCCAACATTCTGTATTTATTAAGAGTGTAGAACGCCTGAACCCCATCTTGATGAAATCAAAGTTGTAAAACTGAAAGGAATTTCCTACAGAGGATACTGCAGTAAATGAACACAATGAAGGGTTTCTTTTTGTCATAGAAATAATAGTTCGTGTTCTAGAAAGCTAAAATGAGGACACATTTTTTGAGTTCTCAAATATCTTCCTCACCCATATCGGTAAAACATTCTGACATGCAGTGTGAAACATGAACCAGCAGCAGCAATCTGTGAGTTAATTCCTTAGTAATCAACTGCAGATCCGCCATAGCGTTTTAATGAACAACTAGAGTGCTAACATTTTGTATTCAAGGCAAAAGTGGGGTACTACTGAACACCATTTTTGTTGTGTGGTTCCTATAAACCTATATAGGACCTGCGCGTTTAGCAGGGCCGGACTGGCTACTGGGCGTTTTTTGCTGGGGTGGCAAGGTAGGGTCCAGGTTCACTGCGGAGGGGCTGATTTTGTTGCTGGGGAGCTGCCGGCGCTTCTAAATGAACAATGCAAAACAAATAGCTTTAAAGTGTACTTTTTAAAACATTTGATTTGCATTGTTTATTAAGGAAAGCCCTTTAGCCAGTCCGACCCTGGCGTTTAGACAACATACACTGTAGGATTGGTGCCCAGACTGATTCAGACACCCACACCAGGTAGGTTAGCCTGTGTACCAGCTAGTTCACAGTACCACTAGAAACCCCTCTTACCAAGGAGAGAATAGTTCTTGGCAACTATCAAACATGACAACTCTGATCCCACAGGATCATGGAAACAGAGCGATACTTTTGCTCAGTCACTCGTGCTTTCTTGGTCTCAGAGAGATACACAGAATAAACGGTGGGGACGTTTTTCAATAAGAATTTATTGAACCAGCGTCATTCTAGTGTAAGATAGGTGCGCTGAAACAACCATAAGACAGTAACAGATATAAATGATTATAAGCACCAACAAAGTAAAAGGATGGTAGATTTCTACCATAGTGCTAAAACAATGAATACAGGCAGGTATTAAAATACATGACAGTAAAATGCGTACTCCTACGATTGAACCTGACCCTGGACTTTGGAGGGATTGGGCATACGAAAGAAATGCCAACGATTTGAATAATAACAGTGTTGGCACTGATGTTGTTAATCACAGAGGAATACGACTAACAAATACGGTATGTGTCTGAAATAATGTTGGATTACATGTTCAATTCAGATACTTTAAAAGTAAAAAGAAAGCACCACTAGCAGTTCCCCTTCCATCTTATTCTATTTTATTTTATATCATCTCCTGCCCCCACTCTCTTTTTCTGTGAACAACGAGCAAATTGTTAACCATTAGACATGTCACACTATTATTTAGAGAAATGAGCGCAGGCTATACACAAAATATGTTAAAGACAATATAGGCCTACAACCCAAAAACCATTTGGTTTTTACTCTGAAATGAACGGTCTTGTCATAGTACTGGTTTCTTTTTCTTGTCTATTGTGTGCATATACTGTCCCTGTCGGTATACTTGTGGTATTCTATACTATCCCATGTGGGATTTTTATCATTGTATCATTTTGCATTTACTAATGTTGTGTTGTTTGTCATTTATAAATGTTGTATTATACACTATATGTTTTGTATGTTCCACAGCCCTGATGAAGTCCACAGGTGTTGGACGAAACACGTTGGCTGTTTTTAGAAAATTCTTGTGAAGATTAAAGAATATTTTGGATACTAACTGATCGGATGGACTATATCATTTTGGAAACTATTTCATGGTGGTGCATTTCAGTCGTG
Source organism: Calotriton arnoldi (assembly GCA_963921515.1). Taxonomy (NCBI): domain Eukaryota; kingdom Metazoa; phylum Chordata; class Amphibia; order Caudata; family Salamandridae; genus Calotriton; species Calotriton arnoldi. The sequence continues at coordinate 510,002 of CAWUFW010007341.1, forward strand.
AATGAATTAATTTTGGTCCTTTGGATCACTCTCTGGAAACAGCGGGAGTAGCGGATGTGCACGCCAAACAGTTGGAAATTTTTGTACTTTGGACTAACAGTGGGGAAACTTTGAGGGAGGTGCGGTTGCTCCATAGGCTTGCTGTTTCTATTTTGTTGTTTAAATTCTTGGCAACTATCGAACATGACAACTCTGATCCCTCAGGATCGTGGAAACAGTGCAATACTTTTTGCTCAGTCACTCGTGCTTACTTGTTTACAGCCAGGCCTGCGAAGGGGCCTCTACTCTGCTCCTTCGTGGAACTCGGTGGGCATAACTGTTGCACCTTCGCCCTGCTTACTGTGGGGGGCATATGTGATCATGTTGCACAGCCCAGTAGACTGAGACGCTATCCGGACTTTTGCCCTCTCTTGTGGCTCTCGGGGGGGGGGGGGGGGAAGAGGCCCACCCGCTGTCCCCACTCGATTTCTTGTGCTGCCCAAGTCTGGAGCTTGGGGAGTCAAATGGCCTCCAACATGGTGGGTCACCCCCTCTGCAGGCAAACCTTAATTTTGTCCACATGCCTGGGTACTCGCCATGGCCAAGGATAAGCCTATCCCCAGGTAGGGGAATCTCGAAAAATTTGCCAATATCCTTGGACAGTCTGGAGACCCACAGTCTGTGAACCCTTTGCCAAGCCGCTAGCACCCGATGAGAGGGGGTTCTCCAGTACAGATGTTATTCTCTAGGCCATTCAGTCCTCGCAAGCAGCATTAGAAAATAAAACAGGCAGATGTGGTGCTACTCTGGCAAAACCTCCAGCTGAATCACAAAGGCTGAAACACGCAATGCCATACTGGAAAATACAGTCAAAACTCTACACCAGATGGTCCAGAAGCTGTGGTGCTCGGTTGGGGAAATGGAGGCTAGAGTTGAAGGGGGCATGGCCAAGGAGGTCAACATGGCAGACGCGACCTAAGTGAGCTCCACTGATCGCCCGCTCATCCGTCATTAACCCTGCAGGGACTGGATAAACTGACCCCTAGACTGTGTCCCCGCGACTCCCTGACACCGGCTGAGCACACCGGAGACGAGTTGGATGGCTCAGCTGTGGTGCATGGAACATACGGCGCTGAAGTCGGAAGGGCCGGAGCGCGGGCCAGCTACGCCGGGATGTCCTCGCAGTGGAGAGACCCTTGCACTGACGGCAAGCCGTTGGGGCTTGCGGTAGCTGGAACCTGTGACTGCCTGGTCGCGAGGACCGGGGAGGGTGCATGATTGTTGCAGGGGAAGCGTGCAGCACCGACCCGTAAGTGAAGCCGTGGCAGTGCGCTGAAGGCCGGCGGGGCGCACTGGAAAGCCGGGCCTTGGCCTGGAACATTGATGCGGCAGATGTGAGAACAGGCACAGCACCTCGCCACGGTTTAATGAACTGTGGAGAGCGGCAGGAGGGCGGCATAGCGTTGTAGTCTTGGCCCGCCTGCGGGGGCCTGGAGCGAGGGTGTGCTGCCATCATGCCGGGATTTTGGAAGCCACACTTCAGCCCTCGCAGTGAGTATCTTAGGAATGCGGAGTCTGGTGGGGTTATTGCTGATGGGGCGTGACAAGGAAGAACTGGGACATTTGCTACTGCACACCCGAACCACTGGTGTGTCTTCCTGGTCACAGTCTCCTCTATGCAACACCCTTGACCTCTCTGAATGGGAGGCTGGACACCATGTGTGGCGAATGCTGGAGCTACACATCTAGCACTTATACTACACTCCTGCCATGGCGATGAACAGTGCCCCACTGGCCCAGCCTCACTAATACTGTTTTTGGACTGCACAACACGTCCGCTCACACACCAAGTCCTGACACTGCCTGGACCGTTGCACCTAGAGGCCCCTGCAGCATGATCAGCAGGAGCTCGCTGCACCCTAACTGTCTTGCCCCTTTGCAGAACCACAAACAAACAGTGTCTGTCTACAATCCTGCTAGCAGTAGGCACTGTGTGATTTAACCAGAGGGGCGTCACCCCACTAATCAACCAGACACCTCTGCTGGGCATTTACCCCACATAACCAGATTCCGGGACTGCTCATGCTGCAGTACTCCTCGACACACTGAGTACTGGCAAGTGGGCCTCTGACACCATAGAGACAATAAGCCACATTGCAAGACCACACCATGGCGACATGGGGCGACACAGCGCCGTCACCCAGGGTGCGACCTCGAGGCACCCCCCCCCCCCACTGATCACATCCAGATGATGGACACAGATAGTATTGAGAGCAACGCCCCTCAGCTGACTTTCATTTGTATACAAGTTGGATTCGGTCCTGGCAGCGGTTGAGAAACTTGGCACTGCGTTGGACTCCACACGGATATCTCTAGAGAACAAGATAGACGCTGCAACAGCGGATCTGGCGCTACTCAATGTGGATCACAGCAAACTGGCAGAGAAAGTCCAAAATGCAGAGCAGTCCATAGCGGTACTGTAACCGAAGACTCGAGATATGGACAACTCACTGCACAAACTGTCAGAAAGGGTGGAAATGCTTGAACACAGAGTGGAAGACGCGGAAGGTCGATGGTGACAAAATAACGTCCGCGTGGTGAGCTGCCGAAGGGAGCAGAGGGATAGGACGCAGTCACTTATGTGGAGGAGTGGCTGCAACGTCTACTGCCCTAGGAAGTGCTCTCGAGGTTCTTTACAGTGGAAAGAGTGCATCGAGTTCCAGCCTGACGCCCCTTGCCAGGTGCCAATCCCCGACCATTCCTGTTCCACGTACTACATTACAGGGATAGGGATGCCATCCTACATGAGACACAGAAACTGCAGATCACAGTGGATAACGCTATAATCATGTTTTTCCCGGATTACACAGTGGAAGGACAGAGACAGCGCAGCTCCTTACTTGCAGAAAAACACTGACTACGAGAACTGGACATTAAATATGCGCTCCTGTTTCTGGTGTGTCTGCGCGTTGTGACGGAGGGGAAAACTCACTTCTTTGATTCCCCTGAGGAGGTATGGGACTGGCTTGAGGCAACTGGACACCCCGCGGCCAGCCGTCCTGCCCGTAGGGTAGAAGCAAACCAAGGCGGTGTGGTGAGGCGTACATCTTTAAAAGCTGTCCCTAACTTGGCACAGGTGCTTCAGGAAAGACAAAAGGCTTTACAAACTGCAGGAGTACTGGGAGACCACGTCCGGACCTCGGGTCCAGATGATGACTCTGCTCGATCACTTAGCAACGATGGCTCTTCGATTACCTGTCCGTCCAGGGCGTCTCAAGCGCCCCTCCAGAGGTTACTCCACAGACATAAAATGACATTATTTAAAGCTTTAACAAACACGAAGAGAGAAAGGGGTTTTTTGTGTGTAACCAGGGATACTCCCAATCCCCTTGAGAAAGACAAAATAAACAATAGAAGGAGTAATTCCCCGAGGAAATCAGTGTTGAAATCCGCTAGGTACCATAGAGGTGAAAAAAAGGAAGGATTCTTCCTTTTTAAAAAGACCCCTCACTCACCAACCTACTTGGTGACATGCTTCAACAGGTTTCTGCCATAAGTGCATTTCTTTTTTACAGGTAACTAGAATGGTCTTTCACAAACAGTCAGGACACCTGTACCTGGGCACCGATTTCTGGGTACATGTTTAGGGCATCAGGACAATACCACAAACCACTAGACAGCGTAGCTCCCTGAGCCGTTCTTTCAGTTAGTGTGGGGCATACACTCATAGGCACCTTCACTAGTCTCCGCTATCCTTATGCCTAGATTTCTCTACCTGAGAAAGAGTTGTTATTGTTTGGGTGGACACACGCCGTGTTACTACTCTTTTGGTATGCACGCACTTTGCTTGTTGTTGAGTTTCGAATTTATTGTTATGACCATCAGCCTTCTCTGGCTCTGCCACCTACTTTATAATACAACCTATGCATGCTCGCTCCCCTCCACATACACTTGTGGGGAGGTGGGATGCTTGGGACGGGTGCCACACCATACTACATATGGACCATTTTAATATACTTACATAGAATGTATGGGGCATGTACACGCCATCATGTCGCTATTCAGTATATGCCTATTTAAAACGTCACTCCATACAGATTGCACTACTGCAAGAGACCCACCTACCTCAAAAGAAGTACTAAATTGCAACTACGCTGGAGGGTACCGGCATTTGCCACCAGTTATTCTAGTTATGCCCATGGGGCGTTGCTGTGGATCAGACCTGGAACCCCCTTTGTGGTGGAGGACTCGATACTAGACACTGATGGCAGATATGCCCTAGTGCGAGGACGACTAGATGGCCAACTGGTGCTACTAGTTTCTATATATGCGTCGAACACAGACCAGGCCACTTTCCTACAAACACTCTCACATACGCTTGCTGGCTGGAATGGGGTAACATGGATACTTGGAGGAGATTTTAATAGTGTATCATATACCACACTTAATCGATCCTTCCCTTGACTGCCCGAACAACCCCCACCTCCAAAGCGCACATGTTAACCAACTGGCTCCAACAGTGGCACCTAGTCGCACATGGCGGCACTGAAACACAGTGAAGAGAGTTTATTCATTCTACTCTGTGCCCCATAACTTACATGTCCGCATCGACAGGTTAGTGGCTACTCCAGCATTGCTTCCCTCCATTTTGAAGGTGGACTACTTGGGACGCACCCATTCCAATCATAATCCTCTAATCTTACAATTACAATGGGAGGGTACAATCCCCCTCATTCCCAACTGGCGTTTCCAACCCACGCTCCTAGAAGATCTCCCTTTTCGTGCTTCACTGGAATCGGTAATCACCGATTATTTTCACGATAACGCAGACACGGCATCCAGTAGTTTAATAGAATGGGATGCCTTTAAGGTAACCTTAAGGGGACATTGTCTAGGCATAGTATGTAGTAGTAGTAATATGAGGCTGTCGCTTACAAAGGGCATTACTGGATTAGTGTAGACTTTTACGGCTGGAGGACAGGGCTGTTGACGACACCAGTGGAACAGAGGCTCTGGCGTAGGCATGCCACGAACATGTTACACTATTGGAGAGACTGCGCTGCCTCAACTATGCCACGCATTCAGTACGCACACACGCCACAGGGAACAAAACACAACGGCTGTTGGCGTGGCTCATCGGTCAGGACCAAACACACAAACCTATATTGAAGCTGGGCTAATAAACTGGCTCCCTCCTTTATACTAAAAACACAATACATGGCGAGCTGACACAACACTACGCAGGTGTTTATCAGTCAACCACTGAAACAAGTTTCAATAATATGCTTTGTTGTTTGTTGACCTTAATATACCTCACATCCCACTGATGAGAGGATGGAACTGGACAAACCCGTTACTTTCAATGAGGTTTGGAAAGCCATTAAGGTGTTGGCTAACGGCAAAACCCCAGGACCGGATGAGTTACTGGTTGAACTTTATCAGACATAAGCCCCACTCCTCACCCTGCAGTTATTGAAAATATATGAGGATGCCCTCTCTCTTGGCAAGCTCTCAGACTCCCAAAGGGTGGCAACAGTTATCTTCCTACCAAAGCCCAATAAGGACCCGGAGCTTCTCGGCTACTATAGACCATTGGTGCAACTGAACACTGACTCTAAGGTGCTAGTGAAAATTCTTGCAGGCACCGGGACCCATGGTCCAGACGCTGGTCCATTCGGACCAAAATGGGTTTGCCCTCATGCGTAGCACTTCCTTGAACCTGCATCGCATTTTCAGGGTCCTGAATTACCCCCCTGCTGACTGGCCTAAATTGGGCTGTCTGGTCTTAGACCTTGAGAAAGCTTTTGATTCGTTCGAAGGGGACTATTTATTTGTAGCACTGGCCCATTTTGATATAAGTAATCATTTCATTAGACTGGTGAAATTTTATACACTAACCCTCTCATCAGGGTCAAGATGGGACCCTTGCTTTCGGATGATATCCCTATTCACAGAGGCATGCGACAGGGCTGCCCTCTCTCGCCGTTATTATTCTCACTGGCCATTGAACCGCTAGCATTGGTGCTGCAATGCCAGGGTGCACAGTGGAGTATTCCATTAGGTGACGGACTACATGTCATTTCATTATATGCAGATGACATGTTGCTGTACCTGAGAGACATTCATGATGTGCCCACTACGATTTCCTCTACTTTGTCATAATTTGCGGACATATCAGAGTTGCGAGTCAACTGGGCGAAGTCTTGCCTGTTCCCCTTTCTCCCAAACATCATCGATACTGACCTGAGGATCGGAGAGGCACGGCTGGAATGGCAGCAACACACTTTCAGATGTCTGGGGATTAGGGTATACCACTCCATCCCGGACCTCTTTGATCGAACTGTCACATGAGCAGTTACGTCACTGCAAGCCCAAATGACGTTCTGGCGCACACTGCCACTGGCGGTAATGCGGAGAGTGGCTTTACTCAAAATGGTCTTACCCTGTTTACTCTGTTACTTCACCAATCTACCCGTCTACATTCCGGCTGCATTCTTACGGAAATTTGAGCAACAGGTTAGGGAATTTATCTGGGACAACTAAAGATGCACTGACGAAGCTTTGTGCCCCCACAAACACTGGAGGACTAGCGGCCCCACAGTTCGAGCAGTATTACCTAGCTTCCCAGATTCAATGGCACACTGGTTGGCTGGACTACACCTGCCCGACACAGCTACGTCCTCGCCAGGATGGCCCTTGACTGCAATCACACACCTATTTCACCCTTACACAAAACTGCGACCACCGGAACCGCTCTTCCTAAAAAGTAGCCTACAGGTGCTATCGTAGGTGTTAACACGTCAATAGACACGTACTCCCTTATGCTCTGGGGTTGGCATTGCTGGGAACGCCTAGAGTTACAGGCCCATCGTCGACACCAGAGCTGTTGGTGTGGCATGGCGCAGGCTTACGTACACTAGGAGACCTGTATAGAGATGGTGCACTGGGAACATATGAGACATTAAAGGAAGAGGATGGTCTGCCGCCAGGCCACTTCTTACTCCACAATTGACTGATAACTACATTAAGGAATCACTGGGGGGACATGACCATGGAACTCCCAACACATCTCACGGTCCAGTACTTACAGGTGATGGGGGAGGCAGGCACCTTACACGTTGGCTAGCTGACTCTCTTCACTTTCACAAAACCCCAAAGCTCCACATTTGTACGACAGCGATGGGAGAGGGATTTATCTCGCCCTTGCACTAACAGGGAATGGGCAGCCGTCCTAGAGGGTTCTAGAGACGTATTACATAATGCCCAATTCAAACTCATACAATTCTATATTATACACTGGGTGTACCTAACCCCTGCTAATATCAACAGTTATTATCAGAGAACTGACGCTGCATGCCCACAATGAAAATGCACAGACGCTGATTTGTGGCATATGCTTTGGACCTGCTCATCGCTACATACTTACTGGACTGCTGTCACAACTACACTATCCAACTGCACTGAGCGCCCAGATTTACACAACTGGGAGAAATGCCTACTTGGACTGTACTGTAGACATAAAAAACAAAGGGGTAACACCATGCTTTCTAGACTTGAGATTCATAGTGGCTAAATGACTCATTACAAAACGTTGGAAATCCCGTACACCTCCTCATTTTGAGGCCTGGAGACGTTCAGTGACAAATTGGGCTCAAGCAGAGAGCGTGGCGCTTCACAAGAAGGGCACGCTTGAACTGAGAAAATACTCCATTGCCACATACTGAGACACTATCTTACTTGCTTTACAAACTGCCTGTGTGGATGAACCGGATGCAGCGACCAGCACCATAACAGAAGTCCCAACGTGGGGGCATATAGGCGTAGACTGACCCCATCTCCCTCATAGCTAACACATTGATGTGCTACCCCCACTGTTTGCCCGTTCCCCTGCTGGCCCCCCCATGCATTAGGTTGCCCCACAAGGCACTTACTGAGGATGGGAGGTAGGGTAGAGCATGCTGGAGTTATATGATGGCGAGGTCTGGTGTATTGTTAGTTTCAGAATATTATAGTTCACTGTTTTCAAAATATATAGATCTGTGCACTGTGCTAATTGAATATGCCGACCCGAGATCTGATCTGTGGCTAGCACTTCAGAAATGACCAACTGCAACCATTGAATACGTGCTTACTTTATACGATATATGCTTTTTTGTTCTCCATTGCAGGGACTCATTGCTGAGTAGTTGAGAATATACTGGATATATATAGCATGCGAGTCACTAACATTGTATAGTTTTGTCTGGAGCCTCAGTGTTATATACCCCATTGTGTGACATGTATCCTGATATATGTAGGATTACAGCACTGTATACATAGCAGTAAACTGTAAATAGGACACAACTAAACAAAAGGAATAAAAAAGATAGAAAAAATAAGTTGTGTAGTCAAGACAGTAAAGCATTTACTTTCTCAATAAACAGATTCAAACAAAAAACAATGGAGGCTAGAGTTCATTCATTTCATCTTTATTCGGCTGCGAACAACCATAAAAGTACACAAAAAATAAAACAGTACAATATAAGTTAATAAATGCAATTGTTAAATTTACATAAAAAGATCAAACTCCTATTACAGAGTCAATTAGTAGACTGTAAGGGGGCATGAGCAACAACTTAAGCCTATAGTCCACAACATGGGCTTAAGTGATGCGGCCAAATTATCTTAGAAAAGCACTAACTCCCGCGTTCGGACAGCTGCATGAAGAAAAAGCCACACACACAAACGTGTCTCAATGTCCTCTAGTTGTTTTAAATAATTATAGGCTCTACTACAATGTCTAAAATTTCTTGCTTTCAACAAGTGTGCTAAAAATTTTGGATAAAAAGTTTATAAAAACCACTAAAGAATAAAAAATGCATCACTGATTGTGTCTAGGAACCATTGCACAGGCTTGTTCTTAATTCAAGGTTGTGTTGGAACCCTGCTGGAAAACATAATAAAAACTTTAGTGTGTCAGCCCTAAAACAAAAGAGTAAAGAGTGCTCCCTACTACTCGAGAGCTGAGCTTCGGTGTTAAAGTTCATATACGTTGCAAACGTTGGCTTCTGTGATTCGGCCTTAATCCTGGCTTCCTCTAACATGGCCATCAGTGAGAATCATAATCCCTTTGTAGCCAAAGTGGAGCATAGGGTGGAGTCAAGAAAGGCGTGGCCGATCCCAATTCCCTTCATTGTGTTTTTATAACATAGGCCAGCCAAGGTATTGATAGCCCCTTATCATAAGCCAGGGAATCTGCAATTATATCTCTTTTGAGTGATAATTTCTCTGACCGCCAGACAGATACCCACAACATAACGGGTCTCGTATAAATAAAATCACTCTGGTATGGCAATTCCAGCTCTTTATGACAGATATAATGAGAGGTTGATATAGGGGCTGCCAGTATTTTTCTACAAAATCAATTTTTCTCTTTTTGCAGCGCAGAGCAATCTGAAATACCCCAAATTACTGCCCCATATGATGCAATTGGTAAACATTGTGCATTATATATCTGCACCAAAGGAGTCGGTAACCTTCCCCCCACAGGACTAGGGAGACTCAACAATGATCCCGGTGTTCGCAGGAGCTTTAACCTATTTTGGGATATATGGGGAGCCAAAGTTCACGTTGCACTGATGGTACTACCCAAATATGCAAACTTATTGGTGTTTAGCAAACTATTAGAGCCAAGAATAATGCTAAGTAATACGTGAGCGCTTCGGACCACTGGTCATAATGTATGATTTCGAAAAGTTGGTCATCAGATTAAGGTCAACCATAAAAGCCACAAAAGAGTGAACCAATTGGTGTAAAGCCTTTGGGTAGGTGCGGGCCATTAAAACGGCAACATCCGCATAAAGCAATGCGAGAAGGGGGTGCGGTGAATTTTAGGAACATCCTGCAAACCTCAAATCAGGTGAGAATTGAGGTTTTTGATGTATAAGTCAAAGAGCAGAAGGGCGAGCATGTAGCCTTGCCTTACACCTCTCTCAATGCTGAATTTATCTGTAACTTCACCCCCCTGACCAAACCTCATCTTAGCGTTAGTTTTAGTATCGAGTACTACTAGCATGTTGACAATGTCACCATCTAAACACAGTTCTAATAGGGTTTTCCATAACTTAGATCTGTTAACGCAATCAAATGCCATGGTCAAGTCCATAAAAGCTAGATAAAGCGGTACCTGCCTTGCCACCGTGTATTTCCCGATCACTAAGTTTAGATTCAGGCACTGTTCTATTTTGGCAATTCCAGCGCGGAACCATTATTGGTTGGCATGCAGGATGTTATTATCAGCAGCCCAGTCTTTAATTCTATTATATAAGACCCTCCCAAGAACCTTTGAAGGAATATCTATCAATGAAATAGGTGGTTTGGAACGGTCACCCTTCTTGAAAATTGGTACTATTATTGAACTGCTCCAATAACTAGAAACAGTAGACTCCGTAAGGTTATTATAAACATTGGCTAATAGAGGGGCCCAGAAATTAATGTTGTTTTAAATTAAATCAATTGGTACCCCGTCGGATCCTGAGGCTTTACACCCGGCGCTCTGTGAAATAGCCTCAATCACTTTCTGTATAATAAATTGAACCAACTCAGAACGAACCTCCTGACACACTATATTAATCATAACATTTTCCTTAGGGTCAGAATAGATTAGCGAGAAATGTGTCATCCAAGCCTCACTGTTTATGTGACAGCTAATATGAGTCAATCTCCGGTCTATCATGCGCATGTTTTTTAATGCTCCCCAAAAATCTTTACTATTTTTAGTGCGGGCTAAAATGTAAAATTAAAATTTCATTACATCTGTGCCTTATTGCCAGCTTATATTGTTTTCTGTAAAGTAATACTCAAAGCCTGATCTCTAGGTTTTGTTACTAAAGCTTTACGCAGTGTGCGATTAGCCCTAGAACATTCATTATTGAACCATCGAGGGGTCTGAGGCAGCGGACCAAATGGCTTAGATAACGAATTTTTAATTATAGTACTTAGGGCCTCAAACGAGTCAACCACTTGCACTTTGTTGGGCTCCTCAGATAGGCATTTAAAAATAATTCAGTATTCTCTGTGATTGTTTTTCTCAAAAGTGTGGTAGGGTCTGCCATTTTCGAACATACTCTAGAATTGTGAATGGGCATAAATAAATCTTTGAGAGTAGGCACACTCTCAAACTCTTTCCAAGATAGTACAAAAAGTTCGAATTCGACCAGGTTGTGATCCCCACAGTCAGTATCTATAATTTTACTTTTGAATGGGAATCGTGTAAGATTACAAAAAATATAAATATATTCAATTACAGAATAACAATTCCTGCCCCTGAAAGTCGGTAAGGCTAAGTTGTTGGCCCCTGCCCAAACCATTGTATTTAGCATATCAGCTGCAGCTAAAACAAGCATTGAAAATGCAATAGGTCTCGCCTTTTATTAAGTTAAAGCCATTTGCTTTGCTATACAATACCATTAGCAAAGCAAATGGTTTTAACTTAATCAAAGGCGAGACCTATTGCATTTTCAATGCTTGTTATTCCTAGCTGCACATATTTGGAAGACCCTACTGCTGCAACCGACATTGCTGTAGTGGCGTGTGTACTGCAGAGGCAGAGGACAGATTAAGGGAGGGTGAGGGCTGCCCCAATATGGCAAAATAAACAATGCACATCATGAAGTGGACACCGCGTGCGGTAAAAAAAAAAACAAGCACACAACACGAAGGGCATGGATGGGGGAGGGAGTGGGAACAGTGCCCTGATGCAGGAATTTGGACTATAAGTGAAACAAGCAGGAGGGATGAGGCAGGAGCTTCCGCCCAGGGATCGAGCGTTCGCATGAAGAGCAGCTCTTCCCAAAACTTTATTAAAGGCATTAAAGTAAAAGCGCGGCATGGGGCGCTTTATAAAAAAAAAAATACTTTGTTAAAGTAAATACGGCTAGCCACATGTAAACAAATGCGCAGTCGCAATGAACCTGAAAGCACAGTAAAAAAAAAAAAAAACAGTTGACACCATAAATGAATCAAGCAGGAGGCAGCTATAGGACAGGGAGCGCGTTCGCATGTTCTCACATCGGCTGAATACCGTTCCGTACACTTCGCGGTGGCAGTCTGTGTAACTTCTGCAACGCAGCATATGCCCTTACCAGGGCACGGGAGAGCTGTTGCTGGGACCGCACACGCACATCGCTCTTGTGGAACCGATCCACTGCGATGAAAGCGCTGGGGCCGGCCGTAAAGCGGGGAGGTAGCATATTTAAAAAACATAGACCTGAAACTAGTATTACTAGCGCCCAGAGCGCTTCGAAACTGCGTGACTGGCAGGAAGCTGTGTGCATTTTGACCAGCAAATTCAGATTTAACAGTTTTCAATTAGCGCCACTAAAAACATGTTGAGGATCGGTCAGGAATGGGCCCCCCCAACAGTGCTCGGTAGCACTAATAAAGCTTTGCCTCACAGAGAGTGCCCCAGGAGCATCCCCTCTCTCGATTGGAAGTGTTTTCTCGAGCAGGTCTGTTCAAAAGACAGAAACACCCAGAAGCACGCGTAAATCCCGGGGCAAGTCAGGCGCTTTGGCATCGTTAAACAAGCGTGGTCGCGAAAGAGGATCGCGCCGGAGCATGGGGATCTCTTGTCTTTATGGGGCCATGTGTTTAAACACATGGCCCCATAAAGATAAGAAAGTGCTTCACGACAGCCGTGAAGCAGGCGACCCAGTCCGGATCGCAAGCCAAAGGGCGGCAACCAAAAACCCTCATTTCCAATGGCAGGCCACCATTTAGCATAAACGGTGACGCCGGCAAATGGAAATGAGGGGCGGGGCTTCAAGCCCTCTACTGAAACTCCTCATTAGCAATAAATCTCGCCGAGCGAGCTGCGCATGTGCGCAGCAACGCTAGGCGAGACCTAAAAACTTTCAATTCCCTGCCTCTTGTGTCCCTGTCACCAGCCCCTTCTGCCAGCATATAGCTGTGCATCCTTGGTAATTTAGCGTTAAAATCACCTTAATGCATAAAAATAAGTGGTGCCTCTTATCTGAAGTATTTTTCCACAAGGGAAGCGATATATTCAAAGAGCCATGGGAATCTCGGATTTGGCACATTAAGGAAATCATTATTAGAAAAGTTTAATATGTGCAGGGGTGGATCTACCTTAAATAACACTGCCTGGAAATAATTCCCTGGTACATTAAGGACCACTGCGTTGCCTTCAAATAATAGATTTATCCATATAGTTAAACCTCTCGATGCTCTACCCGCATGGGAGGGAATAGCTTGGGCATTAAAGCAAAGAAAACCCTCAAAATCTATGGGGTCCATTGCCCAGGTTTCCTGCATTAACAGGATATAACAAGAGCTTATGAACTGTTGCCACTCTGGTATATCCAGATTATTCCGGAGCCCCGCGATATTCTAGCTCATTATCCTTAAGGATCGCTGGGCAATTGACGTAGGGTTTTTTAGAGCAGGGATATTAGATATACTAGAAGAAACTTCTCTGGGAATGCTGTCCATAAATACTGACAAGGCTATGTCAATAGGCGAAAAAGCTGGTTGCTCAATAGCTGCTAAATTCAGTGAATGGCAGGCAGCTAAGGGCCCCAGGCTATTTAATCCATCAGTCAGGCACAGCCGGCACAGGTAACAGCAGTGGGGCGGGGGCGGGGCGGGGCAGCGGGGGGGGGGAGCGTACTGGCGACGGGATAGGGAAAGTAAAATAAAAAAAGAAATAGAACCACTTACCTTGTGCTCGCCGCATCCCCGACTCGGCGAGCGCAAGGTAAGAAACAAGTTACTTACCTGTAACTGTAGTTCTCCAGTATTGGAATCTTTCATAGATTCACATGCTTGAATCATTCCCCGTCGTCGAGATGGGAGTCCCCGGTATTATTAAAAGTAATGTCCTATTATACATAGAAGCTAAGGCCCTAGGCCTTAAAATTTTTGGAACATATCTCTGTACGTTAGTAAAAAAGGACCAAATTTAGAACCAGCCAATCAGTAGACACCACCCTGTAGAACCTTCCTGAGAGAAGCTCCAGTCCCTCAGATTTTCTCAAGCACAAGTGCGTAAAGATAGCAAAAACTGAGATATCAAATTGAGCCTTCTCCAGGGGAGGTGGGCGGGTTGCATGTGAATCTACGAAAGATTCCAATACTGGAGAACTACAGTTACAGGTAAGTAACTTGTTTCTTATTCCAGTATTGGAACTTCCATAGATTCACATGCTTGAATCAGAGTAGCTAGCAGTGAGAAAACACATTTTCGTGTCATATAGTAACTGCATATAGGCACTCAAATTAGTACTGCCTGCATACTTTAATAAACTCATAAGGAAAACACCATTAAAGTCATAGAAAGTAAACATCTATACCATCGAAAATGTGAGACAGTCTAGGATGGTGGGAAGGAAACAGAGTAAAAGAAGGCTCACCTTATTGAAAAAGATGTCTGAGAACCGCCTGTCCTACTGCCGCATCCCGCTTATTCTCAGCGTCCAGGCAGTAGTGCTTGGTGAATGTGTGTGGCGTTCTCCAAGTCGCTGCTCTACAAATATCCGGCAGGGACACTCCTGCAAACAGCACTGTAGACGTGGATATTGCTCTAGTAGAGTGGGCACCAACTCTTGACATCAGAGGGTAGCCCGCTTGCTGATGACAGAAAACAATGGCACTCGATATCCATCTAAAAATGCTCTGTTTAGTAACAGGAAAACCTTTCCTAGGTGACTGTATGCTATAAAAAGTTGGTTCGACTTGTGAAATGACTTCGTCCTGTTCAAGTAAAATTTCAGGCACCTTTTAACATCTAGAGAGTGTAGAGCACGCTCCGCTGCAGTCTGTGGGTTTGGGAAGAATGATTTCAGAACAATCGGCTTATTAAGGTGAAAGTCCGAAGGAACTTTGGGAATAAACTTAGGGTTTGTTCGTAGAATAACTTTGTCAAGTTTGAATTGTAAGAAAGGCTCTTGGGTAGTAAAGGCCTGGAGCTCACCAACCCTCCTCGCGGAAGTGAGAGCCAGGAGGAGAGCCATCTTCCAGGATCGGAATGTCATATCCGTCTTGTGAATCAGCTCAAGAGGATGTTTCATTAGTTGACTTAGCACCGTGTTCAGCTGCCATGTGGGTGGAAGTGCCCTTACTGGGGGGAACATCCTGAACAGACCTTTAAGAAATTGCTTGACCAGTCTACAGGACCACAGAGATGGAACATTAGCTGAACTGCGGAAACTAGAGATGGCAGCTAAATGTACTTTAATTGAAGCGTGAGCTAAACCAGAGCGTGCCAGGAGGAGTAGATAAGGCAAAACTTCCTCTGGAGGTGAGTGGAGAGGATCGACTTTTGAAGATGCACACCACATGCAGAACCTTTTTCATTTAAAAGAGTAAGCCCTGTTAGTGCGGTCCACTCTTGCTCTAGCCAGCACTTGTCTACACTCCTGTGGGATCTTTAAGTGTTGGAATTCCCGGAACTCAGGAGCCAGGCTGACAATTTGAGAGAACTGGGGTTCGGATGGCATACTTGCTCCTGGTTCATTGTTAAAAGGGACAGAAAAGGTCTGAGATGGATCGGAGGCTTGAGTGAAAGTAGGTGAAGTTCTGTGTACCAGTGCTGGCGCGGCCAGGCTGGTGCTATTAATATGATCTTGCAGGGTTCCATTTTCAACTTCTTCAGTACTCGTGGTAGGAGAGGAATGGGGGGAAAGGCGTAAGCAAATATGCCGGACCAAGCTATTAAAAAGGCATTCCCCCATGAACCCTGATGGTGATGCCAACTTGCGAAGTACCGGCATTTCACGTTGTCTGGTGTTGCGAACAGATCTATGTTCGGCTTGCCCCATTGGGAGAAGACGTTGTCAAGAGTGCTTTGATCCAATTCCCACTCGTGGCAGGTCGTCTTCAGTATGCTCAACGTGTCTGCAATGACGTTCTGTTTTCCTGGTACGTACTCTGCTGATAGGTGCACCTTGTGATGAATCGCCCAGCACCAGATCAGCTGGGCTTCCTGAGAGAGCAGGAGAGACCTCGTTCCTCCTTGTTTGTTGAGGTAGTGCATTGTCGTGGTATTATCTGTTCTGACAAGCACCGATTTGTTTTGGATTCTTGGCAGGAACGCTTGAAGCGCCAGGAAGACTGCCCTCAACTCAAGAAGATTGATATGAAGATCTTGGTGGGAAGATGGCCATCTTCCGCTGACCTGCAAGTCTTGGAGGAAAGCTCCCCATCCCTCTAGAGAAGCATCCGTTGTTATTACTAGAGCAGCAGCTTGGGATAGGAACGGTAACCCCTGAGATAACTGGCGAGGTTGTTTCCACCAGTCCAAAGCCACTATCATAGAAGGAGTGATTCGGATCAGATCGTCGAATGTGCCCTCCGTCTGCACCCATTGCTCGTGTAAAGCTTCTTGAAGAGGGCGCATGTGGAGCCTGCAGTGAGGTATGAGGGGAATACAAGAAGACATCATTCCTAGGAGAGATCTGAAGAGGCGAAGGGAAAGACGCCTTCTTTTTTGGACCCGTTTTGCCAAGGATATCAGCTTTTGTTGTCTCTCCAAGGTAGGATATGCCTGGTTTTCCATGGTGTCCAGGATAGCTCACAGAAAGACCAGCCAACGGGATAGTTGCAGAATTGATTTCTCCACATTTAGAGTGAGGCCTAATTTCCTGAATAGTTGCAGACAGTCTTTGGTGGATGTCCTTGCTGCTTCGTAAGTGGGGGCTTTGAGAAGCCAGTCATCTAGATAAGGAAAAATTTGATGATGTTGGTGCCTTAGATAAGCTGCAACTGGCGCTAGACACTTCGTGAAGATGCGGGGGGCAGACTTTAGTCCGAATGGTAGGACGCGGAATTGATAGTGACTGTCGGCCACTGTGAATCTTAGGAATTGTTTGTGTTTTTGGCATATGGGTATATGAAAGTATGCGTCCTGGAGGTCTAGGGATGTCATATAATCGTTTCCGTTGAGGAGGTGTAGCACATCTTCAATAGAGATCATGCAGAATGATTGTTTTTTGAGGAATTTGTTTAAGTTCCGTAGGTCCAAGATCGGTCTCCACTTCTTTATCTTTTTTCGGATCAAGAAGAAACAGGAGTAGAAACCTTTCCCCTTTTGTCTGAGAGGAACTCGTTCTATTGCTCCTTTTTGTAACATGTTCGTTACTTCCATCTGTAAGAGACGCAGGTGCTTCTGAAAGCAGGGCAGAGGAGGAGTTGGTGGAGGGATCTTTATAAATTCCAGAGTGTCCGAATTGGATTAGATTCAGGACCCATCGGTCCGATGTTATGGCTTGCCACTGATGAAGATACTGGGATATTTTGCCGCCCACCGAAGATGGGATAGGTGGGATAGAGGCCGACAGCTGTGGGAGGTCATTGGTGGCGACCGGTTTTCTTGCCCTGGTGTCCTGATTTTCCTCTAAAGGACGCCTTGTAGTAAGCAGCCACCGGTGGTTAGCGGTGAGTAAACTGGGGCCTATATTCTTTGGCGGAGGAAATATAGGCCGGGTAACGAGATTGTTGGTAGCCTCCTCTGTAAGATTGGTAACCTTTTCCTCGGGAGCCACAAAAAGGCATTTTTCTGTCCTGTAAAGTACCTAGCGACCTAGCCGTATCTGTGTCTTTTTTAATAGCTTGTAGAGCTTTATCGACGTGACTGCCAAATAATTCTTCTCCGTTATAAGGCAGATCAAGAATCTTCGTTTGCACTTCAGGTCTGAATGAAGTGGCTTTCAGCCAACCTTGGCGCCTCAAGACGACCGCTCCCGCTAGCTGCCGGAAACCAGTGGACACTACATCCATAGCGCAGTCTATTACTTCAGAGGCGGACCGCTCGCCTTCAAGAAGAATCTTCTTAGCATCCTCCCTGTCCTCTGGTGGAAGTTTGTCCAGGAATGGTGTCATGTCCGACCACATTTGCCTATTATAACAGCCCAGTAAAGCCAGAGAATTCGCAGCATGCACTGTCAAGGCTGACATAGATGAAAAAAGCTTCCCGATATTGTCCAGTCTTCTGCCTTCTTTTTTGGGAGGAGCTGTCAGAGGAGCTGAAGGATTTTTAGAACGCCTCTGCGCTGCTTGCGAGATGACTGAATCAGGTTCTGGATGACCTGCTAAGCAGGCCGGAGCGTCAACCGGAGCTTTATATTTTTTGTCCAGCCTTGGCAACAAAGGTGGGACAGCAGCTGGATTTTGCATTATTCTCAATCCTTCCTTCCAAAAGTAATCAATAATAGGCATAGACCTTACCGACTTTTTGTAAGGCTCTTTAAAATCATATAGAAAACACTCCTGTTGATGCACAGGCATTGGTAAATCAAAGTGTTTTGCCGCTCTTTCCAGAAGATTATGGAACCCTCCAATATCTTCCGGAGGTGAATCCGCTTGAGGGAGAGAAGGAGATGCCGGGGTGGGAATAATGTAGGAATCCCATTCGTCCTGATGAATCTCTCCTTCTCTTTCCATTTACTCTTCTGAAGACGATAACTGTTGCACAGTAGTCACTTGAGGAGAGGGCTGAACGATTGGTGACCCCAGCTGTGGAGGAGGAGAGCGAGCCCGTGCCTGTGGAAGGGAAGGCAGGGGAGGAGGAGGAGCTTGTTGGATACTCTCCTCTGGAGGAAACCGCCTCTTATAGTCTGCCAGCATAAATTGTAAATCCGTCATCAAATTTGAAGGAAGGTACACTACATCCTGATGCTGATACTGTTGCTGTGAATGGTAATACTGATGACCATAATCCTCGTCATCATCAGAATCTTCCTGATATTTAACATTAAGGTCCGATGGGCTTAAAGCTGCCCCAAAAAGACTATCCTCCTCAGATCCCTCTTCCTCATCATCCTCTTCCAGAAATTGGGATGGCATAAGAGCTTGCACCTGACTGGGCGAAGTTAAAGCTGGTGCAAGTTGAATTTTTGCAATTTTCTGCAATTTTTCTTTTTTTGTCGACGAGCTCGTCGACGATTGTTGCTTGACAGCCAAACTTTGGATAGTCGACTGAATCTCCTTCGTCGACGAGGGCTGTTTCTCCTGGTCCGTCAATGGAATCGCCTTCATCGACGACGAACCGTCGGAGACAGGAATCTTCATTGACGGTAACTGAGTGGATACCATTGTCAATACCACTGATGACACTTCCGCCATCTACGAGGATCAACGCGTCGACGACGACGCAATCAAGGTCCCCGTCGATGAGATTGACGATGAGAGTTGTGTCGTCGACGGGCGGCCCGTCGTCGGGAATTTGCCTTTAGACGGCGACGATGACCTCAAAGAAACAATCTGCTTCGTCGACGATAAAGGTGCCTGACATGACGATGATGTCGTCATCGACGAAGACATCGACGCTGAAGTGACAGTGACGGTAGAGACTGTAGACACCGTCGATGTGACCAGAATCACCTCAGGAGAGGATTTTCTCATCGACGGTGGTGTCGTCGACGAGCTGCCTGTCGGTGGAGCTGAAGTAGGCTTCTTGAAGGTATGCTTCAGCTTCATAGGTGGAGTAGAAGGTTCTGAAGCAGGCTTTTTTGAAGGGAAAGTTTTCTTTTCTTTGTGAGAAACTTTGCTAGCAGCCAAAGACTGCTTCTGAGACAAAGAAGATGACATTTTTGGTGCTTTCGCAGGAAGCTGCGACGATGAACCAGCAGGGTCATCTAAAGGTCTTTTTTGAGGCGTTTTAGTGGAAGATTTGGAAGAAGCATCACTCTCCTCATCTGAGACCACTGTGTCCCTTTTTTTAAGCCTCTGAAGCCACAAAAGAAGCCTCCCTTCACGATCTTTCAAAGTCTTTGTTGAGAAATTCCGACATACCTTGCAATCCTTAGGCTGGTGTTCAGGATACAGGCAATAAAGACAGTCCTTGTGTTTATCATCAATATGCAGTCTTTTCTTCCTGCAAGTACCACATGCTCTGAAAAGACCTTTTTAGGTGTATCTGACATGGTGGGCGTCAGTTTAATTCACCTCAAGACAGATCTACAAGGTTGGCAGTAAACCTGAGTGGAACAATACTCCAAAAAAGAGAGAATAGAAGAAAAACTGAGCAGAGCTCAGTGGAGACTCCCTTAGCACGACATGCGGTAGAAAATCTGAGGGACTGGAGCTTCTCTCAAGAAGGTTCTACAGGGTGGTGTCTACTGATTGGCTGGTTCTAAGTTTGGTCCTTTTTTACTAAAGGACAGAGATATGTTACAAAAATTTTAAGGCCTAGGGCCATAGGTTCTATGTATAATAGGACATTACTTTTAATAATACCGGGGACTCCCATCTCAACGACGGGGAATGATTCAAGCATGTGAATCTATGAAAGTTCCAATACTGGAGTAAGTGCTTTCATTTATTTTTTTATTTTACTTTCCCTATCCCGTTGTCCTTCCAATTCCCCCGCCCCACGTGCCCCGCCCCATCCCACCGCTGTTACCTGTGCCGGCCGCGCCTGTCATCAGTACCAATGAGCAGCCTAGGTAATTCCCCCGTCAATCAACATCATTGCAATCCTGCAGGGGAGCGTATCTATTAGAGCACAGCAACTCCGGGCATGGCTGATTATGAGAGATAGATGATACAGAGCGTTTCTTCACGTTAGCCGGCTTATAAAAATACCCCAAGGGTAGAATAACTATACTGGTATTAGAAAGGGCATCCCCTGATTCAGCATTTAACAAACGCCCTACAACACTCCTAAAATTTACAACCATACAATCACCTGGAATGTCTTTAGGGTCGTGCCCTAAACAACCAACCCGCCTAGCCATTATAATATCTTGGCCCTCGATATCGGTAAGGCGCTTATTTGCTCTTAACCAATGTGCAACCTTATTCTGACCCTGTTATTAAGATTCAGTTTGAGACTACCTCAGAGGAGGTAGTCCCCCTAATATTAAGACATAAGGGCAACATTCCGGTGGTAAATTTAAAACTGTAGTGTTGTGATTAGCGCCTTCAAGTCCAACCTTCTCTTGGACAGTAGTCCTGTTACCCCGTGCGATGGGCTCAAGTGATGAAGGACGATGGGATGCACAAGGGTCAACACACCCCTTACCAAGCGGCTGTGCAAGGGTAGCCCTCTCCTTGGTAACCGTTTCCAATCATGAGACAATTAAGCCAAGGGTGTTTGGAGGAGTAGCCATGTCTGAATGGCCTGGATTTCTTTCCATGGACAAACCGCTGCTATTTTTGTCACCTGGAGCAGGGCATCTATGATTAGCACAGGTTATGCAGGTAGTTGATTTGGCCTTAAAATACCCCTCAATTACTGTCAGGCGCTCTAATAAAGGTGCCAGTCTCTTCTCCAGTACCTCCAACAATAAGTCTTGCAAGTTATCAACATTGAGGGGGCTGTCCAGGGCTTTTCCACCCCCCTGCCACCGCCTTACCCAATTGAGATTTCCCACGCAGGGCACAAGGGGCTGTCTTTTTGTGTTTCGCCACTGGTTCTGGTGAGGAATTAGGGGTGAAAATACTTTCGGGGACCGAGCGACTACGAATATCTATCCCTCGCCCGCCACAGTTTGAGTCAGGCAGGCTTTTACTAATAGTGTTGTCTCTTGCGGCTGCATCTGATTCCCTACAGATGATCCCCTGTGTATCAATGCCACTTGATCCTTGGTGATTTGCTGCCTTAGCCACGCAAACCTTAACCCCCTGCACCAGGGAAAGCCTACGCTAGTGCAATTTCCGTGCTGACTACCCCAATTACCCTCTCAAGCATAATGTCAATGCTTGTCGGCTTGTGGGGCTGCGAGGGCCACCTATTGGCTTTGCGTTTTCCGATGGTTAATTAAACAGACAAAACGTCCATAAAGCTCACTCCGTGTTTTCCTGTTGGTGCAACGTTATAGATGTTCGGAGAGTGGCCTCCAGGCGCTGACGGCGCAAGGCAAACCCGCTGAGAGGCAGCAGGATAAGTTACTTACCTGTATTCCTAGTTGTCTTCCAGGGGTATCCTCATCAAAGTCATAAGCACATGAATATTCCCGCCCATGCGCGGGACCCCGGAAACATATAAAACATATATGTGGAAACCATATATGTAGTGAAAGAAGGCAATGCAGAAAAATCGCAATCAAACAACAAGAGGCGAGGAAACTGGAGGCGCAAGTAAATGCGGACACTAAAACTATCATTAACCTCAGCAGTATCAATCTCACTGAGGCAGAAAAACAACTTCTCTCGCTGGGCCTCACCTTCTGCCCCGAGAGCAGTTTTGACTTTAGTAGCACACGCATTGATGTATTCAAATTTATCAGAAAACTAAAACTACTAAAATTCTTCAAATTGAAGCAAGGCACCAGAACTGATCAGGAAATGGTTTCAAGCAAAGCGCCAACGGATGCTACCCTTTCAGTTGCTGATATTGATGTCATCCGCACTATGACTGAATTAGCAACTCCCGACGCCCCCGTCAACACACAACAACTTTGCCTTAATGAAGGAATTACAATACAAACAAGAATACCTAGTCCTTTTAAACCACACTCTACCTTTACACCAATGATGCCGAAAGATGCTATTGATGTATTTAATGATGTGATTATTGATGAACTTAAAACATTGCACCTTAAGACTGCAAGAAACTCTGCCAGACGCAATAAACAAAACCTTAAATATCACAGACTTATGACCAAACTTCAAAATGAAAATGAAGTGATTATCAATAAGTCTGATAAAGGGAGTAATATCGTGCTTTGGCCAAGGCAGCTGTACCTCGAGGAGGCCAACAGACATCTATTGGATCAAGGCTGCTATAAAGTATCTAATCACAAAGAAGTGGCTAGTAGCAACAAAGAATTAAGGAAACTTCTAAATGGCTACAGGACGCAAGGACTACTGAGCAAGGAGGAAACCGCTTTCCTCAGTATTGAATCACCTGTCTTGCCTTTCCTATATTTCCTTCCCAAGGTTCACAAAAACTCCTTCCCAATTCCAGGTCGCTCCATTATTTCGGCAAGAAAAAGTATGTGTGAAAACATATCAAAATATGTGGACTTTTTCTCCAAGACATTGTCTCTAGTCAACCCTCTTACATCAAGGATACCAGTGACTTTCTGTGTAAAATTAGAGATATTCCATGGCACAATGATTATCTTTTAATTTCACTTGATATCACGTCTCTGTACACTAGCATTCATCATAATGATGGGTTGAATGCCTGCAAACACTTTCTAGATAAAAGACCTATACAATGCCATAATCATAATGCCATGCTCCTCAAGCTCATTCACTGGTGTCTTACACATAACTACTTTTTATTCAAATCAAATCAAATCAAATCAAATAAACTTTATTCGATTTTTAGTAGAAAAAATCATAAAAGTTACACAATAAAGAATATACAATCTACTGTTTAAAAAGGCTAATACCTTACATATATACATCTTAAAATATCACTAAAATCTTAAAATCACATCCTTAATTACTCGATGCCCCGTGTGTTCTAAAAATCAATCTGTCTCATGCTATGTTTCCCATGTAATACTTTTCCTTTTTTCAAAATGGCCTTCAAGAGACCAGACATGGCTCCCACACAGTAAACATTATCCAATCTTTGTAAGTAGAGGAAGGCAGGTCGACATTGTCTCCATCCCCCGCCCTTCAACATTGGCAAAATCCATCTAGATCTTTCTACTTTATAAAATTTACAAAATAAAATCACATGTATAGTCGTTTGGGGAGACATTTCATCACAGGGGCACCTACAAAGCTTGCTGTTCCAATCATTTTGTATAGGGAAGCTAACTAAACGGTGGAAGTTGTCGAATCTTAATCTAGTGAGGACAAACCTATCATAACTTCCTAAGCACCATTCCAAATAAGGTTGAATGGTGGGACATACAAGAGTTATCTGATGTTTAATAACTGTATTTTTATACATTTCTGAAGCTGCCCTTAGAGATTCCAGATGATCCTGACAAAGAACTTTGAACTCCTTCCTAGAAATTGTGGTCAGTGTAACAGGGTTTCTATAAAAATCAGGTTTTCCCATGTCTATTAAAAAGCTTCTGATGTACCTTAGCCATAAAATCTTGTTTGCGTAAGTTAAACTCATAGCATCACTTATAATCTCTCTATTTAACTGTGTGTGATATGACGTCCATACTCTGTGCCATAACAACAATGGCTGCATCTTTATCAGGTCTGAAATGTATGGAATCCCCAATTCGCTATGGCAATTATAAACTGATGTACTCTGTGGGATTGCTAATATAAATCGTAAAAACTTATTTTCCTCTTTTTGTAATGTAGCCACGTCCTGATAGCCCCAGACACCAGCCCCGTACATTGCTACACTTATACATTTTGCTTTGTAGATTTTAAGGAGGATCCCCGGGGTCTTTTACCCATTTTAATAGAAAAATTCATCAGTGCCCCAATTGACCTTTTAAAAAGAAGAGTTCTACTTTTGACCGCTGGACTCCATGATCCAGCATGATCCAGTAGTACACCCAGATAGGAAAATGTGTTGGTTGCCTCTATCCTAGCTTTACCCACAGGGAGACTTTTGCAACTTTTTCTCCCTTTCCCACATGTCATCACAAAGGTCTTCTTAATGTTAAGTTTCAGGCCCCGGCTATCCATAAAACCAATGTATGCATTAAGAGCACTCTGAAGACCCAGCTGAGTTCTGGCCATAAGCACTGCGTCGTCCGCATAAAGAAGTGATACTATGGGCTTGCTGTTATAGTAAGGTGGATCTTTTGTCCTGACCGTTAACTCATCTTCCAATGCGTTAGTATATAGTGAGAAGAGGAACGGAGCCAGGACGCACCCCTGCCTCACTCCCTTTTCTACCGGAAATGACGCAGTGCATTCACCCCCAATTCCATGTCTCACTTTTGCCGAGGCCCCCTTATATAATTGCCTCAAAAACTGAACTAAAATAGGGTCTACCTTTAATTCCTGCAAAATGTCCCAGAGTCTATCGTGGTTTACGCAATCAAAAGCGGACGTAAGGTCCACAAATGCTACGTACATTTTCCCTTCTTTAGCTTGGGTGTATTTCCCTGATATCATTATAAAATTCAATACCTGCTCAATGGTCCCCAGCCCCTGTCTAAAACCATACTGCACTTTACTTAAGATGTTATTGTCCTCCGCCCAAGTTTGTAGTCTATTCAGGACTATTCTGCCTACTACCTTAACCAGGGAGTCCAAAAGGGATATCGGGCGGTAACAAGCAGGGTTATCGCGTTCTCCCTTTTTAAAAATTGGGATGATCACAGATTCAGACCACGTCTTGATGAAGCCCTTCTCGCAGCATGCATTCAAAACCTGTGTCAGCAAAGGGGACCATAGTGCTGGAGAGTGTTTAAATAAATCCATGGGCACTCCGTCTGGCCCAGGTGCCTTTCCACCTTTACTTTCATTAATAGCTGCCGTGACTTCATCTAGTGTTATATTTATCCCAATGGTCACAAAACTATCCAGCCCATCTTGTAACTGTAGATCATAATCAGTTGTGCAATTATCTGCCCCCTGGAACTATACACCCTCGAAAAGAATTTGATCCAAGACTCCTCGTCTATTGCAACTTCGATCCTGGGTCCCTCATTATTTACAAAAAATGGAGCATTTACTGCCCGCCAGAACATAGTACTATCCCTTTTCTTTGAAGCCTCATAAAGCGAGTCCCATGCCTCTTCTTTTATTTCTTTTTTCCTATTTTTCCTAGCCAGATTATAATTCTTTCTACATGCACTAATTTCCTCCTTATTTCTCACATCTTTGTGGAGGGCGCCCTTCAGCATGTTATATGCTTTCGTACACTTTGTATCAAACCACCCATTAGTCCTTATTTGGGATGTCATCTTTTTTGCTCCTAGAGAGTTTTGGATCTCCAGAGTAATAGAGGAATAAGCCCTCAAAATATCACTATAGTCTGCACTCTCTTGTAAACATACCGTTAAATGTTCATTAGCATTAATTACAATTTGTTTCATCAATTCTTCAACTTTAATTTTTTTCCCCCATCGTAAAGAATAGCCATTTTGGCGTGCTAGGGTAATATTTTGTGACAGTGCCAGATAACTACAATTTGGTTGTTCAACTTTATGTGGAATAATTACACGGATGCTCGGAGGCAGATGATCGCTAAGGGTAATGGAGTGAATATTAAATTTATCGAACCAGGTTGCGTATCTATTGGGAATGATTATAAAATCTATTAGCGAGGCAAAACCTCTGCCAATAAAAGTTGGAGCAAAATCGACGCGTGGAATGCTCAGATAGTTTGCAAAGCCCAAATCATGTCCTGCCATAAAATCATTAAATGTATCTCCCTTACATTATGTATAAAATGTGGGATATACATATCTTCTTCATCATGTAGCCCACACTGCCCTTTTTCCGAGTTACCACATATACCAGTATTAAAATCCCCTCCACATATAAAAATCATATCAACTTCATCTGGTACCCTTAATTTGTACATTTCCTCGCTAAGCGAATTTATAACCCTACCCAGTTCGTCCTGTTCGATGTTATTATAAAAATTCACTAAACATAATACTACCGGAGAGTTCAAATAAATGCCCAACAATTGATAATAACTCGTTGAACTAAACTTTTCTATTTTCCTAACCGTTATCAGGTTTGAAATATAAACACTCAGACCTCCTTTGTGTCTTCCATGCGTAGATCTAACAGCCGGTATATGGAACGTCTTATACCCATCTAAATTAATCTGTTTCAATAACCAGGTCTCCTGAAAACATAAGATGTCAAAACTATGTATAAAATCTAACCAAATAGAATTATTAATTTTTGATTGTAGACCGGCAATATTCCAGAAGAGTACCCTTATACCATCAGAAACACAAACAGTTGGACTATCATGAGTTGTACTTCCCTTGGTGTTTTCATTTATCTCACCATCATTATTAGCATTTATAGAGCCTCCCACACTAGCTTCCACCTCTACT
Organism: Calotriton arnoldi; assembly: GCA_963921515.1. Taxonomy (NCBI): domain Eukaryota; kingdom Metazoa; phylum Chordata; class Amphibia; order Caudata; family Salamandridae; genus Calotriton; species Calotriton arnoldi. Next base: position 536,878 of record CAWUFW010007341.1, read on the forward strand.
ACCTTATTTGCCTCATCACTATAATCCTTTATCCTACTAGGGACAGGATTGCACTCCCCCTTATCACGCTCTCGTATCATCTCATTTATTTCTAGGGATGCAGTTTGTTCAGCATAATTATACTCGTCCCCAATAACCTGAAGTCAATCATTCTCATCCAGAGATTGGAGTGGCAAAAATCTATTAGAAACCTCTATACTGTGTACCTGCTTTCTCCAGGACTGTGCATGGAGATGCCTGTCCCGAATTTGGTTTGTAGGGCCAGGTTGGTAGAAAAAGCTCAAGGGATATACCCTAATACCTACTTCCAAATTATCACTATTGTTACCCAGCCTATGGAAAATTTCCCGGACCAGAGTAGGACTTCCTAATGAAAGTACTATACAATCCCCTTGCGTATTTTTTCCAATTGTTCCTACCCAAGCGACCCTTCTAACCATCTTAAATGCCGAAAACATATCTTGGACTAGACCCGTTCTTATTCCCAAGAAGTGTATGGTCCTATTTCTCAGTATTTCCCAGGTTTCCTTTTCTCCTTCAAGTAACGGGGAACATTTATCAGAACCACTGAGTAAGGTTGCGCCGCAGGAGGCAAATTTAAGATTTGCCTATTATCCAATTGCTCTGGTAATGTTATCTTCTCTTTCCCTGTGTTTAAACCTGATTCCCTCTGTTGACTGTAATCCTGACGTGTATCCATCCTATCAATAATCCTAACTGGCTGTTCATTGTTATTATCTTTAGTGTTCAGATGGCGTAAGTTAGGGATGTCACTCCTTCTCTCTGGATCTTTTATATTATCCTTGAGGTCCACTATAGGAAGCCTATCTCGATTTTTAACCAATAATGCCAAGTCCAACTCTATTTTGGCTAGTCTTAATTCTACAGCCTCAAACGATTGTTTAATAAAATTACTTAGATCAACTAATTCATTCCCTGTATTGGTTACAGCCACGTTAAAATTCCCTTTCCCCCTCCTTTTTTAATTTTCCTATCCAAACCTTTATTTTTGGACTGTATCAAGTTACTATTCCCCTGTTTGTTCTCCTGTTTGTTCTCTGCTACCAGCATCTGCAGGTCTTGCCCAGTTGGAACATTCTGTATCAAAACCTTTGGGCTACTCGGCCTTTTTTTTAATTTCGGGATGCGGCATTTTTTAGATGGTGGCGAACGCTCAGCATCCAGATCACTGATGATATTCTCTTCACCACTAGTCTGGATGCAACCGTTAGTAAGCTCCCTATTATGACTTCCCAAAGGCCCCTTCTCCCCCGCCTCTTCAAACTCCGTCTGTTGTAGGTTAATGGTTTTACTCGTAGTATCCACTTCCTGAGAGTTCCCTTTAATGGACTCCTCAACCGTCGATATTTGTTTATCTAGTGCTCCAACCGCCCCCTTAAGATATTTCAAAATAGTTTTATTCACATCTGCTGATTTACTGCCAGGTTGTACTAGGCTCACACTTTGAATTTTCCTCTTCCCCATTTTGCTATCTCTTGACGTTAAGCTAATGATATATACTTCCCACTACACAGCACACCGTGTTTACTTATTATTTAAAACTGAACAATCAGGGGAAAGGTCTTACATAATCTAACAGTTAAGCATTCACTAAATGATACAGTCTTGATGAGCGCCCATACAGAACAATTCAAGCCAAGAGACCTGGCCCAGCCCAGCCTCCTCCGGACTCTGACGGGCCAAGACGGGCCCGTCTTGGCCCGGTCTTCGCCCGTTCCGAGCCCGCGCGCGTCCCGCGTTGCGTTGCCGGCTCTGTGCCTTGTAGCGTCCTCCAGGGAGCAGGGCTAAAGTGCGCTAGTGCAGGTTAGGGGCCAGGGACAGCGAAAAATCACCAGGAGCAGATTGTTGCAGAGCGGATCCCGCCGTCGCGGTGCCGGCTCTGTGCCTTGTAGCGTCCTCCAGGGAGCAGGGCTAAAGTGCGCTAGTGCAGGTTAGGGGCCAGGGACAGCGAAAAATCACCAGGAGCAGATTGTTGCAGAGCGGATCCCGCCGTCGCGGTGCCGGCTCTGTGCCTTGTAGCGTCCTCCAGGGAGCAGGGCTAAAGTGCGCTAGTGCAGGTTAGGGGCCAGGGACAGCGAAAAATCACCAGGAGCAGATTGTTGCAGAGCGGATCCCGCCGTCGCGGTGCCGGCTCTGTGCCTTGTAGCGTCCTCCAGGGAGCAGGGCTAAAGTGCGCTAGTGCAGGTTAGGGGCCAGGGACAGCGAAAAATCACCAGGAGCAGATTGTTGCAGAGCGGATCCCGCCGTCGCGGTGCCGGCTCTGTGCCTTGTAGCGTCCTCCAGGGAGCAGGGCTAAAGTGCGCTAGTGCAGGTTAGGGGCCAGGGACAGCGAAAAATCACCAGGAGCAGATTGTTGCAGAGCGGATCCCGCCGTCGCGGTGCCGGCTCTGTGCCTTGTAGCGTCCTCCAGGGAGCAGGGCTAAAGTGCGCTAGTGCAGGTTAGGGGCCAGGGACAGCGAAAAATCACCAGGAGCAGATTGTTGCAGAGCGGATCCCGCCGTCGCGGTGCCGGCTCTGTGCCTTGTAGCGTCCTCCAGGGAGCAGGGCTAAAGTGCGCTAGTGCAGGTTAGGGGCCAGGGACAGCGAAAAATCACCAGGAGCAGATTGTTGCAGAGCGGATCCCGCCGTCGCGGTGCCGGCTCTGTGCCTTGTAGCGTCCTCCAGGGAGCAGGGCTAAAGTGCGCTAGTGCAGGTTAGGGGCCAGGGACAGCGAAAAATCACCAGGAGCAGATTGTTGCAGAGCGGATCCCGCCGTCGCGGTGCCGGCTCTGTGCCTTGTAGCGTCCTCCAGGGAGCAGGGCTAAAGTGCGCTAGTGCAGGTTAGGGGCCAGGGACAGCGAAAAATCACCAGGAGCAGATTGTTGCAGAGCGGATCCCGCCGTCGCGGTGCCGGCTCTGTGCCTTGTAGCGTCCTCCAGGGAGCAGGGCTAAAGTGCGCTAGTGCAGGTTAGGGGCCAGGGACAGCGAAAAATCACCAGGAGCAGATTGTTGCAGAGCGGATCCCGCCGTCGCGGTGCCGGCTCTGTGCCTTGTAGCGTCCTCCAGGGAGCAGGGCTAAAGTGCGCTAGTGCAGGTTAGGGGCCAGGGACAGCGAAAAATCACCAGGAGCAGACTGTTGCAGAGCGGATCCCGCCGTCGCGGTGCCGGCTCTGTGCCTTGTAGCGTCCTCCAGGGAGCAGGGCTAAAGTGCGCTAGTGCAGGTTAGGGGCCAGGGACAGCGAAAAATCACCAGGAGCAGATTGTTGCAGAGCGGATCCCGCCGTCGCGGTGCCGGCTCTGTGCCTTGTAGCGTCCTCCAGGGAGCAGGGCTAAAGTGCGCTAGTGCAGGTTAGGGGCCAGGGACAGCGAAAAATCACCAGGAGCAGATTGTTGCAGAGCGGATCCCGCCGTCGCGGTGCCGGCTCTGTGCCTTGTAGCGTCCTCCAGGGAGCAGGGCTAAAGTGCGCTAGTGCAGGTTAGGGGCCAGGGACAGCGAAAAATCACCAGGAGCAGATTGTTGCAGAGCGGATCCCGCCGTCGCGGTGCCGGCTCTGTGCCTTGTAGCGTCCTCCAGGGAGCAGGGCTAAAGTGCGCTAGTGCAGGTTAGGGGCCAGGGACAGCGAAAAATCACCAGGAGCAGATTGTTGCAGAGCGGATCTTACACATAACTACTTTTTATTCAACAAAGCAGTGTACCAACAGCTTAGAGGAGTAGCCATGGGGGCCTGTTTCTCACCCAGCTACGCATGTCTCCATGTAGGGTGGTGGGAGGAACAGGTCCTCAAGGGAGAACATAACAAGGCCTGGCAGGACAACATCATCACCTGGCTGAGGTATATCGATGATGTCTTTTTAATCTGGAAAGGTAACACTGAGAGTGCTAACAGGTTCATCATGCAGATCAACAACAACACCTTGAATCTAGAATTCAATGCAAACATCAGCAACACTTCCATTGAATTTCTTGATGTTACTTTGTACATATCCAATGACATCATGCACTCCAAACTTCACAGAAAACCTACGGCAGGTAATTCTGTCCTGCACGCCTCCAGTTTCCACCCTAGGCATTTAATAGCAAGCATCCCCTACGGAGAAATGCTTAGGCTACGGAGGATCTGTAGCTCCCCCACAGATCTATTGATTTGTCAAAAGGAGGCAGCTAACAGATTCAGAACACCTGGATATTCCACAGCTAATATCAATAAAGCTATGAATAGAGCTAATGCACAACCTCGAGAGGTACTCCTGAAGGGAACTGGTGGATCTAGTGTAGATAGTGTTCCCAATCTACCCAACGTAGGACACACTCCTAGAGGTGGCATCGTCGAACTAGAAAATAGCAGTATCCTGACTAATGAGAACCAACAGACAGTCAGTACTAGACTTATCATCACCCACAACACTGAAGTGAGGGCTATCAGATCAGTGATCAACAGACATTGGGGAATCATTAGGTCTGACCCAACCCTGGGCCCTCTAGTCGCTACATACCCAGACATCACATATAAACAGGCTAGATCCATGCATGACGCTCTCGTCAGAAATAGCCCAGAAATTAAGAGCACAGAAACTGGTTATCCGACAGAAAGGGGTTTTTCAAGTGTAACAGCTGTAGGGCATGTAAATTTGGGAAAAATATAACACAACTAGATTCCACATTCAGGCTGACACCTCTCATCATCAAATACCACTTAACATGCAGAACAGAGTATGCCATTTACATTCTGGAATGTGAGTGTGGTCTCCGTTACATCGGGAGCACCAAGTTAGCAGTACACATGCGCATCCTACAACACCTGAGAGCCATTGTGAATAGTGACCCCACATATCCAGTGGCCAGACACTTTAAGGAGACACACCATAATAACCTGGAACACCTGAGGTACTCGGTCATTGACTGCATTCCAACACTCAGAAGGGAGGTAACAGGGAGAAGCTGCTACGGCAAATGGAAAGCAAATATATATTGCAATTCAACACCAAGGCGCCTGCGGGCCTCAATACCAGTGAGGATTTATACCACTTTCTGTAAATCTACCAATATATGTATTTACCAGTGGGCTGCTATCCAGGCACCTAGGACTAGATGGTCTGTTACATCTGTGTCCTGTAGGTAATATATACTTGACTGAGTATGTTTCTTCTTCTTTTTCTTTTTCTTTCTTTTTTTCAACTTTGCTTTACTCTAATGTTATTAATGTACTTATTTGACGTCTTGCATTTAAGCAGTGATTTGGTAAATTTGTCGCTTGGCACTCATTACATATACATTACCGGCAACACGCACGTTTTTGTCGCCATACACTTTAGGTTAGGCTGACTAGATCCACACATCAAGGATATTTAGGTTCTCCTTGACTTGTATGCACGTGTTACTTTTAGTTTCAACATGGCATATAGATATTTTTAACCACGAGTCCTTTGGATTGGAGGAGATTTTTAATTAAGGTAGTTATTTTCACCACTTAATTCACTGTGCACTTTTCACGCACGTCTCCTCCACTCTCCTCTTTGCACACCCTCTCTACCACTCTCACCATGTGCGTTCCATTCACAGTTTTATATTGTAGTAGCCTCTTACCTTTGTCCAGTTGGGTGCTTGTCTCTGGGCCTCAGGTTGCCAGGACGATGTATTGCAGCACACATCACAGAGGCTTGCGCAGCAGATGGCACTCTCTAACATTCTGAAATAGGCGCACCCATTATTTTAGTCCCGATTTTTTCACCTCCTAAGCTCCAGGCACGGTCGTTGATTTTTTTATGTACTGACAGGGTCATCCCAGGGCCCCCGCGGCTGATAGTTTATGAGCCTTAATCAGAGTCATAGGCATTTTAGCACGCCACATGCCAGTACACGATAGAAGGCTGACTCCTTCATCGCATCATATTTTGTTTAACACATACAGAATGAGATGTCTGTCTACTCAGGCCGTGGAATAGCCAGTGAGTTGGAAGTTTTTTTCTCGGGCATGCATAGCATTTGTAATGAACTTCGCCGCCACAGGATGTTATCTTTATTTGTGCATAGTCTGTTGTTCCTGTTGTTTCCATGCCTTGTCATGTCACTAGTAGCTCGTTTTCCTGCTTGCAGTAAAATGACACATATGACTTTTGGCGCTAGCTGTAGTAAAATGCTCACTCATGATAATGGACATAGTAATCAGACTACTACATCCAAACTACACTCACCTGTATATATACTGCACATGTCTGTTCATAGCGCTATGTGATCAAGGCTGCATGTCTGGCAGCCGAAACACGTCATGTTGGACCTTGTTTGATGTGTGAATAAACCTTCATCTTTTCCACACCAGCTTTTGGAGTCTGTGCCCGTGTGTTCGGCCGGAGTGTCTGTCGCGACATTGGAATTTCTTCGTGATATATATATATATATATATATATTTATAAAAATACATAATGCAGCCTTCCATAGCAATGTTGTAAGAAATTCTCCTGTATCTTGTATATAAATACATTCCAATAAAGCAGGGAGAAAGAAAACCCATTTGAAGTACGAGTTACTTACCTTCGGTAACGATGTATCTGGTAGAGACGTTGTCTAGCCGCAGATTCCTTAACTTAGAATATCCCCAGGCGTCAGACTGGATCCGGAAAAAAATTGCGCAGCAGTACCTCTGCGCGCCGGGGGGGGGGGGTGCCGCCTGGCCCCGCCCTGACGTCGTCCCCGGACATGACGTCAGTGGAGCTACATAGGACCCCCCCGGCGCGCTGACGTCAGTTTTCTTCGGAGGAACTTTTCCGCGGCACAACGCGGAGCTCCCAGCAAAACTGTGAGAGTATGGGAACAGTGTGCGAATAAAAAAGACAATGGGTGTGAAAGCACCATGAACAACAGTGAGAAGCACTGTTGAGTGAAAGGTGTTGAAAAGGATAGAGCACAGCAATACATGGAGAAGCTATGTCGCAAAAGCGAAGTGAATGTCACCCCTGAAGGAAATAGATGTATAAAAAGAAGACGGAGGCAGACGACAGAAAGTCTGCACTAGATGAAGGGAATGAAAAGCAACCCCACAAAAGCGAGAGAATGCTCTCTCCTGAGGCAAAAGAGGTAATGAAAGGGAGACTCTGTCCCCTATGATAGAACCATTGGACGGAGGAAGAGGCCAGAAAGACCTCAAAACTAATGGACTGTAGGAGTGGAACGGAGAAGGTGGGTGGGAGGGTAGAGAACACCAGTAGGCCCCATACTGGAGGAAGCTGATGTGAAAAAACGCAGAAGGACACCTGAACCTATCGCCCAAGCATGAGATTGAGAGAAGCAGAACAAGGAAATCCAAAGAATAAGCCTGACGGGGAGGGTGGCGACAGACACCGCCCGTAGAAGGACAAGCCACTCCAAGGGAGGCGAATGCAGAAACCCCACCTGAACAGGTCCTCGCAGATCGGGGAGGATGGGTGGGCGTTAAGGAATCTGCGGCTAGACGTCTCTACCAGATACATCGTTACCGAAGGTAAGTAACTCGTACATCTGATAGAGACATCTAGCCGCAGATTCCTTAACTTAGAATAGATACCAAAGCCATACCCCATAGGAGGCGGGTCTGCGAGAGAACCTCACTAAGTTCTTTGGGGAACAGAAGTGTTAACCAGCCGGCTAAACACAGTGGGGGCAGAACTGCCAGATTGGCCAACACCGGACTAGGATACTCCATAGGGAGTGGCCAATAATGAGAGGCAAAGGCATTCAAGCTGCCGAGGCGGCAGGAAATCCCTGTTGGTGAAACAGAGGAGAAAGTGAGCAGAGAACCAGAAGGGCAGTGCGGAATAAAAGTGGATACCTTCCGAAAAAGGGGAGGAACCAATTGTATAATATGAGGGCTCCACAGGAGCTGATGGACCTTCAAAAGAGACAGGTCTAGCTAGGGTACAAGAATGGACCGAGTCCGAGCAGGCAGGACGGACATGGAGAAGCACCGTGGAAGTGAGAACAGCAGCGGAAGGATGCTGATGACTCCCAGGATGAGGCAGTGTTAAAGGAAACACAACACCTGCTAATGCACTATGGCCCATGCACCGGACATGTGAAAGGATGGGCAACAAAAGGCAGAAGGGCAGAGAAGAATGGCAACAACTAGTGCCACGAACGTGGGGAACAGAAGTACACAAGAGAAACCGTATGTACCGCCAGAACCACACCATGGAAAGGAGAAGGCCCCATAAAGCGCCATGAGCAAAAGCTGAGACACAAGAGACGCACCAATAGGTGTATCGTGTGAAAGAGAGCCGGCAAAAGTAACACACGTAGAAGACTTGCGCTCACGAAAGTGAGGAACAAGACCACAGCCACCGCAAGGAAGAGTACGCCTGCGGGAGGTCTGGGTGTGTGTAGTACGCCGGACAGGACTAAAGAAGACAGGGCCCAGCCCGGTGGATGAGTTGAGAAAGAAAAAACACCATAGTACCAACAGCTACGTAGCAGAGGTACCGGCCCAGAGCCAGACACAACAGCCACAGGCGGTAGGAAAGATCCACTAGCTACAGTTGAGGCAGACAGGGAGGCCGAGCAGTACTGGAAGGAGACAGTACGAAACGTTGCGGAGGAACAAGAGTGGATACACGCACAATACTCCACCAGAGAAAACACTGCTCGGAGGAGAACACTCCTGCTGAGAGCAGCAACCGCAGCTGGAAGGAAAAACAGGACAACACCTGCGCGGAATGCAGCAGGGAAATGGAAAGCCCTGGCAGGGGAAGTGGCCAAAAGCAAGGCACAAGACAATGACAGCATCAACGTCTGGGGCCAGAATGCCACCCCGGAGAGCGAAGTCCAACCATGAAAGGACTACGCAGCACGGGCATAGGAGAGTAGAACTATGCAACGGAAAGATGCCGGAAAACGCACCGGCCTGTGAGAGCGAGCATACTAGGGAGCAGTCACTGTACGTAATAGAACACAGCGACAGAGCCCTGTGAGAGGCAGTCCACAGATGGAACGGCCGCAGCGAACCAAGACGAGACGTTAGGGACCCGAAAGCCCTTTCGGCCTCAAGAAATGGATTAGTGAGATGCAGGGGAGCGCCACAGACCAGCAGCAGCCACCATGAGAGAGCCCAAGAAAGGACCGCAAGAAGGCCCCGGGAGGGCCTGCAGCAGCAGTAAAAGGGTACAGGCACAGCCGCAGGACAACCTAGTAAAAAGGGCCCCACAGAAGCGGACAAGACTGCTGTGGGAGAAGGCAGCTATACAATAGCTAACAAATACCCCACATAGGGTAAGCATCAACCCGAACAAGGGGCACCTCTTGAGCGTGAGCTCATAGACAGAGGACGTAAATTGGGAACACAGAAACCACAGGTTTCTAACACATAACCCTTGGGGTAAAGGCGTTAAATCTGAACCACTAGGCCATAGTGACTCAGAAAAATAAGCAGCTGACCTGCTGCATGAAAGAAAGCAAATACGGCGAGAAGCCGCTTAGGCCGTTCAGGTATTCCAGCATGAACCCAGGGCCAACATGAAGCAAGACACACTACGGATGAGGAGATAGAAGGCGGTGAACCGCAGAGTCCGCATGTGCGTCAAACAGGGACACACCATCAAATGGTAAGTCCCGGAGACTGTCACGGACATTTTCGGGGAAACCTCCGTCGCGCAGCCAAGCATGGCGGCGCAAAGCAACGGACATCGCCATTGCCCGACCCACCGAATCGGTAGCGTCTACGGCGGACCGCACAGTAAAGCGCGCCATCCCTTGGCCTTCGTGAAGGAGACGAGCTACGTCAGTGCGAGTACACTCAGGGAGGGCAGGCATAAGACACTCCACCGAGGCCCAAAGGGCACAAGAAGCCCGGGCAAAGACGCAAGCCGTGTTCAGAGCACGTAAGGCTGAACTAGAGGATGCAAAAACGCCGCGTCCACATGCCTCCAACCAACGAGACTCCGTAGTAGGAGGCTGCAACAGAGGTGGAGAGGAAGGTTGCGTGGCTAAAGACACCTGCACTACGAGGCCGTAAGCCCCAGGCTGAAGGGACAAACAGGCTGGGCTCTCAGGGGACGGACGGTGTCGGTACGCCACAGCCCTAGCGACAGCATCTCCTGAAGAGGGCCGTGGCCATGTCCCGAGAAGGGCGTTGAACAATAAGCCGCTAAAAGGCAGCAAGGGCTCAATATCTACCGCACCCTGGTGGAGTAGATCCAATAAGGGGTCGGAGGACAAGGAGACAGAAGGAGGGCGCAAATGTAAAACAGCTGCAGCCCCACGAACACCCCTCAAAAACAAAGCACCAGCTTCAGTGGGCGTGGTGGGGGGGGGGGACAATAGCCCATCTGTAGGGGACGGTTGCAAGCTGACACGTCCCACGGGAGGAGGAACAAGGGCCCACCGCCCCCATGGCATTGGAGGCAACTGGCGTGGAGACAAGTCCGGGCATACCCGGTCTGTGTCCTCCGGAAGCGGAGAACCGACAGGTGCCGGCGACCGCTCCGGCGTTGAACGACGCCGCTCCGACGCCGAACGATGCCGCAAAGGCGTCGAACCCACCATGGAGAGGCGTGGAGACAGAGCCTGAGGACCAGGTGGCGACAGGCACAGCGCCGGCGGCGCCGCTAATGCCGATGTCGACGCAGGGCGCCGCCAGGGGCTATGCGGAGACAAGGCAGAATGGCGCGGGGGGCTGGAACACCCATCGGGGTTAGGACCCGAAGCCGGCACGACTCCTGAGCCGGTGTCGAGGCACTCGGCCGCCGGCGCCGATGATGCCAATGTCGACGCAGGGAGCCGCCAGGGGCTATGCGGAGACAGGGCAGAATGGCACAGCGCGGGACTAAAACGCCCATCGGCGTTGGCACCCGACGCCGGAGCCGAGGCACTCGGTCGGCGCCGAGAGCGAACCCGCCGGCGGAGATCCGACCTGAATGCCTACCTCCACTGTGGGACCCGAAGGCGCGCCAGGGAGAGGAGGTGACCCGAAGATGGAGTGCAGACCCTTGTAGTAGGCTTCTATCTGGGGCCGAGTCGCGCCAGTACCCGGAAAGGGCGGGTAAAGGGAGGCTGACGCCGGGGCGCACAGCTCCGTGTGGGAACGGGAACCATGGCCCCCACCGTCACGTGGAGGCGAGGACCTCGACTTCCGTGACTTTTTTTTCAACTTACCTGAAGAGCGACGTTCGCGGGATCGACTCCGGGAGCGGACGCGGAGAGAAGACCCAACCGGAGAACATCGGGGAGACGCCGCGCGGGTAATCCGGGCGGCTAAGAGCTTCATCCGACGCTCCCGTAGGGACTTCGGGCGCATCTGCCGGCAGGCGTCACACTGCACGGAGTCATGGTGCGACCCAAGACACCACATACAAATGGCGTGCGGGTCCGTCGCCGACATCTGACGCGAACAAGTTTTGCACAATTTAAAGCCCGAAGGCATTGCACACTGTTCCCCGACGCCAAAGGACGTCGAAAAAGGGCCTGAGAAAAAACAGGCCAGAGGAACAGCTGAATCCCGGATCCGCGTTGGAACGCGGAAAAGAAGGAAAACTGACGTCAGCGCGCCGGGGGGGGGTCCTATGTAGCTCCACTGACGTCATGTCCGGGGACGACTTCAGTGCGGGGCCAGGAGGCGCGCCCCCCTGGAGCGCAGAGGTACTGCTGCGCAAAAATAAATTCCGGATCCAGTCTGACGCCTGGGGATATTCTAAGTTAAGGAATCTGCGGCTAGATGTCTCTATCAGATAACTGCTTTAATATACAGCAGAAATCATAAACTTGCAAGGAAGAATGAAAAACATTGTCAGCACATAGGCTGCATTGTAGAAAACCTCAGTGTAGAAAGCTGAAAAGCTAACCCACAGAAACACACAGCATAAACTGGCACTGTGCCTTTAAGGCAGCCATGACCCCTAGCTTCCCATCATGCCTCAGGGGTGACAGTTAGGTCAGTTGTTCTTTGCGGAGACCCGCAGACCATAGCACAAAGAAAAGACATGTATCTTGTTCACTTGCCCGGGGAGGCGGGTGGGTTGCTTATGACTTTGATGAGGATACCCCTGGAAGAGAACTAGGATTACAGGTAAGTAACTTATCCTTCTCTTCCAGGGGATCCTCATCAATAGTCATAAGCACATGAATAGAATAGCAAGCCCATCCCCTCAACCTGCGGGCAAGTAACCAGAGTACAATCAAGATACATAGTAACCATAAAGCATATAAAGACTGCAATTAAGCTAACATTGGAACAGATTCCTCAAGGAGGCCTGGCCTACTTGGGTATCCGCTCTGGAGTCAGAATCCAGACAGTAATGCCTGGTAAACGTATGGACCGATTTCCAAGTTGCAGCCTTGAAAATCTCGGCCATCGGTACATTGTGTAAGAATGCAACTGTAGCAGCCTTGCCCCTAGTAGAATGAGCTTTAGGGGAGGTTAACATAGGCTTGTTCGCTATTAGGTAGGCCAACTTTATACAAGACACTATCCATCGTGAAATGGATCTTTTAGAAGCTGGAAAACCTGTTCTAACAGAGCCGTAGTTTACAAACAATTGATCAGCTTTTCTAATGGATTTTGTTCCCTCCAAATAGAATTTGAGGTCTAACGAATGAAGAGACCTTTCCGCTGGTGTAGCAGGATTGGGAAAGAAAGAGGGGAGAGAAATTGTCTGATTTATATGGAAATCAGACACTACTTTGGGTAGGAAGGAAGGGTGAGTTCGCATAACCACCCTATTGTGATGGAAAACCGTATACGGTTCCTTAGAACAGAGTGCTTGGATTTCACTCACTCTGCGTGCTGATGTAATAGCCACCAGAAAAGCTACTTTCCATGTAAGGTGTTGTAATGTGACCTTATGAATGGGTTCGAAGGGAGGACCCATCAATTTGGACAACACTAGATTCAACTCCCAAGGCGGAGAAGGAGGTCGGCAGGAGGATAAACATTCTTCAACCCCTGTAGGAAGTCCTTGACCACCTGAAGTTGAAAGAAAGAAGGCTGGTTAGGTGATTTTCTATATGCTGTGATGGCTGCCAAATGCATTTTTATGGACGTATACTTCAAACCAGATTTGGCCAAGTATAGCAGATACGGCAAGATTACCTCTTCTTGCCAGTTAATTGGACTCCACCCATTACGGATACACCACAAGTAAAACCTTTTCCATTTAAAAGAGTATGAGGTCCTTGTGGATGGTCTCTTTGACTCCCTCAAAATGTCCATGCAGTCCTGAGGGAGGTTCAAATGTCCGTACTGCAGGACTTCAGGAGCCATGATGCCAAGCTGAGCGAGGGAAGGCTGGGGTGTAGAATCTTCCCTCCCATTTTGGTCAGAAGGTCCGGCCAGCACGGGAGTCTCCGATGCGGGCGGACCGAGAGTTGCAACAGGTCCGGATACCACCATTGGCGAGGCCAGTCTGGTGCTATGAGGATCATCGTCATCCTGGATCGGATAAGTTTGGTCACCACTTTCGGAATGAGAGGGAGGGGCAGAAAGGTGTATGCAAACGTCCCTGACCAGTCTATCAAAAGAGCATTCCCCCTCGTTCCTGGTCGGTAAAACCTGGATGCGAAGGCGTGGCATTTTCTGTTGCGATCGTCTGCAAAAAGGTCGATGAAGGGATGACCCCATTGATGAAAAATGCCGCCACCACTTCGTCGTTGAGCACCCAGTCTTCTTGTTCCTCGAAGTGACGACTGAGGGCGTCTGCTCGCACGTTCTGTTCTCCTGGCAGATGTACTGCCGTGATCGATAGGTTCCTGGCTAGCAGCCAGTGCCAGATCGCCTGGGATTCCAGAGACAGAGGGCGAGAGCGTGTTCCACCTTGTTTGTTCAAGTAATACATGGTGGTTGTATTGTCCGTTTGTATTAGGATCGACTCCGTCTGAATCGACGGCTGAAAAGCCTTGAGGGCTAAATGAACCGCCCGCAGTTCTAGCATGTTGATATGATAGGACTGCTCCCTGCTGGTCCATCTGCCCTGAGTCTGTAGTTGACCCAGATGCGCTCCCCATCCCTGAAGGGACGCATCCGTGATCAGAGCTTGTTTTGGCAGAGGTTGATGGAATGGGACTCCCACCAGAAGGTTCTTTGGCTGCAGCCACCAGAGAATGGACGTCTTCGCCGTTGGAGAGAGGAGAATTCGGTCGTTCCACTGACCCGAGGATTGGTCCCATTTGTCCTCCAGATCTTGTTGCAACGGTCTCATTCTCAATCTGGCGTTGGGTTTGAGAAAAATGCAAGAGGCCATCGACCCCAGCAGAGAAGCCACTTGTCTTACTGATGGTTGATGTGCTTGGAGGATGACGTTGCTTTTGTTTCTCATTGATGACAATCTCTCCTCCGAAGGAAACACTTTTCCGAGGTCGGAGTTTAGGGTGGCGCCCAGATAGTGGAGCGATTGAGTTGGTTGAAAAACATTTGTCCACGTTGACATGCAGGCCTAAGCGTTGAAGGAGATCCAGGCAGATGTGAAGGTGCTCCTGCACCATGTGGGGAGATGATCCCTTCAACAGCCAGTCGTCCAGGTATGGATACACGAACAGACCTTGGCGATGTAATGCTGCTGCTACTACTGCCATGCATTTCGTGAATACCCTCGGGGCAGATTTTAGGCCGAAGGGTAAGACCTTGAACTGGTAATGCTTCGTGCGAACCATGAACCGCAGGAACTTGCGATGCCGTGGTGTGATTGGAATGTGAAAATACGCATCTTGGAGATCCACCGAACACATCCAATCGCCTTTTCTCTGATGTAGAAATATTTGATGGAGCGCCAACATTCGAAACTTTTCTTTTTTGATGAACTTGTTCAGAAAACGTAGATCTAGAATTGGTCTGAACTTGTTCGGCTGGTCTTTTTTCTGAACAAGGAAGTATCTTGAGTAAACTGGGACCTCTTCTATGGCCACTTTCCTGAGAAGGATCGACACTTCCTGACGCAGGAGATCTAGATGTAGATGACGGGATTTTACCGGAGGAATGTCTCTTGGGGACGAGCAAAAGCGTAGTGTGTACCCATTGTTTAGTATATTAAGCACCCACTGGTCTTTGGTGATGTTGCGCCACTCTTGAATGTAGTTTGAGATACTTCCTCCCACTGGAGTGTGCAACGGTGCTAGAGGAAGCAGAAAATCATTGCTTCCCTTGAGTTTTTGCTGCGGAAGAGGACTGCTGTTAGTGTCCTCCTCTTCCTCTCGAGGAACGACGGCCTTGGAACTGGGACTTGTTCTGTTTGTTTTGCGACCATTGAGGGGTTTGAACCCTCCGTTGGTAATTTTTACGATTGTAGGGCCTGTAGCATCGTTTAAACTCCTTTTTCTTCTCCAGGCCCACAGCCTTTAAGGTGTCCAACTCGGCCTTCATTCTGGCCATTTCCTCATCTGTGTGTGATCCAAACAGTGAGTTGCCAGAAAACGGAAGATTCAAGATGCGTTGCTGCGCCTCCGGTTTCAACGCTGTCAGGCGCAACCAGGAAGATCTTCGTGCACATATGCCATGTGCATAAGAGTGAGCCGCCAAAGACGCCCCATCTGCTGCAGTGCTGATTACCTGGTTGGCCACCAGCGCACCTTCCTGGAGAATCTCAGAGAAATCCTGTTGATCCTCCTTTGGGAGTTTGTCTTTGAAACGCTCCAGTGAATCCCATAAGGACCTGTCATAACGGCCCAGCAGAGCTGCAGCGTTAGACACTTGAAGAGAAGACGCTGCAGAGCCACAAGCCTTCCTACCCCAAGAATCCTGTGCTCTACTTTCTTTATCTGGAGGAGCTGAGGAGGAAGAAGCAACTGCGTGTGTCTTCTTTGCTGCTGCAATAATGACAGAGTCCGGTGGCGGATCCGATTTGAGAAAAAGAGGATCTGATGCAGCAGGTTTATACTTTTTCAGGATCCGAGCTGGAGCTGCTTTAGCCGATGATGGAGTGAGGAAGATGTCCATTACCGGCTCAATGATACCAGGGACCAAAGGAAGCAATGGTCTAGTCGCAGACCTTTGATGGAGGGTCTCGAAAATAATGGACGTGGTGGTCTGAGGAGCTGACATGGTTATGCCCAGCTTTTGTGCTCCTCTGGCGAGAACATCGTGAAAGGTGTTCACATCATCGATGGGTGACACCCTAGAAGGAGGACTATCCGTAAGGGTAGGTGAGTAGTCCCTTTTGGATGAGTGCATCGAAGATGAGAACGAAGATGGTGTTCGCCGTCTCTTGCGATGACCCTCAGTCGACCTGCGCTCAGGAGATCTGCCTCTGTGTTCTCTGGTCCGAGTGGTGGGGGACCTGTCCACTTCCTGCACGAGACGTTGTAACGGTGATCTGTGCAGTGGACTGGAATAGTCCATAGGCCGCTGGGCGTGACCCGAGGGTTCTTTCTGCCAAAGATGGAGAGGTTGTAGCCATCTGGAAGAAAGATGGATTGAAGGAGATCGCTGTCTCCTTGGAGAGCGTCTTGGAGGTGATCTTGGAAGCTCAGGCGAATGAGCAGAAGAACTGCGTGACGTCGCAATCGTCTGGGGTGAGCTCCGAATAGAATGAGAGGACTCTCTGCGACTTCTGGAGCATGATCGGCGTCTTGATGATCGATGTGACGTCGATGGAGAGTGCCTCGAC
Source organism: Calotriton arnoldi (assembly GCA_963921515.1). NCBI lineage: Eukaryota > Metazoa > Chordata > Amphibia > Caudata > Salamandridae > Calotriton > Calotriton arnoldi. The sequence goes on from CAWUFW010007341.1 coordinate 553,432, forward strand.
GTCGACCTGCTCTGCGTCACCATCACTGGTGAGTCCCTAGAGCCTGATCGTCTCCTCGACGTCGACCTCTCAGTGTGTTTCGACGTTGTATGGTGCGACGTCGAACACCTGGAGCCCACAGACTTCGCCTTCGACGTTGAGCGTGCAGGAGACCCCAACGAAGAACGGATGGACGGAGAAATCCTTCTCGACGTCGCTTCTTGATGCCTGCTCGATCTCTCTCTTGACGCTGACCGTCTACTGGAAGTCAGTGGAGTCGAGATCGGGGCACTTCTCGCCGTCGACGGAGACTGCCGTCTCATGACGTCTGGTGTATTTCACTCTGGGTCTCGACGACTGATCTTTCCTTGACGTCAGTGAAGATCGAGCCTTCGACGTCGAACGTCGCTTGGACGACGACGGAGGCGATGAGTGCCTTGCCTCTGGAGACGAGGCGCGTCTCGACGTTGACCGTCGCCTGGTTGATGGCAATGGAGACGCCTGCTTCGATCGCCGGTGACCTTGCGACGGTGGAGCATGTCTCGACGTCGAACGCCGACTTGACGTCAACGACGGAGATCTATTTCTCGACGTTGGGTGAGCCCGCACCAACGGAGAGCGACTCCTTGACGCCGATCGTCGCCGGGTTGACGACGGCGGAGGATCCGACGTACCTGTAGTCTTCGTCGACGACCGGTGTTCTCTCGACGGCGAGCCCGCCGTCGATGGTCTTCTTGTCGACGTTTTAGTTGCCGATGAAGGTATTTGAGGCGCCGAGCCCGACGCCGATGGACAGCAGACTGGAACCTTACTTCTAGATGGAGTAGTGGCTCTCTCTTTCCTCTTCTTCATCGGAGACATGCCTCTTGAAGGAGACTTCCTCTTCTCAGCCAGTCCATAGAGGCGAATCCTCACCCTGTCCTTAAGAGTTCTTTTGGACAGCAGCTGGCAATGTTGACAGGTCTTGGGATTATGATCAGAAGGAAGGCAGAGAATACAGACAGGATGGGAGTCTGTTTTAGCCTTCTTCTTGCCACAGGCAGGGCAAGAGTCAAAAGAGAGGGCATTTTTGACTGGAAAATAATGCTTAACTCTCTTAAAAACAGCAGAGATATACTTCAACAATTGGCATTGTAAATGGCAATGCCTTTTATTTATGTTTTGGGGTTTAAAACATAAAAGGCATTGTCATTTACAATACTAACAGCTTAAACTCTCGCAAATGCGAGACCTATTGCATTGCAATAAAGGGACTTCTCGTCCGTTTGTTAGATTGTAAATATCAGAGGAAGAGACCGTCCTGCGATGTCTTCAAAGTAGTGATAAATAGTGCAGTGAAGAAGAGGTGTAAGTGTTGTAAATTACACAGACAAAAAGTGTGAAGTGAGAGTTACATATGATCCGAGCTATAAACACTAACAAACCGCTCCAACACCTTATGATTACACTGTCGCGGCTCAGGAGGAAGAGCGGGAGGGGGGGGCTATTTCCTGTCCTCTGCGTGATTTGAGTGTGCAGTGTGGCATTGCGTAATGTCATTGCTATCTTTGGCCTAATAAAAAACACTCCAGCTGTAGTAGGGCCCTGGCTTCACCTCCTGGTGCAGGGCGGACTGTGCTTTATGGCAGGCATGGAGGGAGGGAGGGATGGTCTCGGCTGCAGCTCTGGACTCGTACAGTGCCCCTGCTATTACTAGTGAACGAGAGGCGCTGAGGTATTGGTATTTGTAATCGTGGTGGTGGTATTGGTATTGGTGGTGGCGGTATTGGTGGTGCTGGTATTGGTGGTGATACTGGTGGTGGTATTGGTGGTGGTGGTGGCATTGATGGTGCTGGTATTGGTGGTGGTGGTGGTATTGGTTGGTGGCGGTACTGGTGGTGGTGGTATGGCATTGATCGTATTGATGGTGGCGGTATTGGTATTGGTTGGGGTGGTACTGGTATTGGGAGTGGTGGTATTGATGGTGGTATTGGTGGTAGTATTGGTGATATTGGTGGTATTGGTGGTGGTGGTGATATCGGTGGTGGTATTGGTGGTGGTGGTGGTATTGGTGGTGGTGGTGGTATTAGTGGTGGTATTGGTGGTATCTGTATTGGTGGTGGTATTAGTGGTGGTGGTATTGGTGGTGGTATTGGATTGGTGGTGGTGGTATTGGTGGTGTTGGTATTGGTGGTGGTATTGGTGGTGGTATTGGCGGTGGTGGTTGTGGTAGTATTGGTGGTGGTGGTATTGGTGGTGGTGGCACTGGTGGTGGTATTGGTGGTGGTGGTGGAGGTGGTGGTATTGATGGTGGTGGTGGTAGTATTAGTGGTGGTATTGATGGTGGTGGTGGTAGTACTGGTGGTGGTATTGATGGTGGTGGGGGTATTGGTGGTAGTGGTATTGGTGGTGGTGGTGTTGGTATTGGTGGTGGTATTGGTGGTGGTGGTATTGGTGGTATTAGTGGTGGTATTGGTGGTGGTGGTATTAGTGGTGGTACTGGTGGTGGTATTGGTGGTGGTTGTATTGGTATTGGTGGTGGCAGTGGCATTGGTGGTGGTATTGGTGGTGTTGGTATTGGTGGTGGTATTGGTGGTGGTATTGGTGGTGGTATTGGTGGTGGTGGTGATATTGGTGGCATTGGTGGTGGTATTGGTGGTGGTATTGGTGGAGGTGATGGTATTGATGGTGGTGGTATTGGTGGTGGTATTGGTGGTGGTAGTGGTATTGGTGGTGTTGATGGTATTGGTGGTATTGGTGGTGGTATTGGTGGTGGTGGTATTAGTGGTATTGGTGGTAGTGGTATTGGAGGTTCTATTGGTGGTGGTGGTATTAGTGGTGGTATTGGTGGTATTAGTGGTGGTATTAGTGGTGGTATTGGTGGTGGTGGCATTAGTGGTGGTTCTGGTGGTGGTATTGGTGGTGGTTGTATTGGGGTGGTATTGGTGGTGGTGGTATTGGTGGTGGTGGCAGTGGCATTGGTGGTGGTACTGGTGGTGTTGGCATTGGTGGTGGTATTGGTGGTGGTATTGGTGGTGGTATTGGTGGAGGTGATAGTATTGATGGTGGTGGTGGTATTGGTGGCATTGGTGGTGGTATTGGTGGTGGTGGTGGTGGTGGTATTGGTGGAGGTGACGGTATTGATGGTGGTGGTGGTATTGGTGGTGGTAGTGGTATTGGTGATAGTGGTATTGGAGGTGGTATTGGTGGTGGTGGTAGTGGTATTGGTGGTGGTGGTGGTATTGGTGGTGGTGGTGGTATTGGTGGTGGTGGTATTGGTGGAGGTGGTGGTATTGGTGATTGTGGTGGTTGTATTGGTGGTGGTATTGCTGGTGGTATTGGTATTGGTGGTGGTGGTATTGGTGGTGGTGGTAATGGTGTTGATGGTGCTGGTATTGGTAATGGTGTTGATGGTGCTGGTATTGGTGGTGGTATTGGTGGAGGTATTGGTGGTATTGGTGGTATTGGTGGTGGTGGTATTGGTGGTGATATTGGTGGTGCTGGTATTGGTGGTAGTGGTATTGGTGTTGATGGTGGTGGTGGTAGTGGTATTGGTGGTGGTGGTGCTATTGGTGGTGTTGATGGTGGTGGTGGTAGTGGTATTGGTGGTGGTGGTGCTATTGGTGGTATTGATGGTGGTGGTGATATTGGTGGTAGTGTTATTGGTGGTATTGGTATTGGTGGTATTGGTGGTGGTGGTGGTATTGGTGGTGGTGGTGGTAGTGGTAGTGGTATTGGTGGTGGTGGTGGTATTGGTGGTGGTGGTATTGATGGTGGTGGTGGTATTGGCGGTGGTGGTGGTATGGTGGTGGTGGTGGTGGTGTTGTTAATAAAACAGGCTTTTGAAAACAACCCGTCAGGTGACTTTAGTGCAGATGACATGTAACACAGATGTGCTGTTGTCAGTTTCAGCCCATTAGCACAGGATTATGTGCTAACTGGAATTCACATGACTTAATTCGCTAATCATTTCTAAATCCATTTTACTGGGGGGCTTGAAACAGACACGAGATAATGCCCGGTTAAAGTGATTGAAAGCAGGCGCTGTGTTACGGGAGCGGCCCTGCTGCTTAAAAAGCACGAGCGGTTTCAGCTGAAGTAGGGCATGACGGCCTGCAGTAAGAGAAACTCAATAAAGTAAATAGTGCTTACACACTAAATAACAGGTCCCGTGTAACAACTGAAGTAAAAGGGCCAGTCGCCATGGGAGGCTACAAATGGAGACAATGCCGTACTAAGGAGAGACTAACAAGCCTATTAACGAATCCGAAGGCAGCATTTACAAAATACAATGACACAAGCCAATAAAAAATATGGGAGGAGAGTGGGCACGGCTTCTCTCCCATACTCTACTACAGTAGTCTCGCAGAGCTAGCAGTGCATGTGCGCTGCCGCTAGGCTCGACCTAAAAATGCAGTGTTGACTGTGAGTGGCCCCCTCACCCTGCCGTACAACCGAGTCCACCCGCCTCCACAAGCGGACCGGGTGCAGTGAAAAAGCGGTGGGCGTGGAAGCAATGGCAATGCTGTGGCGTTAAAAGCCTTCAGGCTTTCACGCTTCACGATCTGCCTGACCCAGATAGAGAGGGACCTCCTCGCAGCTTGTTTCTCCAAAGGGAGTGGAAGGGCACGAGCACGGCGTCAGGGGGAGGGGCCTGAATTGAACGCTAGAGTTGTAGGTCCGGAGGGCTACTCAGGAAGTAATGACTTCCTCATTCTTGGCATATTCGAGGGCATAGGGGGGCTCTGTTCTGAACTGTTTGATTGTTGGGGGGAGGGTATTTTGTTAGTTTTATTTTTCCTAAGTTTTACCGGCAGGCAGATACTTCATGGCTACGCTTTTCCCATTAGATGGAACTTTTAGCTGAAACAGACAATGGCACCTCGAATTTGTACCTCAGGGCATGACAAATTGTTATTCTGGAATGTAAAAACAATACTAGATAAGATCAAGAGGGGTTGTACTACTGAACTCCAAGTGCCATGCGCCAGAGGTCTTCTTACTACACTAGACTTATCTCCTTGGCATGAAATCTGCCTTCCCCAGACTCCGAGGCTTGGAGAAATGGACGGCCTCCATGGGTATCATGGACGTGTGGCGCACTTGGTATCAGAATGTGTATCACTTCATGCACCTCACACAATTGTGGTTCTTGCACTGACTACCTTTTCGTATCTGCACCTTGTATACCCCCTTAACTCAGGAATATATATGCAACCTTGTGGCCTTTCTGACCATGCACTAGTTGAGGGGGTATTTGGAGCTTAAACGCCTGGTGTCTTATGGATGACCCGTTGACTAAAGGAGATCATTAACAAATATTTTGAGTCCATATATGCCTGTGGGAGGCCTTCAAGGCTGCGTTGAGCAGTAAATCATTCATTACTGAGGGAGGCAAAGAGCGAGATAAGGAACGTGAGATCCTGGATCTAGAGACCCAGATTCTCACGTTGAAAAAGACTGCTAAATCCAGGCAAATGCAAAACAGCAGCCCGCAATTGCAAAACCTCCAGGAAGCCCTCAAGTGGAACTTGTTCAATAATCCTAGACTGGCTGGGGCATGTCCCAGTACAAAATATAAAAACAAGGCATTAAAGTAGGCCGGCTGCTGTACTGGCTGGCCCAAAGAGAAGCTGGGATCTGGATTGTCCCCTTTCTTTGCACTGCGGACAGCCGCACAGTCTCAGAGTCCCTCGAGATCGCAACAACCTTTGCCGATTATTACCAAAAGCTTTACCAGACCCAGTCCCCTCCCCATATAGAGCAAGCACACCCAATCGCGTATGATTTTTTTGTCCAGTCTTTATCGGTGGTGGAACTAGTTAAACTTGAGTCATCACTAATGCTCAATGAGATCCAGGCAGACATAACAGTTTACCTATCGAGCAGGACCTAAGGTTCCAGCAGTTTCCTCACTGAGTTCTTCAAAAGTGTATCCGTTCTGGCACCCCATCTGCTGAATATCTTTGTTGAGGCCGAATAGTCAGGCTCCCTGCCGGAGGTCCTCTAATGCGTAACTATAAATCACAATCCTCAAACATAACAAGCCTCTGGAGGACTGTGCCTCCCACACGTCAATTTACTAGCTTAACATAGAGCTTAAAATACTGGCCAAGATCCTAGCCACTTGACTACAGTTCTTTGAGCTGTAGGGATCAAAACAGGCTCATGCCTGCTAGGAGTACCAGACCTTGTCTATGTAGGCCCCAGGTGGCGTTATCCAGTTTGGATGGCCTTCAGAGCCCGGTGGCACTACTCTTGCTGGACTTCGAAAAACCTTTCCATACAATGCACTGGCTATACTTGATGCAGATGTTGTATAGGATGAACATCGGTCATAGGATTGTGGGATTAGAATTAGCCATGTATGACGCCCAGCAGGCTCGGGTCAGAGTAAATGATGTTCTCTCTTCTTCCTTCCCTATTGAACGCAGGACTCATCAGGGCTGTCCCTTGTCCCTGCTGCTCTTCACCTTGGCCAGTGAGCCAGTGGCAGAGAGGATCAGGAGAGATGCACAGGTGTCCAGGTTTCAATGCTCAATGGCATGAAGGAGAGAGCGTTGTTTTATGCCAGCGATATGCTTCTGTTCCTCCAGTCCCCACAGAGCTTCCTTCCACGCCTGACGAAGACACTCCGGATATAGGTAATGCCTCTGTGCTATTTGTCAATTCAGACAAATCCTATACCGCGACATTCCCGTGGGAGCTTGGGATTCCTGTGGGCATTTCTGCCCCTTAATTTATAGGGGAGGGTAGTCCTGTAAAAATTGATTTCCGCACCTGCTTCCTCAACAACTCTCAAAACTACCCATACCAATTAATCAGGTCTTGATTTCCTGGACACCCAGGTAAATTATAAAAAGGATAAAACAGTAAAAATCACATGCTCAGTGGGAAGCATCTGAAGATACAACAGGGCAGGCCTAACTTGTTTAAAACGCAATGATTGCAGCAAGGGGATTAAAAAACACTTCCTCGGCCAGCTGAAAAAAGAGCAAAACATTATAATAAGGAGCATATCCTGAGGAGACACATTGTCGCAGCCGCAGGGTGCCCTTACCTCAGACCAAGCCCACCAACATGGGGTCGCCAAGAAATGATGCAATTGATTAAACCTGAACCTAACCAGTAAAAACCTGTCATGCTGTGAGCAAACCAAGCCCAGCGACAGCTCCATCCCCTGCACAGTTTTTAAAAGCATGTGGCCCCTTACTGAAAGCTTCTGGAGTTCTAAACCTTCTCTCTCCAAACAGGAGCTTGCCAAAAACTAACTTTTGACACACCCCAACTCGTGGGCGGAGAAAGAGATCGCGTTCGTGAAAATATCAGGCCTACCTAGAGAAAAAAAGCTACCTTAACATGAGCAATCCAGGGTACACTAGTTACCCGATCAAGAGCCAGGCAATCCTTGAGAATCAGCCGACTTAGCTTCAGCTCAGCCCTGCTCCAGATCTTAATCCAGGGCAGGAGCGGGCTTAAAGATATCAGGCCTGATACATAATCAAGTCCAAGCTCCGCATGCACTGAAAATGCTGGGGTAGATTGGGGGACCTGGACCAGCTTAAGCAAAATATTATTATCCGTTGTTTGAATCCGATCCAACTTGACATACCTCCAGACCTTGCTACCATAACGCAATTGTGCAATGAACTTGGCCTGATAGATTTTCAGAAGATACCTTGGTGCCCTGGACCCAAGCCTATGTGCCAAACTGAAAACAGCCCCCATAGTTTTTACGGACTCTGATCTTTTAGCCTCAACTAGGGGTTTCCAGCAATTGTTAACGTCAAATACAACTCCCAAATAAGGGAAGGCCTTGACTTTGCTCAGGATAACATTAGATACCTTGAAGGTCTTACTACTTGTGGATTTGGGGCCCACTACCATTACGTAGGACTTCGAGAACTTAACCGACAGGTCCAGGAGCCCCATGAAAGACACATACTTAGCCAGCAACAAGTCCAACCCCTTTGCGGTCCAAACCATCAGGACCTCATTGTCCGCATATAGTAAAACAGAGAAAATCTGTCCCCAATCTTAGGGCAATCGGCCAAAACTGATAAAAGTGCAGACTCTAGCCCGTTCACATACAAAGTGAATACAAAAATGGGCAAGTATGCACCCCTGACGAACCCCACAGCTCGTCAGAAATGATCGGGTACACGCTGCACCTTGAGAAAAAGGCTGAGGTCGTTGAGTGGAGATCAGCTAATAAGGCCACAATATTGGGATCAACCCCCATCTCACCAAGCAGGGCCCAGAGTTTCCCTCGGTTCACCCTATCAAAAGCGGACGTCAAGTCCATGAATGCAAGATTCAGACCGAGCCACTGTGTATTTATTAATAATTAAATGGAGGTTCGGGCATTGGTCTAAGGTCGACCTCCCCGCCCTAAAGCCATACTGGGCATCACTCAAAATATTGTTTTCTTCTGCCCAGTCGCACAGCCTATTTAAAATGGCCCTCCCAAGGCCTTGACCGTAGCGTCCAGTACGGATATTGGCCATAACATTGTGGGTTCTCTTTGTCCTCCTTCTTAAATAGGAGGACAATCACGGCGGTAGTCCAAGAGGGTAACGACCACTCCTGTGCAGCCGCATTCAGGACCTGCGTTAGTATAGTGGCCCAAACCTCTGTATTTGCCTTAAACAGGACTGCCGGTATACTGTCCGGGAGCCTTATTGCTAAACAGGGCAAGAATACCTTGTGTGACTTCATTTAACGTAAAGACAACTCAGTTACCAACTTTAACAGGTGTAACGGGGGTTTTATCGCCCCCGCCAACCCCCTGATTATAAATGTCCTCAAAATTATCCACCCACTGTTGCTCTGAGATGTGGTGGCATAAGAGTGGGCCAGAGCTGTCAGCAAAGCAAGGCCTATTCACAACGCTCCAGAAGAGGGAACTGTCCCTCGTTTCGCAAGCTTGACAAAGCTCCTCCCAAGCTGATTCCTGTAAATTATATTTACAAACCTTTTGAGCCAACTTATAGGCCCGCCTACAGGTTCTGATCAAATGCCTGTCCCTCGGGAACTGCTTCAAGGCTGCCTTCAGGTGACTCAGGGTTCTCGAGCAGTCCCTAACAAACCATTTAGGGTTTGTGACACCCGGGTGCTGGAGGCTGTGACACTCATAAGTTTACAAACCCCCAGAGCCATGCCTTTAAAAGCTTCCAGTACCTCCCCCCCACCTGCGTCACTATCCAGACAAATATTAATTTCATGCAGGCAGGATGCAAAGAGAGAAGTTTGAAGGTGCTGAGGGTCCACCTGAGACCATTTTAGCCTTCTCCCCTGGTCGACAGCGGATAGGCTTATAAGAGCCCCCCTTAACTGTGGTTTTGGGCCCATAACGATATCCAAGGTTAAGGATAATGGGTTGTGGTCACTGAAAAGACTAAAAATGATGTTAAAATGAGAAATAAGCAGGTATAATGGTGCTGAAACAAATATAAAATCAATAAGCTATCCACTACCCCTCCCTTTGTAAGCTGGGCAAATTACGGGGTTCGGGGAGTTCACCAATTTCTCCATGCTGAAAACCAGTTTATGAGACTCTAAAAGCTGGTTTAGCTCCCAACCATCCTGTGAGTGAACAAAATATAACCCTTCATTCAAACAACAACTGCCAGTAGAGGCACCACCAACTAGAGGAGGATCCCATAAATGACAATTAAAATCATCAACAAGGACGATTTGGGCTTGGCCATCACCCATGACTGATATGGAACTCAAGGTATGATCCAGGTGGTAAACTCTTGAGGGCTCGGAGCTCCCACCCTTGCTATTATAAAAATTAATTAAAACCATTGGTAAGTACCCAGGCATGGAGAGTCGACCCCCCTGCGTTGTGCCAACATGCCAATTGAGATCCAAAGTATAACCACTTGATTCAATTCTAATAAACATGATTAAGCCCCTCTTCGCCCTACCTGCCGTTGAAGTAACAGCAGGTTCAGAATAGGTCATGTATTAATCAAGAAAAAGCTGTTATCAATTGCCCAAGTTTCTTGGAGACAAATTAAGTGGACGGATCTAACATAACGCATCCACCTGGGATCACTAAACTTTGAGGAAAGACCTGCAATATTCCACGACAACAATGTAAGAATCTTTGGCAGCTGAGAGTGAACTACCGGGGAGGAAACCATGGGCCCCGCGAGACTGGAAAGAATCACATAAGTCCAGTCAATCGCAGGACTCAAATCCACTCAAGGGAAGAAATCTATTTGCGGTGGGCACCGGGTGGGGGGTTGGGTGGGTGGGGGAGGGTAGCCTAGAAGCAAGTTGGACGTTAGCTGGGCAGGACCCCCTTCCAGCCAAATGATAGTATGATGGACGAGCTAAGCCATCCGGTCTATAGAAAAAACCCAAAGGCTGGGCAACTATTCCTGGTGGGCCTGATGTAGCTCGGAGGCGGCAGCAAGTAGATCACCAGCTAACTAATTATTATTAAAATTAACCAGCCCGCAGTTACCCGCCCATGGTTTCCTATCCCTGCCTATCCAGCTAACTCTGCGTGCCATGATTATAGAATCCGCAAGCTCTCTCTTATGAGAGAGATGTGATCTACGCCAGTGCTTTCCTGGACCATTACATAAGGAGTTGCTTCTGGGGGCAAATCTAACACACTTCCGGGGTTGATAGGAGACGCTGAGCACCAACTCCCCCCTAGTTCTTCCGATGGACGGGAGGAGAGGGGGGGCATCAATACTACAAGAGCTATGAAATACCCCCACGAGCCCTGGCTTTGGTACAACTTGGGGAGGGCTTGAACCTGTGCCACTGAGGTCTTGGATTCAGGTAGGGTCCCTCCCAGGGCCAATAGGATCCACTGACCCCTGAGGCTCTTCAGCTGTGCCCTGCACCTGACCAGCCTCGTACCCAACCCTCCCCTTGGTCATCAGGGAAAATAATTCAGAAATCCTATCTTCAATGTGGGAAATTCTCAACAGAATTGGGTCCAACTTATTATTTAACAATGTCTCTAGATCCCTAAATGAAACATTCCGGAGGGAAGAGCCTCCCTCCTCTACCGATGAGTTGGTAATAAGTCGGGCCACCAGCAAAGACTCTGCAGGGGGCTGAGCAGATACACAAGCCTTCCTTTTCTGCTTCCGCCTCGGACTGATAACTGGTGTAGTTGGAATTATGAGTCTGTCTATTCCAGGGGTAGCCCCCCCCCTTGATCTTCATCACAAACTCCCATTGGTCCCCCTCCACACTGGTGCAAGCGGGTGAACCATGAGGGGTGGCGCAGGAAATGTCCCTGTCCAGCGAGAGCCTCCTTCAAACAAGTTCTATTTCTTTATATTCAGCCCCCACAGCCCGATGGAGAAACCTTCTATGGTCGATAACAGGGGGTGGCAGAGTGGGACGGGGGTTTAATGAGAGACCCTTTCTTTTTACTCATTGTTGTAGCACCCTTCAGCACCATTTATCCCTCTTCACAGCCTAGATACTAACAGAGTGTTAGCAAGCAGGGATGCCAATGAGCAGCCTAGAGAAGCAGTCAAACGGAACAATCACAATCACAGAATACTGGATCCCAGAGAAAAAGTACCTTAGCCTTGACCTGGTCCTTGATGATATATTACAGCTGGGCAGGTAGCCTCCAGTCTATTTAGTGAAGATGAAGTCAAATGGGGTGGGGAGCCCCCACCCAGCCTATTTCTGCCGCTGACGGGCGCAGACGGGCTGACGGCCGCTGCAGGAGCCCTTCAGGGCTTAAGTAGAGTGCCATCAGGCGGGAACACCATACTGGCAGCTTCCTGCCGCAATAGGCTCTGGGGCTTGAGGTCCGACACCCTTCCGTCTGCAACAAACGGCTGAGGGGTGGCAGGAGCAGAGGGCAGAGAAAAAAGCAGATCTGCCTTTCGGGCTAGCACTATTGAGCGAAGGTGCCCCCCACAAGTTGGCCCATGCAGGGAATGCTGGAGTAAACAGCAGGATGGGAGGCTCAATGGCAGGTCTTTTCACAAGCTGTTAAAATACACTGTGACAACGATACACTGTAGGGCCTACCTCCAACAACACGTAAAACACAGTGGCAACAAGTGTAAACATACAGTAGTCTCATAGGAAAAAGCAGGAGGGAACACTGCATTGAATCTATGAACGATATGAAAGGCTAGAGTACAGCAACCGCAGGTTAACTTATTTCTTCTCCGGTATTAGAATTTTCATAAGTTCACATACTTAAATATCACTACAAGGGCAGAACAACATAAAACATAGTGGAGAATGGCAGTTAAGAGATCTGCCTTAATGAAACAGATTCTACAGCCCCACCTGTCTCACGGTAGTTTCAGAACTTAATTGACATTGGGACAGTAGTGCCTCCTAAACATGAGAGCTGAGGACCATTTTGCCTTGCAAATGTGAGTTAGTAGAATGCATTGAAAACGTGCTGATGCAATGGCCATGTCTCTGGTGGAAAAAGCACCCACTTTGTTTCTCAGCAGTCTGACAATTTTGCCATAGCAGAGAATAATGTAGACTATACTCCAACACAATATACCTTGCTTCAAAATGCCCATCACTGGAACTGTCAAAGAAAAGAAGAAAAGTTACTTACCTGTGTAACAATCTTTCTGGTGGATATTCTTTCTACCTTCTGATTCCTCACCTGCAGAATAACCCCAGGCAGCAGGCTGGATCCAGAAACTTTAAAGCTCTCACATTGCTGGTAGGGGCGCTAGTTTCATGTTGATGCAGGAAGTGGCCTCAGATGATGTAACTGAAGCCATTTAGCACCCAATTCAACATATGTACTAGGCCAGCATTTCTGCCGACATTATGGCTGGTGTTGTGCACTCGAGGGCGTCGCGGCCCGCACGTCTACTGCAGGTTACCCACACAGCACCACCATACCAGCAGGTAGATCAAGGGAGGAGAGGGGGCAGGGGGGTGAGCCCCAGTCCCACGTGCTGATTCGCTGAGGCGGTCGACTGGAGATTCCAAGCTTGTCCCTGCAGGCCGCAATGCCGGAACAAAGCCTTGCTGGGTTCACTGCGGCGGAGGCCCGCGTCTCAAATGGGGATCTCCGTCCGGTACAAGAGATACGTGATGCCACACCCGGCCCCAGTGATCCAGGCCGGGACGGGAAACGCCGCTGGGCACAATCAGGGTCACAGGCCTGCATGGATCTGCAGTGTAGGTCTCCCAGTCCATTGCTCACTCAATGTCTCCGGGGCCAAGGCACCAATGTGGGCACCAATGCAGAGCGGTGCTCTCTGCAGGATCTCCTCAGGGCCAGCCACTTCCTGCAGGAGTCTCCGGTGCTGCCTCGAGACGCTGTAGGCAGGCCTACGCCCGCCGTGGTCACAGGCTCGCTCCGTGTGGCCAAGTCTCCACCCCCACAGCAAGGCCCCAACTGGCAGCTCCCATCACGCCTTCAACAGGGCCTATCACACTCTGTGCCCCCCCACCCCCCCCACTTCACCCACGCGGTGGTCGGGAAGCAGACGGCCAACATCGCAGCCACCGGAGCCCAGGTAGGCCTCACCGTCCGGCACATGAACCGCCAATGAATGACAGCCATTGCCTCCACTTCCAGTCAGTTAGACCCTAAAGCGGCACTTCTTGCTATCATGGACGGATGGTTTGTCTCCAGGAGCCAAAGGACCTTGGCTTGAGTTGGGTTTTTGGTGCAGAAAAGAGACATTGAACATCATTGGAGTGGGGGGAGAACCGCCTCCTCTCTGCGAATGGCTCAGGGGAATGATTTCTGCTGTGCAGCAGAAAAATAAATGTTTAAATGGAGAGGCTGTGTCGACAAGCAGTGAAGGGTGTGGGGAGATTGATCTTTGAGACATAATACCTCTAATGCATTGACTGAATTGCCTCTGCTAAGATACTCAATTCCACATTGTCATTATATGCTGTCATCGTATTAATTTTTTTTGTATATGTCAAAGCTTGCTTGGATATGTCTGTTGCCTTCTTTCCCGTGTGCACGCTTCCATGAACTGAATTATGCTGAGTGTTTTTGACAAAATGCTAGTAAAATGAGTTCTCTTATTTTAAAACTGGCTAATTTTTCGAAGTTAAGTAAATGAAAATTGGTCAATATAGCATTTAATAATGTCAAATTTGATTTACTTTTAAAAAGAAAACTTGGCTTATCTATAGGAAAGAATACATATTTTACTTTTGTAAAGTGCTCCATGATCCCGCACGTAGGCAGGCAATTCAGTGCTTATGATTAGCATTAGGCAACCCTGGAAGAAGATGCACACTCTGATTAATTGTATTCAGAAACTAAGGAAACATCTAGTTCTTTTAGCAAAAGATGGCATTCTCATCTTGCTAGTATACAATGGTGTAAATGGCACGGTGTTGCCATTCAGCCAGTCTGTAATTGGATTTTTTCACAGGTGTAACCATATTTTCGGTGACTATCATGAGAACTTCCATGGAAAGGCAAAGTAGGTAACCTATACGTCGTACAGTGATTGCCCTAGGACATGTGCATTTCATATTGACAGTCAATATCACCGAATAAGGGCTGCTGACTTACCTGGAAACTATCAAGATATGAAAAGAGAACAGGTTCTTTCTTTTGGAAGTTAACAGTGGCCAAAACTGTGGAAAAAGAAAACAACACTATAAAAAATAGTTGTGAAATTAGGGAACAACATCTTCATCATGAAAAGAGAGCTGAGATTGGTGGCTGTATCAGAAAAACCAAACTCTGAAAAAGGACAACAATTTGTTGAACTAATTAATGGGAAGAAGTTATTTACCTTGAACTACAGTTCTCTAGATTTTCTGTATTTCATAGATTCACATACTTGAGGTATTTCTTTTTGTCACACTGGTAATCCTTAGATATCTGCTTTTAAACATGAAAAGTTTACATACCCTATTTTAACATTCCAGTAGCTATGCACTATGTGAAGTGTCTCTATCTCAGTAGGTGACCTGAACTCTGGTCAATGATTTGAAAACCCCTAGAGTGTCACTCTCCTTAGAGGCTTGCATTGCTCATGTTTTCTAGGCAACAAGTGTAAACATACAGTAGTCTCATAGGAAAAAGCAGGAGGGAACACTGCATTGAATCTATGAAAGATATGAAAGGCTAGAGTACAGTAACCGCAGGTTAACTTATTTCTTCTCCGGTATTAGAATTTTCATAAGTTCACATACTTAAATATCACTACAAGGGCAGAACAACATAAAACATAGTGGAGAATGGCAGTTAAGAGATCCGCCTTAATGAAACAGATTCTACAGCCCCACCTGCCTCACGGTAGTTTCAGAACTTAATTGACATTGGGACAGTAGTGCCTCCTAAACATGAGAGCTGAGGACCATCTTTGCCTTGCAAATGTGAGTTAGTAGAATGCTTTGAAAAAGTGCTGGTGCAATGGCCATGTCTTTGGTGGAAAAAGCACCCACTTTGTTTCTCAGCAGTCTGACAATTTTGCCATAGCAGAGAATAATGTAGACTATACTCCAACACAATATACCTTGCTTCAAAATGCCCATCACTGGAACTGTCAAAGAAAAGAAGAAAAGTTACTTACCTGTGTAACAATCTTTCTGGTGGATATTCTTTCTACCTTCTGATTCCTCACCTGCAGAATAATCCCAGGCAGCAGGCTGGATCCAGAAACTTCAAAGCTCTCACATTGCTGGTAGGGGCGCTGGTTTCATGTTGATGCAGGAAGTGGCATCAGATGACGTAACTGAAGCCAAATAGCACCCACCTTGGTGCAATACCAGTTTCCATCCATTTTTCCTCCTGCCTTCAAGGCGAATGGATGAACTGACACCGTCAGAGTAGTGCTGTACTAAAATACAAAGGGCAATCTTATTAACTGTCCCTATAACTCATACGTCAAATGGGGAGGTGGGCGAGTTGGAGAGCAATCTGCAGGTAGATACAGTATCCAGCAGAAAGATGGTTACCACAGGTAAAGTAACTTTTTCTTCTGATGGATACTTCTACCTTCAGGGTCCTCTCTTGTAGAATACAGAGCAATACCCTGCCACTGGAGAAGGGTTGATGGTTGGTTAGACGAGGAAATCTTGCAAAACAGACCTATTGAAGTAGCCGTCCCTATGGACCTCGGAATACAGACTGTAATTCTTGGTGAAAGTATGTAGGGACACCCACTTCGCTGCTTTGCAGTCCTCTGCTATGGGAACATCTCTGGCAAGAGCAGATTTGGTGGATTTGGCGGATTTGGCTCTCGTGGAATGGGCCCTGATACCTTGCAGAGGATCTTTCTTGGCTAAGGCGTAGCACGTTTTGATACAGAGAATGATCCATCTTGAAAGGGGCCTCTTCAGCACTGCCTTCCCCTTTTTAGGTTGATAGACCCCACAGAGAGCTTGTCATCCAATCGTATGTCTTTGGTGTGGTCCAAGTGGTAGCTGATTGTCTGCCTAGGACCCAGCCTATGCAATCACTCCTCCTCCCTCCTTAGTGGGATGAAGAGGGGGTAAAAAGTGGAGAGGGTGATTTACAGACCCAGGTGGAGGGAGTCACCACTTTTGGCAGGAAAGCAGCCATAGTACGCAAAACCAACCTGCCAGGGAAAAAAGATGTAAAATGTGGACAGTAACTAAGAGCCTGTAACTTGCTCACCCATCTGGCTGAAGACTGTCTCAAGACTGTGTTTTGTGGCCAAAAACACAGTCTTGTGAGTTAACATCCTTAAGGGTCAATAATGCAGGGACCTAAACGGAATCCGCATAAGATAAGTAAAAACCAAAATAAGGTCCCATTGGGAAACAACAAAGAAGGTTGGTGGATCCATATTTGCAATTCCTTCAGAAAAAAGCATAGTAATAGGGGATCTGAAAAGGGATGGCAGACAGGAATGCTGGCAACACAGCCAGCATTCCTACCCCTGGACACTACTTACTGCACAACCCTTCAGGGAAAGGGAAAGTGCATATCGCAGGATCTGTGACATTTTGGCTTGCAAAGGGTCTACAATGTTGTCTGCACACCATGCAACCAAGTTCCTCCATCTCTCAGAGTAAGCAAATTTTAACAAGGGGGGGGGGACAGGCTGATGCGCAGTGGCAGCTAAAAGGAACTCAGATGCCCCCTTTCAAACTCTAAATAAGTAGGTGGAGGCTTTGGATATTGGGATGCAGAATGAACCCCTCCAACTAGGAGAGAAGTCTGAATGGCAGCTTTATCGGAGAACATGTGGAGAAGCAATGAAGGTATGTGTACCGCACCCTTCTTGGTCAATCCGGGGGAATGAGAATGACTTGGGCCAGTCTCGACAGATCTTCCTCAGAACACGAGGAATTAAGTGTAAAGGGGTGGGGGGGGGGGCAGTAGTGCAGCTGAAAACTCTATCTCAACTGAAATGCATTCCCTAATTCTCCCTTCAACGGATACTGGTGCGCACAGAATTAATGGCAGTGACCATTGTCCGAGGAGGTGAACAGGTTCACCTGAGAAGTGCCTCTCTTGGCAAAGATGTTCTGAGCTACCTCTAGCAGAAGTCCCCACACATGATCATCAATATAACGCCGGCTCAGGCTGTCGGCTCTGACATTCAGACACCCCGCAAGTTGACTGGTGGTTAACGCGATCCCCTGGGACTGTGTGCCCAAGACCACAGTCTCAAGACCTCCAAACAAAGGAGGCGAGACCTTTGTCCCCATTGCTTGTTAACATACCACATCACCATTTGGTTGTCAGTCAAAATCCTGATGGACTGACCTTGGATAGAGGGCAGGAAGCCAAATTGCCCGCAATTCCAACAGGTTGGTGTGAATAACCAGTTCTTCTAGAAACCAAATGCCTCTGATCTCCATGTCCTCCAGGTGAAGTCCCCACCCCAAGTTGGAGGCATCCGTCACTGCCGTAGTCACTGCCGGACGGGGAGTGAAGGCTATCCCAAAGATGAGGTTTCCTCGCTCCCCCACCAAGCCACTTCTGACGCAGGGCTGGGGAGATCGCGATGGAGTCGACCAGATCACCCTGTACTGTAGCCACTGCCTGCGGAGGTACCACTGCCGGACCCTCATATGCAAATGTGTGTGTGTCACTAGGAGAATACATGAAGCCAGCATATCTAGGAATCTTAGAACCTTCAGAATTGGAACTCATGTGCCTTGCTGAAAGTTGGAACCCCTTTGCAAATGTCAGTGATGCTCTGAGGCGGAACAAAGGCATAGAGAAGGGTGGTGTCCAGTACCAATGCTCTGAACTCGAGTCGTTGAGAGCCCAGGTGAGATTTGGGTTTGCTGATTGAAAAAACCAGGTCGAAAACCAGGCATGCTGTTGACTGAAAATGGTGCTACACCACATCTGGCAAGTTGGCTTTGATTGCCCAGTTGTCCAGGTACGGGAACATTAGGATTCTTGCCTGGTGGTTCTGGAAAAGAGGAGGAGAAGAGGAAGAAGAGGAGGAGGGTTGCTGGGCGGATCCACAGCCCTTTCCTCTGGCTCTCTAATGTCTGACCAATGGGTTTGGTTGCTGCTGGGTCTGTGCCAATTCTTGCTGCTGTTGGAAAAAGGAGAATTTTCTCAAGAAGACACTAAAAACACAGAAATTGGCAAAAAAGGGGTGGTATATGGAAGTCCCAATGAGTGGGATGTAGTAGCTTTACTCGCCTTAAGTCTCCTTAACGCCGAATTGGCCTCGTCTTCAAACAAGTGAGGTCTATCGAACAGCATGTCCATCAAATTGGCCTGGACGTCAGGAGAGAAGTTGGAAGTAGGGACCCAGGCATGTCTCCAGATGGAAATTTAAATGCCTATAGACACAGGCCCCCCAGAGTCATCTGTGTCCAAACCTGATTTTATAGTATGGTGAAAGTCCTCTATCTGTTTTGAATCACTTCCTGAATATGGCCTCTCATGTCTTCCGGCACATGAGGCATCATCATCTGAACCATATTCCAGAGGGTGTGATGGTAGCGTGCAAGGAGACAATTGGAATTTATGGACTTCAGAGCCATACTTCTTGCCAAGAATGATTTCTTTCCCCAGTCCTCCAGGCATTTTCATTCCATCTCTGAAGGGACTGAAGGGAAGGCCCCTGAAGATTGTCCCGATGAGCAGGAAGCCTGAATGACCAGGCTCTTAGGTGAAGGGTGGGCTGATAAGAAGGGCGGATCACCAAGAACGTGGCAATAACAGAAGCTGGTTTTTCCAGGCTCTTAGGACCTGGTCTAAAAGGTCATCATTAAAGGTCAGTAAGGACTACGCAGTTGGTGTTGCTGGCTAAAGAACTTCCATTTGGATGTTTTTTTTTTAAAAGATCTTTTTATTGATTTTAAGTCACAGATCATGATTATTGTCACAACAGTCCATCAGAGTGCATCTTTATAAAATTATATATTCTGTTCTGTTCATATTTATCAACATTCCAAACAATGCAAGTCCAATTTCTATTTAAGGGGTCGGAACACTGTCCTTTCACAGGGTACCTTCTACTCCAATATTATTCTATTATTCAAGGAGTTATACTTCCTAACATTTTTGCCCAATGCACTAAGTCTTCTGTAAGCTTTTCATCCCTATGCATTTTCTTCATAAGTAGTTCATCTGCCATTGGCCATTTCAACAAATCTTTCTTCCCCTGTGGCACACTAGGCACTCGGAAGTGCCCAATGTATGGCATTCCGTCTTTTTGCAAAGAAAGAAACCAAGGTCCACAGTCTCAGTTTTATCTTACAGTTATTACAATTTGACCATAACCCCAGCAAAAAGGACTTAATAGATAGCACCATGTAAATTCCAGGTATTTTATTCATAGCATTTACTGCATTCCTCCAAAACTCTGCTACCTTTGATCATTTCCTTGCCATGTGTAAAACATTATTCACAAGTACCCACATCTACCACAAGTAGATGTCCTGCCAGGGTATATCAGGGCCATATCACTGAGTGTGAGGTATTTTTGATGCAAGGAATTAAATTGAATTAATTTAAAGTGGGCACTAAGGGATATCTATTTAACTTGCTCACTCGCCTTTAGCCATTCCTGTGTCGTCAGTTCCTCCAGGCAGTCTGCGGGCCTACTCGTATCCCCCCTCTATCCTGCACTAATGCCGCTTACAATACTGCAATTCCATCCTGCGGCATCTTGAGCCATAGCTGCACAAAATTAGCAGCAAAATAAGCCCAGCAACCAATGCAGAGAGAAGATGGAGCTTGCCAGGTTGGGAAATCTGTGGTGGAAGCTGCTAGACGGAGTGTGGAGAAATCAGGAGTCCTGGAAATGTACTGTGGCCTGTAGTGTCCAGGGGTGGATTATTTCCACTGACTCAGCACAGGTCCGAGCCCCCAGCCAGTTTGGCACTAAAGAGGCGGGGACCGGGCTGGCCCTCGTGGGGCCACAGCCGATGAATGAGGACGACACAGCCTGAAATCAGCTTCTGGCCAGGGAATGGGCCTACCAGTAGTCAGAGGAGTGCTTCTTTCTTTTACCCCCTGAAGAATGTGAGGAAGGCTATCTAGGGCGAGGTCTTGAGCGATGTCGACTGCACCTTTCCTCTGTAGCCCTTGCGTTAAAGAGTTTTGCTTCCTGCTCTTTTATGGCCTTCGGGTCGTGCCGATCTGAGGCACCAGAGGTTGATGTAGTGGGGATCTGTCATGGACATCTGTCCCTCACAGTCTCTACAGAGTGTAAACCCTAATTTCTTGCAGAGAGATATGTTATTGCACACAATTTTTGGTGTGTGAAGGCAATTCATCAGAAAGAGAACAAGCTCCAATCTGTGCTTAAGGTGCAGAAAAAAGGGAACTGAGGTCATTGTGCTGGGTGGGCGTTGTAGGATTTCAGTGATGTCATCTGACGCCACATCCAGTGTTGACACGAAGCCAGTGCCATTTACTGGCGTAGTGAGAGATTTGAAGTTCCTGGATCCAGTCTGTGCCTGGGATTGTTTTACAGGTGGTAAATTAGCAGGTAGACGTATCAATTAGAAATAGCTGGCTTGATTGTCAAAAGTCTTCTGTCCTATTCATTGGATGTTTATATAGCGCATTAACACCCAAAAAGGGCATCCTGGCACTGGAAGATGGTCAGCTATGGAAGAGTGGAGAAGGCCATCAGTGAGGAAAAGCCATGTTTTAAGCTGTTTTCTGAAAGATTGGTGAAGCTATACTGTGCGAAAATTGAGCGGAAGTGAGCTGTAATATTTTGCTGCTTGGAAGAAGAGTCTGCCCCCAAACCTAATCATTTAATGCGGGGTTGCAGAATGAGATGATGAAGTGCAGATCTTAGTGAGCAGGCAGAAATGTAAGGCAGGACTCTTCTGTGAATTAATATAGGGTCACAGTTCGATAAGGCCTTGTGAACGGTCCCTAGAGATTATAAGTCTGATCTTTTTCTGACAGGCAGCCAAAGTAGTCATGGCAGGAGAGAGGATATCAAGAGGTTTACCGGGAGGTTAAGGATCAGTGGGTCTGCCAAGTTTTGAATCAAGTAAATGTAGAAAATTAGATATTGAGGCAATCCTAAATAGAGGGAATTGCTGTGGTCCAACCAGCATTAGATTAAAGCTTGGATCACGGTCTTGTGACAAGAAATAGGAGGGAAAGGCACGATTGTGCGCAGACATCTGAAGATAACAAAACAGGTGGCAGAGACAGAGTTGATATGGCAAGCAAAATTTAAATTAGAGTCAATGAGGAAGCCTATATTTTGGGCTGAAGATCTGCGGGCCACCAGTCAGTGGGCCAGGCACTTTGCCCGAAGAGAAGGAACTCTGTTGTGTCACAGTTTAGTTTTAGTTAGTTGTCAAGCATTCATTCAGCAACAGAGGACATACAGGCATTAAACATGTTTTTGGCAAGGTTTACATTCTCAAAGATGGAGAGAATTATCTAAGTGTCATTGGCATAGGAAATTATTTCAAAGTCAAATGATCACACCAAAGCTGCAAGGGAGAATCACAGACATTAAAAAGTGTAGTGCTTAAAGAGGAGCCTTGAGGAATGCCAAAAGAAGCAGGCCGGTCCTGTTGGTGAAAGGGGTAGAGATATCACTTGGGAACGGTTAGTAGGAAAACAACAGAAGCAGGATAAGGTTAAGTGATGAATACTTATATTATGGAGAATTGAGGTAAGGATGTCATGAGACACTATACTGAATGCAGCTGAGAGATCAAGGAGGATCAAGGCAGCAGAGCTGCTGTGATCCAAGATTGATCTAATATGTTCATTAATTGCAAGGAGATTTGACTCAGTACGATATTCAGGCCTAAGACTGCATTGAGAGTAATAAGGAAGATTATTTATTTCCGGAATGTTAGAAAGGATTTTGTTGACGTGTTTTTATAAGATATTGGTAAGAAAATGTAACAAGGAAATGGAACTATAGTTATTGAGAGAGCCTGCTGAGAGTTTTTTCTGACGACGAACCCCTAGTGCATGTTTCCAGGAATATGGGATAGTCATCAAACGTTAAAAAAAAGGTTTCACCGGTCCTAGAGGACACGGCCAATAAAGCCAGATCTTAGGGCAAAAATTGAGAATGGGCAAGAGTCCAGTGGGGAATCAGACTGAATAGATTTGAAGGAAGTGACTTCAGTGGCATAGATGGGTGGTAACTCACGAAGAAAGGAGTCTCGACTGGCTGAGGTGTGGCCCTTGGGATGCAGATGAGAGTAATTGGGATCAAAGTTTGCCTAGATGTTGGATATCTTGTAAAAAATTAAATCAGAGAGATTGTTCCATAGTGTTTCTAATGGAATGATAGCAGGTTTTTCTGAGATGTAGGAGGGATTTTACAACGGAAAAGATGGTTCTAGGTTATCTGGCTGGTGCTATCAAGTTAGAGCAGGAGCCAAAATGGGCTTTTTAAATGCTTTTTTGTAGTCTTAATGGCTGATGTTTAAGTGGCCTTGGAGGAAGGGTCATATTTGTTCTTCCAGGTCCTTTCCACAAGTTTACAATGCTCTTTTGGCATCACACAATTTATTATTATATCAAGGAAAGGAAGACAGTCATCTATGAGAAGATAAAATGTTTGTATGTGCAAGGTGCAAGGGAGTCAAGATAGACAGCAATCCAAGAGTCGAATGCTGACATAGAAGCAGTGATATTTTGAGGGAGGATAGTAAGATAATGGTATTAGGTAAAGCATCACAGGGAGCTTGAAGTAATTTTAGTGTGTGCACACCTATGTCAAACATTAAGGTGTGCAAGCTTGGTAAGACTGTGCTGAGGAGCAAGAAAGAAGAAGGGGACAGCCGTGTGATCAAACCAGAGGAGAGCAGGTAGAAACAAGGTAATAGCAAAAATAGCATCGAGGAGGTGGTCTGCTTTATGACTATGCAACATATTGCAGAGAGACAGACCAGGAATTTGCAGACAATCTGTGAGATTACTGGAGTCAAAGTTAATCTTGTCTTCAAGATGAAAGTTTAGATCCTCTAATATACAACTGGGGTATTTTAAAAAGTATGAAAAAAGGTACTCAAGAAGGTTGTGGCAAAAGTTAGTTCTAGGGCCAGGGACAGTATATTAGAGAGCCTGAAAGGGAAAGAGATGGATTCCCGTAAATGGAGAAAATTCAGTCTTCTGTGAAATTATCATCAAGAGTATAAGTAATACATTGTAAAGAGTATTGAAAAATAATAGCAATACCATCACCCATTCTGTGGTAGGGTTCAACTTGGCAGAGAGAGCAGTCAAGAGGGATAGT
The DNA here is from genome assembly GCA_963921515.1 of Calotriton arnoldi. Taxonomy (NCBI): domain Eukaryota; kingdom Metazoa; phylum Chordata; class Amphibia; order Caudata; family Salamandridae; genus Calotriton; species Calotriton arnoldi. The sequence goes on from CAWUFW010007341.1 coordinate 577,026, forward strand.
GGCAGCTATGTCATGGCCAGAGGAGATTGAGAGCCACGTTTCGGTAAGAAAGAGGAGATCCATTCCAAAATCAAGAATACATTGTTGGATTTCATCCTGATGTCAGGGGAAAGATCGAACATTGATCAGAAAGTAGCTGAGAGTATCGAAGTTAACAGGTTTAAAGGTTTCTTTACAAAATACAAACCTTTAAACAGAGTTAAGCACTTAAGGAATCTAAGGATCTCCCTGAAGCACTTAAGAGCTGTGTTAAGAATGTTGCATGTGAAGCTTTTCATTCAGACAACACCTTAATGATGGAGCCCTACAAGCCTGAAACGGATATGGATTTATTGTGTTCCTCTTCATAGAGAATGTGGACAAGCATTTTGGGGTGGATTGTCCTCTGTATCGTAGGACCAAGATGATTTGCACATATTTTGTGCACAATCTCTAATGGCACTGGTGAACTAGAGCAACAGAATGGAATGCAGCCAAACTGATTATCAGTGGATAAGATTAATTCAAGTATTCCAGCCATCATTTTTGGGCTGTTTAAGGTGTGATCACTGGGCATTAGGCCTAGCACCAATCTTCTGCAGCGGTGCATAGAGTGGTTATGACATGATTGCAGCAAATTAACATTGGTGTGGGTCATCTGCTGTATTGTGAGGGGTTACGTTCTGAACATGGTACCTTGAAGCCAGCATGGTGATATATAACCATGATATCTTTAACCTAGAGCCTATTCCTGCTACAGTTGCAGCTGAGTGATTTAAAGGTAATTCGTAATGTAACTAAGGCTAAACTAATGTGGTTAGCATTGCACAATTCAGAAAAAATATTTTTACTTATCAAGGTCATTTGAAGAAGCTCATAAAGCTATACATCAATAGTGAGATGAAGGCTGCATTTTAAGGACTTTTTAAAAATGAGTGTTAGGGACAGTGGAATCGTTTTTTAGGTGAAAAGTAAAAACTTGTATTTTCCCCTGACAAAAATTGCATGGTGTGTTTATCTATAACAATTTTGTGTGTTTAGAATACCTTATTGAATCAGTGACAACATATTAAAACATGTCAATGTTTTCAAGATTCACACAGCATTGTGGAGTACCACAGTGGCTTGAAAATTAAAATGTGAAAATACTGCAGCGGCCTATAATACTGATCGGAAGCCGACTCCAGCTTAGTGGTTACTGCAAGCAGTAAGGGCTTGTAATTCAGTCTGAACATATTGTCAAACTGACTGCTCAACGTTACTCCTAGATATGTAGCTGTGGTCGTTACTCCTGGGATAGAATCGTCTGGCTTATAGTTAAGTAAGACGTGCTTTGGCTAAATTTAATTTATAGCCGGAAAGGACTCGAACCAATTAGCCTCAATTGTTATTTGGTCAATAGCTGACACTTGGTTAGTCGAGATATAGCAACGTCATCTGCATAAGCTATAATTTTAAGGTCACAGCCTCCAAAAATCACTGGTTGAATTCCTTTGTAAGCTTTCAAATATGGCTCAATGTATACAGCAAAAAATAGTGGTGAGAGTGGGCAACCATGACGGGTGCCCCTATAGATCTTAAAAGGTATGTCCTAGTTTCGCCACGGGATTCCCATATAAAGATAGTACCCAACTTAATGAACCTGTCCCCCACACCGAAAGCCCCCAATGTTGCCTACAAACAGTCCCACACCACCCGATCAAAAGCCTTCTCGACATCTAGTAGATTCATATCAATCCTCTTATCCAGCCTTTCCACTACATCAAATGCAGCAATTGCCGTGTTAGTATGACTTGCACTATCCCTACCGGGTACAAATCCATGTTGTTGAGATGAAACCAGAACTTGCATTAAGGGGGCAAGCCGGGTAGCTAATATCTTTGCAAAGACCTTTGCATCTGCAGTGATCAAGGAGAATGGTCAACACGAACCCCTATCCTCTGGTGGCTTATCTTTCTTCAGGAACACTGTGTTGTTAGTCCGATTCCATGTAGCTGGGACCACCCCCAACTTTATCAATATGCTTAATCAGATTGATAAATTCAGGTATAATAATATCATCATTTTTTTTATAAAACTCGAGCAAAATGTAATCTTCCCCGGCTGCCTTGCCAGAAGATAGAGCTTTAAGAGCAGCCTCTATTTCCCATACAGAGATGTCTTTCTATAGTGTTGATGCCTGACTCTCTGCAAAGCACGGTTGTCCACAGTCCTGAATATATTCCAAATGACCAGACTGATTGATTGTTTGAAGCCGACTGTAAACATCCTGATAAAAAGAGGAGAATTGTTCAACAATAGCCTGAAGTTTAGTATGCACTGTTCCGTCACTACCTTTAACTACAGATCGCACACCTCGATTTTTATCAGAAATCTGATGAGCTAAAACTCGACCCATGCTTTCTCTGTATTCATACTGTAAAACCTTATTTTTATGATAGCTAGAAGCCACCTTCTCCCTAAGCCCCCTACTTGAAAGACAGCTAGCAGCCAACTTCTCCCTAAGCCCCCTACTTAAAAGATACCGACTTTCAATTAACCTAAGATGTAATTCCTGCTCCCCTGACTCTCTAGTTAGTATTGCTTGGGCATACTGAAGTTCTAATTCACACAGATACTTGACAAAGCTGATTTACTTTCTCCTGACTGCCCTTATTTTTATCAAGAATAAACTGCTGTATGATACCCCTTATATATGTCTTCATAGCGTCCCACACAACCTGCAGTGGGGCCGTTCCAGTATTAACTCTGATAAACTCGCTAAGTAGCCCAAAACATAGATCCGGTAATACAAATTAGGGAGAAGGTGGCGAGGAAACAAACTGGCGCTGTTCCCTTCCACAGGAAGTGATTCTTAATGTCAATAGTATGGGGTTGTGATCAGAGGTAATCTTGGGATAAACCTCCATATCCCTGCCCCAAATAAACTGAGTAGTGCTTATGTGGGGAAGAGTAAAAAGTATAGCCTGGCCGAGTGGGTGCAAAGCCCTCCATACATCAGTCAGCCTATGTAGACGGGCAAGTTCCAAAATGGCTACCCTAGTTTTAACCATCCGTGGACGGGCAGAGCGATTAGAAGAGTCCATCCCGTAATCCATTACACAATTAAGTCCCCCATAACAATTACCTCCACTGACCAATCCAATAATTCTAATCAGAGCATGTCAAATATCCCTGGCTCGTCAAGATTTGGCCCATACACTGGCAGATTACATACTTTTGACTGTGCAGTACAAACTGAACAATCGCCCACCTGGCCCCATCCGCTGCAGTTTTAAGTACATTAGCATCCAGGTGCCTGGCTGACATTCTAGACACCCCCAGTATAAAAACAGACTGTGAGGTACTAACAAGAGTATTACCCAAATGCCTGAGAGCTTGACGGTCCTTATATGCTAGATGGGTCTCTGTATAACAGAGTAATTGACCGTTATACATCTTGATCTCCTCCTGTACTAGCTGCTGCTTATTAGAGTGATTAAGGGCAAAAACATTTTAGCACATACATTTCATTCCACCTATTGCCATAAACCATTATTCAGCACTGTCCAACCTGAAAAGTAGCACAACACGTAGCAAACCCATTACAATAGCATCTTGTGACCAGTCTGACTCTTTTTACCCCCGACCCCGACCTTCCCTCCCAAGGCAAAATTTGCATCAACCAGCAAAGATTGTGCACCGCCATCCCTCCTCTGCGAGCCCCTCCCACCGTATTTGAAGAAAGGAATCATCTCACCCCTTAGCTGTCAGTTTGAATGGCAGCACTGAGAGAACTCTACCCCAGGACCCCCACCCACCCAAACACAACGCCACCCAAGAAGAAGAAGAAAGAAAAGGTACCTAAATCCACCAAAAAGAAAAGAAATAAAGAAGAAATCACGAATGCTCAAACTGCATGGCTGACAACAAACGTATATGTGCACATATTGAAATTATTTAAGCATAATCTGCATCATTAGGACCCGGACCCAAAAACCAACATACATACATACATACATACATACATACATACATACATACATACACATATATATATATATATATATATATATATATTAACAGCAAAACCCAACGCGGTCCCAATCAGATGAACCAGAGTCTCCACGGCACAGAAGGAATCCACAATCAAATTTCTTGGAGGTACTTAATTTTTTTCTTTTCTTTTCTTTTATATACATATATATATATTCACTAAAAAAACAACAAAGGTTACAGGGACATTATAGTTGGGGTCAGATTTTACTTATACAAAACCAGAGAAATTCAGCCGTTATAGTAGCTGAGTTAACTTAAATCGTGCCCCCGCAATGCACTGCTTATGACCTCACATATTACATCACTCATGACATGGTCAGTGACATCACTGATGACATCGCAAATGACATCAGTGATGACATCATCCAGTGACTGAGTGTTTTTAAAATGTTTATGAGTGTTAAATATATATTCGAAGATGTACTGGTGAATCAGTGGGTGTATGAGTGACTGTATGGATCCTCCAATTAGTAGTGTGCTAGGTGGAACGTTTGCAGAGTGGTGGAGAAAGGGGGCACGCCTCTGACAACTTCTCAGCAATCCTGCTGTGTGGAACTTACTGGAGGTAACAGGAGAGGTAGTTGGCCCCCAAGGACGTCCTTGGGGGCTAAATACCCCTCTTATTACCTCCAGTAACTCCCATACAACAGGATAGCTGAGATCTGATAGCAGGCCACGCCCCCTTTCTCCACCACTCTGCAAACGCGCATCCTGGCGCACTGCTGCTTGTGGGAAGAAGTCCACTTTAGTCCTGAGGCCCTCAGGAAGCAAGGGGACATCATCCCCTACCAGCAGTGCCCCGAGATGTGTGTTTTCAGATTGGTGGAGAAAGGGGGCGTGGCCTCTGACCACCTCTCAGCAATTCCAGTGTGTGGGGCTTACTTGAGTTAACAGGTGGGCTAGTTGGCCCCTAAGGACCCTCAGCAGCGAAGGGGATTTCATCCCCCAATCAAGAGCGCGCCGGGAGGCGCATTTGCAGAGTAGTGGAGAAAGGAGGTGGGGCCTCTGGCAAGCTGCCGGTTTCGGATTTTATTTTCATTTTAGGAAGGGGAGCTGTGTGGGCACCCTTCCCTTGACCCTTTTGGGTCCTGGGGACCCATTTCCCCGGGGCCTGAGCCATTCTTTTATATTTTAATTAAATTAAACGGGAGGGGGGGACCGCACGGTCCCCCTTCCAAGGCTGATTTTGGCCCCGGGGACCCCAGCCCCCGGGGCTCGGCCTTTATTTCTTTCTAATTTTTTAAAGGGGAGGGGTGGGGCCATGATGCCCCCCTCCCCAGGCCAATTTCGGCCCCAGGGACCGCCATTTCTTTTTTTTCTTTCTTTCACGGGAGGGGGGCTGAGCAGCACCCCTCCCTGGCCATTTTCGGCCCCGGCAACCCCATCCCCCGGGGCATGGTCATCTCGCTGGTGACCACGGGGGGAGTCTGAAGCCCCCACAGTCCGGGCTGGCTCCCGCCTCCTGCGGGAGCTGGCATTGCTTTTTTACAAACAGGGAGCTGCTGACATGCAGCTCCCTGGGTGTAAAAATCAAAGTGTGCTCCACTTTGAACAATCGAGAGCAAAATGCTCTCACTTGTTCAAAGCGGAGCACACTTGTTTGCTATGGGATGGCGGAAGAACTGCTCCCGCCACCCCATAGAACACTGCAATGTCCCAGGGGTGGGCACCCCGGAACATTGCTTGAGCTGACCCTGGGTGGTGGTGGTCTCCAGGGCCATTTACGGGTCAAGGAGGGGGGCCGCGCACCCCCCTCCCATCTTTAATATAGCCCCGGGGAGTGGCGGTCCCCGGAGCTGCGTGGGGGGCAGGAGCCCCCATGCATAATATTTACATTTGGCCCACAGGAGGTGGAGGTCACCGGGGCTGCAGGGGGGGGGCGCATAGCTCCCCACATTTAAAACAATTAGCCCCGTTGAGGTGGCGGTCCCTGGGTCTGCGGGGGGCGCATGACCCCCCTGCATGTCAAACAATTAACCCCTGGGAGGTGGCTCACCTGGGAGCCTAAATTAAATGAAGCACATGAACCCGCAATTAGTTAGTTTTTTTTTCAGTGGGATTCGCGGGATCCGACCGTGTCCCGATTCACAAAATGGCAGTCACAACTTTTCCCTCAGGTTACGGCAGCCAATCACGGCATTACTGTTGGCAAATGGATCCGCGGATCCACCTTGGTGGATTCAAATCTCTAGCTATACCTAAATCTTTTTTCTTCAATACCTCCAAAACTACTAAACAAATGTACATCAAATTACAAAAAGCACTCTTTCTAGACCAAGATGTAGCTTTATGTCAAATTTGGGGGGGGGGGGGAGAGAGAGAGAGAGAGAGAGAGAGAGAGAGAGACAGACACAGTGTGTGTGTGTGTGTGTGTGTGTGTGTGTGTGTGTGTGTGTGTGTGCGCGCACATATATACATGTATATAAATATATATTTCAGCTTTAAAAGCGCAAACACTGCCAAAGGGCACTGAAGCGCTTTACATGCGAACCAGATTATATTACATAAGGTCAGATTGATTTAATTTTAATCACAGGAGCTTAAGTGATTTGCCCAGAGCTAACGCCAGGATTGAACCCGGCTTCCCAGATCCAAAGATTGCAGCTCTGGTTTTTAGACCTCATCCATATTTCACAATTTATGTGTGAAAGTCAAGCACAAGTGAAATGATTGTATATGATCATGTATAATGATCATGTCTCTGTTCAAATGGTTTTGTGAAGCGAACAACACAGCAGCAAAAAGTACATGATGGTTCACCCGGAAAATTCCTTAGGAATACTTGCAAGGTTTTGTTTCCATCACACTTTACTGTAGTCAGTCAAAGAGTGTAGAAAGGCAGAGGCGAACATGCTTAAAGCATCAAACTTGCCGTGCCTTGAAATGCAGGGATACAAATTAATCTGGCGTAATTCAACATTTCAAAAGTTTCGCAATGTACTATGCTGTTGGCAGTGTTGACCACCCCTACAATGTCATAATATTCACTAATAAGTAAATGAATGGCACCCAACTATGTCCAAAAATTTGTTTATTAACAAATTTGAATATAGCACTCTTACTTTTTTTTGTCAATTAATACTCCTTTAAACCATAGACAGCCCTGAAAAGCGTTAGCGTGAGAGATAGTGAGAGGTGAGAGATGGTAATGAGATGTGAGTGAGAATGCAATACTCATACTTCCTATGCTTAAAACATCCTAACATAAGTACATTGGACACTCTGCCACTGGAAAGACGCTACATACCCTGCATTACTTCTCTTTTCAATTAAAAACGTGCTTTATAACAATAACTGCAAAAACATGTTTTGTAAACACTGGAAAAACACAGTTTTTGTCTATTTTGGGGGTTAGACGGCTGAATAAAAACTGATTTGAAAGGGTTTTTGAAAACACTGAGAAAACACCACTAAAATCCACACAAAAATAAATACTGAAAACAGAACAGCCTAGCAATATTGGAATGGGTAAATACGATGTCAATGAATACCATGAATGTAGCTTTTAAGATTGAAAAAAAATGCCATTTTCAATTCTACATCACAGCATCTTAGTTGCAAAACGGATTGATAGTATATATCATGAAGTAAAAAATGCAGTCTGATAGTGTGGAAATCGCAGATAATCTCTGTTAGCATAAGCTGAAACCATCTTGTTTGTGGCATCCATTTTGTCAGCTATGAAATTCTCCTGTCCTCTTCTGCTCGTCTTTTTCCCTGCCTGTGCTGTCTATTTTAGTTAACTTCCTGACTCAGCTAAAAGCAATATGCATGCTAAAGAGTTTGTAGCTGCCAGACCACCTCGTCTCAGACTCAACTGTCAATCTCTTAGTGCTGCCATAAGCACTCCTGCTCCCCCTCCCACTTTGCTGACTAAGGGATTTCCCATTTGCCCATGTTTGACGGTAGTTATTCCTGTGTAGGCCTGTACCTTCTATTTGTAACTACATGCTTACCAGTGCAGAAAACTCTGTATAAAAGCACCATGGTCTGTGTATTCAAACCACTACCTCCTGGAACACTTGAGGGTGTTGTATGGACGTGGTCTCACTCATGAGTGAATAAACTTGTTCTTTGAATTCCAGCTTCAGTGCCAATTTCTTCTTTGTTGGTTTAAGGAACCGTGGACAAAGATAAGGGTGACCCCTGCACCGGTGTGCCCCTAAAAAGGCACATTTCCACAGTTTTGGCGCCCGACTCGTGGGGCTCATCGGAGACGCGGCTGCCCGAAGGAGTGGTCTTGACGGAGGAATGGAATCTTACTGAGGAGACGTCCTGCACGAGGAGACCCTTGTCTTTGCAGACCGAAGTGCTTTTCCGGTTTTCCCGATTTGACTCTCCAGGTGGTGGCCGGTCCTGACTGAGATTTCCTTTGGCGCAAGTATCGCAGTGACCATTAGGTCGACCAAGAGATTGGCAGTTGGAGGTTGGAGACTTTTGTTTGGTAAGGTCGCTGCAGCGGCACTCTTGATTTTGGATTTGCTTGGCAAAGATTCTGGTTTTGTTTGTTTGTTTGTTTATTGCAATAAATAAAGGCAGGTAATGTGGAGATTTTTCTCTACTTTTTAAGATTTTTGAATAGTAATATTTTACTATAATTTGGCAGCATGCCTGCTCCTAGCGCACTTCGTAGGTTGTGTTGCTGTCTTGGAGGTACCAAAATGGATTTAGAAAGAAGTCAGCCGCTCCCCCAGAGGGGACACCAAATAGGTATATGTACATTAAATATGGTATTTCTTCCATACTGTATTGTACACTGTGGAACAAATATACGAAAAAGGATCCTGATCTGCGATGGCCAGTAAATGGGTCATTTGACTATAAAAGATTCAGTATGTAGAGCAGTGTTTATTTAAACATAAGAGTCGACAAGATATGTTTGATTGTGTATGAATGTGGGAGAAAGAAGCGCATGAGAGAGTGAGAAAAGAAGAAGCTATAGCAGTAAAAGAACAGCGCAAAACGATCTATCAGAAAGCGTTGGAATTGAAAAATAAGGAGATGAAGGAAATAAAAGAAAAAGAAGATCGGGAGCGTTGTTTAGAGGTAACTGGCCAGTACCCTATTAGGCGCCCTATTTATCCCATGCTTAATAAACCTCAAGATGATTCAATTTTATTAGATCGACCCCCGCCCCCGTATAAATTTCCCTCTGCCCCTGCGGAGGATCCTTCCGATGAAGAACATCATTCTTCAGACGATAAAGATAAAGATAAGCAAGATGGGCGACAGACTCGCTCTATTTTAACTGTCGATGAAAAAGCCACCATTAGATCCACCGCTCGTTCAGAAGCCCGTAAGAAAACTCTCGCTTCCGATCTTGTAGCCAGGATCCAGCAGTGGAAAGAAATAGAGCAGTTATATTTTACAGAGAAGTTTGCTTGGGAAGTAATACTTAATTTTAGAGACCTTTCTGAAAACTTAAAGCCTGCTGATATAAATTCTGATTATAAACAATTGAGTAATGGCACTTTTCTTTCCTCAAATATACCTGATCTAATTAGGCGAGGGGTTAAGTTACGCAATGAAAAATTTCGCTTAAAGGCTGAGAAAAAGGAAGCCAGCAAAAATAAGACTGTACAATTAGCTCAACCCCCAGCGCAAATAGCAGAAACTTCAGAGATAAATAATGGATCTAGTAGTGATGAAGTTAATATACGACCAATGCGCGAAGCTGCGCCTTTGTATGTACCTCCGAAAGGTTCAGGAAAGGATGACGACAAAACTTCAGATGATGTGAAGGGGTATTTTATTTATAATTGGGTTTATACTCCTTGGAGTAGAGCGGACGTTATGGCTCTTAAAGCCGCTTTGCCCGATCCACGGAAAAATCCTGCCGCTTTCTATGAAGAGGTAGAAGGAGCTATTAGCTCCTGTACCATGACTCTGCCAGATATCAACATGTTTTTCGGACTTATTTTGCCCCCTGACATGTGGAGAACGATTCGGAAAATAGATGATAATGTAGCATATGGTGATACTTGGGTGCATTTAGAAGAAATAGATGCAGCTAGGGAGCCTGCGCAGAAACCACAACAGGAGAAATTAGATCTTTCCAAAGCTATTGTGACTAAGTTGAAAACTCTTATACCCCCTAAGAAAATAGATTGGACTACATTAGCGTCTTGTAAACAGAAAGCGGATGAGTCAGTTTCTGCTTTCTTTACACGATTTGAAGAGACATTCCATGACTTTAGTGGGCAGTCATTGACAGATGACACGGGTAAGCATCTGTTTGTCGACAAATTTGTCGCCAACATGTTGCCAGAAATAGCTAGTCGCCTAAAGGCCAGCGAGAGTTCATGGACTTCGTCTTCTCCAGTCTTCCTTTTGACCATGGCCCAGTATTATGAGCGTCAGGAATTGGAAGCAAAAGGCAAGGAAGATAAAAAGGTTAAGGATTTAAAAACGAAAGTTATGTTGGCTCAAGTCTATGGTCCACCATTTAGAGGTAGTGGAAGAGGTGGACGTGCGATGTATCGCCCTGGTGTATCCCCTTTCCCTCAAGCAACTTTGTCTTCTGATCAGTGTGCTTATTGTAAAGAGATTGGACATTGGCGTTCTGAGTGCCCCCTTTTGCGAGGTCAGCAGTATCAGCGAGGTAGAGGAAGCATGAGAGGCCGCCCAGGGAACACGGGATTTAGGGGAGGCATGGATAATCGTACCAGATTTGAGGCAGTTGAAAACAACCCAAATTCTTTTAATACCTTTGATAGACGAAACCAATACCAAATGTCTGATTATTCGGCTGATGGTCCTAAGGATTCTGATTATGCATAGGAATGCCTAGGATGGGGTAAGGAACCGGTTGAGGTCCCAGTAGATCAGAAGGGTCTCTATGTTGATGCAAACGTTTTGGGTTCTACTGATCAGTTTCTGGTTGATACAGGAGCTACTCGTAGTGCTCTGTCTAAAAAATTGGTTCCTAGGGCTTCCCTGTCTGGCGCAATGATAACATCGATAGGATTCGATGGGACACCTACACTTAGCCCACTGTCACAGCCACTTGCATTTAGTCTTGATAAATTCACTGCAGCATGTCCATTTCTGCTCTCCCCTAACACGCTGGATAACATTGTGGGTATCGATATGCTTAAACATTTCCGTGCCACAATGCGTTGTTCCCCAGAAGGTGTGCGTGTTATTTTAAATGATAACTAATCAATGGTTGAGAGGTCTTGTCTCATTAAAGAGGATGTTGCTTTGGCCTCGCTACCTAGTACTTTGTGGGCTACCTCAGATACTGATGTGGGGCAAATGGTCATTCCACCAGTACATATTCAAGTGAAGGAAGGTGCTTCGTTGCCTCGACTGCCCCAATATAAAATATCTCGGGAAGGCGAAGAAGCATTAATACATATTGTTCAGGATTTGATCAGAGTGGGGGTTGTGGAAGAAGTCCCCTACAATACCTGTAATAGCCCTATTCTTCCTATTTTGAAAAAAGACACTGACACTAGAATTTATAGATTCATCATTGACTTACGTGAAGTCAATAAAATTGTAGAGCCCCAATACCCGGTAGTCTCTGACATCACAACACTTCTTACTATGGTTCCTACTACTGCAACTACATTTAGTGTAATCGATTTGAAAAATGCATTTTTCTCAATACCTATTCATCCTGACAGCCGCTATTTGTTTGGCTTCACTTTGAATAATCGATCCTTCAGATTCTGTAGAGCTCCACAAGGGTATACATAGAGTCCTAGCATTTATAGCCAGGCATTGAAAAGGCAGCTTGATTCTTTCCCTGTGCCAAAAGGGGTGGCTCTTATTCAATATGTCGATGACATCTTGTTGGCTGCTGATACCCCTGAGCAGTGTGAAGAAGGAACACTGTTATTGCTATTATTTCTTGCATCTCATCATCACAAAGTTTCTCGGAAGAAATTGCAATATTGTAGACAGCAGGTTACCTATTTAGGTCACCTCCTGTCTAAGGAGGGACGTGCACTTACACCAGACCGTATTCAAGCTATTTTAGACACGCCTGTGCCCCGTACTCGGAAGGATGTTCGTGCACTGATTGGCCTTACTTCTTTCTGTAGGCAGTGGATCCCTAGCTTTTCTCACATTGTTAAACCCTTGTTGGCCCTTTTGACTAAAGATACTCCGATGCCCCTCCCATGGACTACTGAATGCCAGAATGCTTTTCAACAGTTACGTCAAGCTCTTTGTTCTGCAGCAGTATTAGGAACTCCAGACTACACTAAGGCCTTTACACTCTATGTACACGAGAGGGACGGTTGCGCTCTCTCAGTTTTAGTACAGACACACGGTGATAAGCAGCGTCCTTGTGCATATTTCTCAGCTGTCCTTGATCCAGTCGCCCGTGCACTGCCAGGGTGTTTTCGAGCGGTGGCGGCAACGGCTGTGTCCATACGTCAGAGTGAGGGAATAGTTTTGTCACATAGATTGCTTGTGCTAGTACCCCACTCAGTTGATGCTCTGCTAAATCAAACGAAAACATTTCGTGGTCTGTGTATTCAAAGTGCAAGTTCTTTTTTTACAAAAAAAGTATAATAGTAGTTTCCAATGCCCAACTCTACCCAGCTGAGGAGGCAAATGGGTCATTACTAACTTCAATAAAGATTCCTACGATAAATAACCAGGACTACAAGAAAGTAACAAATTCTTCTGTATCAGGATCTTCAAAGATAGTCGTAAACGCTTGAATAGAGTAGCAAACAAATTGAAATCATAAACACCAGCTCCTGGGCAGCAGGTAAGACAATGATCAACGGAAGATTAATACTGCCTTTAGATGTAAAGCATACAGCATATGAATAGGTAATAAAGGGTTTCTTAACACACCCTAGCATCAGTCTATGTGTCTGAGTTTACACAATAGTGTCCAGTAAATGTATGTACCAGTTTTTAAGTTGATGCTTTACAAATGTCAAAAACTGGAACATTTCTGAGCCATGCTGTAGTAGCTGCTTTGCCCTTGTAGAGTGTGTTTTAGGTCTGCCTGGGAGAGGCTTCCTTGCTAAATGATAGCACAAAGTGATGCAAGCAACTATGGGCAGGACTTATCAATATTGGGAATAACGATTCCCTAATTGCGATTCTCTGCGAATCGCAATTAGGTAATCGCTATTATTCCTAATGTACAAAACTCATAATGAGGTAGATCGCTATTCGCGACCCATTAGGAATCACTAAATCACAGGAATGGTGGCCTGCTGTGGTCAGCAGACCACCATGTCTGCGATTGCTTTTAAATAAAGAAATCATTTTTTTTTTTTAAATGCTTCCAGTTTTCTTTGAAGGTAAACGTGTTGCGTTAAAAAAAGAAAAATGAAAAGTTTCATTTTAATTTTTTAAGAGTAGGCAGTGGTCTGTGGGACCACTCCCTGCTCTTACAAAATGCTGGCGCCCACATTCACAAAGGGGAAGGGGTCTCTTGGGGACCCCTTCCCGTTTGTGAATGGGTAACCACCGACTTGAAGAAAGTGGTAAAATGCAAATGTTTAACGACCGCATTTCGGTCCCTTAACATTATTACATACCACTGCGATTCGGTATTAGGAAGGGATGCCCTAAACACCCTCCTTCGTAATACAGAATCGGTATGTATTCGCAATTCCAAATGGAAATGATACATACTAAAATGCATTTTTCTGATCGCAAACAGCCCAATTCTGCGAATCGGATCATTATCTCGCCATATTTGCCTAGAAATAGACTGCTTAGAAGTTGCTAAACCTTATCTAAGATGCCCGTAGTTCATGAAGAGCTGATTAGGATTCCTAACGGCTTTAGTCGTGTCAAAGTAGAAACTAAATACCCTTCTTATGTCTAATGACTGAAGGGACTGTTTGACAGGCGTCAAAGGATTTGGGAAGAAGATGGGTTATGTAATGGCTAGATTGATATGAAACTCAGAGACAATCTTTGGGAGGAAAGAAGAATGTGTCCTCATCGCTACCCTGTTAGAGTGGAATACAGTGTAAGTGCAACAGAAGAAAGAGCCTGTATCTTGCTTGCTCTTCAAGCAGAAAAGATGGCTATTACAAAGACGGCTTTGCTTAAATTGTGCTGCAATGTAGTCGTGTGAATAAGCTCAAATAAAGGCCCATTCATTTCTATAGAACTAGATTCAATTTTCACGGTCTTCAGATAGGGGGGGGTTCGACTTTCTTGAGTCATTCTCCGAGAAGTCTTTATTTACTGGAACCTAGAGAAAAGAAATCTGATTTGGAGATCTCCTATTGGTCACGATAGCGGTTAGTATTAGTATGGCAAATGAAACTGAAGCTAAGGCTGTGCCAAGTGCAGAAGATAAGTTAAGTATAATGTCTTCTTGAGAGACAATGAAGTTGTGCCACTTGCTTTGGCACCACAAACAGAATGATTTCCACTTCATGGAACAACAAGATCTTGTTGGGAGACGTTTAGCCTCTCAAACTCTCCATGCAAGCAGGGGAAAGGTTTGGATGCCAATACTGCCTGACTTCAGGAGCGATACTCCACATTCAAGTTTGGCTGTTGGACCTGCCCTCAAAGTCTGGTTAGTAGATTGGTTAGTAGATTGAAATAGGGTGATAGACTCAAGTGTGATGCTATACAAATGTCAGCAACTGGAACATTTCAGAGCCATGTTACGGTAGCTGCTTTAGCCCTTGTAGAGTGTGCTGTAGGTCTGCCAACTGTATCGGGGGAGAGAGGCGTTAAGAAAATCTTCTTACCAGGTCATCAAAAAGACATTGTCCATTGACCTCTGCTCTGATTGCCTGGATGTATAGTCTCAGCATTTTCTGCCCAGTGCTGTTGCAAAGAAGGTCTACCCCATTACTCAAAGATGTCTTCTAACACTTTATCATCCAGGACCCATTTGTTGTTCTCTTCATTATGGCGACAGAGAAGAACACGTTATTTACCTTCAGTAGTGCTCTTTCTGGTAGAGACTAACCACAGATTCTTCACCTTTTAAATATTCCCCAGGGGTCAGACTAGATCCACAACCTTTTGAGGAGTAACTCTAGTCCGGTAGGTAGTGCAGTGTGGATCCGCAAGGACACCGTTCCGGTCCTGAAATTACGTGCAGGACCAGTATAGGCTTCAACCCAATTGGCACATTTAATTTACTTCTAAGTCCCTAATAAAGTGGTACTACATGTACTCAGGGCCTGTAAATTATATACTACTAGAGAGCCTGCAGCACTTATTGTGCCACCCATTTAATTAGCCTTTTAAAACATGTCTCAGGTCTGCCACTGCAGCCTGTGTGCAGTTTCAAATTGCCCATTCGACTTGGGAAAATAACCCTTTTGCCAAACCTAAACCTTCCTATTTTGTCTGTATAAGTCTATAAGGCAGGGTTCAGTGTATTGAAAAAGTTGGCCATGTACTTTAAAGTTTTACATGTTCTGGTAGTGAAAAACACATTTGTTTTTCACTTCTACAAGGCCTAAGTCCTACCTTTCCCATAGGATAACATTGGGTTAGCCTATTACATTTAATAAGTGATAACTTCTGATCTGGAGCAGGTAGGAATATAATTTGTATACTCAAATGAATTGCAATTTTAAATCCTCTTTAACAGTAAAGTTGGGTTTTAGGTCACAATTCTGAAAATACCACTCTTCAGAAAGTTGGTGTTTTCTTTTCATAACCATTTGATGCAAGCAGCCTTTGTCCAGGGTCACATGACTAGGTGTAGTTGCCAGTTGGCCTTTGTATATTCCTCCCAGACATTGAGACAAAGGGGGACTAGAAGCTAGAATGATGGGCCATCGTGCAGGGTGGCTGGGGCGGAGCGGTTCCCTGACCAAATAACATTTCAAAGGGGCTGCCTCCATCACACTCACAAATAACTCAATACCAGCCTATTTGGGCCCTGGGCAGAGGAAGGTAGGAAAAGCAGGAGAAGATAGGAAGTTCCCGAACCAGATGTGTAGAGGTGGGGAGTCTAGAACTTTCTCTTACCTTCATTCCAACACTTCAATACACTCCTGGACCTGTGGGCACTACAGAAGGGATGCCCTGCTACTCTCTGAGAAGAAAGACTGGACCTGCTCCCTTGATTGCAAGCTGAGTGACTCCAAGAGTCAGTTGACTGATCTCCTGTTCTGAGCTACGGGGCACAACAAACCCCAGAGGCCTCCCTGCAACTGCCCAGCTGACCTGCTGCACTGAACCTGCCTAGAATTTTAATTGGACCAGCCTGAGCCCTGCTGGTCTATGCTGGAGTGAGTTATTGATCCCCAAAAGGTGCATCCCCAGGTCCCGGACCCTTGGCTTGTATCAGACAGAACTCCTCCTAGCCCAACTGAAGGTTCCATCAAATCTGGTGTGAAGCAAAGCCCTGCAAAGCCTCGCTGCACAGCTGCACGCTTCATCGGAACGGACACCGAGAGAAGCACAGCCCAACAAAGCCTCGACGCACAGCTGAAAGCTTCATCAGAACTAACGCCAAGGGATTCAAAGCCTTGCCGCACACCTGAAAGCTTCATCAGTACAGACGTCAAGCGATGCAAGGCCCTGCAAAGCCTCACCGCACAGCCTACTCAGAACCGATGCAGATGCTCCTTCACAGTCGGACTGAACTTGCGACTTTGTGCCTATCCAGCGTTACCAGAAACCCACAGTTGATGCTTTGCACCTTTTAGCGCTACTTTTAATCAAACCTTTAAAATTTATTATCTCCTGTTCTACTGATTGGATATTTGTCATTTTGGTCTGAAAATATTTATTACATTTTACTCAATTGTTTATAAATTGGTGTGGGATTTTACTTGTGTTGTGTTTTCACTTTATTACTGTTTGTGTGCTGCATTAATACTTAACCTTAATACTAAGTGAAGCCTGACTGCTTTTGTGCCAAGCTATCATAGGGTTAAGCACAGATTAATTTAGTGACTATTGTGGTTGACCCTGAGAAGGATTGTGGTTGTTAATTGAAGAGGGGCTTCACAACCCTCAATCAAAAAACACATTTTACAAAAGGATGCTCATATTTTATCTCGGAAGAAGATGGTGTACAAAGGGTTAACAACACATAGAGCCTGAAGCTCACTCACTGGCCACACAGAGGTGATGTCGACGAAGAACACCGTATTGAGGGTGAGAAGCCACCCGCAAAGGACAGCTGTGAAGTGGATCAAAAGGAGTGCTCATCAAATATGTGAGGAGCTAGTTTAGGTCCCACTGAGGCATGACAAAAGGAGAGGGGTGGAACACCTTTCAAAAAAGGTATCACAACTGGTGACTTGAACAGTAAGGACTGGTCCGGCAACAAGAGTAAAAACAAACCACATAATGTCAGATAACTTGGCCTGGGGAGGATCAATCTGGTGTGTTAAGTACTAAACAATTAATCTGTACCAACACAGGTGTACACAGTTTTTGTATAGGAGCGCCTGGATGCCAAGATGACATCAACCACCTCCGGGGGATTGTTGAAGGTGTTCAGCTGTTGCCAGACAATCTCCATGCAGGAAGGTGGAGATTGCAGAGGTCAGGGTGCAAAAACCTGCCCTGTTGTTGCATCAGCAAGTCCTCCTGGAGCGGCTGCCTGATCGGAGGACAGATGCTCAAGCTCAGGAGTTCTGGATACCATACTCTCTCTGCCCATTCAGGGGCCCCCAGGATGACTTAGGTCCGATCCATCCTGATCTTCTTCAGAACTCGGGCAGGAATGGTATTGGTGGAAAGGCGTACAGGAGTCCTGAGTTCCACTCTAGGTGCGTCCCCAGGCGGGAGGGGTTTTGGAAACTCCAACGAGTAGAACTGCTGACATTGTGCATTCTTGGCGGTGGCGAATAGATTGAGCCAAGGTTCTCCCCATTTGCAAAAGAGACTGTATGCCATATATGGGTGTAACTACCACTCATGATCAGCTAAGGCCTCGGCAGGTGAACTCATCTGTCCTGGCATTCATAGATCTTGGCAGGTAGTTCACCACCAGGAAAAAGCCTTGATGGTCTTGATATTTCAGTGTCCAGGACCCAACACCTCCCTGCTTGTTGCAATACCACAAGGCGTTGTTGTTGTCCATAGGTAATTGCACCAGCCTCCGTTTGAAAGACAGAAGGAAGGCTTTCAGTGCCAAGTTGATGGCCCTCAGCTCCAGGAGGTTGGTATAGAGCCAGGCCTCTGCCGGAGACCAAAGACTTCTGATCTCCATCTCACCCAGATGGCCGCCCCAACCCAGAATGGATGCATTGGTCACCACTGTTAAATTTGGGTGAGATAAGGAGAGGGGTCTGCTGCTGAACCAACCACGGTCCAGTAACACCACTGCAGATATTGTGCAGTCTACTCTGAGATCTGGACGCAGTCGGAGAGGCCCCCTTGATGTTGGCCCCACTGAGACTTCAGATCCCACTGCATAGCCTACATATGCCACCTACCATGCTTGACCAGCATGGTGCGGGAGGCCATCAGTCTCAGAGTTTACTTCACTGGAATGCAGGACAGAGGCTGAAAGATCTGGATCATAGACTGTATGCCCTGGGCTCTCTTTTCTTTAGTGAAGGCACACAACTGAGCCAGATTGGCTCCTATGAAGGGGAGCGTCTGAGAATCAGTCAGGTGTGACTTCCACACAATGATCGTGAACCCCAAAGATGACAGTAGGGTTGCCATAGTCTGGAGGCATTTGATGACTGCCTGGGGTGAGCCTGCCTTCAACAGCCAGTCGTCGAGTTAGGGGAAGAGAGTTACCCCGACCTCCAAAGGTGTAGTGGTACCACCGCCATCACTTTCCTGAACATCCATGGGGTGCTGGTGAGATGAAAGGAAAGGGGAGCACAGCAAACTGAAAATGCACCTCTCCCCCACCACGAACCACAGGCAGTGCCGATGGGCCTACAGGACGGGTATACATTCTGTGTGAGTCCTGCAAGTCCAATGTCACCATCCAGTCTCCAGGGTCAAGGGCAGCCAAGACCTGGGTGAATGTGAGTATCTTGCTTTTTACCTTTCGGAGGAAGGCTTAAAATAGGGGGAAATTTGCCATCCATCTTAGGCAGCAGAAAGTAGCAGGAATAACAACCACAACCTACTTCTCGCACCGGCACACTCTAGATGGCTCCTTTGGCCATGAGGGCCTGCGCTCCAGCCATAAGACGGACAGACGGTCCTTTGGTAGTCACTCTGGGGACGATAGAAGGTACAGCAGAGTGGCAAGGCAAGGTAAATTGTGTACCCCTTTTGGATTATGTGCAGGACCGACCTGTCTGACGTGATGGTCCGTCAGCCCAGCAAGAGTAGACAGATCCGGTCTACAACTGGGTGGCTGTGCTACACTAAGGCCATGCTAAAGGGGTTTGGTAGGTGGGGCTGAGGGTGGGGGAGGCAGTGGGCTGAGCGTTTTGCTGGCCCTGACCGCGGGGCAGTGGGTGTTGCAGCCGCAAAACTGCTGTGCACCTTGCTGGGGCTGGACAGGTTGACGGTATGGGGTATCTCTGCCAAAGCCTTGAAAGGAACAGCAGGGCAGGTGCAGCTGGCAATGGTGCACCAATAAGTCCGTAGAGCGTGTAGTGGCCCTGTTCTCCTTGAACTGCTCTAGAGAGGAATCAGCTTTCTCCCAAACAGGCAAGTACCATCAAAGGGCATGTCCATCACTGGGATACCATATTCACAGCATTCATGCACGGGAACGACAATGAAGATGGCAGAGCCCCCCCCCCCCGACAGTACCTAACTAGAGCACCGGAGGCCCCAAGTCAATGGACGCGCGACATTCATTATTAATACTGCGACCTATAGCGAAGCATGTCTGTGGCCTGAACCCGCAGCTGGGAGCCCCTCCCTGGTCCCCGGCCGGATATCTAGTATGCCGAGCCCATCATAACCTGTATGAGTCATAGTGCCCCCCTGGCGGGCCAACTTAATATAAGGTACGAGACGCATGAACCCATGCCCAGTCGCGTTAGGTTTCTTGATGGCAGTTTGTTTAGTAAGTTATTAGTTTAGTGAATCAGATTCTGTATGTCTAATTGGCACATTTTGAAGATTTCCTAGTTTAAACTGAGGTGGTCAAACATTCGCAGCGTCCATGTGACTCGCTTTTGTACATTCCACGTGCTAATTGAACGGTATCATGTAAGACGCGACTACATATCATGCAGACGTTATTTGTAAATATGAAAATGGAACGATGCAATGCGAGAAGAGGGCAGCCTGCAACTGTTTATTAGCATAATACACCTGTAGAGACGTGTATATACACATATGTTTTGTAATCCTTCTTCTGCTATGCACCTCTGCTATGGGTACTCTTTTACAATGTTGGTCAGTACACGTATGTATGCTACTCTGGAAGACCACAGACTGTTATAAAATTTAAAAATGCAATAAAGATATTTAAACAAAAAAAAAGGCATGTCCATAAGGGACAAATGGACATCACCTGAGAATCTAGTTGACCGCAGTCAGGCATGTCAGCAAATGGAAACACTGCTGCCAATGGCTTGTCTGATGGAATCGATGGTGTCCAAGTCACAACGAATTGTGAACTTGGTCGCATCATGACTGTTATGTATGGCTTGGGTGAGGACAGATCATAGGTCATCTGGGACACCTGGGAGGGCTTGAGCCATTGAATCTCAAAGAGAGTGGGAATTGCAGCCAGGCTGGTGGAAAAAAATACTCTCTTCCCAAAAATCTCCACTGGTTTGACTCCCTATCGGGGGAAGTAGCTGTGAAGGTATTCTTGTTTGTCCCACTGATAGACACCTGCACCACCAAGCTTTCAGGGGAGGGGTGCTAAGATAAAAATGCAGAGTCTGCAGGGGCAAGGCGGTGGCGTCTCGCAATTTGGAGACTGACCAGGGGGCTGGAGCATGGTTTCAATTAAGCCCCCAAGCGGGCCTCAGTAAGGGTCTCATTGAAGGGCAAGAGGGGCTCAGTATATGTTTGCCCCAGCTGAAGCACTTCCGTTATGATACTGGTTATGACCTCCAGGGTGGGGAGCTGGAGCCCAAGAAAATGTGGCCACCCTATACTTGACCATGGAGTAAGGAGCGCACTCCTCAGTGGCAGGACCAGGGGGTGAGAGGAGGTCTGAATCAGGGGAAGTATCAAGGTCACTGGTTGCTTGAAAGTCATCATACCAAATTTCCCCTTAGTATGGTTGCCCAGTATCCTAACCTGTGACACAATCTTTGTACGAATCTGTGTCAAATAAGAAATGCAATGTATGTGTCCTTCCTTGTGGGGTGGTAAGTCAAGGGAAACCGAGCACGGCCCCCGTTGAGGTTGTAACGGCGCTGATTCGGAGTCAGAGCACAATGGCCACCCTGTCCTCTGCCATCAATTGAATCGGCATCAGTGTCAAAGCTCTGGGAACCTGTGTGGAACATGGTGCCGGAGGCAGAGGCAGAATGGGAGTCCAAGGAGGGCAAGTGAAGGATTCGGAGGGTCCAAATGACGCTGAGGGAGGATACCTTGGTGGTACTCCAGTTCGAGACCCTCTCCGCTCCTTGGGGCCCGAATAAGCACCAGCGGGGTAGATAAAGATATGAAGAATCTGAACATGGCCTTGCACAACTCTTTCATGTGTCTCTGTGTTGCAGACAGTCCTGGAAACTCAGGTTGTGCCAGATAGGCTCTGACATCAATCGTCTTTAGGAACGAGAACCAGGCGCATGGTGATGACTTCGCACCTTCTCAGGAGGGTGTGAGTGGCGATAAGTGACAGAGTCTCACTTGAATTCTTTGTCTTTTTTCTTCAACTTAAACCAAAGACTTGGAGCGTGACAACAACCAACCTCTAGAATGACTCCTGTGACTTCAGTACCAGGATCGACCCTTCGACTTGGACCAGTCTAGGCTCAGAGGCTTTCGGTGCTTACAGATTCGCCTCACGGTCTCGTATGGCCTTTCAGTTCATCAACATGCAGTCAGTGCAGGCCTTAGAGTCGTGGCTCGACCCCAGGCTCCACAGGTAAACCTGATCGGGATCTGCTACAGACATTTGTTTCTGACAAACCTTACAGGGTTTAAAATATGTTGTTTTGGGAGGTGACATTTCCCTTGCACACAAGATTTTCATATTTTAAGAGGTAAAACGAGTCTCTGAGAGATGAGAGGAAGCTCCGGATCCGCATATGGTGGCACAGAAAGAAAGGAAATTATGTCAGTGCGTGAGAGTGGGGCTTATACAGGCCCTGCACACCATTTCTGGAGTGGAGCGGTGGCAGTGCAGAACCGCATGGGCCACCTATCGGCACACAGAGGTATTGCTCAAAAGTTTTTTGGTCAAGTCTAATGGCTGGGGAATATTCAGAAGGTGAGGAACCTACGGTTAGAATTTTCTATCAGAAAATCTACTTGTTGGTTCTTCGCCCCTGGGATGTGGATTGCTGTTATCGATAAATACCTGGCTAGGACCCAGAGTCAGATCGACTCAGCTTCCATAGAAAGTGCTTGAAATTTGGTACCCCCTTTCTTGTTGATATATTGGCTGGTGATGGTATTGTCTGTCTGAATCCGGACTGTTGTCTTCTTGTTCAAGGATAAAAGAAATGCTTTGAGGACAAGATGAACTGCCCTCTGCTGGAGGAGATGTAGGTGATAAGTTTTGTACTTCTCTGACCATTGACTTCGAACCAAAAGATAATTTAAGTGAGCCCCCCCCCCGCCCATTCTGACAGAGATGCATCCGTCACATTGTTTGTAGTGGAAAATCTCTCTGGAAGGGGAGCTCTTGAACAAGATTCTGACTGAAGCACCACTATGCGAGAGACTGAATCGATGCAGTGATCAGCATTAGATGGTTCTCCCAATTGTGAAACTTTTGACACCATTGTTCCTCCAGTCACCTTTGCAGGGGTTTCATTTGGCATGTATTTGGGACAATATATACACAAGATTCCATACCGTGTGGGACTGAAGATATCTATCTGGCTGTAGGACTGTTGGTTGTCAACAGAAGGTAACATTTTTCAAATATAGATGACATCCTCTTCTGAAAATAACACTTTTCCTCTTACGGTGTCTATTT